>JAWWNH010000130.1:0-745000 GCA_034641385.1 Darevskia mixta
TCCAAAAGCAGAGACATCACCTTGCCGACAAAGGTCCGTAAGCAAAAACCACCTTGAAAGAAACTGCTGTGCATTCATGTGGCTATACTTGAGCATTTATGATCAACTAACTGGTCAAGAGATTTTTATTTAAGTTAGAACAGAGGTTGTCAGATATCAGGCTAGGAATGTCCAAAGTCCATTTCGGGGGCCTAATCTGACCCGCCGGCCGGTTGAATGGTTTAATCCGACCCCTGTGGCGTTTGTTTCCTGTGGAAAATTCCAATAAAAAACAACTTCAATCCTAAAAAAAGCTCAAGAACCTTTGGGTGAAAACCGTAAAAAAAGCTCAACAAGTTCATTTATTATTATTATTTTTAAAAATTAATTGAATTTTTAAATTTAAATTTGACAAAAGCTCAACAACTTCAATCCTAAAAAAAGCTCAAGAACCTTTGGGTGAAAACCGTAAAAAAAGCACAACAAGTTCATTTTTTATTATTATTTTTAAAAATTAATTGAATTTTTAAATTTAAATTTAACAAAAGCTCAACAACTTCAACAACTTTGGTTGGACCTCAAAAATAGTTTAGGTTGGACCTAAAAAATAGAGATATCCACAGCATGTTACCGTGCCATGGAACGGCCCATCCAGTAAGCAAACCACGTCCACGCCTGCTTAGCAAACAGCCCGGTACAGACACTCCGCAACCATGCCACAGATACTTCCACGAGAGAATTCCGTTCTGCAGCATATTTAAGTCAGTTTACGTAGTCACCTTCCTGCCAAGTAATGTTAATAGGCCAGCAAGTAGAAGAACATTTAGTTAGGATGATGAGAATTGTAGTCCAAGACATCTGGAGGGCCGGACTTTGAGGGTGCCTGATCTACATCGAGAACAAGGGGTGGAGGGATTGCCTGCTGATCAAGATGGCCGAGGTGTATCTCTACTTTCCGCACAACTACAAGAGCGACATCCCATCAAGACTTGGATTGGGATTTGATGCCCCTGTGGATCCTGTTGCATGAGGCGGTCACCTCACCTTGCCTCACAGGTGGACCGGCCCCGTTCTAAGACACTGCACTAGATCTTGCTTCCCCTCAGAGACGCAGCTCTTTGAAATTGGGCCCTTCTTCGTACGCCTCCTCTGTGAGAGGGTGGGTGGGCGTTACAACATGAGAACGGGCCTTTTCTGTGGTGGCTCCCCATTGGAAGAACGCTCTCCCCGGGGAAGCTCCCTGGCGTGGGTGTGTTTTAGAAAGGGGTTGAATTGTAGCCGGGCTGGTTTCCTAACTCAATGTTCTTCTACTTGCTGGCCTATTAACATTACTTGGCCAGAAGTTGACACGTAAACTGACTTAAATATGCTGCAGAACGGAATTCCCTCGTGGAAGTATCTGTGGCATGGTTGCGTAGTGTCTGTCCCGGGCTGTTTGCTAAGCAGGCAAAGTAAGGTAAGTAAGTTTGCTTAATGGATGGGCCGTATCATGGCACGGTAACCTGCTGTGGATATCTCTATTTTGCGGCAACTCTTTCTACTTCTTCGGGCTATTGTGTACAATGCAGTGGCCTTTTCAATCCAATATTTTTATCAGGCTAAAATTCAAAAGGGGTGTGGTGTGTTCGGGCAGTTCCTTTTCGTCGCAGTAGGACGCGCTGTGCCGATGTCAGAAATCATGACGTTTAAGGGTAAAACAGGTACCCTGCTATGGTCCTTATTTGTGTGGTCACGAAATTAAAAGACGCCTGCTTCTTGGGAGAAAAGCAATGACATACCTAGACAGCATCTCCAAAAGCAGAGACATCACCTTGCCGACAAAGGTCCGTAAGCAAAAACCACCTTTGAAAGAAACTGCTGTGCATTCATGTGGCTATACTTGAGTATTTATGATCAACTAACTGGTCAAGAGATTTTTATTTAAGTTAGAACAGAGGTTGTCAAATATCAGGCTAGGAATGTCCAAAGTCCATTTCGGGGGCCTAATCTGACCCGCCGGCCGGTTGAATGGTTTAATCCGACCCCTGTGGCGGTTTGTTTCCTGTGGAAAAATCCAATAAAAAACAACTTCAATCCTAAAAAAAGCTCAAGAACCTTTGGGTGAAAACCGTAAAAAAAGCTCAACAAGTTCATTTATTATTATTATTTTTAAAAATTAATTGAATTTTTAAATTTAAATTTGACAAAAGCTCAACAACTTCAATCCTAAAAAAAGCTCAAGAATCTTTGGGTGAAAACCGTAAAAAAAGCACAACAAGTTCATTTTTTATTATTATTTTTAAAAATTAATTGAATTTTTAAATTTAAATTTAACAAAAGCTCAACAACTTCAACAACTTTGGTTGGACCTCAAAAATAGTTTAGGTTGGACCTAAAAAATAGAGATATCCACAGCATGTTACCGTGCCATGGAACGGCCCATCCAGTAAGCAAACCACGTCCACGCCTGCTTAGCAAACAGCCCGGTACAGACACTACGCAACCATGCCACAGATACTTCCACGAGAGAATTCCGTTCTGCAGCATATTTAAGTCAGTTTACGTGTCACCTTCCTGCCAAGTAATGTTAATCAGGCCAGCAAGTAGAAGAACATTTAGTTAGGATGATGAGAATTGTAGTCCAAGACATCTGGAGGGCCGGACTTTGAGGGTGCCTGATCTACATCGAGAACAAGGGGTGGAGGGATTGCCTGCTGATCAAGATGGCCGAGGTGTATCTCTACTTTCCGCACAACTACAAGAGCGACATCCCATCAAGACTTGGATTGGGATTTGATGCCCCTGTGGATCCTGTTGCATGAGGCGGTCACCTCACCTTGCCTCACAGGTGGACCGGCCCCGTTCTAAGACACTGCACTAGATCTTGCTTCCCCTCAGAGACACAGCTCTTTGAAATTGGGCCCTTCTTCGTACGCCTCCTCTGTGAGAGGGTGGGTGGGCGTTACAACATGAGAACGGGCCTTTTCTGTGGTGGCTCCCCATTGGAAGAACGCTCTCCCCGGGGAAGCTCCCTGGCGTGGGTGTGTTTTAGAAAGGGGTTGAATTGTAGCCGGGCTGGTTTCCTAACTCAATGTTCTTCTACTTGCTGGCCTATTAACATTACTTGGCCAGAAGTTGACACGTAAACTGACTTAAATATGCTGCAGAACGGAATTCCCTCGTGGAAGTATCTGTGGCATGGTTGCGTAGTGTCTGTCCCGGGCTGTTTGCTAAGCAGGCAAAGTAAGGTAAGTAAGTTTGCTTAATGGATGGGCCGTATCATGGCACGGTAACCTGCTGTGGATATCTCTATTTTGCGGCAACTCTTTCTACTTCTTCGGGCTATTGTGTACAATGCAGTGGCCTTTTCAATCCAATATTTTTATCAGGCTAAAATTCAAAAGGGGGTGTGGTGTGTTCGGGCAGTTCCTTTTCGTCGCAGTAGGAGGCGCTGTGCCGATGTAAGAAATCATGACGTTTTAACGGTAAAACAGGTACCCTGCTATGGTCCTTATTTGTGTGGTCACGAAATTAAAAGACGCCTGCTTCTTGGGAGAAAAGCAATGACATACCTAGACAGCATCTCCAAAAGCAGAGACATCACCTTGCCGACAAAGGTCCGTAAGCAAAAACCACCTTTGAAAGAAACTGCTGTGCATTCATGTGGCTATACTTGAGTATTTATGATCAACTAACTGGTCAAGAGATTTTTATTTAAGTTAGAACAGAGGTTGTCAAATATCAGGCTAGGAATGTCCAAAGTCCATTTCGGGGGCCTAATCTGACCCGCCGGCCGGTTGAATGGTTTAATCCGACCCCTGTGGCGGTTTGTTTCCTGTGGAAAAATCCAATAAAAAACAACTTCAATCCTAAAAAAAGCTCAAGAACCTTTGGGTGAAAACCGTAAAAAAAGCTCAACAAGTTCATTTATTATTATTATTTTTAAAAATTAATTGAATTTTTTAATTTAAATTTGACAAAAGCTCAACAACTTCAATCCTAAAAAAAGCTCAAGAACCTTTGGGTGAAAACCGTAAAAAAAAGCACAACAAGTTCATTTTTTATTATTATTTTTAAAATTAATTGAATTTTTAAATTTAAATTTAACAAAAGCTCAACAACTTCAACAACTTTGGTTGGACCTCAAAAATAGTTTAGGTTGGACCTAAAAAATAGAGATATCCACAGCATGTTACCGTGCCATGGAACGGCCCATCCAGTAAGCAAACCACGTCCACGCCTGCTTAGCAAACAGCCCGGTACAGACACTACGCAACCATGCCACAGATACTTCCACGAGAGAATTCCGTTCTGCAGCATATTTAAGTCAGTTTACGTGTCACCTTCCTGCCAAGTAATGTTAATAGGCCAGCAAGTAGAAGAACATTTAGTTAGGATGATGAGAATTGTAGTCCAAGACATCTGGAGGGCCGGACTTTGAGGGTGCCTGATCTACATCGAGAACAAGGGGTGGAGGGATTGCCTGCTGATCAAGATGGCCGAGGTGTATCTCTACTTTCCGCACAACTACAAGAGCGACATCCCATCAAGACTTGGATTGGGATTTGATGCCCCTGTGGATCCTGTTGCATGAGGCGGTCACCTCACCTTGCCTCACAGGTGGACCGGCCCCGTTCTAAGACACTGCACTAGATCTTGCTTCCCCTCAGAGACACAGCTCTTTGAAATTGGGCCCTTCTTCGTACGCCTCCTCTGTGAGAGGGTGGTGTGGGCGTTACAACATGAGAACGGGCCTTTTCTGTGGTGGCTCCCCATTGGAAGAACGCTCTCCCCGGGGAAGCTCCCTGGCGTGGGTGTGTTTTAGAAAGGGGTTGAATTGTAGCCGGGCTGGTTTCCTAACTCAATGTTCTTCTACTTGCTGGCCTATTAACATTACTTGGCCAGAAGTTGACACGTAAACTGACTTAAATATGCTGCAGAACGGAATTCCCTCGTGGAAGTATCTGTGGCATGGTTGCGTAGTGTCTGTCCCGGGCTGTTTGCTAAGCAGGCAAAGTAAGGTAAGTAAGTTTGCTTAATGGATGGGCCGTATCATGGCACGGTAACCTGCTGTGGATATCTCTATTTTGCGGCAACTCTTTCTTCTTCTTCGGGCTATTGTGTACAATGCAGTGGCCTTTTCAATCCAATATTTTTATCAGGCTAAAATTCAAAGGGGTGTGGTGTGTTCGGGCAGTTCCTTTTCGTCGCAGTAGGAGGCGCTGTGCCGATGTCAGAAATCATGACGTTTTAAGGGTAAAACAGGTACCCTGCTATGGTCCTTATTTGTGTGGTCACGAAATTAAAAGACGCCTGCTTCTTGGGAGAAAAGCAATGACATACCTAGACAGCATCTCCAAAAGCAGAGACATCACCTTGCCGACAAAGGTCCGAAAGCAAAAACCACCTTTGAAAGAAACTGCTGTGCATTCATGTGGCTATACTTGAGTATTTATGATCAACTAACTGGTCAAGAGATTTTTATTTAAGTTAGAACAGAGGTTGTCAAATATCAGGCTAGGAATGTCCAAAGTCCATTTCGGGGGCCTAATCTGACCCGCCGGCCGGTTGAATGGTTTAATCCGACCCCTGTGGCGGTTTGTTTCCTGTGGAAAAATCCAATAAAAAACAACTTCAATCCTAAAAAAAGCTCAAGAACCTTTGGGTGAAAACCGTAAAAAAAGCTCAACAAGTTCATTTATTATTATTATTTTAAAAATTAATTGAATTTTTAAATTTAATTTGACAAAAGCTCAACAACTTCAATCCTAAAAAAAGCTCAAGAACTTTGGGTGAAAACCGTAAAAAAAAGCACAACAAGTTCATTTTTTATTATTATTTTTAAAAATTAATTGAATTTTTAAATTTAAATTTAACAAAAGCTCAACAACTTCAACAACTTTGGTTGGACCTCAAAAATAGTTTAGGTTGGACCTAAAAAATAGAGATATCCACAGCATGTTACCCGTGCCATGGAACGGCCCATCCAGTAAGCAAACCACGTCCACGCCTGCTTAGCAAACAGCCCGGTACAGACACTACGCAACCATGCCACAGATACTTCCACGAGAGAATTCCGTTCTGCAGCATATTTAAGTCAGTTTACGTGTCACCTTCCTGCCAAGTAATGTTAATAGGCCAGCAAGTAGAAGAACATTTAGTTAGGATGATGAGAATTGTAGTCCAAGACATCTGGAGGGCCGGACTTTGAGGGTGCCTGATCTACATCAAGAACAAGGGGAGGAGGGATTGCCTGCTGATCAAGATGGCCGAGGTGTATCTCTACTTTCCGCACAACTACAAGAGCGACATCCCATCAAGACTTGGATTGGGATTTGATGCCCCTGTGGATCCTGTTGCATGAGGCGGTCACCTCACCTTGCCTCACAGGTGGACCGGCCCCGTTCTAAGACACTGCACTAGATCTTGCTTCCCCTCAGAGACACAGCTCTTTGAAATTGGGCCCTTCTTCGTACGCCTCCTCTGTGAGAGGGTGGGTGGGCGTTACAACATGAGAACGGGCCTTTTCTGTGGTGGCTCCCCATTGGAAGAACGCTCTCCCCGGGGAAGCTCCCTGGCGTGGGTGTGTTTTAGAAAGGGGTTGAATTGTAGCCGGGCTGGTTTCCTAACTCAATGTTCTTCTACTTGCTGGCCTATTAACATTACTTGGCCAGAAGTTGACACGTAAACTGACTTAAATATGCTGCAGAACGGAATTCCCTCGTGGAAGTATCTGTGGCATGGTTGCGTAGTGTCTGTCCGGGCTGTTTGCTAAGCAGGCAAAGTAAGGTAAGTAAGTTTGCTTAATGGATGGGCCGTATCATGGCACGGTAACCTGCTGTGGATATCTCTATTTTGCGGCAACTCTTTCTACTTCTTCGGGCTATTGTGTACAATGCAGTGGCCTTTTCAATCCAATATTTTTATCAGGCTAAAATTCAAAAGGGGTGTGGTGTGTTCGGGCAGTTCCTTTTCGTCGCAGTAGGAGGCGCTGTGCCGATGTCAGAAATCATGACGTTGTAAGGGTAAAACAGGTACCCTGCTATGGTCCTTATTTGTGTGGTCACGAAATTAAAAGACGCCTGCTTCTTGGGAGAAAAGCAATGACATACCTAGACAGCATCTCCAAAAGCAGGGACATCACCTTGCCGACAAAGGTCCGTAAGCAAAAACCACCTTTGAAAGAAACTGCTGTGCATTCATGTGGCTATACTTGAGTATTTATGATCAACTAACTGGTCAAGAGATTTTTATTTAAGTTAGAACAGAGGTTGTCAAATATCAGGCTAGGAATGTCCAAAGTCCATTTCGGGGGCCTAATCTGACCCGCCGGCCGGTTGAATGGTTTAATCCGACCCCTGTGGCGGTTTGTTTCCTGTGGAAAAATCCAATAAAAAACAACTTCAATCCTAAAAAAAGCTCAAGAACCTTTGGGTGAAAACCGTAAAAAAAGCTCAACAAGTTCATTTATTATTATTATTTTTAAAAATTAATTGAATTTTTAAATTTAAATTTGACAAAAGCTCAACAACTTCAATCCTAAAAAAAGCTCAAGAACCTTTGGGTGAAAACCGTAAAAAAAGCACAACAAGTTCATTTTTTATTATTATTTTTAAAAATTAATTGAATTTTTAAATTTAAATTTAACAAAAGCTCAACAACTTCAACAACTTTGGTTGGACCTCAAAAATAGTTTAGGTTGGACCTAAAAAATAGAGATATCCACAGCATGTTACCGTGCCATGGAACGGCCCATCCAGTAAGCAAACCACGTCCACGCCTGCTTAGCAAACAGCCCGGTACAGACACTACGCAACCATGCCACAGATACTTCCACGAGAGAATTCCGTTCTGCAGCATATTTAAGTCAGTTTACGTGTCACCTTCCTTGCCAAGTAATGTTAATAGGCCAGCAAGTAGAAGAACATTTAGTTAGGATGATGAGAATTGTAGTCCAAGACATCTGGAGGGCCGGACTTTGAGGGTGCCTGATCTACATCGAGAACAAGGGGTGGAGGGATTGCCTGCTGATCAAGATGGCCGAGGTGTATCTCTACTTTCCGCACAACTACAAGAGCGACATCCCATCAAGACTTGGATTGGGATTTGATGCCCCTGTGGATCCTGTTGCATGAGGCGGTCACCTCACCTTGCCTCACAGGTGGACCGGCCCCGTTCTAAGACACTGCACTAGATCTTGCTTCCCCTCAGAGACACAGCTCTTTGAAATTGGGCCCTTCTTCGTACGCCTCCTCTGTGAGAGGGTGGGTGGGCGTTACAACATGAGAACGGGCCTTTTCTGTGGTGGCTCCCCATTGGAAGAACGCTCTCCCCGGGGAAGCTCCCTGGCGTGGGTGTGTTTTAGAAAGGGGTTGAATTGTAGCCGGGCTGGTTTCCTAACTCAATGTTCTTCTACTTGCTGGCCTATTAACATTACTTGGCCAGAAGTTGACACGTAAACTGACTTAAATATGCTGCAGAACGGAATTCCCTCGTGGAAGTATCTGTGGCATGGTTGCGTAGTGTCTGTCCCGGGCTGTTTGCTAAGCAGGCAAAGTAAGGTAAGTAAGTTTGCTTAATGGATGGGCCGTATCATGGCACGGTAACCTGCTGTGGATATCTCTATTTTGCGGCAACTCTTTCTACTTCTTCGGGCTATTGTGTACAATGCAGTGGCCTTTTCAATCCAATATTTTTATCAGGCTAAAATTCAAAAGGGGTGTGGTGTGTTCGGGCAGTTCCTTTTCGTCGCAGTAGGAGGCGCTGTGCCGATGTCAGAAATCATGACGTTGTAAGGGTAAAACAGGTACCCTGCTATGGTCCTTATTTGTGTGGTCACGAAATTAAAAGACGCCTGCTTCTTGGGAGAAAAGCAATGACATACCTAGACAGCATCTCCAAAAGCAGGGACATCACCTTGCCGACAAAGGTCCGTAAGCAAAAACCACCTTTGAAAGAAACTGCTGTGCATTCATGTGGCTATACTTGAGTATTTATGATCAACTAACTGGTCAAGAGATTTTTATTTAAGTTAGAACAGAGGTTGTCAAATATCAGGCTAGGAATGTCCAAAGTCCATTTCGGGGGCCTAATCTGACCCGCCGGCCGGTTGAATGGTTTAATCCGACCCCTGTGGCGGTTTGTTTCCTGTGGAAAAATCCAATAAAAAACAACTTCAATCCTAAAAAAAGCTCAAGAACCTTTGGGTGAAAACCGTAAAAAAAGCTCAACAAGTTCATTTATTATTATTATTTTTAAAAATTAATTGAATTTTTAAATTTAAATTTGACAAAAGCTCAACAACTTCAATCCTAAAAAAAGCTCAAGAACCTTTGGGTGAAAACCGTAAAAAAAGCACAACAAGTTCATTTTTTATTATTATTTTTAAAAATTAATTGAATTTTTAAATTTAAATTTAACAAAAGCTCAACAACTTCAACAACTTTGGTTGGACCTCAAAAATAGTTTAGGTTGGACCTAAAAAATAGAGATATCCACAGCATGTTACCGTGCCATGGAACGGCCCATCCAGTAAGCAAACCACGTCCACGCCTGCTTAGCAAACAGCCCGGTACAGACACTACGCAACCATGCCACAGATACTTCCACGAGAGAATTCCGTTCTGCAGCATATTTAAGTCAGTTTACGTGTCACCTTCCTGCCAAGTAATGTTAATAGGCCAGCAAGTAGAAGAACATTTTGTTAGGATGATGAGAATTGTAGTCCAAGACATCTGGAGGGCCGGACTTTGAGGGTGCCTGATCTACATCGAGAACAAGGGGTGGAGGGATTGCCTGCTGATCAAGATGGCCGAGGTGTATCTCTACTTTCCGCACAACTACAAGAGCGACATCCCATCAAGACTTGGATTGGGATTTGATGCCCCTGTGGATCCTGTTGCATGAGGCGGTCACCTCACCTTGCCTCACAGGTGGACCGGCCCCGTTCTAAGACACTGCACTAGATCTTGCTTCCCCTCAGAGACGCAGCTCTTTGAAATTGGGCCCTTCTTCGTACGCCTCCTCTGTGAGAGGGTGGGTGGGCGTTACAACATGAGAACGGGCCTTTTCTGTGGTGGCTCCCCATTGGAAGAACGCTCTCCCCGGGGAAGCTCCCTGGCGTGGGTGTGTTTTAGAAAGGGGTTGAATTGTAGCCGGGCTGGTTTCCTAACTCAATGTTCTTCTACTTGCTGGCCTATTAACATTACTTGGCCAGAAGTTGACACGTAAACTGACTTAAATATGCTGCAGAACGGAATTCCCTCGTGGAAGTATCTGTGGCATGGTTGCGAAGTGTCTGTCCCGGGCTGTTTGCTAAGCAGGCAAAGTAAGGTAAGTAAGTTTGCTTAATGGATGGGCCGTATCATGGCACGGTAACCTGCTGTGGATATCTCTATTTTGCGGCAACTCTTTCTACTTCTTCGGGCTATTGTGTACAATGCAGTGGCCTTTTCAATCCAATATTTTTATCAGGCTAAAATTCAAAAGGGGTGTGGTGTGTTCGGGCAGTTCCTTTTCGTCGCAGTAGGAGGCGCTGTGCCGATGTCAGAAATCATGACGTTTTAAGGGTAAAACAGGTACCCTGCTATGGTCCTTATTTGTGTGGTCACGAAATTAAAAGACGCCTGCTTCTTGGGAGAAAAGCAATGACATACCTAGACAGCATCTCCAAAAGCAGAGACATCACCTTGCCGACAAAGGTCCGTAAGCAAAAACCACCTTTGAAAGAAACTGCTGTGCATTCATGTGGCTATACTTGAGTATTTATGATCAACTAACTGGTCAAGAGATTTTTATTTAAGTTAGAACAGAGGTTGTCAAATATCAGGCTAGGAATGTCCAAAGTCCATTTCGGGGGCCTAATCTGACCCGCCGGCCGGTTGAATGGCGTTGAATGGTTTAATCCGACCCCTGTGGCGGTTTGTTTCCTGTGGAAAAATCCAATAAAAAACAACTTCAATCCTAAAAAAGCTCAAGAACCTTTGGGTGAAAACCGTAAAAAAGCTCAACAAGTTCATTTATTATTATTATTTTTAAAATTAATTGAATTTTTAATTTAAATTTGACAAAAGCTCAACAACTTCAATCCTAAAAAAAGCTCAAGAACCTTTGGTGAAACCGTAAAAAAAAGCACAACAAGTTCATTTTTTATTATTATTTTTAAAATTAATTGAATTTTTAAATTTAATTTAACAAAAGCTCAACAACTTCAACAACTTTGGTTGGACCTCAAAAATAGTTTAGGTTGGACCTAAAAAATAGAGATATCCACAGCATGTTACGTGCCATGGAACGGCCCATCCAGTAAGCAAACCACGTCCACGCCTGCTTAGCAAACAGCCCGGTACAGACACTACGCAACCATGCCACAGATACTTCCACGAGAGAATTCCGTTCTGCAGCATATTTAAGTCAGTTTACGTGTCACCTTCCTGCCAAGTAATGTTAATAGGCCAGCAAGTAGAAGAACATTTTGTTAGGATGATGAGAATTGTAGTCAAGACATCTGGAGGGCCGGACTTTGAGGTGCCTGATCTACATCAAGAACAAGGGGAGGAGGGATTGCCTGCTGATCAAGATGGCCGAGGTGTATCTCTACTTTCCGCACAACTACAAGAGCGACATCCCATCAAGACTTGGATTGGGATTTGCTGCCCCTGTGGATCCTGTTGCCATGAGGCGGTCACCTCACCTTGCCTCACAGGTGGACCGCCCCGTTCTAAGACACTGCACTAGATCTTGCTTCCCCCTCAGAGACGCAGCTCTTTGAAATTGGGCCCTTCTTCGTACGCCTCCTCTCTGAGAGGGTGGGTGGGCTTTACTACATGAGAACGGGCCTTTTCTGTGGTGGCTCCCATTGGAGGAACGCTCTCCCCGGGGAAGCTCCCTGGCGTGGGTGTGTTTTAGAAAGTGGTTGAATTGTAGCCGGGCTGGTTTCCTAACTCAATGTTCTTCTACTTGCTGGCCTATTAACATTACTTGGCCAGAAGTTGACACGTAAACTGACTTAAATATACTGCAGAACGGAATTCCCTCATGGAAGTATCTGTGGCATGGTTGCGTAGTCTCTGTCCCGGGCTGTTTGCTAAGCAGGCAAAGTAAGGTAAGTAAGTTTGCTTAATGGATGGGCCGTATCATGGCACGGTAACCTGCTGTGGATATCTCTATTTTGCGGCAACTCTTTCTTCTTCTTCGGGCTATTGTGTACAATGCAGTGGCCTTTTCAATCCAATATATTTATCAGGCTAAATTCAAAAGGGGTGTGGTGTGTTCGGGCAGTTCCTTTCGTCGCAGTAGGAGGCGCTGTGCCGATGGAAGAAATCATGACGTTTTAACGGTAAAACAGGTAGCCTGCTATGGTCCTTATTTGTGTGGTCACGAAATTAAAAGACGCCTGCTTCTGGGAGAAAAGCAATGACATACCTAGACAGCATCTCCAAAAGCAGAGACATCACCTTGCCGACAAAGGTCCGTAAGCAAAAACCACCTTTGAAAGAAACTGCTGTGCATTCATGTGGCTATACTTGAGTATTTGTGATCAACTAACTGGTCAAGAGATTTTTATTTAAGTAGAACAGAGGTGTCAAATATCAGGCCAGGAATGTCCAAAGTCCATTTCGGGGGCCTAATCTGACGCGCCGGCCGGTTGAATGGTTTAATCCGACCCCTGTGGTTGTTTGTTTCCTGTGGAAAAATCAAAAAAACCAACTTCAATCCTAAAAAAAGCTCAAAGAACCTTTGGGTGAAAACCGTAAAAAAAGCTCAAAAGTTCATTTATTATTATTTTTTTTAAAAATTAATTGAATTTTTAAATTTAAATTTGACAAAAGCTCAATAACTTCAATCCTAAAAAAAGCTCAAGAACCTTTGGGTGAAAACCGTTAAAAAAAGCACAACAAGTTCATTTTTTATTATTATTTTTAAAAATTAATTGAATTTTTAAATTTAAATTTAACAAAAGCTCAACAACTTCAACAACTTTGGTTGGACCTCAAAAATAGAGATATCCACAGCATGTTACCGTGCCATGGAACGGCCCATCCAGTAAGCAAACCACGTCCACGCCTGCTTAGCAAACAGCCCGGTACAGACACTACGCAACCATGCCACAGATACTTCCACGAGAGAATTCCGTTCTGCAGCATATTTAAGTCAGTTTACGTGTCACCTTCCTGCCAAGTAATGTTAATAGGCCAGCAAGTAGAAGAACATTTAGTTAGGATGATGAGAATTGTAGTCCAAGACATCTGGAGGGCCGGACTTTGAGGGTGCCTGATCTACATCAAGAACAAGGGGAGGAGGGATTGCCTGCTGATCAAGATGGCCGAGGTGTATCTCTACTTTCCGCACAACTACAAGAGCGACATCCCATCAAGACTTGGATTGGGATTTGCTGCCCCTGTGGATCCTGTTGCATGAGGCGGTCACCTCACCTTGCCTCACAGGTGGACCGGCCCCGTTCTAAGACACTGCACTAGATCTTGCTTCCCCTCAGAGACGCAGCTCTTTGAAATTGGGCCCTTCTTCGTACGCCTCCTCTGTGAGAGGGTGGGTGGGCGTTACAACATGAGAACGGGCCTTTTCTGTTGTGGCTCCCCATTGGAAGAACGCTCTCCCCGGGGAAGCTCCCTGGCGTGGGTGTGTTTTAGAAAGGGGTTGAATTGTAGCCGGGCTGGTTTCCTAACTCAATGTTCTTCTACTTGCTGGCCTATTAACATTACTTGGCCAGAAGTTGACACGTAAACTGACTTAAATATGCTGCAGAACGGAATTCCCTCGTGGAAGTATCTGTGGCATGGTTGCGTAGTGTCTGTCCCGGGCTGTTTGCTAAGCAGGCAAAGTAAGGTAAGTAAGTTTGCTTAATGGATGGGCCGTATCATGGCACGGTAACCTGCTGTGGATATCTCTATTTTGCGGCAACTCTTTCTACTTCTTCGGGCTATTGTGTACAATGCAGTGGCCTTTTCAATCCAATATTTTTATCAGGCTAAAATTCAAAAGGGGTGTGGTGTGTTCGGGCAGTTCCTTTTCGTCGCAGTAGGAGGCGCTGTGCCGATGGAAGAAATCATGACGTTTTAAGGGTAAAACAGGTACCCTGCTATGGTCCTTATTTGTGTGGTCACGAAATTAAAAGACGCCTGCTTCTTGGGAGAAAAGCAATGACATACCTAGACAGCATCTCCAAAAGCAGAGACATCACCTTGCCGACAAAGGTCCGTAAGCAAAAACCACCTTTGAAAGAAACTGCTGTGCATTCATGTGGCTATACTTGAGTATTTATGATCAACTAACTGGTCAAGAGATTTTTATTTAAGTTAGAACAGAGGTTGTCAAATATCAGGCTAGGAATGTCCAAAGTCCATTTCGGGGGCCTAATCTGACCCGCCGGCCGGTTGAATGGTTTAATCCGACCCCTGTGGCGGTTTGTTTCCTGTGGAAAAATCCAATAAAAAACAACTTCAATCCTAAAAAAAGCTCAAGAACCTTTGGGTGAAAACCGTAAAAAAAGCTCAACAAGTTCATTTATTATTATTATTTTTAAAAATTAATTGAATTTTTAAATTTAAATTTGACAAAAGCTCAACAACTTCAATCCTAAAAAAAGCTCAAGAACCTTTGGGTGAAAACCGTAAAAAAAAGCACAACAAGTTCATTTTTTATTATTATTTTTAAAAAATTAATTGAATTTTTAAATTTAAATTTAACAAAAGCTCAACAACTTCAACAACTTTGGTTGGACCTCAAAAATAGTTTAGGTTGGACCTAAAAAATAGAGATATCCACAGCATGTTACCGTGCCATGGAACGGCCCATCCAGTAAGCAAACCACGTCCACGCCTGCTTAGCAAACAGCCCGGTACAGACACTACGCAACCATGCCACAGATACTTCCACGAGAGAATTCCGTTCTGCAGCATATTTAAGTCAGTTTACGTGTCACCTTCCTGCCAAGTAATGTTAATAGGCCAGCAAGTAGAAGAACATTTTGTTAGGATGATGAGAATTGTAGTCCAAGACATCTGGAGGGCCGGACTTTGAGGGTGCCTGATCTACATCAAGAACAAGGGGAGGAGGGATTGCCTGCTGATCAAGATGGCCGAGGTGTATCTCTACTTTCCGCACAACTACAAGAGCGACATCCCATCAAGACTTGGATTGGGATTTGCTGCCCCTGTGGATCCTGTTGCATGAGGCGGTCACCTCACCTTGCCTCACAGGTGGACCGGCCCCGTTCTAAGACACTGCACTAGATCTTGCTTCCCCTCAGAGACGCAGCTCTTTGAAATTGGGCCCTTCTTTGTACGCCTCCTCTGTGAGAGGGTGGGTGGGCGTTACAACATTAGAACGGGCCTTTTTTGTGGTGGCTCCCCATTGGAAGAACGCTCTCCCCGGGGAAGCTCCCTGGCGTGGGTGTGTTTTAGAAAGGGGTTGAATTGTAGCCGGGCTGGTTTCCTAACTCAATGTTCTTCTACTTGCAGGCCTATTAACATTACTTGGCAGGAAGTTGACACGTAAACTGACTTAAATATGCTGCAGAACGGAATTCCCTCGTGGAAGTATCTGTGGCATGGTTGCGTAGTGTCTGTCCCGGGCTGTTTGCTAAGCAGGCAAAGTAAGGTAAGTAAGTTTGCTTAATGGATGGGCCGTATCATGGCACGGTAACCTGCTGTGGATATCTCTATTTTGCGGCAACTCTTTCTACTTCTTCGGGCTATTGTGTACAATGCAGTGGCCTTTTCAATCCAATATTTTTATCAGGCTAAAATTCAAAAGGGGTGTGGTGTGTTCGGGCAGTTCCTTTTCGTCGCAGTAGCAGGCGCTGTGCCGATGTCAGAAATCATGACGTTTTAACGGTAAAACAGGTACCCTGCTATGGTCCTTATTTGTGTGGTCACGAAATTAAAAGACGCCTGCTTCTTGGCAGAAAAGCAATGACAAACCTAGACAGCATCTCCAAAAGCAGAGACATCACCTTGCCGACAAAGGTCCGTAAGCAAAAACCACCTTTGAAAGAAACTGCTGTGCATTCATGTGGCTATACTTGAGTATTTATGATCAACTAACTGGTCAAGAGATTTTTATTTAAGTTAGAACAGAGGTTGTCAAATATCAGGCCAGGAATGTCCAAAGTCCATTTCGGGGGCCTAATCTGACCCGCCGGCCGGTTGAATGGTTTAATCCGACCCCTGTGGCGGTTTGTTTCCTGTGGAAAAATCCAAAAAAAACAACTTCAATCCTAAAAAAAGCTCAAGAACCTTTGGGTGAAAACCGTAAAAAAAGCTCAAGAAGTTCATTTATTATTATTATTTTTAAAAATTATTTGAATTTTTAAATTTAAATTTGACAAAAGCTCAACAACTTCAATCCTAAAAAAAAGCTCAAGAACCTTTGGGTGGAAATCGTAAAAAAAGCTCAACAAGTTCATTTTTTATTATTATTTTTAAAAATTAATTGACTGGTCAACTTCTGCCAGCTCATCGTCCCACATGGAAGTAGATCCTGGAGATGCTGAGGTCGTTCCCAGAGCCTCTTTGCTCTGTAACCACTGCCTTGCCCATTCCCCCAGGGCCCCATTTGCACCCCTGCTCAGCTCAGCCAGAAGGATTTTGCATGTTTGGGAGCAGGAAAGTGAACAGGCAGCAACCAGGAGGAGGAGGAAGAGGAGGACCTGCTCTGTGCAGGTGTATGGCAACGTGATGATTTCGGCACATGAGGTGAACCACAAAAGGGAGCTTCCCCTCCTTGCCATGGAAGAAAGGGTGGATTCATATCTACATCAGGCACCGCCAAACTGCGGCCCTCCAGATGTTTTGGCCTACAACTCCCATGATCCCTAGCTAACAGGACCAGTGGTCAGGGATGATGGGAATTGTAGTCCAAGACATCTGGAGGGCCGCAGTTTGGCGGTGCCTGATCTACATCAAGAACAAGGGGAGGAGGGATTGCCTGCTGATCAAGATGACCGAGGTGTATCTCTACTGTCTGCACAACTAAGCGAGCGCCATCCCATCAAGACTTGTATTGGGATTTGCTGCCCCTGTGGATCCTGTTGCATGAGGCGGTCACCTCACCTTGCCTCACAGGTGGACCAGCCCCGTTCTAAGACACTGCACTAGATCTTGCTTCCCCTCAGAGACGCAGCTCTTTGAAATTGGGGCTTTCTTCGTACGCCTCCTCTGTGAGAGGGTGGGTGGGCTTTACTACATGAGAACAGGCCTTTTCTGTGGTGGCTCCCCATTGGAAGAACGCTCTCCCCGGGGAAGCTCCCTGGCGTGGGTGTGTTTTGGAAAGGGGTTGAATTGTGGCCGGGCTGGTTTCCTAACTCAATTTTCGTCTACTTGCTGGCCTATTAACATTACTTGGCCAGAAGTTGACACGTAAACTGACTTAAATATCCTGCAGAACTGAATTCCCTCGTGGAAGTATCTGTGGCATTGTTGCGTAGTGTCTGTCCCGGGCTGTTTGCTAAGCAGGCAAAGTAAGGTAAGTAAGTTTGCTTAATGGCACGGTAACCTGCTGTGGATATCTCTATTTTGCGGCAACTCTTTCTTCTTCTTCGGGCTATTGTGTACAATGCAGTGGCCTTTTCAATCCAATATTTTTATCAGGCTAAAATTCAAAAGGGGTGTGGTGTGTTCGGGCAGTTCCTTTTCGTCGCAGTAGGAGGCGCTGTGCCGATGTCAGAAATCATGACGTTTTAACGGTAAAACAGATACCCTACTACGGTCCTTATTTGTGTGGTCACGAAATTAAAAGACGCCTGCTTCTTGGGAGAAAAGCAATGACATACCTAGACCACATCTCAAAAAGCAGAGACATCACCTTGCCGACAAAGGTCCGTAAGCAAAAACCACCTTTGAAAGAAACTGCTGTGCATTCATGTGGCTATACTTGAGTATTTATGATCAACTGCTCAAGAGATTTTTATTTAAGTTAGAACAGAGGTTGTCTAATATCAGGCCCAGTTTGAATCAGTGGATAACAGTCTTGTTTTGCTACAAACTGCTCTTTCAGAAAAGCAAGCTCATTAAGTTCCCCTCCCCCCCTGACCTTGAAAAGTGTTTGAAAATACAAAATAGCTTTAGAAAAGAGGCACATACATTTGAGATTCAAATGATTTGTCACCTGAGTTCTGGATCTCATTGTCCAGTTTATCCCCATCAACCAAAGAAATAGAAGAAATGTATTCTTTAAATTACCGGTATAAAACAACATTCCATGGAGCGTTATTTTTACTACATCTTTTGTAGATTCAATTTGGTTTTACTTATCACTGAAAAATCAGCTTCTATTGAAGATTTTTGTTTTTGTTTTCAATTTGGGCACAAGGAACATAAACAGGAAAAAATATTGATTAGTTCTTCCAGAAGTGTACTGTACTAGATAAGGTAAACTTAAAATGTTTTACTGACTTGCTCATCCCAAAATATTTTTCTCTTGCTCAGCAAACCTAAGACATGGATATCATATCTGAGGATCCGTATTAGAAGCAATTATTCAGCAGATCACTGTAATTAAATTAATTTTGTCCTGCAGAAATCCAGCGCTTAACAGCATATCTATTTTGAAAGCAATGCCAGCATGACATGCAAAGCAGACCAGAATGTGTTTTTGTGCATTTGTTACATCCCGTTCATCGTATTTTATCTTGCCAATTGCGTTTTGTGTTTTTTTGTAAAAAAAAAGCAGATTTACTGCAGGGCAGGAATGTCCAAAGTCCATTTCGGGACCTAATCTGACCCGCCGGCCGGTTTAATGGTTTAATCCGACCCCTGTGGCGGTTTATTTCTTGTGGTAAAATCCGAAAAAAAACAACTTCAATCCTAAAAAAAAGTTCAAGAACCTTTGGGTGAAAATCATAAAAAAAAGCTCAACAAGTTCATTTTTTATCATTCTTTTTAAAAATTAATAAAAAATTTAAATTTAAATTTAACAAAAGCTCAGCAACTTCAATCCTAGAACCTTTGGGTGGAAATCGTAAAAAAAGCTAAACAAGTACATTTTTTATCATTATTTTTAAAATTTAATTTAATTTTTAAATTTAAATTTAACAAAAGCTCAACAACTTCAACAACTTTGGTTGGACCTCACGGCCCTTCACTTCATCAAATCTTGGCCCTCTTTGAAAAAAGTTTGGACACCCCTGCTGTCAGGTAAGGACTGGTCAACGTCTGCCAGCTCATCCTCCCACATGGAAGTAGATCCTGGAGATGCTGAGGTCGCTCCCAGAGCCTCTTTGCTCTGTAACCACCGCCTTGCCCATTCCCCCAGGGCCCCATTTGCACCCCTGCTCAGCTCAGCCAGAATGATTTTGCATGTTTGGGAGCAGGAAAGTGAACAGGCAGCAACCAGGAGGAGGAGGAAGAGGAGGACCTGATCTGTGCAGGGGGATGGCAACGTGATGATGGCAATGGCCCATGACCAGGGCCAGCCCAAGACATTTCGGCACATGAGGTGAACCACAAAAGGGAGCTTCCCCTCCTTGCCAAGGAAGAAGGGGTGGATTCAGATCTACACCAGGCACCCCCAAACTGCGGCCCTCCAGATGTTTTGGCCTACAACTCCCATGATTCCTAGCTAACAGGACCAGTGGTCAGGGATGATGGGAATTGTAGTCCAAGACATCTGGAGGGCCGGACTTTGGGGATGCCTTATCTACATCATGAACAAGGGGAGGAGGGATTGCCTGCTGATCAAGATGACCGAGGTGTATCTCTACTGTCAACACATCAATAAACCAAATGTTACGTATCATACATATATCATACACCACAAACGTAACAGGCTGAAATCACTATCCACTTTTCATTGTTTATCTCAATTTGTGTATTCAATCATAGTAAAACTGACTATCAAGCATACAAAATAATATAGAGGTCAATACAACAATAAATCAGTCCAATAATCAAACAATCCAAATAATAATTCAAATCCTTAGTACAACATACTGCGGTTAAAGTCCCAAGGCAGATCGTACTACATTTGAAAGTAGTTGTAGATAAAAAATGTAAGGTCGTTGTCTTAATGAGTATACCACATCTGAAAATTGTCTAGAGAAGGGGTGACGGTTTCATTCTCAGTTGTAAATCGTGACAGATAAGGATGTCGTTGCCTAGATGAAGTCTTGATACGTGAACGGAGCACTAATTAGTTTTTTGGTAGGGAGTAGGTTCACTCCCAACAGGAGACAAGGTAATCCAGATTAAATCCCTGTTTCGCCTAGTAGGCTTCATCAGTAAGGAATAAACTGTGTGTATATAAGACAACATAAATTCATGTTAATCAATATCCCAGATATGAATACAAATTAAGTAACCAATAGACAAGAACCCAATACACATATATACATACATACCATTCCATTCTCAGTTACAGATATAGGTTTACAGAGGCTTACATCCCAAAGGTAATGAGTTGTAACAGCAATACTAGGTTCACTAAAGCTATATAAGGGTGTCTATAATATAGGTCACAGTTGTAGACAATTAGGCTTTCCTGTAAGCACTTAAAGGAGACATTCCAATATACATATAGTCAGAGAAGGAGATCCAAGATCAGAAACTAAAAACATATCAAACCAGAGACAAAACAGCCAATATAATTTCCAGCTTTTCAACAGTAGGTTTTAAAGGACCGTTCATAGAAAACAATTGTAGTCCACATCGGTGTTGAGTCCGGCTGGGTGTAAAGTGTTCAAAAGAAAAATAAACTTTGCCTCCCTTTGCATAAGTCTGTTCTTCGCTAGTTCAGTGGGACCTGAATAGGTCCAAATAACAAAGAAGGTCAGATCTTGGTCTGAGTGTGACGCTTCCAAGAAGTGTGCCACGAGGGGAGCGTCAGTCACGCAATTTCTAATTCTTGACCTATGCTCAGAAATTCTAACCTTGATAGGTCTGAGCGTGTACCCCACATATAAAAGACCGCATGGACATCTAATCACGTATACCACCTGTGATGTGGCACACGTGGCGAAGGATCGAATCACAAATTTATAACCATCAGTGTTAATGAATTCTTTTACTTGTAGCACATATTTACATGAACTACAGTGTCCACATTTATGGAATCCACGTGGCGATCCCTGCAAGATGCGTTGTGAGAAAGAGGGTTTAAGATCAGTATGGACTAATGCATCTCTGAATGATTTCGTACGTCGTTTTGCAATTAAAGGCACCTCATTACAACCTGGGATATTCTTTAAAATATGCCAGTGCCGTCTAATTATTTTGGCAATATCCGCTGTTAAATGGTTATACTCGAAGGAGACAATAATACGGGAGGAGTTACTATTTCCCCTATTAGATGCCTGATTAGTCAAAAGAGAAGTCCTCTCTTTAAGTAAAGCTTTTTTACGTGCCAGATTAATAACTGATGGTGGGTATCCTCGTTGTATTAGTGAGGTAGCCAATCTATTTGAATAAATATTAAAGTCCTCTAGTTTGGAAGAGTTACGTTTTAATCTGAGGAACTGCCCCACCGGTAAGTTATCGCGCAGATGTTTTGGGTGGTTCGACTTATAATGTAATAAGGCATTTCTGTCAGTTCTTTTTTTGTAAGGACGTACTTTAATTTTCAAGTCCTCCACGAAGATTTCTACATCCAAAAAAGGTAGGCAGCTGTTACTTGCTCTACCTTCGAGAACTAGATGAGGATTCTGTTGATTAATCCAGGTATCAAAATCCTTAAAAATATCCGACGAAAAAATAAACAAGAGGTCATCCAAATAACGACCGTAAAATAATAAAAAATCACTGTAGGGATTGTTGTTCAGGATGCATGTAAGATCAAAATCCCTCATATATATATTTGCCACGCTGGGTGCACATTTAGATCCCATGGCAACCCCCTTTTTTTGTAGGAAGAAATTTGAGCCAAATCTGAAGAAATTATTAGACAACACCAAATCTAAAAGATCCATCAGGAAATGTACCGGGGGATCAGATTGATGGTGATCAATCAGTGCCTCACGAATTAGAGATTGGACCTGGTCCAACGGGATGTTAGTGTATAGCGAAGACACATCCCACGAGGCAATAATGCTACGTTCAGTAACCGTTAAACCTTCGACCTGAGATATAAGGTGTTTCGTATCCCTGATAAATGCTGGAGTTTTTTCGGTGAAAGGTTGCAGAAAGGAATCTAGATAGTGTGCACAATTCTCTAGAAGAGAGCCTGTGGCAGACACAATTGGTCTACCAGGGGGTGGTATAACACCTTTGTGTATTTTAGGAAGCGTGTAGAATATCGGTATTCTACTATATTCTGGGCTTAGAAATTCAGCTCCCGAGTCCTTAATGTAGCCTAAGGAGACCGCCTCATGTAAGATAGTATTCAATTTATTTTTAACCTCCCTGGTGGGGTCCCCGGGAATCCGTAGATAGAAGTTAGTGTTGCTTAATTGTTTCTCCGCTTCTTTCACATAGTCAATCTTATTTAACAGCACTATAGCTCCTCCTTTATCCGCTGGTTTTATAACCAGATTATGATCAGAAATAAGGCCATTCAAAATGTCTGAGTCCTTTCTGCTTAAATTGTGTGGGCTATAATTTTTTAATTTCTTCTCTCTAATACTCAAGTCCCGAAGAACCAGATGTTCGAAGGTTTTTATGAAAGGGTTCTGGGATACAGGAGTATAAGTAGATTTCTTCTTAAAGGGGTCCCGTATCCCATGCGAACTACCAAAACATTCCCTTAATTTGATTAGACGACTTAATTTAAACAGGTCGATTCTGGTCTGAAAAGCGGAATACCTTGGGGTTGGGACAAAGCCTAGTCCTAAATTTAGAACGCGTATCTCCTCGTTTGTTAAGGTTCTATCTGAAAAATTAACCACCAGGGTACTGTCCTCATGGTCTGAAGTTATTTCCTCCTGAATGGGCGTCTGGAGCGCCTCCCAGAAAAAGACTGGTGGGTCTGGCCCGATCTGAGATTGTATTCCCTGTTCGTATTACTCGAACTCGCAACAGAGGTATCAGATGTATCATAATCCGAGAATGTATTTGTATATGTAGAAGACTTAAGTCCTCTAGTTTGTTTTTGAACCAGTCCTGTAATGCTTAGCCACGAATATACTTTCCCAGCGGAATAATCATTGCGGTCCCTGTTCAACTTTTTCTTTTTGAACTGTGTTAGCTCATTAGTGAATTTCTGAATATCCTGGTCTATCTTTTGTAAGAGTTTGTCATAATCAGTCTTCTCAGACTTTGCTCTGATCTTCTCCTTTAATTCTATTATCTCCGTATCGATCCTTTCTATATCCATAGCCGACTGTTCTATGATCAATAACATAAGATCGTAAGAACATTTATTTAGGATGGCTATCCACTTTTCAACAAACTCCTTGTTGTCCTTAAACAACGTTGGAGCCTTGGGGATTCTCAGTCCTCTAGGGATAAAGTTGCCTTTAACGTATTCAGTCAAAGTAGCTGCATGTAGCTTTAAACGTACTTTCTGCTTAGAGACATTAAATAGGGTGGAGTCTTCCTTACACATTAAATCTGTCTCATCAGTAGGAAAACTAAACATACCCAACAGCTTATCTTTCTCTGAGTCAGTGTAACCAAATCGTTTAGACAAATCAGCCATGGTAAAAAATACCAATATCAACACATCAATAAACCAAATGTTACGTATCATACATATATCATACACCACAAACGTAACAGGCTGAAATCACTATCCACTTTTCATTGTTTATCTCAATTTGTGTATTCAATCATAGTAAAACTGACTATCAAGCATACAAAATAATATAGAGGTCAATACAACAATAAATCAGTCCAATAATCAAACAATCCAAATAATAATTCAAATCCTTAGTACAACATACTGCGGTTAAAGTCCCAAGGCAGATCGTACTACATTTGAAAGTAGTTGTAGATAAAAAATGTAAGGTCGTTGTCTTAATGAGTATACCACATCTGAAAATTGTCTAGAGAAGGGGTGACGGTTTCATTCTCAGTTGTAAATCGTGACAGATAAGGATGTCGTTGCCTAGATGAAGTCTTGATACGTGAACGGAGCACTAATTAGTTTTTTGGTAGGGAGTAGGTTTACTCCCAACAGGAGACAAGGTAATCCAGATTAAATCCCTGTTTCGCCTAGTAGGCTTCATCAGTAAGGAATAAACTGTGTGTATATAAGACAACATAAATTCATGTTAATCAATATCCCAGATATGAATACAAATTAAGTAACCAATAGACAAGAACCCAATACACATATATACATACATACCATTCCATTCTCAGTTACAGATATAGGTTTACAGAGGCTTACATCCCAAAGGTAATGAGTTGTAACAGCAATACTAGGTTCACTAAAGCTATATAAGGGTGTCTATAATATAGGTCACAGTTGTAGACAATTAGGCTTTCCTGTAAGCACTTAAAGGAGACATTCCAATATACATATAGTCAGAGAAGGAGATCCAAGATCAGAAACTAAAAACATATCAAACCAGAGACAAAACAGCCAATATAATTTCCAGCTTTTCAACAGTAGGTTTTAAAGGACCGTTCATAGAAAACAATTGTAGTCCACATCGGTGTTGAGTCCGGCTGGGTGTAAAGTGTTCAAAAGAAAAATAAACTTTGCCTCCCTTTGCATAAGTCTGTTCTTCGCTAGTTCAGTGGGACCTGAATAGGTCCAAATAACAAAGAAGGTCAGATCTTGGTCTGAGTGTGACGCTTCCAAGAAGTGTGCCACGAGGGGAGCGTCAGTCACGCAATTTCTAATTCTTGACCTATGCTCAGAAATTCTAACCTTGATAGGTCTGAGCGTGTACCCCACATATAAAAGACCGCATGGACATCTAATCACGTATACCACCGGTGATGTGGCACACGTGGCGAAGGATCGAATCACAAATTTATAACCATCAGTGTTAAT
This sequence comes from Darevskia mixta, assembly GCA_034641385.1. Classification (NCBI taxonomy): domain Eukaryota; kingdom Metazoa; phylum Chordata; class Lepidosauria; order Squamata; family Lacertidae; genus Darevskia; species Darevskia mixta. Next base: position 24,850 of record JAWWNH010000130.1, read on the forward strand.
GAATTCTTTTACTTGTAGCACATATTTACATGAACTACAGTGTCCACATTTATGGAATCCACGTGGCGATCCCTGCAAGATGCGTTGTGAGAAAGAGGGTTTAAGATCAGTATGGACTAATGCATCTCTGAATGATTTCGTACGTCGTTTTGCAATTAAAGGCACCTCATTACAACCTGGGATATTCTTTAAAATATGCCAGTGCCGTCTAATTATTTTGGCAATATCCGCTGTTAAATGGTTATACTCGAAGGAGACAATAATACGGGAGGAGTTACTATTTCCCCTATTAGATGCCTGATTAGTCAAAAGAGAAGTCCTCTCTTTAAGTAAAGCTTTTTTACGTGCCAAATTAATAACTGATGGTGGGTATCCTCGTTGTATTAGTGAGGTAGCCAATCTATTTGAATAAATATTAAAGTCCTCTAGTTTGGAAGAGTTACGTTTTAATCTGAGGAACTGCCCCACCGGTAAGTTATCGCGCAGATGTTTTGGGTGGTTCGACTTATAATGTAATAAGGCATTTCTGTCAGTTCTTTTTTTGTAAGGACGTACTTTAATTTTCAAGTCCTCCACGAAGATTTCTACATCCAAAAAAGGTAGGCAGCTGTTACTTGCTCTACCTTCGAGAACTAGATGAGGATTCTGTTGATTAATCCAGGTATCAAAATCCTTAAAAATATCCGACGAAAAAATAAACAAGAGGTCATCCAAATAACGACCGTAAAATAATAAAAAATCACTGTAGGGATTGTTGTTCAGGATGCATGTAAGATCAAAATCCCTCATATATATATTTGCCACGCTGGGTGCACATTTAGATCCCATGGCAACCCCCTTTTTTTGTAGGAAGAAATTTGAGCCAAATCTGAAGAAATTATTAGACAACACCAAATCTAAAAGATCCATCAGGAAATGTACCGGGGGATCAGATTGTGTCGCGACCCGACTAGACAGGGTCGCGCCATGCGGGCGCCAGGAAGGGGAACCTTGCAGCGGGCCAGGAAAGGGGGCGTGCCGGAGGGGACGGCGTGCCGGAGGGGAAGGTCGGGGGACATGTCGCTGCTGACATTCCCCGACCCGACCGGCTCAAAGGGGTGCTTGCGACAGCGACGCAGCCCCCAAAACTCCCGGGAGTCTTGATCCCGGGACCCTAGGTCCGGCTGCAGCTCGTAACGTCGCCCCAACTCCCGCGGCGGCCACAGTAGAGGCTGCCGTGTGAGACGCGGGGCGACGGAGCTCCACGGACCGCCATTGCCCGTCGGGTTGAAGCTGCGAGCCCTTCCCCCCTGAGCGCGCTGATTCCTCCGAAAATGACAAGATTGGATGCTTAAAACGTGAGTACTACAAGAGTGCTGAAGAATTTGGACTAATTTGGTGAAGTACGGGGATGCAATTTACGGAGGTCCGTCCCTTGCTACTGTGGCACTAAATCAGGAACTTTATTACCGAAGCGGCTGCAATGTAACGGAGTTTGACTGTGCAACAGAGATTCGATCCTTCTGACACCCCTGATCGGGGGGGCAACTAACTAACACTTTTGACAGCTAAAGGATCTGAATCGGACCTGTTGGACTCTATTGCGGAAATTTGGATTTTGACTTTGAACTTGGTCCGGTCTGGAACACTGTATAGCCATGTCTTTGAAAATGGAGGATGATTTTGAGAGTGGAGGCTGGAGGAAAGTCCTTGAATAAATCTGGGAACTAAGATCGGAGTTCCAAGCGGAGACTGCAAGACTGAGAGGAGACATAAACAACACTGATGTCATGCCAGCTGCACAATGGAAGGAAGGGGGAGAAATCCCCACCAAGGCCAAGGGCAAGCCTCGCCACAGGAAGATTTTTTCTCGGCGCAAGAAACCTGGACTGAAGAAGAGGATTAAGAAACCGAAATCTACAAAGGACTATTCTTTCCGACGCCAGAGGATTGTAAAGAAGAAGAAGCTTTTGGTAGAAAATTGGGAATTGGAGCAGCCGAGAAGCCAAGGAGAAGATGAAGTCCAAGTGCAAGGAAGCACTTGGCAATGGACTGGGGAAAGGCGAGGGCAGGGTTGAAGGGTGCAGGTGGGTTACCTGGGATTGATTATATATCTGGATTTTGACCATTCTTGTCGGACACGGCTTAGAGTTTGGATTATATTAGGGCCTCTCGAAGTTAGGAGCCTGAAGATTAAGGGGAGTCACAAGGAAACTTATAGATGATATGGGAGGAAGACGCGGAGGTGAGAACTAAAAGATGTTTTGTAATAAGACATGATATTTTAAGATATGTTTATTGTATCCATGTACCTGAAGGAAGAAATATATTGTTCAATGCAGCCACTAGGGAGGTGCGGAGGAAGTCACTATGACTATGCTATGTTACCAAGAATGGCCTACCCGGGAATAGGGTTAGGCCGAAGCTAGATAATGACTTGTTTGAGGTCAGGGGAAATAATGAATGGGTTTACCTCTGTGAGAGGGAGGGTAAGATTAAATAACTCCCCATGGTGAGAGGTGGGGAGTGATGAATCCTGACTGAAATGTTTTACTGTATGCTTATAAAATTGTAAAATTAATAAAAATTATTTAAAAAAAAAAAAAAAAAGGAAAGGGGGCGACAGCGGAGCCAGGCGCGCAGGGGTTAAACCGAGCGCAGCAAGACCCGACCTCGCCCAGGCATGCCTCGAGGGGTAAACAACCCCAGGATGGGTGCGTACCTGATGGCCCAACCCCAGGTGCGGAAGGGAACCGCAAATCATCAGCGGCGGGCGGGAACCGTCAGCATCGCAATAACAATGTAAAAAGCACCCATGAATAGTGCAGGTAGACCAGAGCAGTTAACTCTTTTGTCCAAGCCACCCCGGGTGGGGAAGAGGATTAACCCCGGACCTTTAGGGCAGAAGGGAGGGGGGAATTGGGAGTCACCCAGCAAGGTGTACATAAGGGGGATTCTGAGATGGCCTCCTCAGAATCCTCACGGACTTTCCACGTTTCTCTGTGTGCTGTACAATAAACTTCAAGACATCTTCCGCTGACTTCTCGGAGTGGCGTGCGTTCTTGACGGCTAGCTACAGTTACCATTGGGGACACGACATAGTGAGGATTCACCAAAAACTTCAACGTCCGTATCGTGTTGGGATCGCTTACCGGCAGCTACCGAGATGGCGACCCCATGGCGCGGAGCGGCACGTTTTCAGACCCCCGTTACCTCGAGCACCCTACTCGAGCGGCCGGCGGATCTGTTCACCTCAAATCAACGGAGTCTTTCCTCGGCCGGACCAGACAGCGGGAGCCTGGGCGAGCTACGGCGACTCCAGGAGCAGCTGAACCGCCTCATCTGGGAGCGGCTGCGGGTTGGCGAGGAGTCAGGCCGGTCGTTGGACCAGGCCTGTGGGGGCGCGGTGCCCCGGACAAGTCGTAGCGGCGGCGGGAGCCAAGGCCACGCGGGATCGGGGGTCTGCAGTCGGCAGACCCCAGGGGAGGGCTCAGGTCAGGAGCCCGGAGTGACTCAGCGGCTGACGTGGTTGGACGGGACGGCCCCGAGGGGGCAGGTGCTTCCCCCGCCAAGACATCGCAGCAGCCGGCTGGAGGACGACGTAGTGGCGGGGAGTTCCACGGGCGACAGCAGCGAGGACGAGCGCGCGGCAGCGACCCCGGAGGCCCGCGGGAGGCACGTCCGCCGGGGGGCGACGGCGCGGCGCAGGCCGCCCCCGGAGCTGAAGGCCGTTTACGAGGGGGACCCGGCGGAACTCTCCACCTTCATCTTCCACGCAAGGAACCACGCCAGAAGGTATGGGGGAGACGACTGCGACCCAGAGGACTTGGTAGCGGCGGTCATCTCCTCCCTGCAGGGGAAGGCCGGCCAGTGGGCCATGCTCCTGGTCGACCGCAGGGACCCGGCTCTGGCCACCCTGGAGGATTTCTTGGCGGCCCTTCGAGAGCGCTTCCAAGACCCGCAGGCGGAGGAGAAGGCGAAGCGACGGGTCCAGAAGGCCAGGCAAGGGGGTCTCCCGGTACAGGACTATGTAGACATGTTCAGGGGGGAGGCCGCCCGAATCTCCTCCTGGAACGAGGAGGTCCTCGTCCACTATTTCAAGGAGGGCCTCCATCCTGAGCTCCGCAAGTGGGCCGTAGTGAAAGGGACCCCCCGGAAACTGTCAACGCTGGACGGCTGGTGCCGCACGGTGGCTCAGTTGGAAGCAGACCTGGGGATGCTGGAGCTAGAACCCAGGGCGGGCAAGGACCGAAGGCCCGCGGAGAACTCAGGGACGCTCCGCCCCGCCAATGGCGCGGGGGTCCCCCGGCCCAAGCGCACCCCCGACCCGGAACGGGAGAGGAGACGCCGGGAGGGACTCTGCATGAGGTGCGGGGGGGCAGGACACTATGCGGTGGCGTGCCCCAAGCGACCCCCAGGAGAGGTCCGGACCCCGGCAGGGTCCCAAGCGACGTCGGGAACCAGTAGGACACCCAAGACCGGGAGCCAGGCGGCTGTCGCGACGGAGCCAAGGGGAAAGCGCAAGTCCGACTCCGAAGGCTCGGGGTCGGGAAACGACCTGGACCTGCAGTAAAGGACGCCCGGCTGCAGGTCCCGCCAGGGTCAACGGACCCCAAGAAACGGGCGGGAAGACCACCCAACCTGGTCCGGGTGAGGCTGGAAAACCCGGACGGCGGCAAGCAATGGACGGGCGATGCGCTGCTGGACTCGGGCTGCGACCACAGTATGCTGCACCCCGAAGTGGCCAAGGAACTGGACTTGCCCACCCAGGTTCGGAGCACCCCCTTAGTTTTCGTCCAGATGGACGGCAGTCCCATAAAGGGGGGTCCGTTTGGGGTGGAAGTGGGGCCGGTCTCCTTGTGGGTGGGGGACCACCGGGAGTCCAGGATGCTAGTCAGGGTCCCCACGGACGGGTACCAGGTAGTGCTGGGGTTGGATTGGCTGGTGGAACATAACCCCATAGTAGACTGGCGCTCAGGGCGCCTGACGTTCGACCTGGATAGGTGTGGGCAGCACAGGGTCGAATCGGACCCCCAGTGCCCTGGAAAGGGGGAGGCCAAAGGGGTCCACGGGGGCGAGGGCAAGCTGGATGTGGTGGCGCCGGAGATACCCCCGGAGTACCGGGATTTGGCGGCGGTGTTCGGGGAAACCGAGGCAGACGAGCTGCCCCCCCACCGCCGCACAGATTGCGCCATCGACATCCCAGAAGATGCGGTCCTCCCCAAGGGACGCATCTACAAGATGTCCGGGGAGGAACTCCAGGACCTCAGGGAGTTCCTGGACAAGAATCTGGCCAGAGGGTTCATCCGCCCCGCCAAGAGCCCCATGGGGGCTCCGGTCATCTTCGTGGGCAAGAAGGATGGCACCCAGAGGTTGTGCCAGGACTATAGAGGGTTGAACGCCATAGCGGCAGGGAACGCATACCCGCTCCCCCTCATCCCGGATCTGCTGGACCAGTTGGGTACCGGCACGATCTTCACGAAGCTAGACTTAAGGGAGGCATACTACCGGGTGCGGGTCCGGGAGGGGGACGAATGGAAGACGGCTTTTAACTGCCAGTTTGGACAGTTCGAGTTCCTGGTAATGCCGTTCGGTTTGAGCGGGGCCCCGGGGGTGTTCATGAGCCTCATCAACGAGGTACTCCACGACCTCCTGTACAAAGGGGTGGTGGTCTACCTGGACGATGTGCTGGTGTACAGTCGGGACCCCCGGGAACACGTCCGGTTGGTCCGGGAGGTCTTGCAGAGACTCCTGGACAACCACCTATACGTCAAGTTGCCCAAGTGCGAGTTCCACCGCCCCTCCTTAGATTACCTGGGGTATAGGATCTCGGCGGCGGGGGTGGCCATGGATCCCCAGAAGGTGGAGGCAGTCCTGGGGTGGGAGCGGCCGCGGACACGGCGCCAACTCCAGAGCCTGCTAGGGTTCGCAAATTTCTGCAGGGGCTTTTTGCCCAACTATTCGGCCTTGGTGACCCCCCTCACCGATCTCCTAGGTACCAAGGGGAAAGGAAAGGGGGCCAAGCATCCCGGGGTGGCTCTGGATTGGGGGTCCCGGGCGGAGGAGGCTTTCCAGGGGCTCAAAGGGGCGTTCGCCGCCGAGCCTACGCTGATCCATGTGGATCCAGCCCGGCCCATGGTGGTACAGGTAGACGCTAGTGATGTGGCCATGGGGGCGGTACTCCTGCAGAGGGACGGGGAGGGCCGTCTGAGGCCCGGAGCGTACCTGTCCCGGAAGTTTGGGAAGGCGGAAAGGAACTGGTCTACCTGGGAGAAGGAGGCAGCGGCCATCCGCATGGCGCTTGAGGAGTGGAGACACTGGCTGGAGGGGGCAAGGGAACCGTTTGAGGTCTGGACAGACCACCGCAACCTCGAGGCCCTCCAACAGCCACGGAAGCTGACCGCCAAGCACATGCGGTGGGCAGAGTTCTTCTCCCGGTACGATTTCCAGCTAAGCCACATCCCCGGGAAGGACAACTTCCTCGCGGACGCCCTGTCTCGCCTGCCCCAGTACGAGGCGGACGTCCGCACAGAGATGCGTCCGCTATTTGAGGACAAACACCTAGCCCGAGCCGTCACCACCCGTGACCAGGCTAGGAGGAAAGAGGGACAGACAGGGGGTCAAGATGGGACACCCCCCCGGGAGCGCAGCCAGCCTTCTGCAGCGCTCCGCGACAGACTAGTGGCAGCGTATCCGACAGACACGGAACTACAGAACCTGCGGGACTCCTTGACACTGGAAGGGGACATCTGGCGAAGAGGGAGCGCCGCGTATGTCCCGGAACCCCTCCGGAGGGCCGCCCTGGAAGCATGCCACGACGCCAAAGCGGCTGGGCACTTCGGCTTCGTCAAGACGTGGAAGCTGGTTCGGCGGAGCTTCTGGTGGCCCACGCTCCGTAAAGATGTCAAGGACTACGTTGCAGGCTGCCCCATCTGCCTCACCTGCAAGCCGGCAGTGGGCAAGCCGCAGGGCCTCCTACAGCCCCTGGAGGTCCCACCTCGACCTTGGTCGGTGATCTCCATGGACTTTATTACGGATCTGCCACCCAGCCGAGGCAAGACAGCAATATGGGTCGTGGTGGACCTGTTCTCCAAGCAAGCCCATTTCGTGCCCTGCGCCTCACTGCCTACCGCCACCCAGGTGGCAAAGCTGTTCATGGAGCACATCTTCCGGCTCCATGGGGTTCCAGACAAGGTCATTTCCGATCGTGGCTCCCAGTTTGTGTCCCGATTTTGGAAGGCGTTCCTGGGACTGCTGGGGATCGAACAGGGACTCAGCTCGGCCTACCACCCCCAGACTGACGGACAGACGGAACGTGTCAACCAGGTGCTGGAGCAGTACCTGCGGTGTTTTGGTTGCTACCAGCAGGACGACTGGTCACAGCTGCTTCCGTTGGCGGAGTTCGCTTACAATAACTCCGTACATAGCAGCACGGAGATGTCCCCCTTCGCCGTGGTCTACGGGATCGACCTGAGGCACCTGCCGGACTTGGGAGAGCCCACCGCCCGGGAGCCGGAGGAGCTCGGAAAGTGGAGAGAGAGGACGGCCAGGTGCTGGGAGTCCCTTCGGGAACAACTGCTGGAGGTCAAGGCGGCGCAGAAGAGGACGGCGGACCAGCGAAGAAGACCGGCGGGGGACATCAAAGCGGGGTGCCGGGTCTACCTGTCCACGCGGCACTTGAAGCTGGGCCTCCCCAGCAAGAAACTCGGGCCTCGGTACTTGGGCCCGTTTAAAGTGTTAGAGGTAATCAACGGAGTTTCTGCGAAGCTGGAACTCCCAAAGAACTTGCAACAGATACACCCGGTGTTCCACTTCAGCTTGCTGAAGAAGTCCCCGGAGGACGACGGTTGGCACCCCGTGGCGGCGCCACCCACCCCGTTGATCCTGGCGGGAGGGGAGCACCATGAGGTTAAGGACATTTTGGACTCCAGACTCTACAGAGGGCGTTTGCAGTACCTGGTGGAGTGGAAGGACTTTGCTACGGGGGACCGAGAGTGGGTGTGGGCGTCGGACGTTTTGGCCCCACAGCTGGTCAAGAGATTCCACCAACAGTGGCCAAACCGGCCGGGGGGCCCCGGGACTCAGAACGCTCCCCAGGGGAGGGGGAAGTCAGTTTCGGGGGGGCAGGATGTCGCGACCCGACTAGACAGGGTCGCGCCATGCGGGCGCCAGGAAGGGGAACCTTGCAGCGGGCCAGGAAAGGGGGCGACAGCGGAGCCAGGCGCGCAGGGGTTAAACCGAGCGCAGCAAGACCCGACCTCGCCCAGGCATGCCTCGAGGGGTAAACAACCCCAGGATGGGTGCGTACCTGATGGCCCAACCCCAGGTGCGGAAGGGAACCGCAAATCATCAGCGGCGGGCGGGAACCGTCAGCATCGCAATAACAATGTAAAAAGCACTCATGAATAGTGCAGGTAGACCAGAGCAGTTAACTCTTTTGTCCAAGCCACCCCGGGTGGGGAAGAGGATTAACCCCGGACCTTTAGGGCAGAAGGGAGGGGGGAATTGGGAGTCACCCAGCAAGGTGTACATAAGGGGGATTCTGAGATGGCCTCCTCAGAATCCTCACGGACTTTCCACGTTTCTCTGTGTGCTGTACAATAAACTTCAAGACATCTTCCGCTGACTTCTCGGAGTGGCGTGCGTTCTTGACGGCTAGCTACAGTTACCATTGGGGACACGACAGATTGATGGTGATCAATCAGTGCCTCACGAATTAGAGATTGGACCTGGTCCAACGGGATGTTAGTGTATAGCGAAGACACATCCCACGAGGCAATAATGCTACGTTCAGTAACCGTTAAACCTTCGACCTGAGATATAAGGTGTTTCGTATCCCTGATAAATGCTGGAGTTTTTTCGGTGAAAGGTTGCAGAAAGGAATCTAGATAGTGTGCACAATTCTCTAGAAGAGAGCCTGTGGCAGACACAATTGGTCTAATACCGTTCATTGTATTTTATATTGCCAATTGCGTTTTGTGTTTTTTTGTAAAAAAAAAAAAAGCAGGTTTACTGCAGGGCAGGAATGTCCAAAGTCCATTTCGGGGGCCTAATCTGACCCGCCGGCCGGTTTAATGGTTTAATCACACCCCTGTGGCGGTTTATTTCCTGTGGTAAAATCCGAAAAAAAACAACTTCAATCCGAAAAAAAACTCAAGAACCTTTGGGTGAAAATCGTAAAAAAAGCTCAACAAGTTCATTTTTTATTATTATTTTTAAAAATTAATTTAATTTTTAGATTTAAATTTAACAAAAGCTCAACAACTTCAACAACTTTGGTTGGACCTCACGGCCCTTCACTTCATCAAATCTTGGCCCTCTTTGAAAAAAGTTTGGACACCCCTGCTGTCAGGTAAGGACTGGTCAACTTCTGCCAGCTCATCGTCCCACATGGAAGTAGATCCTGGAGATGCTGAGGTCGTTCCCAGAGTCTCTTTGCTCTGTAACCACCGCCTTGCCCATTCCCCCAGGGCCCCATTTGCACCCCTGCTCAGCTCAGCCAGAAGGATTTGGCATGTTTGGGAGCAAGAAAGTGAACAGGCAGCAAGCAGGAGGAGGAGGAAGAGGAGGACCTGCTCTGTGCAGGGGGATGGCAACGTGATGATGGCAATGGCCCATTACCAGGGCCAGCCTAAGACATTTCGGCACATGAGGTGAACCACAAAAGGGAGCTTCCCCTCCTTGCCAAGGAATAAGGGGTGGATTCAGATCTACATCTTGCACCCCCAAACTCCGCCCCTCCAGATGTTTTGGCCTACAACTCCCATGATCCCTAGCTAACAGGACCAGTGGTCAGGGATGATGGGGATTGTAGTCCAAGACATCTGAAGGGCCGGAGTTTGGGGGTGCCTGATCTACATCAAGAACAAGGGGAGGAGGGATTGCCTGCTGATCAAGATGACCGAGGTGTATCTCTACTGTCCTCACAACTACGAGAGCGCCATCCCATAAAGACTTGTATTGGGATTTGCTGCCCCTGTGGATCCTGTTGCATGAGGCGGTCACCTCACCTTGCCTCACAGGTGGACCGGCCCCGTTCTAAGACACTGCACTAGATCTTACTTCCCCTCAGAGACGCAGCTCTTTGAAATTGGGCCCTTCTTTGTACGCCTCCTCCGTGAGAGGGTGGGTGGGCGTTACAACATGAAAACGGGCCTTTTCTGTGGTGGCTCCCCATTGGAAGAGCGCTCTCTCCCCGGGGTGGGTGTGTTTTGGAAAGGGGTTGAATTGTAGCCGGGCTGGTTTCCTAACTCAATGATCTTCTACTTGCTGGCCTATTAACATTACTTGGCCAGAGGTTGACACGTAAACTGACTTAAATATGCTGCAGAACAGAATTCCCTCGTGGAAGTATCTGTGGCATGGTTGCGTAGTGTCTGTCCCGGGCTATTTGCTAAGCAGGCAAAGTAAGGTAAGTAAGTTTGCTTAATGGATGGGCCGTATCATGGCACGGTAACCTGCTGTGGATATCTCTATTTTGCGGCAACTCTTTCTTCTTCTTCGGGCTATTGTGTACAATGCAGTGGCCTTTTCAATCCAATATTTTTATCAGGCTAAAATTCAAAAGGGGTGTGGTGTGTTCGGGCAGTTCCTTTTCGTCACAGTAGCAGGCGCTGTGCCGATGGAAGAAATCATGACGTTTTAACGGTAAAACAGGTACCCTGCTATGGTCCTTATTTGTGTGGTCACGAAATTAAAAGACGCCTGCTTCTTGGGAGAAAAGCAATGACATACCTAGACAACATCTCCAAAAGCAGAGACATCACCTTGCCGACAAAGGTCCGTAAGCAAAAACCACCTTTGAAAGAAACTGCTGTGCATTCATGTGGCTATACTTGAGTATTTATGATCAACTAACTGCTCAAGAGATTTTTATTTAAGTTAGAACAGAGGTTGTCAAATATCAGGCCCAGTTTGAATCAGTGGATAACAGACTTGTTTTGCTACAAACTGCCTTTTCAGAAAAGCAAGCTCATTAAGATCCCCTCCCCCCCGACCCTGAAAAGTGTTTGAAAATACAAAAACGCTTTAGAAAAGAATCACATACATTTGAGATTCAAATGATTTGTCATCTGAGTTCTGGATCTCATTGTCCAGTTTACTCCCATCAACCAAAGAAATGTATTCTTTAAATTACCGGTATAAAACAACATTCCGTGGAGCGTTATTTTTACTACATCTTTTGTAGATTCAATTTGGTTTCACTTATCACTGAAAAATCAGCTTCTGTTGAAGATTTTTGTTTTTCTTTTCAATTTGGGCACAAGGAACATAAACAGGAAAAAATATTGATTAGTTCTTCCAGAAGTGTACTGTACTAGATAAGGTGAACTTAAAATGTTTTACTGACTTGCTCATCCCAAAATATTTTTCTCTTGCTCAGCAAACCTAAGACATGGATATCATATTTGAGGATCCGTATTCGAAGCAGTTATTCAGCAGATCACTGTAATTAAATTAAATTTATCCTGCAGAAATCCAGCGCATAACAGCATATCTATTTTGAAAGCAATGCCAGCATGACATGCAAAGCAGACTAGAATGTGTTTTTGTGCATTTGTTTTTTTTAAATATTGATCTTTATTAGTTTCCCACATAATCAGATTATTTACACAGCAATTTTTCAAGATAATTTACATATGTATATATAGATGGTTCCTCAATTATTTATTTATTCCAACTCGCCCCCCCAAAAAACAAAAATCTTCCCCCACTTCTTTCTTCTGTTATGATTGTATAATATTCTTATTTTACACTGTTTATAACTTTCCTTATACAATAAATCATTTGACAAATGCTGTTCCATTTCCAACCTTTAAATAAACGTTCCGTGTTTTCACCTTATAACCTTCTTTGAATCTCCATACATTCAATTTATATTCAATATCTATGCCTTATAATTTATTCATTCTTTTAGTAGCTGTTGACTATACATGTATTGTTCTTTCAATAAATTTCCAATAAAGAGTTTTCTAGCACAATTCAAAGTGTTGGTGCTGACCTTTAGAGCCCTAAACGGCCTCGGTCCTGTATACCTGAAGGAGCGTCTCCACCACCACCGTTCAGCCCGGACACTGAGGTCCAGCGCCGAGGGCCTTCTGGTGGTTCCCTTACTGCGAGAAGCAAAGCTACAGGGAACCAGGCAGAGGGCCTTCTCGGTAGTGGCGCCCGCCCTGTGGAACACCCTCCCATCCCATGTCAAAGAGATAAATAACTACCTGACATTTAGAAAACACCTGAAGGCAGCCCTGTTTAGGGAAGTTTTTAATGTGGGATATTTTAATGTATTTTAGTGTTTGTTGGAAGCCGCCCAGAGTGGCTGGGGGGACCCGGCCAGATGGGCGGGGTAAAATTAATAAATTATTATTATTATTATTATTATTATTATTATTATTATTATTATATAATCCAGTTCTGAGACTCAATTCATTCCGCCCGTATTTCATATTCCATATATCTTTGTAACATAAATCAAAAGTTTTCCCCATTCTTTTTCATAACGTTCGTTTCCTCTGTTGTCGGATTTTGGACGTTCATTTGGCTATCCCCATACACTCCACCATTCTTTGACGCCATTCCTCAGTTGTCGACATTTGTTGCTATTTCCACACCCTAGCTAATAATATTCTAGCCCCTGTCGTAGCGTACATGAATAGTTTTACATCATATTTTTGTATATACTCTCCCACCATTCCCAGCAAGAGTGCCTCCGGTGTTTTCTTAAAGTTGTCTCTGAGAATTATTTTAATTTCATTGTAAATATTTTCCCAATATTTCTTTACTTGGTCACAATGCCACCACATATGTATGAAATCTCCCTCCTTCTCTCTGCATTTCCAACATTTCTTGTCAACACCTTTGTACATTTTTGCTAATCTAGCAGGTGTGATATACCACCTGTAGATCATCTTGTATATATTTTCTTTTAACAATGTGGAGGCCATAAATTTGATTCCCCAATTCCAAAGTTTGTGCCATTTTACACAATCGGTATTGTGGCCTAAGTCAATTGCCCATTTTATCATTGCACTCTTGATCTCTTAATCTTTGGTGTTCCACTCCAGTATGAATTCAAATATCTTGGATAAATTTTTTCTGTTGTTACATATTACTGTTTTCTCTAAGATTGTTTTGTCTTGTTCAAATCCTCTCAATTTTTTATCTTTCATAAATGTACTGTATATTTGGTGGTGCTCCAGCCATCCTTGAAGTCTATCTTTGATTTCCTCATAGGGTCTCATACTCCATATATTATTTCGTTCAAGTTTTTGTGCATTTGATACATACCGTTCATTGTATTTCATATTGCCAATTGTGTTTTGTGTTTTTTTGCAAAAAAAAGCAGATTTACTGCAGGGCAGGTATGTCCAAAGTCCATTTCAGGGGCCTAATCTGACCCGCCCCTGTGGCGGTTTATTTCCTGTGGTAAAATCCGAAAAAAACAACTTCAATTCTAAAAAAAAGCTCAAGAATCTTTGGGTGAAAATCGTAAAAAAAAAAAAGCTCAACAACTTCATTTTTTATAATTATTTTTAAAAATTAATAAAAATTTTAAATTTAAATTTAACAAAAGCTCAACAACTTCAACAACTTTGGTTGGACCGCACGGCCCTTCACTTCATCAAATCTTGGCCCTCTTTGAAAAAGGTTTGGACACCCCAGCTGTCAGGTAAGGACTGGTCAACTTCTGCCAGCTCATCGTCCCACATGGAAGTAGATCCTGGAGATGCTGAGGTCGTTCCCAGAGCCTCTTTGCTCTAGAATCATAGAATCATAGAGTTGGAAGAGACCACAAGGGCCATCCAGTCCAACCCCCTGCCAAGCAGGAAACACCATCAAAGCATTCCTGACAGGTGGCTGTCAAGCCTCTGCTTAAAGACCTCCAAAGAAGGAGACTCCACCACCCTCCTTGGCAGCAAATTCCACTGTCAAACAGCTCTTACTGTCAAGAAATTCTTCCTAATGTTTAGGTGGAATCTTCTTTCTTGTAGTTTGAATCCATTGCTCCGTGTCCGCTTCTCTGGAGCAGCAGAAAACAACCTTTCTCCCTCCTCTATATGACATCCTTTTATATATTTGAACATGGCTATCATATCACCCCTTAACCTTCTCTTCTCCAGGCTAAACATACCCAGCTCCCTAAGCCGTTCCTCATAAGGCATCGTTTCCAGGCCTTTGACCATTTTGGTTGCCCTCCTCTGGACACGTTCCAGCTTGTCAATATCCTTCTTGAACTGTGGTGCCCAGAACTGGACACAGTATTCCAGGTGAGGTCTGACCAGAGCGGAATACAGTGGTACTATTACTTCCCTTGATCTAGATGCTATACTCCTATTGATGCAGCCCAGAATTGCATTGGCTTTTTTAGCTGCTGCATCACACTGTTGACTCATGTCAAGTTTGTGGTCTACCAAGACTCCTAGAGCCTTTTCACTTGTACTGCTCTCAAGCCAGGTATCACCCATCCTGTATTTGTGCCTTTCATTTTTTTTGCCCAAGTGTAGTACTTTACATTTCTCCCTGTTAAAATTCATCCTGTTTGCCTTGGCCCAGTTCTCTAATCTGTTAAGGTCATTTTGAAGTGTGATCCTGTCCTCTGGGGTATTAGCCACCCCTCCCAATTTGGTGTCATCTGCAAACTTGATCAGGATGCCCTCAAGCCCATCATCCAAGTCATTGATAAAGATGTTGAATAAGACTGGTCCCAAGACAGAACCCTGTGGCACCCCACTAGTCACTTCTCTCCAGGATGAAGAGGAGCCATTGATGAGCACCCTTTGGGTTCGGTCAGTCAGCCAGTTACATATCCACTGAATGGTAGCATTGTCTAGCCCGCATTTTACCAGCTTCTTTACAAGAATATCATGGGGCACCTTGTCAAAGGCCTTGCTGAAATCAAGATAGGCTACATCCACAGTGTTCCCTTCGTCTACCAGGCTTGTAATTCTGTCAAAAAATGAGATCAGATTAGTCTGACATGACTTATTTTTCAGAAACCCATGCTGACTGTTAGTGATCACAGCGTTCCTTTCTAGGTGCTCACAGACCGTTTGCTTAATGATCTGCTCTAGAATCTTTCCTGGTATTGATGTCAGGCTGACTGGGCGGTAATTGTTTGGGTCCTCTCTTTTCCCCTTTTTGAAAATAGGAACAACATTTGCCCTCCTCCAGTCTGCTGGGACTTCACCTGTTTTCCAGGAATTCTCAAAGATTACTGCCAGTGGTTCTGAAATCACCTCTGCCAGTTCTTTTAATACTCTGGGATGTAGTTCATCTGGCCCTGGAGACTTGAATACATCTAAACTAGCCAAGTGTTCTTGTACTACCTCCTTACTTATTCTGGGCTGTGTTTCCCCTGCTGAATCATCTGCTCCATATTCTTCAGGTCGGGCATTGTTTTCTTTTTTGGAGAAGACTGAGGCAAAGAAGGTATTGAGGAGTTCTGCCCTTTCTGCGTCCCCTGTTCGCATTTCACCTTCTTCTCCTCTAAGTGACCCCACTGTTTCCTTGTTCTTCCTTTTGCTACGGACATACCCATAAAAACTCTTTTTATTGCTTTTAACCTCTCTAGCAAGCCTGAGTTCATTCTGTGCTTTAGCTTTTCTGACTTTGTCTCTACATGTGCTGGCTATTAGTTTGAATTCCTCTCTGGTGGTTTCCCCCTTTTTCCATTTCTTGTACGTATCCCTTTTAAATCTTAACTCAGTTAAAAGTTCTTTAGATAGCCACCCTGGCTTCTTTAGGCACCTTCCATGTTTTCGTCTCATTGGTACTGCTTGAAGTTGTGCTTTTAATATTTCCCTTTTAACCAACTCCCATCCATCATGAACTCCCTTCCCTTTTAGTATTACTGACCATGGGATCACACCCAGCATTTCCCTAAGTTTTCTGAAGTCGGCTTTCTTAAAGTCTAGAATTTGAGTCTTAGTATGCTTGGTTGCTCCTTTCTGATGTATAATAAACTCCAGAAGAGCATGATCACTCCCACCTAATGATCCTGCCACTTCTACCCCACTAACCAGGTCATCACTATTGGTTAGGACCAGATCTAAAATGGCTGATCCTCTTGTTGCTTCTCCCACTTTCTGGACAATGAAATTGTCTGCAAGGCCAGTGAGGAATCTGTTCGACCTTATGCTCTTGGCTGAGTTTGACATCCAACAAATATCAGGATAGTTGAAATCCCCCATTACTACTATCTCATTTCCTTTTGAATGCTTGGTCATCTGTTCCAGGAAGGCATCATCTATGTCCTCAGTTTGGCTTGGGGATCTATAGTAAACTCCCACAATGAGATCACTGTTATTTTTCTCTCCCTTAATTTTAACCCAGATACTCTCAATTTGGCTTTGAAGTTTTAAATCATGGATGTCTTCACAGGTATACACATCCCTTACATATAACGCCACTCCTCCTCCTCTCCTGTTTGGTCTATTTCTCTGAAATAGATTGTATCCCTCTATTACTACATTCCAATCATGAGACTCATCCCACCAGGTTTCAGTGATGCCTATTATGTCGTATTTAGTTTGCTGTACCAAGAGCTCAAGTTCATCTTGTTTATTTCCCATGCTCTGTGCATTTGTATACAGACATTGAAAACCATTGATCATTCCCCCTAGTCTCCTACTTAAGGATTTTTTCCTCCTACCACTAGGTCTGTGTGCTGTTTGCTCCATTTGGTCCTTGACTTTTGGATGATCATCTTCAGCATTTGATAGACTCCTACCTTCAGGACCACTGTCTCCCTCCCCCACATAAGTCAGTTTAAAGCCCTCCTGATGAGGTTTTTGAGATTGTTGGCAAAAACATTCTTCCCAACCCTTGTGAGGTGCAGCCCATCACTTGCCAGAAGTCCATCTTCAAGAAACTGCAGACCGTGATCTAAGAATCCAAACCGTTCCTGCCGGCACCATTTGCGAAGCCAGTTGTTCACTTCTCCTATTTTTCCCTCTCTTCCTGGGCCACGGCGTTCAACTGGGAGGACAGATGAGATGACAATTTGTGCATTTAATTGCTTCAACTTCCTGCCCAGAGCCTCATAATCACTTTTGATCTTCTGGAGGCTATGGCTTGCGGTGTCATTGGTTCCCACATGGACTAAAAGGAAGGGGTTTTTATCCGTGGGTTTTATGATTCCTTGCAGCCGTTCTGTTATATCAAGGATCTTGGCCCCGGGGAGACAGCACACCTCTCGAGACATTTTGTCAGGCCCACAGATCACTGCTTCGGTACCCCTCAGTAGGGAATCCCCTATCACCACTACACGCCTCCTCTTAGGCTTGGTCGGGATTCTTACATGTGCTGTCCCTTCCAAGGTCACCTGCACATTCCCGGAGGACTGACTATGCTGCTCGTCTTCATATACCTCATCAACTGTGATGAGGGAGAGATCTTCCAATGGAGTCTGTTCTTCATCTTCCAGATTTGAGAGCACTTCAAATCGATTTTGTAGTTCTAAACACTCAGAGCGATCCCTGGGCATTCTACTTCTGTGAGTCACGTTCCTCCACACATCGGGCTCCTGAGTTGGGGAACTGATCTCCTCCTCAGGGATGTGCCCTGTCTCCTGCTTGGTGCAGACAGTGTGCTCTGCTGCATCCAAGAAAAGCTCCAGCTCTTTAATTTTCTGGAGCGTAGATACACGGGCCTGAAGTTGCTGGACCTTGTCTTCGAGTAGGGCAACCAACTTGCAGTTGCTGCAGGTGTAGCTGTCTACAACCTTTGGCAAGAAGACAAACATTGCGCAGGAATTACAGGCAACTACAGTTGTTCCCTCCCCCTCCTGAAGTTGCCGGACCTTGTCTTCTAGTAGGGCAACCAACTTGCACTTGCTGCAGGTGTAGCTGCCTACATCCTTTGGCAAGAAGGCAAACATTGCGCAGGAATTGCAGGCGACTACAGTTGTTCCCTCACCTTCCATCTTGAAGCTTGAAGTCAGGACACACAAAAAAGAAGCCTAGGTCTCCCCAAGTAAACGTTTGAGACTAGCTCTCCTCTATCTAAAAGATAGGTCAAACTGCGCGCAGCCGCTAGGCGCGCACCGCTGCCCTCCAGGCACTGATTAGCTCCGCCCACAGCTAGTCACCAGACAAACACACACACACAAGCCAGAACAAACTCTCTCTCACACACAAGCCTGGACAGTCACACAAATCCAAGAGGCAGAAGCCCTAGAAAAGAAACACACAAACAAATAAGGAAACAAATAAGCACACAAACTTAATCACACACAGCCCCAAAAAGACAAACCCACAAAACCTACAAGCTCAGCTCACCTTGTGCTCCCTCCTCAGTCGCTGCCCTCCAGGCACTGATTAGCTCCGCCCTACAAGCTCAGCTCACCTTTTGCCTACTTCCTCAGTCTCTGCCCTCCAGGCACTGATTAGCTCCGCCCACAGCTAGTCACCAGACAAACACACACACACAAGCCAGAACAAACTCTCTCTCACACACAAGCCTGGACAGTCACACAAATCCAAGAGGCAGAAGCCCTAGGAAAGAAACACACAAACAAATAAGGAAACAAATAAGCACACAAACTTAATCACACACAGCCCCAAAAAGACAAACCCACAAAACCTACAAGCTCAGCTCACCTTGTGCTCCCTCCTCAGTCGCTGCCCTCTGTAACCACCACCTTGCCCATTCCCCCAGGGCCCCATTTGCACCCCTGCTCAGCTCAGCCAGAAGGATTTTGCATGTTTGGGAGCAGGAAAGTGAACAGGCAGCAACCAGGAGGAGGAGGAAGAGGAGGAGGACCTACTCTGTGCAGGGGGATGGCAACGTGATGATGGCAATGGCCAATGACCAGGGCCAGCCCAAGACATTTCGGCACATGAGGTGAACCACAAAATGGAGCTTCCCCTCCTTGCCAAGGAAGAAGGGGTGGATTCATATCTACATCAGGCACCCCCAAACTGCGGCCCTCCAGATGTTTTGGCCTACAACTCCCATGATCGCTAGCTAACAGGACCAGTGGTCAGGGATGATGGGAATTGTAGTCCAAGACATCTGGAGGGCCGGAGTTTGGGGGTGCCTGATCTACATCAAGAACAAGGGGAGGAGGGATTGCCTGCTGATCAAGATGGCCGAGGTGTATCTCTACTTTCCGCACAACTACAAGAGCGACATCCCATCAAGACTTGTATTGGGATTTGCTGCACCTGTTGCATGAGGCGGTCGAAATGTAGCACGGATGACTGGGTCACCAAAAAGTGACCAGAAGGAAACTCCAGGCAGCTTTGGTTTCGGTCTGGTTTCTGTCGGCTACTTCCTTTCTAGCAGGAAATAACACCAGGTGCAGTGCTTGTTTTGGTAACTGAAGTTTGCACGCTTGAGCTGCATAGAAATCCTGAACATTGTACTTTAATAAACAGAAGCTGTGTAGCTAAAATGGAGTTCCCCAGACTTTGGTTAAAGAGCCTGAACTCCTAAAATGGAGTTCCCTAGACTTTGGTCAAGAGCCTTATGTTCTGTCCAGTGCTGGTCAGGTGCCTCATTCCCCCCTTTCAAGCGAGAGGACCAGGTTGACCTGCGTCCTCTACAGCTTGACCTATCCATCGTTTTCTGGGATGGCCTTGTACAGAGTCAATGCATGGGTTCGAGTTGCAGCATCTACTGAGCGGGTTACCATGCGACATACCATTTGGCGGAGACAAGGTAAAATACATGTAATGACCAGGATTATAATGATAATTAGCATTCCTACTAACAGAGCCTCTTTAAGGCACTTCCAGCCGAGGAGCCATGAGCTAAACCAGGCCCATAGGATTTACATTATCCAGAGTGATCTGGTGATACAAGGAGGATTGTTGTCCTACACACCTTTGACTTAAATCCTGACAATCTGGGGCCCTCTGCGTATGGTAGACCAGGGTTGTAGTTTGCGCCTGGCCATACAGACCCCACGCCTCCTGACACTATTGTCTGTAATCACATTAGGGTAAAGTAACTGCCTTCCTGTCCCAGAAGGAACAGTTACTATTGGTGCATTCAAGTTGCTGCATTTGGATCCTCTGTCTTATTGGTTCCCACCAAAAGGCAGCAGTGTGGTTGCTTGAGATTGTTCCCTCCAAAATGTATCTTTTCCTAGTCAGTCTTCTGTCCCTATAAATGTAGCTGCCCTACCCTCAGTTCCCCCAGTCGTTTTGTCTGAATATAGAGTTGTTACATGAAGAAGCTGTCTCATGCCTGCTATGTCAGAGAGCTGAAATCACTTGCTGAAATCATTAACCCCATGCTACAACAGTTTCTGCCTTACATACTGGAAATACATTTTTGTCCTGCTCAGCTAGAGTAAAATATCTTACCCAGATCTTATCCTTTAAAATTAGTCCTTCTAGATTCAATATATGCTGAACTCTTATGGACTAAATGCATGCTATTTCCTCTTATTCAACAATTCTTTATATTGGCGTCAGCTTGCTTTTTATTGGAAAATACTTGCATAGAGGTGTTTTGTTTTCACTAGTGATATTAAGAATATAATCTATATATATATAAATGTTCCCATTGCGCGTTTGTCCGAAACACCCTTGCTGCGTAACCGCTGGACCAAATTGCATCAAATTTGGACACAGCGTTTCCATTACCATCTCAAAGTAATCTGGCATAATAAAAATTCAGAAAAACCACACCTGTCATACCTAAAATAAAGAAAAAACGCAAAAAAAATTGGCGCGCACATATGATTGTATTTTAGTGTTTATTGGAAGCCGCCCAGAGTGGCTGGGGGGACCCGGCCAGATGGGTGGGGTACAAATAATAAATTATTATTATATTACTATTATTATGACATCACCAGCAAAACAGCGCCCTCTAGCGACGGATATACTGGTACTACACCTACAAAAGCAAGAAATTGGCGCACACATATGACATCACAGCAAAACCGCGCCCTCTAGCAACGGCAGGCCTGTTTCCATTTTCACTCCCAAACTGACAAACTTTCTCTGCAAGGAAGGAGGGGGTGATTGTGTTAGTGGCTCCCTGATACCTGAGTGCCAGACAAGGATGTGATTAACTTGGCTGGGATACAGGGAAATGTAAATATCTCTTTTGTCAAAGGCACGCTGGGAAATGGAGGCCGCTGCCTCTCGCAGGTAACTAGGCCGGACCAGCAAGGCATGCTGGGAAAAGGCGCCCTGTGGGTGAACTAAGCTCTTTCGCCCAAACCGCAAGGCATGCTGGGAAACGCTGGGCTTATTATCCCAACCCAACTCAAGGCACTCTTGGAAATTGAATCCAATCCTCTCTGTAGAGGGTTACTAGCACTTTTCCCCTTGAAAATGCCACAGGCAAGGCACGCCGGGAAATGGCCACCCTGATTGTCCCTCAGTGATCTCCCGATGTGTGTTTTTTATCTGTGCGTTTCCATAGTGCTTTTCCCTCAGACGGCGTCAGAGGCCTCCTTCCTCGGCTTTTTCTGCCACAGGCCGCGAGAGGGCACCTGAGCGCGTGCAGAGTGCACACAACGTCGGCGGGGGTAGGTGGGGGTTTATTTTGGCTGTGGCTGCTGCTGATGGTAATAAGCATAAAATCAGCCACAGCAACGCGTGGCCCGGGTCAGCTAGTTAAAGATAAATATCTCCCTCTTGCATCCAATAGTGAGACGTATGCCTCGGCGTCACTATAGTTTTGTTAGCATGGAATGGCATGTTATTGTTTGCCATCAGCAGAAGAAAGCTTGCTGTACTGCAGACTCACTTTCCCCCCACTCTGACCTGGACAGGTTGGAACATTCCTTATGAAGCTGATCTGAGGATCTGCATGCGGCAGATTGAGAGGTTTCTGACTGAATATGAAGAAACCTCAGTTGAACCTCTCACCTTTCTTACAGGTATGGACATTATGCCTACTTTCAGACATAGTGCTGGTTTCGCATCATGAAAACGAGTTTAGCATGATTTAGCTAAACCATGGTTTATCATTACAAACTTGAGCATATTACAAATATTATGAAAATGAGCCCCCATTAGCAACTCTTGTGGTCAAACATCCAGGCTTTCCTTCCTTAAAGTGAACACATCAATAAGGTAAGTTTGGGGTGGGGCTGGGATATGAGGAGAACTCCAAGACATGCCACCCTATCTCCTCGTGACAATGTCTTCCGGGTTGTTTCCCATACACTCCACCCCGTGGCATGCCCCGAGTTCTTCCTCATGCCTTTACAAAATGGGAAATAACCCGAACTTCGGTGCATGATTGGTTGGCTGGGATCACGGCACTCCATTCCTGTTCCAGCCGCTTTCGGTGAGGACTGGCTGTTCATACTGACCCAGGATCTTCGTTGAAGGCAGGCTTATGTATGTTCTTGTGGGATACTTAATAGATTAGCCATCCTAAATAAAAGAAACAAAATCAATACCAACTAATAAACATTAAGGCCAAAGCACCAATGGGGAGCCGAAAATCATTTCTCTGAAACATGGTCTATCCAAATGGTGCTAGAAACATAATTTTGTTCTTCAGGTTCTTTGAAAATGAGCTTTGTCAGTCCCTGTGCTTCAGTTTAGCATAGTCCAAACAAATCGGAGCGCTAGCTTGGGATAGCAGTACCCAATAGGTGGCCCCCGGGCCCCTACTAATGATTTCTCCTGGCTGGTTGGGCCGGTCAGGATACATTACCCACACCTTTTGTCCTGCTTCAAAATCTGAATTCGTTGATCCAAACCCTCTGTCACCTCTATTCGTAGGCTGGTCTGGACCGGCTACCCCCAGGATAGTTGGTATCCTTATTTTTTCGCAAATAAGTTGAGCTATTCGCTGTCCTGTGGGGAGAATCACATCTTGCACACCAATATTATGCAGTAGTACTTTTATCTCACCTTGGTAACCAGTATCCAGCACCCCTCCTAATATCTGGACACCTTTAAGGGCCAGCTCAAACCATGGTGCAATTCGCCCGTATGTACCAGGAGGCACTGTGATCCCTATGCCTAAGGGTGCTGTTACCTGCCCTCCGGCTGGTACCACTACTTCCTCAGGTGTGATGAGATCTGCCCCCACGCTATCAGGCATTGCCCGGAGAGGTAGCTTACCGTACGGTTGAACCTTCCATACTTTGAGGTGGGTTACTAGTAAGAATGCTCCTCGTGAGATCATTCGCTGCAAAGGTGTTTGTCCAGCACATAGAGGACAATTATTTAATTCAAATTCAGCTTGCTCAAATACTTTCCCCCACCCCTTTAAAGTGTGGGGAGGTGTTAGCTGCTTAATTTTCTGTTTAAAGAGACCGTTGAGGCCTTCTATAAGGCCTGCAGCCTGAGGGTGATGTGGAATATGGTAGACCCATTGGATGCCCCACTCATTGGCCCAATCCCTCACCTCTCCCCCGGCGAAATGTGAACCTTGATCACTTTGGATCTGTAAAGGAGCCCCCAAATGTCTCACTAACATTTCCAAACCCTTTAGGGTACTCTGCTGAGTTGCTCTACTGCATGGGTAGGTTAAAAGATATCCCGAATAGGTATCTACCATAGACAAAACATATTGCCATCTTCCACTTTGAGGTAAGGGTCCTATATAGTCTATTTGCCAGATCTGTCCCGGACCACTTCCCTTGTACAATCTCCCCATCGGGGTTTTCACCAGAGGTACTTGTTTCACATGAGTGCAAACTTGACAGTTGGCAGCTGCAGTGGCACCCTCATAACAACCGCACCCTCATACCGGCACTGAGGCGCTGAGTGTCAGGTCCCTGAAACCCTTGTTGACAAATCCCCGCTTGCATAGCCATAACCATGCAATTGTTCGATGGCTTCATCAATAGTCTGCCAAGGGAATGGCTGCTCTTCCCAGTCCATAGGGGTGGGGTATCTGGCGCGTATGGCCTGCACACACCACTCAAACAGGGACCCTGCCGCAGCAAAATTGGGCATACGTAAGTGCTGGTTAAGTAGCGTATCCCTGGTTAGGGTCCCTAATTTTACTAACTCCTCCCTGGTTAGATAAAGACTGGGAGTCCCCTGGTCCCACAGCCTCACCAGCCATTGACTCAGCCTCTCCCCGGGGTTTTGCCTAGTTGTCTCTGCCACCTCCATCAACTCTGGCTGCGTGGAATCTCGCACCATTCAAGTAGTCTGGGCAGCCTGTAGGTTCCCAGGGGGCCCTTTACTTTTGTCAGTCACCAAGGAGCATGCCTCAGCGACCCACACATCTTCATTTCCCTCATCTTCCCCTTCTATCCATCCCGACTCCTCATCACCGGAATCCCCTCCATCCCAGGTTTTGGGATCCCATTCTCGGGAGGCTATAAGGGCTCTATCTTCATCTTCCCCTTCTATCCATCCCGACTCCTCATCACTGGAATCCCATATATCTCCATCCCAGGTTTCGGGATCCCATTCTCAGGAGGCTATAAGGGCTCTAACCTTTCGGGGGTTAGGGATTCTCTTCCCCTTTGCCCGCTTCCAATATTTCATCTTGGCAAAGCGGATGGCCATGGCTGCAGCTCGTTCCACAGCCAACTCTCCCCTCCCCTGGGCGCTTTCCAGCACCCCCTTTAAAATCGCCTGCTGGTCCTTTAAGGCAGTGATCTCCTCTAACTGCCGCTGCAGAGAAGCCTTCTGAGAGGCTTC
Organism: Darevskia mixta; assembly: GCA_034641385.1. Taxonomy (NCBI): domain Eukaryota; kingdom Metazoa; phylum Chordata; class Lepidosauria; order Squamata; family Lacertidae; genus Darevskia; species Darevskia mixta. The sequence goes on from JAWWNH010000130.1 coordinate 49,410, forward strand.
CAACTGTTCCCCAATACCTCGGAGCGCAGTGAGAAGGACCCATCCAAGCTCCCCCACTGCTTTCTGCACCCCCTCCCCTACCCCTGCCAACTGCCAACACTTGTGGACAGCATCACGAGTAGGACCTCCGAATTCTTCCAGCTCGGAGTCCCAAGAAACCAGTGGCGTCAGCCGGTTCAACATTCGAGCCACTGGCCCCCAGACACTAGCGCTGGGCCAGCCAGGAATACAGCTCTCGCCAGTACTTTGCTCAGTGGTTCTCCCTTTCCACCAGAACGTTGTCCTGATATCCTGCTCACAGCGCCAAATTGTTCTGCCAAATGCAGCAGTTCTTTCCAAGGATACCAGGACAAAAGAAACAAGGAGGTGGAAGGGGAACCAAACCAACTTTATTAAAGAAAACAAAGCATACATACCCAAAGTGTCCCCAACCTGCTCCCAGGAGCTGCATGTTTCCCATACAGCTCCATAAACACCTTACCATTTTCATTCTAATGTGATGTTCCTATCCCCAGGTGAATGTAACAACAAGGACAGGGACAAGGTGATTTACATGTGTGACATCTATGAAGTCAGTCCTGGAAGAGGCACTGGCCAATCCAGCAATTACGTGGTGGAGATCACTTCAAAAGCGCCGGAGCAATAAGGGCGTAGTGGCACTTTGCCACCTCGTCGCCTGAATGATTGGGGTCGCATGAAAAAGCCAGCATTATCCCACACTTTCCAGTGCACTTTCTCATCTCTTACACTTTTGGGGGGAGTGGGTTTGTTGCGCAAGGCCTCCCAACTGCCTTCAACTGCACAACCACGATTTGCTGGGATGTGGCTGAATCCCACCCAAGACTAGCGATGGTCTGGAGGTCCTCTTTGCTTTGCTCTCTTGTGTTGATCCATTTTGGATTGAGAATTGGGCCCTGCCTTTCCCCTGTTCTAAGAGCCATACTCACAGCAACCCGCTTGCTCTCAGGGTGACTCTGGAGGGTGTTCCCAGAAAGAGGAAGCGAAAGGCACCACTGCCAGATCCCTCGCCAAACTCCTTTGCCTTGGCATTTCATTCAACTTTGCTTCTGGCTTTCCCCAGTTCCTACCATGGCTTTCATTTTCAGGTCAGGGTCATGGGTTCGAGCCCCTGCATTGTAGGCTGTTGAATGACCCTCTAGTCCCTTCTAGCTCGATGGTTCTTTGCTTCTGTGACCTCATAATCCATCCATTCCTGGGCAAAGAGTTCCTTGCCCTCAGCCTTCCACTCTCTGCCCTAGATGTGGTTTTAGGCCCCACCTGCACCATACATTTAAAGCAATATCACACCTATTTACTTTACCTTTATCACACCTATATACTTTACCTTTGCGTGCTAGATCCAGGCTCTGATGGAGAGGAAGGAGCCCTTTGGGCGGCCGCTTCCCATTTCTCCCCCTCATGGCATCCACCCAGGCAGGCGGCTCGCTGCTCCCCGTCCCTACCAGGCTGACGCTGGTGTCCCCAGAAACAAGCAGGTTGAGGCCTATGCATGTCAAGTTCTGAACCATTGCTTAAATATTTATTTTGTATATTCATAGTCTGTTTTTTGACCTGAAAAATCTACTAGGTGGCTCACAATCGATTTAAAACCCACAGCTTGGCTGGAACTAGCAATGGCTTCAGTCCCCCTGGTGGATTATCTACACTGGGAAGTAGATACTGGGAGTGTGCCCCTTTGGGCTCTGACCCTCCATTTCAGTAGCCCATATTACATATTATAGTAGCCCAATAATTACATTTTATCCTCACAACAACCCTGTGAGGTAGGTTGGGCTGAGAGACTGGCCTGAAGTCACCTAACAGGTTTCATGCCTGAGCAGAGACCAGGTCCTAGTCCAACACTTTGACCACTACACCACACTGGCTCCTGACTGGATCAGCCAGCGACAGTCTAGCCCAGTATACTGGTTCCAATAATGGCCAGTTGGAAGGAAGCAAAGAATTGCTTATACAGGAAATGTTGTATAGAGGCTCATGTTTCCTCATGCTATGATTATGAGGATGGAAAAGGCTGCTGAGATGGGGATTTTATGGAAGGACCAGGAAACAGGAGACTTTGTAACAAATGGCATGGTTTGTATGGGCCTAAAGATGGTTGAGTAAAGGTAAAGGGACCCCTGACCATTAGGTCCAGTCGTGTCCGACTCTGGGGTTGCGGCGCTCATCTCGCTTTATTGCCCGAGAGCCGGCGTACAGCTTCCAGGTCATGTGACCAGCATGACAAAGCCGCTTCTGGTGAACCAGAGCAGCACACGGAAACGCCGTTTACCTTCCCGCCATAGCAGTACCTATTTATCTACTTGGACTTTGACGTGCTTTCGAACTGCTAGGTGGGCAGGAGCAGGGACCGAGCAATGGGAGCTCACCCCGTTGCGGGGATTCGAACTGCCGACCTTCTGATCAGCAAGCCCTAGGCTCTGTGGTTTAACCCACAGCGCCACCTGGGTCCCTAAAGATGGTTGAAGAACACCGCCAAATGGAAGCAATGTCTTCGAACTGTCCGTGAACTGTGCTGTATAAGTGCTAATGGACTGTGGAAAACATCATGATGGTTTGTCCAAAACGGTGTGTGCTAGGAACGGTACAGAACAGCACATACAAGGAGGCATGGAGATGGGCTGCACAACATTACCTTTGAGATAAGAGTTGTGAGATGATGCCAAGGACAAGGGTGTGAGATGCTAAAAACAAGGAGTAAGGAGTTGTGTAATGCCAAGCATCAGATGAACAACAAGGTGTATATATGGCAAAGCCCTCCAGCCTAAGATGTGTGCCAGACATTGACAGCGCTGTCGTCTGCCCCCCCCCCAAATGGCTCTTACTGAAACTGATCAGTGAAGAGTGAAGAGTGGTGAGTATGAGAGATGGATGTATGGTTGAGTGCATATTGACGTGTGAATTACTTGTTAATCAATAAAGCAATACAGTATTATAGAGAAAATCCAATATTGGTTGTCTGAGGTTTACTTGTACCTTTCTAGAGTATACTGGGTCTCATCTATGTTAAACTCCTAAACAGATTAAAAGAACCTAATTGGTCCTTTCATATTGTCTGGCCCTGTGCATAGTTATGCATGTTTGCTGGTGTGATTTCTACAGAGTTCAACTAATAATAATAATACCTTTATTGTCAATATACAACCTGTGTACAATGACATTAACCGAGCCTCCCCACCCCCAAAAACACTCAATCCCATTGCACTCTGTGTGCTTGTTGCACAACGCACCAACCCCGAAAGTCAGTTGCACTATATTATTTTCTGTTCAACAGCCTAACAGCCCACGGATAGAAACTGTGTTTTAGCCTGTTGGTACGACTGATTATACTTCTATATCTCCTGCCCGAGTGCTGAGCTTCAGAGACGTAGCTGTAACAGGCCCAATCCTCACTGTTTGTGTCCGATCCCTCAGAAAGTCTTTTCTCCTATAGATGAACTGATGTTTCTCAAAATCCGGTGGAAAACATGTCCTAAGGTGTTGAAGCACCAATCTCTCGAAGCATTTCATCACTACAGATGTTAATGCAATAGGTCTGTAGTCATTTAGGCAGTTAGTTGCTGCTTTCAAGCATGATGGAACACATGCCGTTTGCACAGACATGTTAAAAATCCTTGTCAGGACCCCTGCTAGTTGATCGGCACAGTTTTTTTAACCCCATCTGGACCAGCAGCTTTACTGGGATTCACCGCCCTCAATGCAGCTTTCACTTGATGGTCATATAGAATAAGTGGCTGAGAGATTGTAGGCTGGCAGGCAGGAGCTATGATGCTTGATCTTTTTACCTCATAGCGGGCGAAGATGTTCAGCTCCTCGGCCAACAAATCATCAGCCTTAACTGTGTTGCTCGTATTGCCCTTGTAGTTGGTTAGATGTGCAGTCCCTGCCACACTTGTTGTGTGTTGTTATCGGCTAGGCAATTCTCCACCTTAAGCTTATATTGTTATTTTGCTGCCTTAAAGCCTTTCCTGAGCTTTGTTCTTGCCCCTCTGTGTTCCCTGCCTTGAAGGCAGTATCCTGAGCTTTCAGGAGTGACCTGGTACTTATGGAATTTTTTTTTTTTTTTTTTTGTTCTTACTTCAGCAGTCATCCAGGGTTTGCAGTTCCCATAGGCTCTACTGCACCGCTCCATTGTTACATTAGAGGTGCACACTCTAATATAAGAAAGTACAGCGTCTGTGGGGCTTAGCCCCATTTGCACTCACTTCCTCTGCTATTTCTGTTGCCTCCCCTGTTTCAAACTACTATATAGACAGCAAACGCTTCATGGCAGGGCAAAATTGTCTTGTTACTCTATAACAGGGGTGGCCAACTCCCAAGAGACTGCGATCTACTCACAGAGTTAAAAACTGGCAGTGATCTACCCCCTTTTTGGGGGTTCAGGTCAAAGTTGTTGAGCTTTTTTTAGGAAGGAGGAAGGCCCATGGGGGGGGTCGGGTTGAAGTTGTTGGGTCAATCAATCACTTTATTTCAGCTTTAAGCTCATAAGAACAACAGAACTGGAACAAATACACAGTACAATTTGATTAAAAAAATTAGAACCAGTAAAACTTAAAAGAGTACAAATTAGAAATAGATACTATAAGGAATTTTCAGCTTCCAAACAGCAGTCCATTACGATGTTTATATGTCAAAACGGAAGTTACAAATTTCGCCATTTGTAAAGTTACATGCTGGTCTGTATCTTGCAATAAAAAGGCCAGGCGAAAATCTGCCGGGTGCCCAGGCAACTTGTGGATTAATGGTAACAGTAAGTTCTTCCGGACAACACAATATAAAGGACATATAAATACTATATGGTGAAGTGTTTCGATCGATCTATTGTCACAGGAACATAAAACCGAGACTTGGCCAGTTGTTGAGTTTTTTCAGGGAGGAGGTAAAACGTTGAGCTTTTTTTAGGGGAGCCACAGTTGTTCAGCTTCCTTGGGGGGAGCCAATGATCTACCAGTGATCTACCGCAGACGTCCAGTGATCTACTGGTAGATCACGATCTACCTGTTGGACATGCCTGCTCTATAATGCTTGATGCCCATAAACAATGCATGGTACTTAAAGAAGATTGAATACTGCGAAGCATATACATAAGGTAAGTGAGCTGGTGCAGTGAGGTATTGTGTGGCCTAATTAAGTCAATATTACTATCTGGTTATGGCAAAAGCTCAGGGGTAGAACAATTATTCAGACCTGCAGCCTGTGATGACCTGGGAGTCAGACTCAGACGCTGAACCTGAGGGATCCCAGCCTGCACAGGATTCACTGCCTCCAGAACCAGCAGAGCCAGGGCTGGGGCCTGAGTCTCAAGGGGACTCACCTGTGCTGGATCCTCAGGTGCAGGCATCGGCTGAGGTTGATCTGGCTTCTAATGGGATGGAGGACTTATTGCCTGCAGGTGCTCCACTCCCCACCCAGTCAGGGGAAGCTGAGGTTGCCTCTGGGTCCGGTAACCCTCCAGCTTCTCCTGAGCTGCAAAGGCTAAGGGCAGAGAGGCGAAGGGAACTAAGTTCCCGCAGGAGGAGTGCTCGCCTCCAAGCCAGGAGAGGCGAGGCACCTGAGGATCGGAGCCGCCCTTTGCCTCGGGGCAGATAAAAGCCAGCCAGTCCCAGACCCAAGTTGCAGGAGCAACATCGGTGCTGCCTAGTTCCTGTTCCTGGTTCCTGCGTTCCTGACCTCAGCTTGGTTACTTCGGCTTCCTGACCTCGGCTTCCTGACCTCAGCTTTGTTACTTCGGCTTCCTGACCTCGGCTTCCTGACCTCGGCTTCCTGACCTCGGCTTCATGACTTCGGCTTCGTGACTTCTGGCTTGGACTGACCTTGGACTGGACTAGACCTCGCCTATCGGATATCCCTTGGGACCAGCACAGTTTGCTCCTGCCACACCCGCACTCCCCCTTCATTGGGGTGCGTTCGGGAGGAACCTGTCGTCATGACTGACCAGGCGGCTGCGCTGGTGGCATTGGCCCAGGAGAACCAGGTCTTGACCCACACAGTGCAGCAGCTAAGCAATGCGGTTACGGCGCTTCAGCAGCGTTTGGACGCCTTACCGGCTCCTGGTGCCGGCGCCCCAGCTCCAGGCAAGTACCCAGTGGCCCTGCCAGAAAAATTCGATGGGTCCCCGGGCAGCTTTCCCATGTTTCTCGCCCAGGCCAAACTGTATATTCAGGGGCGAGCCCGGGATTTCCCCGACGACCGCACCAAGGTGCACTTCCTGATCAGCTTGCTGAAGGACCAGGCGGCCAAGTGGGCGTTGCCGCTGCTCCGGCAAGACTCCCCCTTGCTGACAGACTATACGGGGTTTTGCAACCATTTTGAAACCGCGTTCGCCAACCCCCAGAAGGGGAGTCAAGCCAATCGGGCAATTCGGCGGTTGAAACAGGGCAAGTCCACAGTGGCCGCCTATGCCACGGAATTTCGGCTGTTGGCGCAGGACTTGACCTGGAACGATTCCGCACTTCGGGACCAGTATCTCGAGGGGCTTTCGGACGAGATACTGGACCAGCTGGCCACCTTGGATCGCCCCGCCACGCTGGAGGCCCTCATCCAACGGAGTCTACAGATAGACGATCGGTTGGAGGACCGGCGCCAGGCCCGGGCCCGCCAGCACTCTGGGCTCCCGACTCCAGTGCTCCCCAGCAGTTCCACGGCCAGAGCTGAGTCACTGGAGGAGCCGATGCAGCTCGGGGCAGCACGGCCTCGCCTCTCCCCTTCGGAGAAGACACGACGTCGGGAGGGAAACCTGTGTCTCTACTGCGGGGGGAGTGGACACTACGCCCGAACCTGCCCCAAGAAACGCCAGCCGCAGGGAAACCGCCAACCCCAGTAGCCAATGGCCCAGGCTATCTGGGGTCCCAAGCATCGCATGATGGGCCCTCACCAGTGGAATTGCAACACCTCATGATCCCAGTGCGTCTATACCCCCCAGGCGGGCCCTGGATTCTCACCCACGCTCTGGTGGATTCAGGGGCAACCCGCTCCTATATGGACTCTGCCTTCGCCGCTCAGCATCGGGTGCCGCTCCAGAACAAGCCAGAACCGGTGCAGGTGGAGGCAATCGACGGACGGCTCTTGCGGTCAGGCGCCGTTACTCGGGAGACCCAGCCCTTGGTCCTGTGCCACCAGCAGCACCGGGAGGTGCGTACCCTGGACATTGCCACCATGCCCCGGTTTCCCCTGGTGCTGGGGATGGACTGGCTGGAGTCTCACAATGTTCAGATCGATTGGGTCAATCGAACTGTACGCTTCCCAGACTCGGGTTCGATTGCTCAGTCCGAGATGCTTTCGGCCGCCTCCATGGGGGAGGCTGCGTCAACGCTCCCCGCCGTGTACCGGGACTACGTAGACGTGTTCGAGGAACAGGGGGCAGACCGGCTGCCTCCTCATCGGTCTTTTGACTGCGGCATAGACCTCCAGCCTGGGGCGCCCCTGCCTGTGAGTCGCCTATACTCTCTTTCGGAGCCAGAGCGTGAAGCCTTACAGGACTTCCTTCACAAGAACCTGGAGCGGGGGTTCATTAGGCCCTCTACCTCTCCCACCGCCGCTCCAGTACTCTTCGTTAAGAAGAAGTGTGGGGAGCTTCGCCTCTGCCATGATTACCGAGCCCTGAATAAGATCACCATCCCAGACCGGTATCCCTTGCCCCTAATTGCAGAGTTGCTGGAGCGGGTGCAAGGGGCGCAGATGTTCACCAAACTGGACCTCCGGGGGGCTTACAACTTGATTCGGATCCGTGCCGGGGATGAGTGGAAGACCGCATTCGGGACCCGTTATGGGCAGTTCGAGTACCTGGTCATGCCGTTCGGACTATGCAACGCGCCCGCCGTGTTCCAACGGTACATCAACCACGTGTTCCAGGACTTGCTCGACAAGTATGTGGTGGTGTACCTCGATGACATTCTGATTTATTCCCGTGACCCAGCTCGCCACGAGAGTCATGTCCGGACCGTGTTGCAGCGCTTGCGGGAGCACCGCCTGTACGCTAAGCTCAGCAAGTGCGAGTTCCACCAGCGGTCAGTGGACTTCCTCGGACACCGACTCTCCCCTGACGGTGTACAGATGGACCCCGGGAAGGTGTCTGCGGTTCGAGAGTGGGCGGCGCCGCGGAACCGCAAGGACCTACAGCGGTTTTTGGGGTTCGCCAACTATTACCGGACATTCATTGCGGACTATGCTTATCGCACCACCCCGTTGACCCGACTGCTGCGCCCCAAGACGCCCTTCGCCTGGGATGAGGAGGCTGAGGTGGCATTCCAGGGATTGAAAGCCTGTTTCCAGAAGGCGCCAATTTTGCAGCATCCTGATCCCTCTCGTCCCTTCGTGGTGGAGACTGACGCCTCCAGTACGGCTCTCGGTGCCGTCTTGTCCCAGCAACACGGACCAGATGCGCCACTGTTACCCTGCGCCTACTACTCCCGGCAGCTCCTTCCGGAGGAGCGTAACTATACCGTGTGGGAGCGGGAACTACTGGCCATCAAGGTGGCCTTTGAGGTCTGGCGCCATCATCTTGAGGGGGCACGACACCCGGTGGAAGTGAGAACCGACCACCGGAATCTGGAGTACCTCCAGACCACTCGCAGGCTAAACCAGCGGCAGATCCGGTGGGCACTGTTCTTCTCCCGGTTCCAGTTCCGGATCCGCTACATCCCCAGCTCCCAAAACCAGAAGGCGGATGCACTGTCCCGGAAACCGGAGGACATTGCAGAGACGGTGCAGCAGGCGGCCCCAACAACGATCATCCCACCAGCAGCTTTCCTGGCTGTTCATGAGACTGAGTCGCTGCTGGACCGAGTGCGGAAGCAGCAACGGGTCGACGCGTGGGCTCAGGAACGGATTCAGGAATTGGCCAGTGGATCATGTCCTCGATACCCAGAACTGGTTGTGCACCAGGGTTTGCTGATGCACCGTGGTCGGTTATACATCCCACCAGGGCCTTTGCGGGCCGAGGTACTCCAAATGTCACACGACGCCCCGGCAGCTGGCCACTTTGGGAGGTATCGGACCACCCACCTGGTCAGCCGGGAGTTCTGGTGGCCCCGCTTGAAGGCCGACGTGGCACGGTACATTGGGGGGTGCGAGGTCTGCCGGCGAGCCAAGGGATCGACCGGGAGACCTGCGGGACTGCTACAGCCACTGCCAGTTCCCCCTCGTCCATGGCACACGGTCTCATTGGATTTCGTGGTAGACCTACCCCCATCCCGTCAGTGTACCTGCCTCCTGGTATTCACAGACCACTTCACTAAAATGGTGCACTGCGCCCCGTGCCCGTCTGTACCCTCAGCCAAGGAGACGGCGCAACTGTACCTACAAAACGTCTTCCGCTTACATGGCCTATCGGAACGTTTGATCTCCGATCGTGGTGCCCAGTTCACCTCCCGGTTCTGGCGCGCTCTACATCAGGCTCTCGGGACGGAGGTCTGCCTATCTTCGGCCTACCATCCACAGACGGATGGACAGACCGAACGGGCAAACGCGGTGTTGGAACAGTACCTCCGGTGCTACTGCAGCTTCCACCAGGACGATTGGGTCGACCACCTGGCGTTGGCCGAGTTCGCATATAACAACGCAGTGCACGCTTCCACCCAACAGACCCCGTTCCAGGCAAACTATGGGTACCACCCGCGGTTGTTTCCAAGCGTACTGCCGGCATCCGCAGTTCCCGCAGTGACAGACTGGCTACAAGAGCTCCAGTCACAGCAGCAGCTTCTGACGGAGCAACTGAGCCAGGCCAAGGACGCGTATAAGGCCCAGGCCGACCGTCACCGGCAGGAGGGGCCGGAACTCCATGTCGGAGACCTGGTATGGCTCTCCACCCGCCACCTGCACCCCTCTCGGCCTTCGCGGAAGCTGGATGCCCGCTTCACCGGCCCATTTCCGATCGTGGACCGTGTCTCACCTGTGGCATTCCGTCTCCGGTTACCCGCGACCCTGAAGGTCCACCCGGTATTCCACCGGTCCCTACTCAGTCCGGTCGCCCCGCCAGACGAGTTCCACCCAGACCATCCACGACCGCAGCCAGTTTTGGTTCAGGGGGAGCCCGAGTATGAGGTGGAGCACATTCTTGACTCCCGATACCGCAGGGGGAAGCTCCAATACCTCATCGACTGGAAGGGGTATGGGCCCGAGGATCGGTCGTGGGAACCAGCGGAGAACGTCCACGCGCCTGTCTGCCTCCGTGATTTCCATGCGACTTACCCCAGCAAGCCTGGTCCGGCCCCTCGGTTGAGGGGGGGGCCTGGGAGGGGGGATGGTGTGATGACCTGGGAGTCAGACTCAGACGCTGAACCTGAGGGATCCCAGCCTGCACAGGATTCACTGCCTCCAGAACCAGCAGAGCCAGGGCTGGGGCCTGAGTCTCAAGGGGACTCACCTGTGCTGGATCCTCAGGTGCAGGCATCGGCTGAGGTTGATCTGGCTTCTAATGGGATGGAGGACTTATTGCCTGCAGGTGCTCCACTCCCCACCCAGTCAGGGGAAGCTGAGGTTGCCTCTGGGTCCGGTAACCCTCCAGCTTCTCCTGAGCTGCAAAGGCTAAGGGCAGAGAGGCGAAGGGAACTAAGTTCCCGCAGGAGGAGTGCTCGCCTCCAAGCCAGGAGAGGCGAGGCACCTGAGGATCGGAGCCGCCCTTTGCCTCGGGGCAGATAAAAGCCAGCCAGTCCCAGACCCAAGTTGCAGGAGCAACATCGGTGCTGCCTAGTTCCTGTTCCTGGTTCCTGCGTTCCTGACCTCAGCTTGGTTACTTCGGCTTCCTGACCTCGGCTTCCTGACCTCAGCTTTGTTACTTCGGCTTCCTGACCTCGGCTTCCTGACCTCGGCTTCCTGACCTCGGCTTCCTGACCTCGGCTTCATGACTTCGGCTTCGTGACTTCTGGCTTGGACTGACCTTGGACTGGACTAGACCTCGCCTATCGGATATCCCTTGGGACCAGCACACAGCCCTTGTGTCATATTTGACTCATCCTCTTCTTTCTTCTACATCATGGGTAGGCAAACTAAGGCCCAGAGGCCGGATCCGGCCCAATTGCCTTCTAGATCTGGCCCACGGACGGTCTGGGAATCAGCGTGTTTGTACATGAGTAGAATGTGTCCTTTTCTTTAAAATGCATCTCTGGGTTATTTGTGGGGCATAGGAATTCATTCATCCCCCCCCCCCCAGAAAAAAATCCGGCCCCCCCAGAAGGTCTGAGGGAAAAGGTTTTGTTAATCATTTGCCTGTGTCTTTGTTTATTAGTTTTAATAAGGTTGAATTGCACCATTTAGATTTGGGCTTTTTGTGTCCCGCTTTCGAATCACTGGTTAAAGACCAAGATGTATCTCTTTTTCAATCCCAAATCAATGAATGTAAGAGCTTGGTCTCAACATTCCATCACACTTTTGGGCACGACCAGGAAAAACCATGAGGTTTTAGCAGATGTAGGGCTGGAACGATGATGATGGGAAAGCCTTGATGGACTAATTCCTATTGTGCATCCCCAGGCCTGTGAGGGCAGAAAGGGATGACCTGACATCATTGTGACATCGGGTGACAGCCTTGATGGGCTAAGGATGATTGTGACTGTTATAAATATAGTAAGGTTGTTATAAATATAATAAGATCCAGAGCCAATGAAAGGCAGAGCCAAGTAATTCTAGTTTTGTCCCCATCCTCTTCCTGGCTCAGTTATTCAACACTTAGACTAAGGAACGAGCGTGAAGCTGACAGTACTGTAAGTTAGAAGGCAGGCAAGTGGCGGCTAGTTGAGGACAGTGTAAGGGTGGTGGGGCAGTGCCCCATTTCCCCTAGGGGACCAGCTTCCATTGCATGCATGGCGTGCAATGTATATGCCACCCCACCAGGATCATAAATACATTATCTCTCTTTCTCATGCACACACTTCCTTCTTGCAGTGATGCAGATTTTTCTACTTTCAAATGTGCCAGATGTGTTTTTTACGCCTAACCATCTCTTCCTGACAGGTCTCCGAGCTTATAATTCCAGCCATGGAAACAGCCCTGCAGATTTTTTTGGCCAAGGAAACCTCTGTGAAGAAAGAACCCCCCATGCGCTTCATGGGACCCACTTGCACAGGGGAAAGCGGGTTCTCCTTCATGGAGAGCACGTGTTGCGGAAGGGTTAACAAGACAACCCCCTGTTTCTGGGCAAGTTTGTTTGGATGGCCACGGATGTGATTGGGCTCCTCTTGTTGAGATGTTGATGTTGCGAATTGATGATTGACAGCCATAGGCCTTATATTCCCTGCATGCAGCGTTGAGATTCCTCTTTTCGCTGTGTGCATCGGATCACCTGGAGCACTTGGCCAGTCTGGAGGAAAGTGGAGCGATCTTATTGTCTGGTTAAATTTCTTTATTTCCCCCTTCTTTCTAATCCGCTCCAGTCCCTTAATTCATTTAATTCCCCTTTTTCCTGTTTGCAGGGGCGTAGGAAGTGGGGTGGGCAGGTGGGCAGCGCCCCAGGTTCCATTATGGAGGGGGGTGACAAATTATCAAGTAACAATTACTGCCCTACTAGGGTGATTCATAAAAAACCTTTTTTTGGAGGGGGAGGGAAATGCCTGCTCCAAAGGTGTTATCTTACTACACTAGGGATGATATAGCTATACTAGTAAATTAAGCCCGTTAAGATAACGGGCTCTAGAAGACCAATCTGACTGGGTTGCCCGAGAATAATAGTAGAAACACCACCACACACCAAAAGCTTCCTTGAACAGGGCTGCCTTCAGATGTTTTATTTAAAAATCCACATAGCTGTTTATCTGTTTGGCGTCTGCTTGGGTCAGTCACTCCCGCCCGTTTGCATCCCTAGACCACCCCAAGCCACCCACCCCCTGGACCACCCCCAAGTCTTGCAGCCAAGCCACCCACCCCTTGCACCCCTAGACCTGCACCCCCAAGCCACCCACCCCCTGCACCCCTGGACCACCCCAAGTCTTGCAGCCAAGCCACCCACCCCTTGCACCCCTAGACCTGCACCCCCAAGCCACCCACCCCTTGCACCCCTGGACCACCCCCAAGTCTTGCAGCCAAGCCACCCACCCCTTGCACCCCTAGACCTGCACCCCCAAGCCACCCACCCCCTGCACCCCCAAGTCTTGCAGCCAAGCCACCCACCCCTTGCACCCCTAGACCTGCACCCCCAAGCCACCCACCCCCTGCACCCCTGGACCACCCCAAGTCTTGCAGCCAAGCCACCCACCCCTTGCACCCCTAGACCTGCACCCCCAAGCCACCCACCCCCTGCACCCCTGGACCACCCGAAGTCTTGCAGCCAAGCCACCCACCCCTTGCACCCCTAGACCTGCACCCCCAAGCCACCCACCCCTTGCACCCCTGGACCACCCCCAAGTCTTGCAGCCAAGCCACCCACCCCTTGCACCCCTAGACCTGCACCCCCAAGCCACCCACCCCCTGCACCCCCAAGTCTTGCAGCCAAGCCACCCACCCCTTGCACCCCTAGACCTGCACCCCCAAGCCACCCACCCCCTGCACCCCTGGACCACCCCAAGTCTTGCAGCCAAGCCACCCACCCCTTGCACCCCTAGACCTGCACCCCCAAGCCACCCACCCCCTGCACCCCTGGAACACCCCAAGTCTTGCAGCCAAGCCACCCACCCCTTGCACCCCTAGACCTGCACCCCCAAGCCACCCACCCCCTGCACCCCCAAGTCTTGCAGTCAAGCCACCCACCCCTTGCACCCCTAGACCTGCACCCCCAAGCCACCCACCCCCTGCACCCCTGGACCACCCCCAAGTCTTGCAGCCAAGCCACTCACCCCTTGCACTCCTAGACCACCCCCAGCGCCATCTTTCTCCCCCCCTCCTCCCCTCCCTTGGACAGAGCGAGAGAGGGAAGCCGGAGGAGGAGGCGGAGAGCGAGCGCGCGGCGGCGGCGGCAGACACCTCCCCCCCCAACTGCACACACAGCTCGCCTCTCTCTCTCCCTCCCCCCCACACCTCTCTCTCTCTCTCACACACACACACACACACTGCTTCAGCCGCTTCTCCTCCGCTTTCCCGGGCGGGTTTTTTTGCCTTTTCCGCTCGCCGTGGCGGCGGTTTCCCTCCCGCTCGCCGTGGCTGGAAGCGGGCGGCTCTGCAGTCGCTTCTTTTCGGGGGGTTTTCTGAACTTTTTTTTTTGCCGGGCGGCCACTTTTTCGCCTTTTGTTTGTTTGTTTTTGGCGAGCCGGGGCGCCGCGCATCCCACCGGAGCCGCAGCCAGAGCCTGCCGAGCGGAGGCAGCCTCGGAGGCGGCGGCAGCGGGTGAGTGCAGGTGGACAGGGGCTCCCCGGCAGCGCGCTCAGATCCGTGCGAGGCAGCAGCACTGAGCCAAATGACGACGCGCGTGCGCCGTCGCTGCCTCTCGGACACGCCCGCTCTCCAATCCCTGCTCCAATCCCTGTGTCGAAGAAAGGCGGCGGCGGGAGCCTCCAGGAACGGGAGGCTCCGCTGGAGGTGTGCGGGCGGCAGCGGCGCGAACGACCCGACGCCAAACGCTTTTCCCTCCGCCGCTAAACACCTCCCGGTTGCCGCGCTTTCCCCTTCCCCGCCAAGGTGCCACAGCGGCTGCTGCAGGTACGGAGGGGGAGAAGCAGCAGCGCGCGGGGAGCGGCCGCCATTGCGGCTGAAGCGGAGAGGTTCGGAGGCTCGCGCTGCGCTACAACCTCAGGCTCCTCCTCCCCAATCCGTGTGTCAGTGGAGCGCAAGCGCACTTGCGAATTCCACTGACGGACGGAAAGCTACGGAGGGACACAGGCTCTTTATTATATAGGATATGAAATTTCATGCATATCAGTTAATATCTTGACCCTCCTCCACGAAAATAGCTGTTTACTTGGCCGTTTTGCAATGTCGTGAAGGCTGAAACTTCAATTCAGTGGAGCACTTACTGTTCCCAACCCTAACCCAGCGGAAAGCCATCGAATTAGACTTTAATTTGATTTTGACATGTTTTTAGGGGGTAATTTAATTATTGTTTGATTTTATACCCATGTTATGTATCTGATGTTAGCCGCCCTGAGCCCAACTTTGGCTGGGGAGGGTGGGATATAAATAAAAGTTTATTATTACTTATTATTATTCCTTTGTAAGAAAATATGAAATATCGTAAAACAATTTTTGCAGGCAAAAAACAAAAACAAAAAAACCCCAATGTGGGGGGATGACAAGAAATTTTCCGCACCGGGTACCACCTGACCTTCCTATGCCTCTGCCTGTTTGATTTCCCACTCCACCCCCGGCGGGGGCTTTGCCAGGCTGGGGGCTGTGTGGGCTCTTACCCCTGCCCTTTGGGAAGATTCTCCCTGTACCTGTGAGCGCTGCCCATGCTCAATCCTCCTTGGCTTGCCTTTCCCTATAGGGAGAGCCCCCGTTAGGGGCTTTCTTTTGCAAAAAGGTCCCCCCCCCCCATTTTGCCCGTCTTATAATTGTGGAGCTAGTCAGGGCTGTTTCCAGCTTGGCTGGAATCACTTTCGTTTATAGTATTCCCGAAGGTTGGCTTTATTTTGGGTGTGTGGAGCGCTGATGGCCGAATTTTAATCTAGCCTTGGGCGGGAGCACTATTTTGAGGTTTAATACTGCAGCTGTTGCTATTTCGAGCGTTTTGACGTGAGCATATTTGACTCATCCTCTTCTTTATTCTACATCTTATTCAGTCATTTCTTCCTGTCCAATTGACTACAATAATAGCATTCCCCTTTGAAGTTGTTCCTTATCTATCCTACTGCTCTCTATGCTGCTGTGGCTGTCTATCCCACACAAAATAAACAAAAAGTTTGTGTGTGTGTGTGTATCCTGACTAACCAGGCAGCAACCTAAAGCAAATAAAAATAAAAATAAAATCAATAATAAATGAAGGGGATTGTGGTGTTTATTTTGTATTTGACACCTTCTTTGGCATTGTTGTATTTGACACCTTCTTTGGCCCCTCCCAAAAAAGAGTGGTGGTTTTGTCTTGTGACACCTCTCCTTCATGCCACGAAGTGGCACAGTGCCACCACATCATTCTGGCTCCTGCTCCTTCGGGGCCACCCATGAAGGATATTCACCGCGAAATTCATTGGTTGACCATTTCCTCTTCTAGGACTCATTTCATAGATGTCACACCTAAATATGTTGCTGTTACATTCACCTAGGGATAGAAACATCACATTAGAATGAAAATGGTAAGGTGTTTATGGAGCATGCAGAGATACCTTCTGTTTCAAACAGGGGACCAAGAAGACTCTGCTCACAAGGTGACCGGAGCCCACATACTGCAGGCTCAGGGGGGAATTGGAAGCTCCAGGTGGGACACCTTTAATAAGCAGCCATATGTTCTCTGGCCTTGCATGCAGCCCCAGACAGAGGGTGGGCCATATGGGCCACTTGGCCCGGGCCTCCGATTCCAAAGGGGGCCTCGGTCAGCATATTCACAATCGCAAAAGTTGGTGAGTTTTTGTTTGAAATCTTGTTTGCCAAAAATTTGAACCACACGTAACTTAAAGATGTTGGCTTTCTTATCGCTATTTTTTTTTTTTTGAAAATGATGAAAAATTGATGAAGATGTGGCCATTTGTTTAAAATTGTGTTAAATAGGCCAGGAATATTACTTACACCCGAGGAGTACATATAGCTCAATGAGGATAAAATTTGGTGGAAACCATGTTTTTTAAAGAAATAGTGGCTTAGGAGCAATAGTGGCTTTCTCACAAGCATACATCTTTTTTAAGAGTAGAATAAGAAGATAATAAATAAGTCAAAGTTGTCTACTTAAAAATAGATTTTAAAATACATTTTTGAACTATTAAAAATTGTATAATACATTTTAAAATGAATAATGTATTTTTTGTAAAATGTACTTAAAATTATAATACATTATAAAAAAATTACGTTATCAGAGATCCCCAGGGGAAAAAAAGGTGGGGCACATTATCTTCCTGGCCCGGGCCTCTGCCTGGCTCTGCAAGGGCCTGCTTGCATGACAGGGATGGTGGAGTTTGGTCCGAATGGGACTTCCGTCACAAATCCCCATATACTGTGGGCTAGTCTTGGATGCACCTTGGAAGGGTGGTCACACTGAGGAACGGGGAGGGGAGGGGTGCAAGCCTTGGGGGCTCATTTCCATAATATTTGTAATATGCTCAAGTTCGTAATGATAAACCATGGTTTAGCTAAATCATGCTAAACTCGTTTTCATGATGCGAAACCAGCACTATGTCTGAAAGTACACATAATGTCCATACCTGTAAGAAAGGTGAGAGGTTCAACTGAGGTTTCTTCATATTCAGTCAGAAACCCCTCAATACGCCGCATACAGATACTCAGATCCGATTCCTTCGGAATGTTCCAACCTGTCCAGGTCAGAGTGGGGGGAAAGTGAGTCTGCAGTACAGCAAGCTTTCTTCTGCTGATGGCAAACAATACCATGCCATTCCATGCTAACAAAACTATAGTGAAGCCCAGGCATATGTCTCACTATTGGATGCAAGAGGGAGATATTTATCTTCAATTAACTTCCCTTAGAGTGCACCGATGTGTTCCAGGTCTTACATTAATTTGAGCCGCTAATGTTAAATATTATTTCTGTGCCCCTCAGCTGTCATCTGAAAACTGCTGAGCTCAAAACGGAGCAGCTGCATTCTGATGGACACAGAAAAGGCACAAGTGCCTCTGGTTACTTTGAACAGAAGCTGCCTATATGGCCACCTAGGAAATCTGAGCAAAATAGACCCAAGTTTGTAACCACATAAAACTACTCCCATTTGTTATTTGGGGTGCTTTGGCCAACAAAAAGGGCCCAGTGCGTGACATACCTGAGGAAATCTTTAATAAAACTTAGCCCCAGCTTAATCGCAGAAAGAGCTATATACAGGTGCAAAACTGAGCTGCGGGATCTGGATCACAGACTGACACCATGATTGGTGCAATGGTTGTGCCATTACTGGCATGGGGTCAAAAGCTGTTGCCAGTGCCTGTTTAATCCATGCTGTGCTGTTCCTTAGTTAAGAGGTGCAGCACATATACGATGATAGCATCAGTGTGGTGTTGTGGACAGAGCAGTAGATCAGGGAGATCCACTTTAAATTCCCCACTCGGAAAGATGGATGGGTGAATCTGTCATTTAGGTTTCTAATATTTCCAATCTTAAATGCAGTGCTTCACTGTCTCTGGGGATCCCACGTTGGGGGTCTCACAAGAGCATAATAAGAGGCTGCTGGATCAGTCAAGGGCCCATCTAGTCCAGAATCCTGTTCTCCTAATGGTCAACCAGATGCCAGAGGGCAACTCGCAAGTAAGACTTGAACACAACAGCACTGTTGCCTTCGGTGGTTTCCAGCAACTGGCCTTGCGAGGCATTACTGCCTCTGACCATGGAATCTCTGGCTCAAGTTTAGAATTGGGGACCCAGGTCTGGGTCCAGCACCTCATTTGCTTGCACTGCCAACAGCAGTGCTTCAAAACTGCATGAAACAGCATGCTTCTAAACTGCAATGTGTAGCAACAAAAATGTTTAAGATGTGATCTTACCTACAAATACAACAGCCTTTTTCCCAGCTGGAGGACCAAAACGTCCCTTTTTGGACATAATAATGTCCTGGGTCTGACTGGCTGTGGTTCTAGCGGAGAAACTGATCAATTTAGGAGTGTAATTTAGGTTTGGGCACTGATTCAGAAATCTGGTGGTGACCGCTGATTTCCCTCTACCAGTGGGTCCCCCGAAGAGCATGGGGGGTTCTTTCTTCACAGAGGTTTCCTTGGCCAAAAAAATCTGCAGGGCTGTTTCCATGGCTGGAATTATAAGCTCGGAGACCTGTCAGGAAGAGATGGTAAGGCGTAAAAAACACATCTGGCACATTTGAAAGTAGAAAAATCTGCATCACTGCAAGAAGGAAGTGTGTGCATGAGAAAGAGAGATAATGTATTTATGATCCTGGTGGGGTGGCATATACATTGCACTCCATGCATGCAATTGAAGCTGGTCCCTTAGGGAAAATGGGGCACTGCCCCACCACCCTTACTTTGTCCTCAACTAGCCGCCACTTGCCTCCCTTCTAACTTACAGTACTGTCAGCTTCACGCTCGTTCCTTAGTCTAAGTGTTGAATAACTGAGCCAGGAAGAGGATGGGGACAAAACTAGAATTACTTGGCTCTGCCTTTCATTGGCTCTGGATCTTATTATATTTATAACAATCTTACTATATTTATAACAGTCACAATCATGATTAGCCCATCAAGGCTGTCACCCGATGTCACAATGATGTCAGGTCATCCCTTTCTGCCCTCACAGGCCTGGGGATGCACAATAGGAATTAGTCCATCAAGGCTTTCCCATCATCATCGTTCCAGCCCTACATCTGCTAAAACTTCATGGTTTTTCCTGGTCGTGCCCAAAAGTGTGATGGATTGTTGAGACCAAGCTCTTACATTCATTGATTTGGGATTGAAAAAGAGATACATCTTGGTCTTTAACCAGTGATTCTAAAGCGGGACACAAAAAGCCCAAATCTAAATGGTCCAATTCAACCTGATTCAAACTAATAAACAAAGCCACAGGCAAATGATTAACAAAACCATCAAGAATCAGTTCTCCCTCTTCTTTTTTATTTAAAGAAGGGAGGTTTCATTATTGATTAATTAATTAATTTATATTTTTCACAGAATTACAAGGCTATAAATGCAATGGTTTACCTTTACTCCAGGAGGAATGCTTGGCTCCTCCTTTCTAACGTTCTCCTTCTGAATATTCCATTGTTCGCTAGCTAAGCGCATGTTGTCAAACACAGTCCCTGGTTGAGGGGAAAAGGCAGTCAGGAAAGCTAAGCTCAAGGCAACAAAGCTGACTTTGGGTATTATTGCAGATTGCCAAATTGGGATATGTTTCTATGTATGCCTTCTAACCCAACAGAAACAACCCAAATGTTGCCAAATCATGATTTCAGCACAGAAGGGCAGCTACAGCAGTAGCCCACCAGTAATTTCTGTCTCCCAGTTGTGTAACAATAGCAGCAACTCCCCATTCCACACACCACTTTCAAATTACACTGCAAAAGCAACCAAAAAGGAAGCAAAACCTTAGGGAAGACCAAGAATGGATTCTCTGTGAACTGGGAGGAAAAAATGCACTCAGAGGCAGGGATGGAAGGCTCTCTCAATTTCAGTTCTCTTTCAGTTACTCTAAGGCTATCAGAGAGTTCCTATGACTTTACATATATTGTTGAATAGGAACTCTCATCATTCTATTATTATTATTATTATTATAAAATACTTTATTTATATTGTTGTATTGATTTCCTTTGTATCAACATGCACAATTATATGAATTGTTGAATACAACCCAGGCATCCTTCAGGTTGAAGGGTGTGGTATAAGTTAAATATGGGCATAAATAATCCCACGTCATTCTACTTGGTGGTTATGGGAGCTGGAGTTCCCCATCTCTGGTGTTCAGGATGATCAGCTCCTTTCTTAAGCTCTGAGACAGGGGTGAGCAAACCTTTTCAGCAGCAGGCCATTCCACTGTCCCTCAGACCTTGTGGGGGGCCGGATTCTTTTTCCCCGGGGTGGGGGGTGGGGTGAATGAATGAATTCCTATGCCCCACAAATAACCCAGAGATGCATTTTAAATAAAAGCACATATTCAACTCATGTAAACTCATCATTGTACCTGAAATGTCACATAAATACATACATATTAAAATGTTTTCAAAATACGAATATCTCATTTAACAAATCTAGAAGATTTTCAACCTCCCTGTTCTTTCAACTTTGTTTCTCCTTCCGCTTTTCAACATCGTGGTGTTGGGCTAGGGATAACATCACAATGTTGAAAAGTTGATATCACCCAGCTCTACCCCCACCCCCGGACTTTCTCCCACACTCCCTACCTGGATTGGGGTCCCTGGCAGCTTATTTCTGCAAAAGGAAGTACACCTGCTGTTGTAACAGCCTGCTTCTAAACTGCAATGTGTAGCAACAAAAATGTTTAAGATGTGATCTTACCTACAAATACAACAGCCTTTTTCCCAGCTGGAGGACCAAAACGTCCCTTTTTGGACATAATAATGTCCTGGGTCTGACTGGCTGTGGTTCTGGTGGAGAAACTGATCAATTTGGGAGTGTAATTTAGGTTTGGGCACTGATTCAGAAATCTGGTGGTGACCGCTGATTTCCCTGTACCAGTGGGTCCCCCGAAGAGCATGGGGGGTTCTTTCTTCACAGAGGTTTCCTTGGCCAAAAAAATCTGCAGGGCTGTTTCCATGTCTGGAATTATAAGGTCGGAGACCTGTCAGGAAGAGATGGTAAGGCATAAAAAACACATCTGGCACATTTGAAAGTAGAAAAATCTGCATCACTGCAAGAAGGAAAGTGTGTGCATGAGAAAGAGAGATAATGTATTTATGATCCTGGTGGGGTGGTGGCATATACATTGCACTCCATGCATGCAATGGAAGCTGGTCCCTTAGGGCAGTGTTCCCCAACCTTGGGCCTCCAGCTGTTTTCGGACTACAATTCCCACCATCCCTGACCACTGGCCTTGCTAGCGAGGGATGATGGGTGTTGTAGTCCAAAAACAGCTGGAGGCCCAAGGTTGGGGAACACTGCCTTTGGGGAAATGTGGCACTGCCCCATCAACCTTACTCTGTCCTCAACTAGCCGCCACTTGCCTGCCTTCTAACTTACAGTACGGTCAGCTTCACACTCGTTCCTTAGTCTAAGTGTTGAATAACTGAGCCAGGAAGAGGATGGGGACAAAACTAGAATTACTTGGCTCTGCCTTTCATTGGCTCTGGATCTTATTATATTTATAACAATCTTACTATATTTATAACAGTCACAATCATCATTAGCCCATCAAGGCTGTCACGCGATGTCACAATGATGTCAGGTCATCCCTTTCTGCCCTCACAGGCCTGGGGATGCACAATAGGAATTAGTCCATCAAGGCTTTCCCATCATCATCGTTCCAGCCCTACATCTGCTAAAACTTCATGGTTTTTCCTGGTCGTGCCCAAAAGTGTGATGGATTGTTGAGACCAAGCTCTTACATTCATTGATTTGGGATTGAAAAAGAGATACATCTTGGTCTTTAACCAGTGATTCTAAAGCGGGACACAAAAAGCCCAAATCTAAATGGTCCAATTCAACCTGATTCAAACTAATAAACAAAGCCACAGGCAAATGATTAACAAAACCATCAAGAATCAGTTCTCCCTCTTCTTTTTTATTTAAAGAAGGGAGGTTTCATTATTTATTTTTTATTTATATTTTTCACACAATTACAAGGCCATAAATGCAATGGTTTACCTTTACTCCAGGAGGAATGCTTGGCTCCTCCTTTCTAATGTTCTCCTTCTGAATATTCCATTGTTCGCTAGCTAAGCACATGTTGTCAAACACAGTCCCTGGTTGAGGGGAAAAGGCAGTCAGGAAAGCTAAGTTCAAGGCAACAAAGCTGACTTTGGGTATTATTGCAGATTGCCAAATTGGGATATGTTTCTACGTATGCCTTCTAACCCAACAGAAACAACCCAAATGTTGCCAAATCATGATTTCAGCACAGAAGGGCAGCTACAGCAGTAGCCCACCAGTAATTTCTGTCTCCCAGTTGTGTAACAATAGCAGCAACTCCCCATTCCACACACCACTTTCAAATTACACTGCAAAAGCAACCAAAAAGGAAACAAAACCTTAGGGAGGACCAGGAATGGATTCTCTGTGAACTGGGAGGAAAAAATGCACTCAGAGGCAGGGATGGAAGGCTCTCTCAATTTCAGTTCTCTTTCAGTTACTCTAAGGGTATCAGAGAGTTCCTATGACTTTACATATATTGTTGAATAGGAACTCTCATCATTCTATTATTATTATTATTATAAAATACTTTATTTATATTGTTGTATTGATTTCCTTTGTATCAACATGCACAATTATATGAATTGTTGAATACAACCCAGGCATCCTTCAGGTTGAAGGGTGTGGTATAAGTTAAATATGGGCATAAATAATCCCACGTCATTCTACTTGGGGGTTATGGGAGCTGGAGTTCCCCATCTCTGGTGTTCAGGATGATCAGCTCCTTTCTTAAACTCTGAGACAGGGGTGAGCAAACCTTTTCAGCAGCAGGCCATTCCACTGTCCCTCAGACCTTGTGGGGGGCCGGATTCTTTTTCCCCGGGGTGGGGGGTGGGGTGAATGAATGAATTCCTATGCCCCACAAATAACCCAGAGATGCATTTTAAATAAAAGCACATATTCAACTCATGTAAACTCATCATTGTACCTGAAATGTCACATAAATACATACATATTAAAATGTTTTCAAAATACGAATATCTCATTTAACAAATCTAGAAGATTTTCAACCTCCCTGTTCTTTCAACTTTGTTTCTCCTTCCGCTTTTCAACATCGTGGTGTTGGGCTAGGGATAACATCACAATGTTGAAAAGTTGATATCACCCAGCTCTACCCCCACCCCCGGACTTTCTCCCACACTCCCTACCTGGATTGGGGTCCCTGGCAGCTTATTTCTGCAAAAGGAAGTACACCTGCTGTTGTAACAGCCTGCTTCTAAACTGCAATGTGTAGCAACAAAAATGTTTAAGATGTGATCTTACCTACAAATACAACAGCCTTTTTCCCAGCTGGAGGACCAAAACGTCCCTTTTTGGACATAATAATGTCCTGGGTCTGACTGGCTGTGGTTCTGGTGGAGAAACTGATCAATTTGGGAGTGTAATTTAGGTTTGGGCACTGATTCAGAAATCTGGTGGTGACCGCTGATTTCCCTGTACCAGTGGGTCCCCCGAAGAGCATGGGGGGTTCTTTCTTCACAGAGGTTTCCTTGGCCAAAAAAATCTGCAGGGCTGTTTCCATGTCTGGAATTATAAGGTCGGAGACCTGTCAGGAAGAGATGGTAAGGCATAAAAAACACATCTGGCACATTTGAAAGTAGAAAAATCTGCATCACTGCAAGAAGGAAAGTGTGTGCATGAGAAAGAGAGATAATGTATTTATGATCCTGGTGGGGTGGTGGCATATACATTGCACTCCATGCATGCAATGGAAGCTGGTCCCTTAGGGCAGTGTTCCCCAACCTTGGGCCTCCAGCTGTTTTCGGACTACAATTCCCACCATCCCTGACCACTGGCCTTGCTAGCGAGGGATGATGGGTGTTGTAGTCCAAAAACAGCTGGAGGCCCAAGGTTGGGGAACACTGCCTTTGGGGAAATGTGGCACTGCCCCATCAACCTTACTCTGTCCTCAACTAGCCGCCACTTGCCTGCCTTCTAACTTACAGTACGGTCAGCTTCACACTCGTTCCTTAGTCTAAGTGTTGAATAACTGAGCCAGGAAGAGGATGGGGACAAAACTAGAATTACTTGGCTCTGCCTTTCATTGGCTCTGGATCTTATTATATTTATAACAATCTTACTATATTTATAACAGTCACAATCATCATTAGCCCATCAAGGCTGTCACGCGATGTCACAATGATGTCAGGTCATCCCTTTCTGCCCTCACAGGCCTGGGGATGCACAATAGGAATTAGTCCATCAAGGCTTTCCCATCATCATCGTTCCAGCCCTACATCTGCTAAAACTTCATGGTTTTTCCTGGTCGTGCCCAAAAGTGTGATGGATTGTTGAGACCAAGCTCTTACATTCATTGATTTGGGATTGAAAAAGAGATACATCTTGGTCTTTAACCAGTGATTCTAAAGCGGGACACAAAAAGCCCAAATCTAAATGGTCCAATTCAACCTGATTCAAACTAATAAACAAAGCCACAGGCAAATGATTAACAAAACCATCAAGAATCAGTTCTCCCTCTTCTTTTTTATTTAAAGAAGGGAGGTTTCATTATTTATTTTTTATTTATATTTTTCACACAATTACAAGGCCATAAATGCAATGGTTTACCTTTACTCCAGGAGGAATGCTTGGCTCCTCCTTTCTAATGTTCTCCTTCTGAATATTCCATTGTTCGCTAGCTAAGCACATGTTGTCAAACACAGTCCCTGGTTGAGGGGAAAAGGCAGTCAGGAAAGCTAAGTTCAAGGCAACAAAGCTGACTTTGGGTATTATTGCAGATTGCCAAATTGGGATATGTTTCTACGTATGCCTTCTAACCCAACAGAAACAACCCAAATGTTGCCAAATCATGATTTCAGCACAGAAGGGCAGCTACAGCAGTAGCCCACCAGTAATTTCTGTCTCCCAGTTGTGTAACAATAGCAGCAACTCCCCATTCCACACACCACTTTCAAATTACACTGCAAAAGCAACCAAAAAGGAAACAAAACCTTAGGGAGGACCAGGAATGGATTCTCTGTGAACTGGGAGCAAAAAATGCACTCAGAGGCAGGGATGGAAGGCTCTCTCAATTTCAGTTCTCTTTCAGTTACTCTAAGGGTATCAGAGAGTTCCTATGACTTTACATATATTGTTGAATAGGAACTCTCATCATTCTATTATTATTATTATTATAAAATACTTTATTTATATTGTTGTATTGATTTCCTTTGTATCAACATGCACAATTATATGAATTGTTGAATACAACCCAGGCATCCTTCAGGTTGAAGGGTGTGGTATAAGTTAAATATGGGCATAAATAATCCCATGTCATTCTACTTGGGGGTTATGGGAGCTGGAGTTCCCCATCTCTGGTGTTCAGGATGATCAGCTCCTTTCTTAAACTCTGAGACAGGGGTGAGCAAACCTTTTCAGCAGCAGGCCATTCCACTGTCCCTCAGACCTTGTGGGGGGCCGGATTCTTTTTCCCCGGGGTGGGGGGTGGGGGGAATGAATGAATTCCTATGCCCCACAAATAACCCAGAGATGCATTTTAAATAAAAGCACATATTCAACTCATGTAAACTCATCATTGTACCTGAAATGTCACATAAATACATACATATTAAAATGTTTTCAAAATACGAATATCTCATTTAACAAATCTAGAAGATTTTCAACCTCCCTGTTCTTTCAACTTTGTTTCTCCTTCCGCTTTTCAACATCATGGTGTTGGGCTAGGGATAACATCACAATGTTGAAAAGTTGATATCACCCAGCTCTACCCCCACCCCCGGACTTTCTCCCACACTCCCTACCTGGATTGGGGTCCCTGGCAGCTTATTTCTGCAAAAGGAAGTACACCTGCTGTTGTAACAGCCTGCTTCTAAACTGCAATGTGTAGCAACAAAAATGTTTAAGATGTGATCTTACCTACAAATACAACAGCCTTTTTCCCAGCTGGAGGACCAAAACGTCCCTTTTTGGACATAATAATGTCCTGGGTCTGACTGGCTGTGGTTCTGGTGGAGAAACTGATCAATTTGGGAGTGTAATTTAGGTTTGGGCACTGATTCAGAAATCTGGTGGTGACCGCTGATTTCCCTGTACCAGTGGGTCCCCCGAAGAGCATGGGGGGTTCTTTCTTCACAGAGGTTTCCTTGGCCAAAAAAATCTGCAGGGCTGTTTCCATGGCTGGAATTATAAGGTCGGAGACCTGTCAGGAAGAGATGGTAAGGCGTAAAAAACACATCTGGCACATTTGAAAGTAGAAAAATCTGCATCACTGCAAGAAGGAAGTGTGTGCATGAGAAAGGGAGATGATGTATTTATGATCCTGGTGGGGTGGCATATACATTGCACTCCATGCATGCAATGGAAGCTGGTCCCTTAGGGGAAATGGGGCACTGCCCCACCACCCTTACTCTGTCCTCAACTAGCCGCCACTTGCCTGCCTTCTAACTTACAGTACTGTCAGCTTCACGCTCGTTCCTTAGTCTAAGTGTTGAATAACTGAGCCAGGAAGAGGATGGGGACAAAACTAGAATTACTTGGCTCTGCCTTTCATTGGCTCTGGATCTTATTATATTTATAACAACCTTGCTATATTTATAACAGTCACAATCATCATTAGCCCATCAAGGCTGTCACCCGATGTCACAATGATGTCAGGTCATCCCTTTCTGCCCTCACAGGCCTGGGGATGCACAATAGGAATTAGTCCATCAAGGCTTTCCCATCATCATCGTTCCAGCCCTACATCTGCTAAAACCTCATGGTTTTTCCTGGTCGTGCCCAAAAGTGTGATGGAATGTTGAGACCAAGCTCTTACATTCATTGATTTGGGATTGAAAAAGAGATACATCTTGCTCTTTAACCAGTGATTCTAAAGCGGGACACAAAAAGCCCAAATCTAAATGGTCCAATTCAACCTTATTAAAACTAATAAACAAAGCCACAGGCAAATGATTAACAAAGTGATCAAGAATCAGTTCTCCCTCTTCTTTTTTATTTAAAGAAGGGAGGTTTCGTTATATATTAATTAATTAATTAATTAATTTATATTTTTCACAGAATTACAAGGCTATAAATGCAATGGTTTACCTTTACTCCAGGAGGAATGCTTGGCTCCTCCTTTCTAATGTTCTCCTTCTGAATATTCCATTGTTCGCTAGCTAAGCACATGTTGTCAAACACAGTCCCTGGTTGAGGGGAAAAGGCAGTCAGGAAAGCTAAGTTCAAGGCAACAAAGCTGACTTTCGGTATTATTGCAGATTGCAAAATTGGGATATGTTTCTACGTAGAAAACCCAACAGAAACAACCCAAATGTTGCCAAATCATGGTTTCGGTACAGAAGGGCAGCTACAGCAGTAGCCCACCAATAATTTCTGTCTCCCAGTTGTGTAACAATAGCAGCAACTCCCCATTCCACACACCACTTTCAAATTACACTGCAAAAGCAACCAAAAAGGAAACAAAACCTTAGGGAGGACCAGGAATGGATTCTCTGTGAACTGGGAGGAAAAAATGCACTCAGAGGCAGGGATGGAAGGCTCTCTCAATTTCATTTCTCTTTCAGTTACTAAGGCTATCAGAGAGTTCCTATGACTTTACAGATATTGTTGAATAGGAACTCTCATTGTTGTTGTTGTTGTTGTTTTTGTTTTAGAATACTTTATTTATATTGTTGGAGTTATGTCCTTTGTATCAACATGCACAATTTCATGAATTGTTGAATACAACCCTGGTATTCTTTAGGTTGAAGTGTGTGGCATAACTTAAATAACTGCATAAATAATCCCAGGTCATTCTACTTGGGGTTTATGGGAGCTGGAGTTCCCCATCTCTGGTGTTCAGGATGATCAGCTCCTTTCTTAAGCTCTGAGACAGGGGTGAGCAAACGTTTTCAGCATCAGGCTGGTCCACTGTCTCTCAGACCTTGTGGGGGGCCGGAATATTTTCTTTTGGGGGGGGGGAAATGAAAGAATTTCTATGCCCCACAAATAACCCAGAGATGCACTTTAAATAAAAGGACACATTCTAATCATGTAAAAACACTTTGATTCTCAGACCATCCGCAGTCCATATTTAGAAGGCAATTGGGCTGCATCTGGCCCCCGCACCTTAGTTTGCCTACCCATGGTCTGGGACCTATTACAAAATAATTGAATGCCCATACTGGAGATTTGATGCTCATGATGCATTAAGAAGCCAATTATTTAAATTTGCATAAGTATATGTGTTTAAACAGACCTTTTTCCAGAAACTTGTTTTCATTGGCTAGAGTTGCAAGATCGGGGCATGGATGCTTCTCATCCATTCCCATCAAATCTTCATCGTCATAATGGTCGGATCCATTTCTTCCCTCGGCTTTGGCGCACACCGCAGCCAAAAGAAATACACCGTGCAGCCACAGCATCATCTGTAGACTGCACACCGTCATCTATTTTTTTAAAAAAGAGCAGGTGTAGATTGAGAACGCTGGATGACAGAGCACTTTCGTCCACTTTAAATCCACCCCCCTAAATCTCCCTCCCACAAAACACTAAGAAGGAGGTGGCCAGAGAGACTGGCAGCTTACCCAGACACGGGCTGGGCGGCTGTTGTGCCCCATCGTGCCAGGCTCTGACCCCCAGGAAACAATGCTGCGACTAGGCGGCCGGCAGCTGGGGAATTCCTGTGCCAGCCGCTTGGATTAGCAGGCTTTCTCACCATCTATTTCTTTGAATTCTGGCCAATACGGATTTGGCCGAAGCCAAATCCAACCTACACCTGTAATCAATAAACCTGTGGCCTAATTGAAATCCCATAACATCCAGTTTCTTCACCTAACAACTTACCCTCTTTGCTGTTGATCGAGATCAACCGCAATACCCTCTGGGCCCCAGATCAGCTCAATTTAACCTTAATGTAGGATTGTGATGTGATCTGACACCCCTGGCTTGAATCAGTATCTGAGCAACCAAACAGCAGAGGAGAGGGAGTTGAAAGTTTTGGCAGCAGAGGTGCCAACTTGGATAAAATGTGGGGTGGGGGGCAGCAGGTATGGCCTGGCCTGCAGAATAGAACACATGATGTGGTGCACGCACACCATTTGAATGGCAATGCCCATCAACTGGGGGGGGCAGCCCCCTCAAAGATTTTAGTAGAGGCTGAAGACCCCTCAGCCCCTAGGAGTGGGCTCCTATGGTTGGCAGATAAAGACCCTGAGAATATGCCCTTCCAAAGGTCTCACAGATAGTGGTGAATGGAGATGTGACTAAACCCCGTGATATGCAGAAGGGGACAAGGCAAAGATTCCACTATCCCTGTTACTTTTTATTCTGGTCCTAGAAGTGTTGCTGAGACATATTCGATGAAAGAATTATGGGAAGAAAGATTTAAAAAGAAACATACATGCTAAGAGCATTTGCTGATGACATGATGTTAACTTTGGAAAACCCACAGCAGGGAGTAGGTATTCTTATGGACCCATAAAATGAGTTTGGTGCATTAGCAGGCTTTAAAATTAACCATCAGAAAAGGGAAATATTAATATGACAACATATTAGGTGGTCAACAACAAATAACATCTGACATGTGTTGAAGCTAGAAAAGATATGCAAAGATGGGAAAGTTAAAATTGCCATTGCTGGTCAAAAATTCAGTAATAAAAATGAATGTTTTGCCTAGAATGATCTTTTTATTTCAAACAATAGCTATTGCGACTGAGTTACTGTTTAGAGAATGGCAAAAAAGATTTATCTAAGTTTTATGGCAACGTAAAAAACCACGAGTTAAAATGAAAGTACCGCGAGATGTGAAGGAACTGCCTGATTTGAAATTGTATTTTACAGCCTGTTGCTTAATGTGGAGGAAGTAGTGGGTGATCCTAAGAAATAGGAGGATTTTGGAATTAGAATGTCATGATTTCAGGTTTGGATGACATGGATATATGTCGTATGACAAGGTCAAAGTGGACTTTAAAAATATTTTTGTTACCAAGCACACGTTTTGCTCCTGCTCCTCACTCTGGACCATGATGCTTAAGAACAAACAACCCAAAATGCCATGGAATGTGCAACGTTAGTAATATTATTATACGTCAAGAAAAATAATAATTGGGTATGGCAAAGATCAAAAGTTGTGAATGTAGTGGAATAGGCCACTAAGTCAAAACTGACCGCCATGTGCATCATGGAGTGATGGCGGTAGGGGGGCTCGGCCGGCTCATTGAAACGGCCAGATGGTGATGTGCAGACCAGCCACACTGTGGTGCATGGCTCTGTCCCAGGCACCAATCAGCTAGGCCAGCTGAGCTCCTGGGGGTGGGACCTAGGGGCAGACTGCAGGAAGAGCCTCTCCCCTCTGGTTTGGGTCTGAGCTCTAAATGAGGAGAGCTGGCACGCCTTGTGACAATTGCCATCTTGGACCTGAAGTTCTTAAATTCTTGTTTTGCAGCACTCAGCCTTTGCTATGGAGAAAGGTTGGCCACCGGCTGATGGGGCTGGGCATTGGGGGGGGGGATTTTGCCTTCCCCAGAGCACTGTTATTCTTGGTATGGATGTTACATTTATTGATAATGTCGTCCTTAGTTTCTGGCAGATGCTGCAGGCATTGGGCTCCCTGCTTCTCAATGGGGACCCTTTTGAGGAGGTATGTGGGTGTTGCTTCTGGACCCAAACCAGCTTTGGCCCTGGAATGCCTGTGACCTGCAGGATGGCAAAGCTCTCTGACCTTCCACTAACAGTTCTCAGCCTGAAGATTGGCTGTGTGCTTCTGGCCAGATCCTGATATTTGGATCCTTGCACCCGATGTTAGGCCAAATGGGCTTAGTTGTAACCGATAAAGTTCTGGCCATTTTTCTTTCTTTGTGGGGTTGTTGCTGTCCACACTCTGAGCACAAATGGTCAAACTGCAATTTGCTACACTCCGTAGTCACAAGGAAATCAAAACATTTTCTCTTGTTTTCTCAGACTCAAAAGCTTTATTAGTTTGACTGCAGATCAAACAGAGAGGAAAATTCTAATGTTACATTCATTTTTGTAATAACTAGAAACAATTACATGTAAAAAAAAACCTATTGGAAACAATTTACTTATAATATGGTTTTGTCCTGTAGTAGATCAGTGATAATCAAAAATGAACAATACGCTAATAATTATTATTTTAATACAAAGAGATGGTTGGTATAAGTAAGAAATTCAGGAGCCTTATATTATTTCTGTGGGACATTTGCAAGACGCATGACAGTCTTTCATTACATAATGATTGCATCCCACTTGATCCTTTAAGCTTGCACAGTTGCTATAACGATTTGTTTCCTTGCATGGATTGGCTAAAAATGAGAGAGAGAGAGAGATTATTACATTTGTAGGCGTATCATTAAAATCATAGGAGGCAGCCCTAAGTCACTAGGCCAGTTCACATATTTGCTAAGAGTTCTCATGCAGAGAACTGGGAACAGACCCTCCAAGTGTCCCTATTTTCCAGGGAGATTCTTGATTTAGAGAAGCTGAATTGATCTGAATTGATCCCAGAATGTTCCCCTTTCCCTTAGGATGTCCCTATTTTCATTGGAGAAATGTTGGAGGGTATGGAGTTATTCAACCTCCGAGCCATCTGAAGGCAATCCCATATAGGGAAGGGTTTTTTTAATGCTTTATTATGTTTTTTTATATGTTGGAAGCTGCCCAGAGTGACTGTGGCAACCCAGTATGATGTGTGGGGTATAAATAGTAAAACTATCCCTATTTTCTTCGGAGAAATGTTGGAGGGTATATGGAAGCACACAAGGTTGCCAGAAGATTCACAAGCGATCAGGGAGCATGCTGACTATATGACACAGTGCCTCCACATGCAAGGTGGGCCTACAGCTGCTGCTGTTTACACCATTGCAGCAACTTGAAAAGAGGAGTGTGGCGAACCCCCTTGTTCTCTCTCTCGAAGAAGGTTCGTCTCAAAACCAACTCCCTCTCACTTTAAGGTTTATTATTAATGAGAGTCCGTATCCAGCTTACGTGGCCTGGTATCCTTAATGCTCTGGGCTATTTAGGTGAACCACCTTTTGCCTACAGTGCTGCCCTCAGCTCGGCTCCCCACTGTAACAATTTGCCTCACAATTCTGGCAACTTAATGGCACTCCAGGTTTTCACCTTCTAGCCCCTCTCTGTGTGACTCTGAGACACAAACTAACACCCTTTCCTCAGGTAAGTTTTGCCCCCTTCCCGAGTACACACCTCTGTGAGCTTTGATACCCCGCTGGATTAATAATGACGATTCCTTTATGGCACAAAAAGAACTGTACTTTATTTCTTAGAGAACATAGTTGATTTAAAGATTCATGCGTTCACAATCTTAGTCACAGTAACACATTCACTATTTCACTTTATAGTTTCACTACAAACTAATCCGAACCACTATCCTGGCCCCACACCCTTCTTCTCCCTGTCACCACACACACCCTCCCTCTTCTCAACTGTCATAACGGCTGTCCCCTCATTTTAAACCGGGGATTGTCCCGCCCCTAAAGGATGAGCTGTCAGTCAAAGTGAGGGTGGATTAACTCCTTCTGAATCGGGAGGTAATAACTCCTTCACCTTAGGGCCAATCCGTTACAAGGAGCATAGAATCAGTGGCGCATATCTCAGCCTGACCCCATGCACGCTCTGCAGTACTGTATATGCACTGTTGTATGTATTCGTTTACTTTGCAGTTACTTCAGAAAACCTGGAGTATATATAGAATCATCGAATTGTAAAGTTGGAAGGGACCCTGATATGCATATAATATGCACCTAACATTAAATGCATAATGGTGCAAGAATTTTTCACCATGTGAAAAGGATTGAGGGGGATAGTTTCTTGTCAAGATTAAGAAGTGAGAAGGGAAGAAGAAAAATGGTGTGCATAAACTCAACAAAGAGATGTTCCAAAATCCCATCTGTGTGTGAAATCGGGTCCTCCCTTAAAGAGGGCATGTATTGTGGTGCAGGGCTGTCTTAAGCTTATCTGGCACCGTGGTGCAAGGATCCCTCTGGGCGGGCAGCAGCTGGAGGGCGGCTTCTCGGCGGAACGGAGGCTCCGGGTTGATAAGACTAGCAAGTTCGGCAGCAGCAGCTGGAGTTGCAAGGGCGCAAATTGCCCCATTGAGTTTGGGAGACGGGGGTGGCGGGCGTGCTTCCTCGCAAGTAAGTTCGTGGCTGCATTTTGAGCAGCGCAGCCTTCTCCTCTGAGGCATGTGGGCTCGGCGTGTTTACGTGGCGAACCACAAAAGGGAGCTTCCCCTCCTTGCCGAGGAAGAAGGGGTGGATTCAGATCTACATCAGGCACCCCCAAACTGCGGCCCTCCAGATGTTTTGGCCTACAACTCCCATGATCGCTAGCTAACAGGACCAGTGGTCAGGGATGATGGGAATTGTAGTCCAAGGCATCTGGAGGGCCGAAGTTTGGGGGTGCCTGATCTACATCAAGAACAAGGGGAGGAGGGATTGCCTGCTGATCAAGATGGCCGAGGTGTATCTCTACTTTCCGCACAACTACAAGAGCGACATCCCATCAAGACTTGTATTGGGATTTGCTGCCCCTGTGGATCCTGTTGCATGAGGCGGTCACCTCACCTTGCCTCACAGGTGGACCGGCCCCGTTCTAAGACACTGCACTAGATCATGCTTCCCCTCAGAGACGCAGCTCTTTGAAATTGGGCCCTTCTTCGTACGCCTCCTCTGTGAGAGGTTGGGTGGGCTTTACAACATGAGAACGGGCCTTTTCTGTGGTGGCTCCCCATTGGAAGAACGCTCTCCCCGGGGAAGCTCCCTGGCGTGGGTGTGTTTTAGAAAGGGGTTGAATTGTAGCCGGGCTGGTTTCCTAACTCAATGTTCTTCTACTTGCTGGCCTATTAACATTACTTGGCCAGAAGTTGACACGTAAACTGACTTAAATATGCTGCAGAACGGAATTCCCTCGTGGAAGTATCTGTGGCATGGTTGCGTAGTGTCTGTCCCGGGCTGTTTGCTAAGCAGGCAAAGTAAGGTAAGTAAGTTTGCTTAATGGATGGGCCGTATCATGGCACGGTAACCTGCTGTGGATATCTCTATTTTGCGGCAACTCTTTCTTCTTCTTCGGGCTATTGTGTACAATGCAGTGGCCTTTTCAATCCAATATTTTTATCAGGCTAAAATTCAAAAGGGGTGTGGTGTGTTCGGGCAGCTCCTTTTCGTCGCAGTAGCAGGCGCTGTGCCGATGGAAGAAATCATGACGTTTTAACGGTAAAACAGCTACCCTGCTATGGTCCTTATTTGTGTGGTCACGAAATTAAAAGACGCCTGCTTCTTGGGAGAAAAGCAATGACATACCTAGACAGCATCTCCAAAAGCAGAGACATCACCTTGCCGACAAAGGTCCGTAAGCAAAAACCACCTTTGAAAGAAACTGCTGTGCATTCATGTGGCTATACTTGAGTATTTATGATCAACTAACTGGTCAAGAGATTTTTATTTAAGTTAGAACAGAGGTTGTCAAATATCAGGCCAGGAATGTCCAAAGTCCATTTCGGGGGCCTAATCTGACCCGCCGGCCGGTTGAATGGTTTAATCCGACCCCTGTGGCGGTTTGTTTCCTGTGGAAAAATCCAAAAAAAACAACTTCAATCCTAAAAAAAGCTCAAGAACCTTTGGGTGAAAACCGTAAAAAAGCTCAAGAAGTTCATTTTTTATTATTATTTTTAAAAATTAATTGAATTTTTAAATTTAAATTTAACAAAAGCTCAACAACTTCAACAACTTTGGTTGGACCTCAAAAATAGTTTAGGTTGGACCTAAAAAATAGAGATATCCACAGCATGTTACCGTGCCATGGAACGGCCCATCCAGTAAGCAAACCACGTCCACGCCTGCTTACCAAACAGCCCGGTACAGACACTACGCAACCATGCCACAGATACTTCCACGAGAGAATTCCGTTCTGCAGCATATTTAAGTCAGTTTACGTGTCACCTTCCTGCCAAGTAATGTTAATAGGCCAGCAAGTAGAAGAACATTTAGTTAGGATGATGAGAATTGTAGTCCAAGACATCTGGAGGGCCGGACTTTGAGGGTGCCTGATCTACATCAAGAACAAGGGGAGGAGGGATTGCCTGCTGATCAGGATGGCCGAGGTGTATCTCTACTTTCCGCACAACTACAAGAGCGACATCCCATCAAGACTTGGATTGGGATTTGCTGCCCCTGTGGATCCTGTTGCATGAGGCGGTCACCTCACCTTGCCTCACAGGTGGACCGGCCCCGTTCTAAGACACTGCACTAG
Organism: Darevskia mixta; assembly: GCA_034641385.1. Lineage (NCBI taxonomy): Eukaryota > Metazoa > Chordata > Lepidosauria > Squamata > Lacertidae > Darevskia > Darevskia mixta. The sequence continues at coordinate 84,970 of JAWWNH010000130.1, forward strand.
ATCTTGCTTCCCCTCAGAGACGCAGCTCTTTGAAATTGGGCCCTTCTTCGTACGCCTCCTCTCTGAGAGGGTGGGTGGGCTTTACTACATGAGAACGGGCCTTTTCTGTGGTGGCTCCCCATTGGAAGAACGCTCTCCCCGGGGAAGCTCCCTGGCGTGGGTGTGTTTTAGAAAGGGGTTGAATTGTAGCCGGGCTGGTTTCCTAACTCAATGTTCTTCTACTTGCTGGCCTATTAACATTACTTGGCCAGAAGTTGACACGTAAACTGACTTAAATATACTGCAGAACGGAATTCCCTCGTGGAAGTATCTGTGGCATGGTTGCGTAGTGTCTGTCCCGGGCTGTTTGCTAAGCAGGCAAAGTAAGGTAAGTAAGTTTGCTTAATGGATGGGCCGTATCATGGCACGGTAACCTGCTGTGGATATCTCTATTTTGCGGCAACTCTTTCTTCTTCTTCGGGCTATTGTGTACAATGCAGTGGCCTTTTCAATCCAATATTTTTATCAGGCTAAAATTCAAAAGGGGTGTGGTGTGTTCGGGCAGTTCCTTTTCGTCGCAGTAGGAGGCGCTGTGCCGATGGAAGAAATCATGACGTTTTAACGGTAAAACAGGTAGCCTGCTATGGTCCTTATTTGTGTGGTCACGAAATTAAAAGACGCCTGCTTCTTGGGAGAAAAGCAATGACATACCTAGACAGCATCTCCAAAAGCAGAGACATCACCTTGCCGACAAAGGTCCGTAAGCAAAAACCACCTTTGAAAGAAACTGCTGTGCATTCATGTGGCTATACTTGAGTATTTATGATCAACTAACTGGTCAAGAGATTTTTATTTAAGTTAGAACAGAGGTTGTCAAATATCAGGCCAGGAATGTCCAAAGTCCATTTCGGGGGCCTAATCTGACCCGCCGGCCGGTTGAATGGTTTAATCCGACCCCTGTGGCGGTTTGTTTCCTGTGGAAAAATCCAAAAAAAACAACTTCAATCCTAAAAAAAGCTCAAGAACCTTTGGGTGAAAACCGTAAAAAAGCTCAAGAAGTTCATTTTTTATTATTATTTTTAAAAATTAATTGAATTTTTAAATTTAAATTTAACAAAAGCTCAACAACTTCAACAACTTTGGTTGGACCTCAAAAATAGTTTAGGTTGGACCTAAAAAATAGAGATATCCACAGCATGTTACCGTGCCATGGAACGGCCCATCCAGTAAGCAAACCACGTCCACGCCTGCTTACCAAACAGCCCGGTACAGACACTACGCAACCATGCCACAGATACTTCCACGAGAGAATTCTGTTCTGCAGCATATTTAAGTCAGTTTACGTGTCACCTTCCTGCCAAGTAATGTTAATAGGCCAGCAAGTAGAAGAACATTTAGTTAGGATGATGAGAATTGTAGTCCAAGACATCTGGAGGGCCGGACTTTGAGGGTGCCTGATCTACATCAAGAACAAGGGGAGGAGGGATTGCCTGCTGATCAGGATGGCCGAGGTGTATCTCTACTTTCCGCACAACTACAAGAGCGACATCCCATCAAGACTTGGATTGGGATTTGCTGCCCCTGTGGATCCTGTTGCATGAGGCGGTCACCTCACCTTGCCTCACAGGTGGACCGGCCCCGTTCTAAGACACTGCACTAGATCTTGCTTCCCCTCAGAGACGCAGCTCTTTGAAATTGGGCCCTTCTTCGTACGCCTCCTCTCTGAGAGGGTGGGTGGGCTTTACTACATGAGAACGGGCCTTTTCTGTGGTGGCTCCCCATTGGAAGAACGCTCTCCCCGGGGAAGCTCCCTGGCGTGGGTGTGTTTTAGAAAGGGGTTGAATTGTAGCCGGGCTGGTTTCCTAACTCAATGTTCTTCTACTTGCTGGCCTATTAACATTACTTGGCCAGAAGTTGACACGTAAACTGACTTAAATATACTGCAGAACGGAATTCCCTCGTGGAAGTATCTGTGGCATGGTTGCGTAGTGTCTGTCCCGGGCTGTTTGCTAAGCAGGCAAAGTAAGGTAAGTAAGTTTGCTTAATGGATGGGCCGTATCATGGCACGGTAACCTGCTGTGGATATCTCTATTTTGCGGCAACTCTTTCTTCTTCTTCGGGCTATTGTGTACAATGCAGTGGCCTTTTCAATCCAATATTTTTATCAGGCTAAAATTCAAAAGGGGTGTGGTGTGTTCGGGCAGTTCCTTTTCGTCGCAGTAGGAGGCGCTGTGCCGATGGAAGAAATCATGACGTTTTAACGGTAAAACAGGTAGCCTGCTATGGTCCTTATTTGTGTGGTCACGAAATTAAAAGACGCCTGCTTCTTGGGAGAAAAGCAATGACATACCTAGACAGCATCTCCAAAAGCAGAGACATCACCTTGCCGACAAAGGTCCGTAAGCAATAACCACCTTTGAAAGAAACTGCTGTGCATTCATGTGGCTATACTTGAGTATTTGTGATCAACTAACTGGTCAAGAGATTTTTATTTAAGTTAGAACAGAGGTTGTCAAATATCAGGCCAGGAATGTCCAAAGTCCATTTCGGGGGCCTAATTTGACCCGCCGGCCGGTTGAATGGTTTAATCCGACCCCTGTGGTTGTTTGTTTCCTGTGGAAAAATCCAAAAAAAAACAACTTCAATCCTAAAAAAAGCTCAAGAACCTTTGGGTGAAAACCGTAAAAAAAGCTCAACAAGTTCATTTTTTATTATTATTTTTAAAAATTAATTGAATTTTTAAACTTAAATTTGACAAAAGCTCAACAACTTCAATCCTAAAAAAAGCTCAAGAACCTTTGGGTGAAAACCGTTAAAAAAAGCACAACAAGTTCATTTTTTATTATTATTTTAAAAAATTAATTGAATTTTTAAATTTAAATTTAACAAAAGCTCAACAACTTCAACAACTTTGGTTGGACCTCAAAAATAGTTTAGGTTGGACCTAAAAAATAGAGATATCCACAGCATGTTACCGTGCCATGGAACGGCCCATCCAGTAAGCAAACCACGTCCACGCCTGCTTAGCAAACAGCCCAGTACAGACACTACGCAACCATGCCACAGATACTTCCACGAGAGAATTCCGTTCTGCAGCATATTTAAGTCTGTTGCATCCATTTTTGTCTGCACCAAGCATTGCTGATGGGACGCACCTATGAGCCCATTTAGTACGCATACACGCACGCACGTCCTGTACGAGATGGCAAGCCACAAGTACATCTCTACTAGCTGAGGGCGACGTGTTGGCAAACCACGTCTTCCGATGAGGCGACGGAGAGGCTCGCACAGTTCCAAGGAAGACAATGAGGTGTGACAAATGGTGTGAAGGAGAGTAAACGAATGACCTAAGGGTACATTGTATTAGAGGCAAGCACGAGGGAGATACGTGTATGGGAGCATGAGAACAGGGTAAACACCTCGTGGAGGAGTCCTGGGTCAGGTCAAGGGGTTACTGTATATCTTAGGATAGGAGTGGAAAAGTTTTGGGAAGTTTCCAGAGACTGATGTAATGTTATATGTTAATGCAAGAATGTTTATGCATGAGGTTGATGCAATAAATAGAGCTGATCTGGAGAGATCGAGGTCGCTCTCATCTTAACGCATTCTGCAGTCCGGATCTCTTGTGTTCATCATCCCCGCATTGTGGTGCCCGCGACGTGATCTGGAGCCCATCACTCACTCGTTTTTGGATCCGGCGCCCCGCGCAAAAGTGAGTATGGGTCTAGGAGTTTCAGCTCAGCATTCCAGCCGTGCAGAGGAGTTGAAACAATTAGTGGAAACTTTCCACAAGGCAGAATTGAATTTGGCAGAATTGGAAGAGCTGGAGCAGGTTATCAGGGAACGCTGCTCATGGTACGCAGAAGCGGGCTCTTTCGATCTTAATGATTGCGAAAGAGTCGGGAAGTGTCTCACTTCCCCGCCACGAGCTCCAGTGTCAGTAATTGCGACCTGGAAGATCTGCAGGGATGCTTTAGAGAAGATGGGGGTCTCTCCGAGAGCACCACCCCTATCGCCAAATTCTCAGAAGCATCCAGGGGGAAACAAGGCTGCCACCCCCTCACCTCTGGTCCTGAGCGAGGCATCTTTGCCCAAGCAACCAGAGGTCACATCGCCTGCTGCTGCTGCAAGCCCAATGTCTCTGGTTAGAGCAATGGGAGCAGTGAGAGCAGGATTCCAGAAGGGAAGGTTAAAGGGAAGACTTAGTTCTTCAGAATCGGAAGCAGGATTACAAGCTTTTCCTGTCACAAGGGTAGTGGATGACCATGATGTTGTTCATTATCAGTGGGAACCCCTGAGTTACTAAATTCTAAGGGAGATCAGGAAGAGCATCGTAGAGACAGGTTTGAAATCCTTCTCTACCGCTAAGCAGTGTGCCTCAGAATCTTTTTAGGATTCTGTGAACCGCCTCCTAGAGGCTACCTCATGCCAAGTCTATAATGCGGAGACTGGTGCTGAACTGATTAAAGAATTGGAAGAGGGAACTTTCCTTTCCCCCCTATCCACTCTGAGCCTAATAACATCGACTGAACTTCTTTTTTCCCTCCCTGTCACTTCATTGCCTATGCGCAGGGCAATGGAAGCTTTCAGGGTAGGAGTTAAGGATAAACAGTTAAAGGGAACTTTAATCAGTGATTTTTTCTTAATGCTTTTTCTTTAGTTCAATGTGTAATAAGGAATTTTGGGTACAGGCTCTCAGGAAAGGGAGTTTTCAGGAATAGAGGTTAAGCACAGGTAATTAAGCCCTCAACAGTCTGTCTCGAACACAGGGAAGAATTGAAGGTTGGTTTGCAGACTTTCTTAGCTAGGAGGGTTTTGGAAGCAGGCTGTGTTCCTTATTCCCTCAAGGTTTTTTTTCTTTTTCCCCTCATTTTTCTTTTTGCCGCTTTCCCTCCCCCTTTCCTTAGCTTACTTGTACCACAGCGAAGGGTTTTCAAAGGGTATCGTAATACCCTATGGAGCTTCTCTCTCATGTCTCAAGTTTTTTTTACTTTAGCGATGAGAGTGAGCAGAAAAAGGCTTTCCCTTGGAAAGTCAGTGTCACAATCTAGAGATTGTATTGGAAAGGTGATTAATGCGATCTCAGTGTAAAAAAGGATTTCTTATGATTTTCAGATAGAGGTGATAAGATTTAAAGGACTGTTTTTCACTATTCTTTGTGTTATGCAAAAAAGGATTAAAAGCAGCTGCCCAGGGAGAAGTACAGTAATAAATGTAAAGGATTTAGAAGCAGCTACTAAAAATAGATGTGGGGATAAATTTGATAAATCAGGAGGTTAAATTTGTAATTTTCCCTGGAGTGGTGATTCTCATGTCTTCTCAATTAAATGAATCCCTACCAAAAAATCATCATGGGACTAGTTCTCTTCGATCTTCTGCTGGCAGGAGAGAAGGGAGAATTTTTGTTATTCCAGGGTAGTGGAAGTTAAATTCCATTGATTTAAAAGCAATGAGAGTCATTTGCACTGTTAATTATTCTTTTGCCCTCCCGGCTGGGAGGAGAATCAGTAAAGAGGTTTTGGGTTTACTGACTTTTCTTGCTCTCCTTGTATGCTAGCATTCTAGAAGTAACAGAAATAGTTAGAAAATCTAAATTGAAATGCACATTTGTTAATTGGTAGATCACTATGGCCAGCAATCCTTCCCCTTTGTGTAACTCATTGTAGCAAGTTTCAGGCAAGGCTAATTAGTAACAATTAGAGCACAATGGGCTATGCTTAACGCATATTGCATGCCTCTAGGGCATAAACTTACAGACCCTGGTTGGACAAAACAATGGCTATTTATTTAGGAAAAAGGTAAATTCTCAAAAAGTTAGGTTCAGTACTTCAATTTTGGTAATTAAAATGTTCAGGTAAATGGCGTTTTTTATTTTAAAAAGAATTAATTTATTATTAGGGCCAATTTCATTATTTCCATTGAGTAAAAAAGAACATAAGCTTTTTACTTTTAAAAGCTTTCCCAATGGCAAGGATTTAGAAGCTCAGAAATAGGTTTTTGCAAATCCCACAGAAGTAATTCAGTGTCTTAGTTTAATTCAGCAGACAGTTCACAGGAACAGTGAAACAGGAGAAGGGTGAAGAAGTAATTCTATAGTAGCATAGAGCACATACTCCTTTTTTTTAAATTGCTGCTTATTTTGTTATCTCTCTATCTGAATGGGTTTTCTTTTCATATGATAGTTGTTTTTTATTTTTGTATTGTAAATTCATTAGCCTCACAGTGGAGGATTTGCATTATTATCCAAGAATCAGAATCAGTGGTTGGTTTTCCTTAAAAATGCTGTATGAGGAAAGTCCAGCTCTTTGTAATGTGTGTAAAATAGCCACATTGAGCTCATAGAATGTTAAAGTAATTCAGAAGGCTTCACCTAGAGGTCTTTTTGGCTCATTGCAATGACATTTTGACAGTAGTTCAAAAATCATATCTAAATGATTATAGGAATTATCTATTGAATTTGACTAATTTGGCTTGTAAATTGCTCCTGGAAAGATACAACTGCAGGAGTCATTTTTGTATTTGAGTCACAAAATTGTTACAAACCTATTCCACAGATTAAGATGCCTTTATTTTAGGTTTAAAATGTAGAAAGGACAGAGAAAATTTTTCCAGAGTGAAAGGCATTGTTTGCATTGGTTAATGAGTCTTTAAGGCTAGCCTGGGCTGAAGGTGTGAAAGCAATGTCTAATCATTATCTCTCCACAGCAAAAATGTTTTCAGTGTGTGGTTCAGGAAGTTGTGATACCAGGGAATAAAAATCATCTTTGTTAATTTAGAGTGGATTTACCTGGCTCAAATGTTTTCAGAACATTTGTTCAAAGGAAAGGAGAGAATTAAAATTTTAATTGGATTGGATTTATTATTATTTCTAATAATATTGGGTCAATCTCTCTGCACAATTGCAGGTAACTTTAACAGCTTCTAAATGGGAAATTGACCATTGCTTTGGAATTCCTGGTAATTCTTAAAGTCCAGGGGACATTTGGACATTAAACAAAAATAAATAAAAAAGCAGGAAAATCCCCTGGAAGAGAAATGGAAATAAAGATTATCTAAATTAAATCATTCAAATCATTTAAATATTAAATATTAAAAATTTGATTCATCAGCTGTGGACAATCATTTTGGCCAAAGAGTTAGTTATCCACAGCCACAGGATTAGTTATAGGATGTTACCTAACCCTAGCTGGCTCAAGATCCGTATCGCTTCTAGCGTGGGGTCGAGGGCATGTAGTTGTGTTTAATCCAGCAGGAATGCAGCAGCTGCCAGCCAGGTGGAAAGATGGAGTGGCACCAAGGTCTCTGGAATCTGATGCCTAACCTGCCGGTGTTCCAGATCCAGGACCTAGCACCCAACAGCCAGACCCAGATGCTCGACATGACAGCTCTGCAGATTTACAAAATCCACAGAGGGATCGTTGTCAACGCCCTCAGCAACATCACCGCATCACGTGGAGAAATTACTTTCTGCGCAAGCAGTTACAGTTCTACAAAGACAGAACATTCCGCTGACTTTGGAGAACTATCTGATGGCAGTTTTCAGTTGCCTAGCTGTGAACTCTACTCGCGAGCACAGTTATGCTCAACCACCTCGCTATGAACCATATAAGTAAAAGGGACATAGACAATTTCTTTCTAAAGCATCAACCCTCCGTTGAGGGAAACAAAGTTTCTTTTCTTCTACAGAAAAGGCATTGCAACAGACTTTCAATTTCTAAGTTTATCGTACCCTCAGTTACAGAGAGACTTAAGTATTCTTATTGCTACTGTTTGAACTGACACAAAGGTTATAAAAGTAGTTACAGTGTTATGTACAAAGTATTTATCTAAAAAGTTTCAAAGTATTTATATGCAACAGTTACCAAGTTATTACATGAAAAAAGAAACGAACTCTAAATGATAGTGCCTTCTATATTGAAGTTACAAAGTAATCTTGAAGTTTACATTGTTTTAAATGTTACAAGAGTTTGTGCTGAATATTATACTTTGTTTCAAAGTCCTAGTTACAAAGGTTACAGAGTTGGGGAAAAACTCTAGATGCAAGTGCTTTAGGTTTCTATTGCCTTAAAGCCCGTAAAAGAGGCTGTATTTAACATTGGTATTTCATTCATAAGATTTGGCTTCATTTACAAAGACAGGTTACATTCATTCATAAATCTAGGTCTTTCATTCACAAATAAAGATTGCCCTAGCGTCCTTCCTCTGCTTGCACTCTATTGAATTGGCTCTTTTGAATTGGCTATAATTGGACATTCAAAAAACAAAACAAAACATTAAAAATATAAAATAAAGGATGAGATGTTGCATCCATTTTTGTCTGCACCAAGCATTGCTGATGGGACGCACCTATGAGCCCATTTAGTACGCATACACGCACGCACGTCCTGTACGAGATGGCAAGCCACAAGTACATCTCTACTAGCTGAGGGCGACGTGTTGGCAAACCACGTCTTCCGATGAGGCGACGGAGAGGCTCGCACAGTTCCAAGGAAGACAATGAGGTGTGACAAATGGTGTGAAGGAGAGTAAACGAATGACCTAAGGGTACATTGTATTAGAGGCAAGCACGAGGGAGATACGTGTATGGGAGCATGAGAACAGGGTAAACACCTCGTGGAGGAGTCCTGGGTCAGGTCAAGGGGTTACTGTATATCTTAGGATAGGAGTGGAAAAGTTTTGGGAAGTTTCCAGAGACTGATGTAATGTTATATGTTAATGCAAGAATGTTTATGCATGAGGTTGATGCAATAAATAGAGCTGATCTGGAGAGATCGAGGTCGCTCTCATCTTAACGCATTCTGCAGTCCGGATCTCTTGTGTTCATCATCCCCGCATAAGTCAGTTTACGTGTCACCTTCCTGCCAAGTAATGTTAATAGGCCAGCAAGTAGAAGAACATTTAGTAAGGATGATGAGAATTGTAGTCCAAGACATTTGGAGGGCCGGACTTTGAGGGTGCCTGATCTACATCAAGAACAAGGGGAGGAGGGATTGCCTGCTGATCAAGATGGCCGAGGTGTATCTCTACTTTCCGCACAACTACAAGAGCGACATCCCATCAAGACTTGGATTGGGATTTGCTGCCCCTGTGGATCCTGTTGCATGAGGCGGTCACCTCACCTTGCCTCACAGGTGGACCGGCCCCGTTCTAAGACACTGCACTAGATCTTGCTTCCCCTCAGAGACGCAGCTCTTTGAAATTGGGCCCTTCTTCGTACGCCTCCTCTGTGAGAGGGTGGGTGGGCTTTACTACATGAGAACGGGCCTGTTCTGTGGTGGCTCCCCATTGGAAGAACGCTCTCCCCGGGGAAGCTCCCTGGCGTGGGTGTGTTTTAGAAAGGGGTTGAATTGTAGGCAGGCTGGTTTCCTAACTCAATGTTCTTCTACTTGCTGGCCTATTAACATTACTTGGCCAGAAGTTGACACGTAAACTGACTTAAATATGCTGCAGAACGGAATTCCCTCGTGGAAGTATCTGTGGCATGGTTGCGTAGTGTCTGTCCCGGGCTGTTTGCTAAGCAGGCAAAGTAAGGTAAGTAAGTTTGCTTAATGGATGGGCCGTATCATGGCACGGTAACCTGCTGTGGATATCTCTATTTTGCGGCAACTCTTTCTACTTCTTCGGGCTATTGTGTACAATGCAGTGGCCTTTTCCATCCAATATTTTTATCAGGCTAAATTTCAAAAGGGGTGTGGTGTGTTCGGGCAGTTCCTTTTCGTCGCAGTAGGAGGCGCTGTGCCGATGGAAGAAATCATGACGTTTTAACGGTAAAACAGGTACCCTGCTATGGTCCTTATTTGTGTGGTCACGAAATTAAAAGACGCCTGCTTCTTGGGAGAAAAGTAATGACATACCTAGACAGCATCTCCAAAAGCAGAGACATCACCTTGCCGACAAAGGTCCGTAAGCAAAAACCACCTTTGAAAGAAACTGCTGTGCATTCATGTGGCTATACTTGAGTATTTATGATCAACTAACTGGTCAAGAGATTTTTATTTAAGTTAGAACAGAGGTTGTCAAATATCAGGCTAGGAATGTCCAAAGTCCATTTCGGGGGCCTAATCTGACCCGCCGGCCGGTTGAATGGTTTAATCCGACCCCTGTGGCGGTTTGTTTCCTGTGGAAAAATCCAAAAAAAACAACTTCAATCCTAAAAAAAGCTCAAGAACCTTTGGGTGAAAACCGTAAAAAAAGCTCAACAAGTTCATTTTTTATTATTATTTTTAAAAATTATTTGAATTTTTAAATTTAAATTTGACAAAAGCACTACAACTTCAATCCTAAAAAAAGCTCAAGAACCTTTGGGTAGAAATCGTAAAAAAAGCTCAAGAAGTTCATTTTTTATTATTATTTTTAAAAATTAATTGAATTTTTAAATTTAAATTTAACAAAAGCTCAACAACTTCAACAACTTTGGTTGGACCTCAAAAATAGTTTAGGTTGGACCTAAAAAATAGAGATATCCACAGCATGTTACCGTGCCATGGAACGGCCCATTCAGTAAGCAAACCACGTCCACGCCTGCTTAGCAAACAGCCCGGTACAGACACTACGCAACCATGCCACAGATACTTCCACGAGAGAATTCCGTTCTGCAGCATATTTAAGTCAGTTTACGTGTCACCTTCCTGCCAAGTAATGTTAATAGGCCAGCAAGTAGAAGAACATTTAGTTAGGATGATGAGAATTGTAGTCCAAGACATCTGGAGGGGCGGACGTTGAGGGTGCCTCATCTACATCAAGAACAAGGGGAGGAGGGATTGCCTGCTGATCAAGATGGCCGAGGTGTATCTCTACTTTCCGCACAACTACAAGAGCGACATCCCATCAAGACTTGGATTGGGATTTGCTGCCCCTGTGGATCCTGTTGCATAAGGTGGTCACCTCACCTTGCCTCACAGGTGGACCGGCCCCGTTCTAAGACACTGCACTAGATCTTGCTTCCCCTCAGAGACGCAGCTCTTTGAAATTGGGCCCTTCTTCGTACGCCTCCTCTCTGAGAGGGTGGGTGGGCTTTACTACATGAGAACGGGCCTTTTCTGTGGTGGCTCCCCATTGGAAGAACGCTCTCCCCGGGGAAGCTCCCTGGCGTGGGTGTGTTTTAGAAAGGGGTTGAATTGTAGCCGGGCTGGTTTCCTAACTCAATGTTCTTCTACTTGCTGGCCTATTAACATTACTTGGCCAGAAGTTGACACGTAAACTGACTTAAATATGCTGCAGAACGGAATTCCCTCGTGGAAGTATCTGTGGCATGGTTGCGTAGTGTCTGTCCCGGGCTGTTTGCTAAGCAGGCAAAGTAAGGTAAGTAAGTTTGCTTAATGGATGGGTCGTATCATGGCACGGTAACCTGCTGTGGATATCTCTATTTTGCGGCAACTCTTTCTTCTTCTTCGGGCTATTGTGTACAATGCAGTGGCCTTTTCAATCCAATATTTTTATCAGGCTAAAATTCAAAAGGGGTGTGGTGTGTTCGGGCAGTTCCTTTTTGTCGCAGTAGGAGGCGCTGTGCCGATGGAAGAAATCATGACGTTTTAACGGTAAAACAGGTAGCCTGCTATGGTCCTTATTTGTGTGGTCACGAAATTAAAAGACGCCTGCTTCTTGGGAGAAAAGCAATGACATACCTAGACAGCATCTCCAAAAGCAGAGACATCACCTTGCCGACAAAGGTCCGTAAGCAAAAACCACCTTTGAAAGAAACTGCTGTGCATTCATGTGGCTATACTTGAGTATTTGTGATCAACTAACTGGTCAAGAGATTTTTATTTAAGTTAGAACAGAGGTTGTCAAATATCAGGCCAGGAATGTCCAAAGTCCATTTCGGGGGCCTAATCTGACCCGCCGGCCGGTTGAATGGTTTAATCCGACCCCTGTGGTTGTTTGTTTCCTGTGGAAAAATCCCAAAAAAACAACTTCAATCCTAAAAAAAGCTCAAGAACCTTTGGGTGAAAACCGTAAAAAAAGCTCAACAAGTTCATTTTTTATTATTATTTTTAAAAATTAATTGAATTTTTAAATTTAAATTTGACAAAAGCTCAACAATTTCAATCCTAAAAAAAGCTCAAGAACCTTTGGGTGAAAACCGTAAAAAAAGCTCAACAAGTTCATTTTTTATTATTATTTTAAAAAATTAATTGAATTTTTAAATTTAAATTTAACAAAAGCTCAACAACTTCAACAACTTTGGTTGGACCTCAAAAATAGTTTAGGTTGGACCTAAAAAATAGAGATATCCACAGCATGTTACCGTGCCATGGAACGGCCCATCCAGTAAGCAAACCACGTCCACGCCTGCTTAGCAAACAGCCCGGTACAGACACTACGCAACCATGCCACAGATACTTCCACGAGAGAATTCCGTTCTGCAGCATATTTAAGTCAGTTTACGTGTCACCTTCCTGCCAAGTAATGTTAATAGGCCAGCAAGTAGAAGAACATTTAGTTAGGATGATGAGAATTGTAGTCCAAGACATCTGGAGGGCCGGACTTTGAGGGTGCCTGATCTACATCAAGAACAAGGGGAGGAGGGATTGCCTGCTGATCAAGATGGCCGAGGTGTATCTCTACTTTCCGCACAACTACAAGAGCGACATCCCATCAAGACTTGGATTGGGATTTGATGCCCCTGTGGATCCTGTTGCATGAGGCGGTCACCTCACCTTGCCTCACAGGTGGACCGGCCCCGTTCTAAGACACTGCACTAGATCTTGCTTCCCCTCAGAGACGCAGCTCTTTGAAATTGGGCCCTTCTTCGTACGCCTCCTCCGTGAGAGGGTGGGTGGGCTTTACTACATGAGAACGGGCCTTTTCTGTGGTGGCTCCCCATTGGAAGAACGCTCTCCCCGGGGAAGCTCCCTGGCGTGGGTGTGTTTCAGAAAGGGGTTGAATTGTAGCCGGGCTGGTTTCCTAACTCAATGTTCTTCTACTTGCTGGCCTATTAACATTACTTGGCCAGAAGTTGACACGTAAACTGACTTAAATATGCTGCAGAACGGAATTCCCTCGTGGAAGTATCTGTGGCATGGTTGCGTAGTGTCTGTCCCAGGCTGTTTGCTAAGCAGGCAAAGTAAGGTAAGTAAGTTTGCTTAATGGATGGGCCGTATCATGGCACGGTAACCTGCTGTGGATATCTCTATTTTGCGGCAACTCTTTCTACTTCTTCGGGCTATTGTGTACAATGCAGTGGCCTTTTCCATCCAATATTTTTATCAGGCTAAAATTCAAAAGGGGTGTGGTGTGTTCGGGCAGTTCCTTTTCGTCGCAGTAGGAGGCGCTGTGCCGATGGAAGAAATCATGACGTTTTAACGGTAAAACAGGTACCCTGCTATGGTCCTTATTTGTGTGGTCACGAAATTAAAAGACGCCTGCTTCTTGGGAGAAAAGTAATGACATACCTAGACAGCATCTCCAAAAGCAGAGACATCACCTTGCCGACAAAGGTCCGTAAGCAAAAACCACCTTTGAAAGAAACTGCTGTGCATTCATGTGGCTATACTTGAGTATTTGTGATCAACTAACTGGTCAAGAGATTTTTATTTAAGTTAGAACACAGGTTGTCAAATATTAGGCCAGGAATGTCCAAAGTCCATTTCGGGGGCCTAATCTGACCCGCCGGCCGGTTGAATGGTTTAATCCGACCCCTGTGGCGGTTTGTTTCCTGTGGAAAAATCCAAAAAAAACAACTTCAATCCTAAAAAAAGCTCAAGAACCTTTGGGTGAAAACCGTAAAAAAAGCTCAACAAGTTCATTTTTTATTATTATTTTTAAAAATTATTTGAATTTTTAAATTTAAATTTGACAAAAGCACTACAACTTCAATCCTAAAAAAAGCTCAAGAACCTTTGGGTAGAAATCGTAAAAAAAGCTCAAGAAGTTCATTTTTTATTATTATTTTTAAAAATTAATTGAATTTTTAAATTTAAATTTAACAAAAGCTCAACAACTTCAACAACTTTGGTTGGACCTCAAAAATAGTTTAGGTTGGACCTAAAAAATAGAGATATCCACAGCATGTTACCGTGCCATGGAACAGCCCATCCAGTAAGCAAACCACGTCCACGCCTGCTTAGCAAACAGCCCGGTACAGACACTACGCAACCATGCCACAGATACTTCCACGAGAGAATTCCGTTCTGCAGCATATTTAAGTCAGTTTACGTGTCACCTTCCTGCCAAGTAATGTTAATAGGCCAGCAAGTAGAAGAACATTTAGTTAGGATGATGAGAATTGTAGTCCAAGACATCTGGAGGGCCGGACTTTGAGGGTGCCTGATCTACATCAAGAACAAGGGGAGGAGGGATTGCCTGCTGATCAAGATGGCCGAGGTGTATCTCTACTTTCCGCACAACTACAAGAGCGACATCCCATCAAGACTTGGATTGGGATTTGCTGCCCCTGTGGATCCTGTTGCATGAGGCGGTCACCTCACCTTGCCTCACAGGTGGACCGGCCCCGTTCTAAGACACTGCACTAGATCTTGCTTCCCCTCAGAGACGCAGCTCTTTGAAATTGGGCCCTTCTTCGTACGCCTCCTCTGTGAGAGGGTGGGTGGGCGTTACAACATGAGAACGGGCCTTTTCTGTGGTGGCTCCCCATTGGAAGAACGCTCTCCCCGGGGAAGCTCCCTGGCGTGGGTGTGTTTTAGAAAGGGGTTGAATTGTAGCCGGGCTGGTTTCCTAACTCAATGTTCTTCTACTTGCTGGCCTATTAACATTACTTGGCCAGAAGTTGACACGTAAACTGACATAAATATGCTGCAGAACGGAATTCCCTCGTGGAAGTATCTGTGGCATGCTTGCGTAGTGTCTGTCCCGGGCTGTTTGCTAAGCAGGCAAAGTAAGGTAAGTAAGTTTGCTTAATGGATGGGCCGTATCATGGCACGGTAACCTGCTGTGGATATCTCTATTTTGCTGCAACTCTTTCTTCTTCTTCGGGCTATTGTGTACAATGCAGTGGCCTTTTCAATCCAATATTTTTATCAGGCTAAAATTCAAAAGGGGTGTGGTGTGTTCGGGCAGTTCCTTTTCGTCGCAGTAGGAGGCGCTGTGCCGATGGAAGAAATCATGACGTTTTAACGGTAAAACAGGTACCCTGCTATGGTCCTTATTTGTGTGGTCACGAAATTAAAAGACGCCTGCTTCTTGGGAGAAAAGCAATGACATACCTAGACAGCATCTCCAAAAGCAGAGACATCACCTTGCCGACAAAGGTCCGTAAGCAAAAACCACCTTTGAAAGAAACTGCTGTGCATTCATGTGGCTATACTTGAGTATTTATGATCAATAAACTGGTCAAGAGATTTTTATTTAAGTTAGAACAGAGGTTGTCAAATATCAGGCCAGGAATGTCCAAAGTCCCTTTCGGGGGCCTAATCTGACCCGCCGGCCGGTTGAATGGTTTAATCCGACCCCTGTGGCGGTTTGTTTCCTGTGGAAAAATCCAAAAAAACCAACTTCAATCCTAAAAAAAGCTCAAGAACCTTTGGGTGAAAACCGTAAAAAAAGCTCAACAAGTTCATTTTTTATTATTATTTTAAAAAATTAATTGAATTTTTAAATTTAAATTTAACAAAAGCTCAACAACTTCAACAACTTTGGTTGGACCTCAAAAATAGTTTAGGTTGGACCTAAAAAATAGAGATATCCACAGCATGTTACCGTGCCATGGAACGGCCCATCCAGTAAGCAAACCACGTCCACGCCTGCTTAGCAAACAGCCCGGTACAGACACTACGCAACCATGCCACAGATACTTCCACGAGAGAATTCCGTTCTGCAGCATATTTAAGTCAGTTTACGTGTCACCTTCCTGCCAAGTAATGTTAATAGGCCAGCAAGTAGAAGAACATTTAGTTAGGATGATGAGAATTGTAGTCCAAGACATCTGGAGGGCCGGACTTTGAGGGTGCCTCATCTACATCAAGAACAAGGGGAGGAGGGATTGCCTGCTGATCAAGATGGCCGAGGTGTATCTCTACTTTCCGCACAACTACAAGAGCGACATCCCATCAAGACTTGGATTGGGATTTGCTGCCCCTGTGGATCCTGTTGCATGAGGCGGTCACCTCACCTTGCCTCACAGGTGGACCGGCCCCGTTCTAAGACACTGCACTAGATCTTGCTTCCCCTCAGAGACGCAGCTCTTTGAAATTGGGCCCTTCTTCGTACACCTCCTCTGTGAGAGGGTGGGTGGGCGTTACAACATGAGAACGGGCCTTTTCTGTGGTGGCTCCCCATTGGAAGAACGCTCTCCCCGGGGAAGCTCCCTGGCGTGGGTGTGTTTTAGAAAGGGGTTGAATTGTAGCCGGGCTGGTTTCCTAACTCAATGTTCTTCTACTTGCTGGCCTATTAACATTACTTGGCCAGAGGTTGACACGTAAACTGACTTAAATATGCTGCAGAACGGAATTCCCTCGTGGAAGTATCTGTGGCATGGTTGCGAAGTGTCTGTCCCGGGCTGTTTGCTAAGCAGGCAAAGTAAGGTAAGTAAGTTTGCTTAATGGATGGGCCGTATCATGGCACGGTAACCTGCTGTGGATATCTCTATTTTGCAGCAACTCTTTCTTCGTCTTCGGGCTATTGTGTACAATGCAGTGGCCTTTTCAATCCAATATTTTTATCAGGCTAAAATTCAAAAGGGGTGTGGTGTGTTCGGGCAGTTCCTTTTCGTCGCAATAGGAGGCGCTGTGCCGATGTCAGAAATCATGACGTTTTAACGGTAAAACAGATACCCTACTACGGTCCTTATTTGTGTGGTCACGAAATTAAAAGACGCCTGCTTCTTGGGAGAAAAGCAATGACATACCTAGACAGCATCTCCAAAAGCAGAGACATCACCTTGCCGACAAAGGTCCGTAAGCAAAAACCACCTTTGAAAGAAACTGCTGTGCATTCATGTGGCTATACTTGAGTATTTATGATCAACTAACTGGTCAAGAGATTTTTATTTAAGTTAGAACAGAGGTTGTCAAATATCAGGCCAGGAATGTCCAAAGTCCATTTCGGGGGCCTAATCTGACCCGCCGGCCGGTTGAATGGTTTAATCCGACCCCTGTGGCGGTTTGTTTCCTGTGGAAAAATCCAAAAAAAACAACTTCAATCCTAAAAAAAGCTCAAGAACCTTTGGGTGGAAACCGTAAAAAAAGCTCAACAAGTTCATTTTTTATTATTATTTTTAAAAATTAATTGAATTTTTAAATTTAAATTTAACAAAAGCTCAACAACTTCAACATTTTGGTTGGACCTCAAAAATAATTTAGGTTGGACCTAAAAAATAGAGATATCCACAGCATGTTACCGTGCCATGGAACGGCCCATCCAGTAAGCAAACCACGTCCACGCCTGCTTAGCAAACAGCCCGGTACAGACACTACGCAACCATGCCACAGATACTTCCACGAGAGAATTCCGTTCTGCAGCATATTTAAGTCAGTTTACGTGTCACCTTCCTGCCAAGTAATGTTAATAGGCCAGCAAGCAGAAGAACATTTAGTTAGGATGATGAGAATTGTAGTCCAAGACATCTGGAGGGCCGGACTTTGAGGGTGCCTGATCTACATCAAGAACAAGGGGAGGAGGGATTGCCTGCTGATCAAGATGGCCGAGGTGTATCTCTACTTTCCGCACAACTACAAGAGCGACATCCCATCAAGACTTGGATTGGGATTTGCTGCCCCTGTGGATCCTGTTGCATGAGGCGGTCACCTCACCTTGCCTCACAGGTGGACCGGCCCCGTTCTAAGACACTGCACTAGATCTTGCTTCCCCTCAGAGACGCAGCTCTTTGAAATTGGGCCCTTCTTAGTACGCCTCCTCTGTGAGAGGGTGGGTGGGCTTTACTACATGAGAACGGGCCTTTTCTGTGGTGGCTCCCCATTGGAAGAACGCTCTCCCCGGGGAAGCTCCCTGGTGTGGGTGTGTTTTAGAACGGGGTTGAATTGTAGCCGGGCTGGTTTCCTAACTCAATGTTCTTCTACTTCCTGGCCTATTAACATTACTTGGCCAGAAGTTGACACGTAAACTGACTTAAATATGCTGCAGAACGGAATTCCCTCGTGGAAGTATCTGTGGCATGGTTGCGTAGTGTCTGTCCTGGGCTGTTTGCTAAGCAGGCAAAGTAAGGTAAGTAAGTTTGCTTAATGGGTGGGCCGTATCATGGCACGGTAACCTGCTGTGGATATCTCTATTTTGCGGCAACTCTTTCTACTTCTTCGGGCTATTGTGTACAATGCAGTGGCCTTTTCAATCCAATATTTTTATCAGGTGAAAATTCAAAAGGGGTGTGGTGTGTTCGGGAAGTTCCTTTTCGTCGCAATAGGAGGCGCTGTGCCGATGGAAGAAATCATGACGTTTTAACAGTAAAACAGATACCCTGCTACGGTCCTTATTTGTGTGGTCACGAAATTAAAAGACGCCTGCTTCTTGGCAGAAAAGCAATGACAAACCTAGACAGCATCTCCAAAAGCAGAGACATCACCTTGCCGACAAAGGTCCGTAAGCAAAAACCACCTTTGAAAGAAACTGCTGTGCATTCATGTGGCTATACTTGAGTATTTATGATCAACTAACTGGTCAAGAGATTTTTATTTAAGTTAGAACACAGGTTGTCAAATATCAGGCCAGGAATGTTCAAAGTCCATTTCGGGGGCCTAATCTGACCCGCCGGCCGGTTGAATGGTTTAATCCGACCCCTGTGGCGGTTTGTTTCCTGTGGAAAAATCCAAAAAAACCAACTTCAATCCTAAAAAAAGCTCAAGAACCTTTGGGTGAAAACCGTAAAAAAAGCTCAACAAGTTCATTTATTATTATTATTTTTAAAAATTAATTGAATTTTTAAATTTAAATTTGACAAAAGCTCAACAACTTCAATCCTAAAAAAAGCTCAAGAACCTTTGGGTGAAAACCGTAAAAAAAGCTCAACAAGTTCATTTTTTATTATTATTTTAAAAAATTAATTGAATTTTTAAATTTAAATTTAACAAAAGCTCAACAACTTCAACAACTTTGGTTGGACCTCAAAAATAGTTTAGGTTGGACCTAAAAAATAGAGATATCCATAGCATGTTACCGTGTCATGGAACGGCCCATCCAGTAAGCAAACCACGTCCACGCCTGCTTAGCAAACAGCCCGGTACAGACACTACGCAACCATGCCACAGATACTTCCACGAGAGAATTCCGTTCTGCAGCATATTTAAGTCAGTTTACGTGTCACCTTCCTGCCAAGTAATGTTAATAGGCCAGCAAGCAGAAGAACATTTAGTTAGGATGATGAGAATTGTAGTCCAAGACATCTGGAGGGCCGGACTTTGAGGGTGCCTGATCTACATCAAGAACAAGGGGAGGAGGGATTGCCTGCTGATCAAGATGGCCGAGGTGTATCTCTACTTTCCGCACAACTACAAGAGCGACATCCCATCAAGACTTGGATTGGGATTTGCTGCCCCTGTGGATCCTGTTGCATGAGGCGGTCACCTCACCTTGCCTCACAGGTGGACCGGCCCCGTTCTAAGACACTGCACTAGATCTTGCTTCCCCTCAGAGACGCAGCTCTTTGAAATTGGGCCCTTCTTCGTACGCCTCCTCTGTGAGAGGGTGGGTGGGCTTTACTACATGAGAACGGGCCTTTTCTGTGGTGGCTCCCCATTGGAAGAACGCTCTCCCCGGGGAAGCTCCCTGGCGTGGGTGTGTTTTAGAAAGGGGTTGAATTGTAGCCGGGCTGCTTTCCTAACTCAATGTTCTTCTACTTGCTGGCCTATTAACATTACTTGGCCAGAAGTTGACACGTAAACTGACTTAAATATGCTGCAGAACCGAATTCCCTCGTGGAAGTATCTGTGGCATGGTTGCGTAGTGTCTGTCCCGGGCTGTTTGCTAAGCAGGCAAAGTAAGGTAAGTAAGTTTGCTTAATGGATGGGCCGTATCATGGCACGGTAACCTGCTGTGGATATCTCTATTTTGCGGCAACTCTTTCTTCTTCGGGCTATTGTGTACAATGCAGTGGCCTTTTCAATCCAATATTTTTATCAGACTAAAATTCAAAAGGGGTGTGGTGTGTTCGGGCAGTTCCTTTTCGTCGCAGTAGGAGGCGCTGTGCCGATGGAAGAAATCATGACGTTTTAACGGTAAAACAGGTACCCTGCTATGGTCCTTATTTCTGTGGTCACGAAATTAAAAGACGCCTGCTTCTTGGGAGAAAAGCAATGACAAACCTAGACGGCATCTCCAAAAGCAGAGACATCACCTTTCCGACAAAGGTCCGTAAGCAAAAAGCACCTTTGAAAGAAACTGCTGTGCATTCATGTGGCTATACTTGAGTATTTATGATCAACTAACTGGTCAAGAGATTTTTATTTAAGTTAGAACAGAGGTTGTCAAATATCAGGCCAGGAATGTCCAAAGTCCATTTTGGGGGCCTAATCTGACCCGCCGGCCGGTTGAATGGTTTAATCCGACCCCTGTGGCGGTTTATTTCCTGTGGAAAAATCCAAAAAAAACAACTTCAATCCTAAAAAAAGCTCAAGAACCTTTGGGTGAAAACCTTAAAAAAAAGCTCAACAAGTTCATTTTTTATTATTATTTTTAAAAATTAATTGAATTTTTAAATTTAAATTTGACAAAAGCTCAACAACTTCAATCCTAAAAAAAGCTCAAGAACCTTTGGGTGGAAATCGTAAAAAAACTCAACAAGTTCATTTTTTATTATTATTTTTAAAAATTAATTGAATTTTTAAATTTAAATTTAACAAAAGCTCAACAACTTCAACAACTTTGGTTGGACCTCAAAAATAGTTTAGGTTGGACCTAAAAAATAGAGATATCCACAGCATGTTACCGTGCCATGGAACGGCCCATCCAGTAAGCAAACCACGTCCACGCCTGCTTAGCAAACAGACACTACGCAACCATGCCACAGATACTTCCACGAGAGAATTCCGTTCTGCAGCATATTTAAGTCAGTTTACGTGTCACCTTCCTGCCAAGTAATGTTAATAGGCCAGCAAGCAGAAGAACATTTAGTTAGGATGATGAGAATTGTAGTCCAAGACATCTGGAGGGCCGGACTTTGAGGGTGCCTGATCTACATCAAGAACAAGGGGAGGAGGGATTGCCTGCTGATCAAGATGGCCGAGGTGTATCTCTACTTTCCGCACAACTACAAGAGCGACATCCCATCAAGACTTGGATTGGGATTTGCTGCCCCTGTGGATCCTGTTGCATGAGGCGGTCACCTCACCTTGCCTCACAGGTGGACCGGCCCCGTTCTAAGACACTGCACTAGATCTTGCTTCCCCTCAGAGACGCAGCTCTTTGAAATTGGGCCTGTTGTGTCGTGGCCGAAGTAATCCAGATACACATCTTCATGAAACAGCTCTTTATTTTAGGAAGACAGGACTGAGGGAACTTAGGGTAGGCGGTTACATTTATAGGAGAGAGAGGCTGGCAAGGAAAAGATACATTTTGGAGGGAACAATCTCAAGCAATCACACAGCAGCTTTTTGGTGGGAACCAATAAAGCTGAGGATCCAAATGCAGCAGCTTAAATGAACCAATAGTAGCTGTTCCTTCTGGAACAGGAATGCAGTTACTTTACAGACAGATAACCTTTGAATCAATACACAACACTCCCCCACACCATGTTGACACTATACACAAAATCTTTCAGGTGCTGTGGTGGTCTGCGAATTCTGCTGGATCGCCTAACCCCTGGTGTAGCACCACTAGGACTATTTGTGGTTAGGCTTCCCTCTCCAGTAGTTTCTGGTACCTCAGCAGGCCCTGATGCGCTAGACAGTTCCCCAGGCTCATTTGTTGTTACCGGGTTCGGATCGCCCGTGGCAGCCTCAGTTTCCTGACTCTCTGGGCCCTCCACCTCCTGTAGCCCCGAACCTGCCTGCCCTGATGGCGGGGAATCACTGACCTCTGGCATCACAGATTGTGACTCCTCCCCACTGTGGCTTGCCCTGCCCGGAGCCCTGCGCCTCAACTGGTCGATGTGGCGGCGCATCACCCTGCCATCCTCTACAGTCACAAAATATGACACTGGCCCGCTGGGCCGCGTAACCACCCCTGGTACCCATGTGGGCCCCCTGGCATAATTCCGGACCCAAACCAACTCCTCCGCAGCCAGGTACCGTGTTCTGTCGCCCTCAGCGGCTGGTGGCTCTCTAGCAGAGTGGACGGGCACCTTGTCAGGGTGAACGAAGTCCAGAATTGTTGCTAGTCTCCTCCCCATTAATAGTTCTGCTGGTGACTTGCCCGTGGCTACACATGGTGTTGTGTGCTGCAGGAACAGCATCCTTGCAATGCGGGCAGACCAATCCCCTTCCAGCAGACGTACAATCGCTTCCTTGGCTGTACGCACCATCCGTTCGGCTTGCCCATTAGAAGATGGGTGGAACGGCGCAGATGTTGCCCTTCTAATGAAAATGTCGGCCAAAAACCCCCTGAATTCTTGGGACACAAATGCCGCCCCATTGTCTGACACAACGGTTTCAGGTAGTCCGTGGGTCGCGAATAGTTTGCGGAGGACCCTGATCACGGCTGCAGACGTCATGTTAGACACAAGTGAAACCTCTAACCATTTAGAATAAGCATCCACTACAATCAAGAACACCTTTCCTTGAAATGGGCCCGCAAAGTCTATGTGCAGCCGACTCCACGGTTTCCTGGCCCGCTCCCACCAATGCACGGGTGCCCTGGGCATTTCTGGGCGTGCTTCTTGGCATGCCTGACAGGTGCGCACCCATTGTTCGATATCCTTATCCAAACCTGGCCACCACACATAGCACCTGGCTAACGATTTCATCCGCACCATGCCCGGATGCCCCATGTGAAGAGTGTCCAGTATCTTGTTACGCAGGGACCCTGGAATGACCACTCTGTCTCCCCACAGAATGCAGCCCTTGTGGAGTGACAGCTCGTGTTGTCTTGCCGTAAAGGGTCTAAATTCCTCCTCCTGTGTCCCCCTGGGCCATCCCCTCCCCACCCAGGCAAGAACACGGGCGAGGACGGGGTCCTTCCTTGTGCGTTCAGCAATGTCAGTAGCTGTCACAGGAGGTCCAGGCAGCGCCTCCAACATCATAACGTGCTCGGCCGGGGCTGGATCGACATCACCCGTTCCAGGCAGGGGAAGACGGCTTAGCGCGTCTGCATGGCACAACAGCTTACCCTTCACATGACACAGTTCGTATTGAAATCCATTCAAAAAAATGGACCAGCGGAGCATGCGAGGGGACAAAATTTGAGGTGTTTGCTTATGAGGGCTAAATAGACCCAGTAGGGGCTTGTGGTCTGTTTGAATCGTGAAGGATCGGCCATACACATAGTCATGGAACTTCTTAACCCCCGTAACTATGGCCAGCGCCTCCTTATCAATCTGAGCGTAGTTGCGCTCTGTGGAGCTCAATGACCTGGAATAAAACGCGATCGGCCGCTCCGAGCCGTCTGACTCCCTGTGACTCAGGACTGCCCCCAACCCATATTGGGATGCATCACACGCCAGTACCAACGGTTTAGCTACGTCGTAGTGTGCCAGCGTGCTACTCTTTGACAGCATTCCCCGTAGTGCGTCAAAAGCTTCTTGCTGAGGTCGTCCCCAACGCCACACACAGTTCTTTTGAAGCAGTTTATGCAAAGGTTCGGCTATTGATGCCTTGTGCGGAACAAATGCGTGATAGAAATTTATGAGTCCCAAAAAACTCTGCAGTTCAGTCTTATTACACGGTGTCGGTGCTTCGGAGATAGCCTTTATCTTAGTATCCATGGGGTGAATGCCTGCAGCATCAATTCGGTACCCTAAAAAATCCACAGCAGCCACCCCAAAACTACATTTCTCCTTTTTAAGCTTCAGGCCCACATCCCTGAATTTGCACAGAACTTCCCGGACGCGTTCCAGCAGCTCTAGAGAGTCCTTTCCCGCTATCAGCACATCATCAAAATAAGGAAGCACCCCCGGCAGACCCCTCAGCAAGCGTTCCATTAGGCCTTGGAATATGCCAGGGGCTACGCAAACCCCAAACTGTAGTCTATTCACCTTGAAGGCGCCCTTGTGTGTGACAATTGTTTGGATTTCTGCAGATGCTGGAGTTACCGGCAGCTGCTGATAAGCCTGCGCCAAATCGATCTTCGCAAAAATCTTTCCTCCAGCCAGCTTTGCCAATAGCTGAGACACAACCGGAATGGGGTAAGAGTTTCCCCTGATGGCCTTATTTATTGTACATTTGTAATCTGCACAAATTCGAATCTCCCCATTCGCCTTCAGGGGTGTGACAATGGGAGTTTCCCATCTGGCTGAGTCCACTGGTGAAAGTACCCCTTGTTGTACTAGTTTATCTAGTTCTGTCTCTATTTTTGATTGCAGCGCGAATGGTACTCGCCTGGGCTTGAACCGAATCGGTGCAACCCCTGGATCCAGCTCTAGGTCAATTGGAGGCCCCTTGTAGCATCCCAACTGCCCATTGAACAATGCTCCAAACTCCTTATACAGGGTGCCAAATGTCTCTGGAGCTACCTGGACTGCGTGGAGCCCTGAGATTCCCAGACCCAAAGCCGGAAACCAGTCTGTGCCCAGCAGGCTAGTGCGCTTCCCTTTGGCAATCACTAGCTTCAATGCCGCTCTCCTATCACGGAACTGTACATTGACAGTGCACATTCCCAGAATATGTATGCGGCCAGCAGAATAAGACTGTAGCGTAGCTGGGAATGGCTCTAACATGGGTAACTTACCCCTAGAGAATAATGTTCTGGCTGTGTCGTCAGACACTATGGAGAACCCGGATCCAGAATCCACCTCCATGTAGCACTGCCTCTCGTTGATCAAAACCCGCACCGAAGGCTTTCTCTGGGCGGGGAACTAAACAGTCTTGCCCTCGATTTGTGTAAGGTAATTGCAGTCGTCGTAAAGGTAAGTTGATGTAGCCGTCCTCCGACCCCCTGGTTTCGATGGTCCAGGTGTGCTTGTGGCCCCCGACCTGCATACCCTTGCTATATGCCCTGTTTTCCCACACGCTCGGCACACAGCCTCGCGGAACCGACAATTCTTCCTATTGTGCGTTCCGCCACAGCCCGGGCATGCAGCTTGACGGTCTTTGTGTGCCGTTCCCTCCTGTCTCACCATCTCTATTCCCTGCTCCGGACTCTGGTTGGGGCTGGCATCCTGGTCGTCCACGGAGTGAGCAGCCTCTCCTGCCACTTTTGTAGCTCTCTGGCCCGGGTTTTGTTCCTCTTTTTCCTCATTTTCTGTTGCGATCGCCTCTTGGAGTGCCGTTGCCAGATCCATTTCTTGTTTTGCCGCAATCCGCCTGCGGCCCTTGCTGCTGCGGAGGCCGCACACGAACCGGTCCAGCAGTGTTTCTTCCAGGTTGGCAAACTTACAGTGCCTTGCCAGTTTCCGTAGTTCGGTAAGGAAAATGGACACTGTCTCTCCAGCTTGTTGATGCCTTTTATGAAATTCAATGCGCCAGGTCATCTTAGACGCCGTAGGATTGAGATGCCTCGATAAATGGTCTGTGACATCCTTGAACGTGGCCTCCTGCAGTGTTGTGGGGGCCAGTAGTGCTCGAGCCAACTCAAAGGTCTCTGCCCCACAGCAACTCAGTAACAAGGCTTTTTTTTTGTTCTCATCAGTGACCCCCTTTGCAGCCACTCCGAATTCAAAACGCTCGAGGTAAGCATCCCACGCCTCGGATGCTCCGGGATGAAATGGTTCCATGAACCGTGACGCCGCCATTCCTCCGGAACTGAGTTGTCCTGTCAGTTTCAGGGAGTCCTGTCTTCTGGTATCAGGACGCTAAGGTCGGGAAGCTGGTGTTCCGCCCTTCAAACGGCCTGAATCCCACCTTCGTCGCCAGTATGTTGTGTCGTGGCCGAAGTAATCCAGATACACATCTTCATGAAACAGCTCTTTATTTTAGGAAGACAGGACTGAGGGAACTTAGGGTAGGCGGTTACATTTATAGGAGAGAGAGGCTGGCAAGGAAAAGATACATTTTGGAGGGAACAATCTCAAGCAATCACACAGCAGCTTTTTGGTGGGAACCAATAAAGCTGAGGATCCAAATGCAGCAGCTTAAATGAACCAATAGTAGCTGTTCCTTCTGGAACAGGAATGCAGTTACTTTACAGACAGATAACCTTTGAATCAATACACAACAGGGCCCTTCTTCGTACACCTCCTCTGTGAGAGGGTGGGTGGGCGTTACAACATGAGAACGGGCCTTTTCTGTGGTGGCTCCCCATTGGAAGAACGCTCTACCCGGGGAAGCTCCCTGGCGTGGGTGTGTTTTAGAACGGGGTTGAATTGTAGCCGGGCTAGTTTCCTAACTCAATGTTCTTCTACTTGCTGGCCTATTAACATTACTTGGCCAGAAGTTGACACGTAAACTGACTTAAATATGCTGCAGAACGGAATTCCCTCGTGGAAGTATCTGTGGCATGGTTGCGTAGTGTCTGTCCCGGGCTGTTTGCTAAGCAGGCAAAGTAAGGTAAGTAAGTTTGCTTAATGGATGGGCCGTATCATGGCACGGTAACCTGCTGTGGATATCTCTATTTTGCGGCAACTCTTTCTTCTTCTTTGGGCTATTGTGTACAATGCAGTGGCCTTTTCAATCCAATATTTTTATCAGGCTAAAATTCAAAAGGGGTGTGGTGTGTTCGGGCAGTTCCTTTTCGTCACAGTAGGAGGCGCTGTGCCGATGTCAGAAATCATGACGTTTTAACGGTAAAACAGATACCCTGCTACGGTCCTTATTTGTGTGGTCACGAAATTAAAAGACGCCTGCTTCTTGGGAGAAAAGCAATGACATACCTAGACAACATCTCAAAAAGCAGAGACATCACCTTTCCGACAAAGGTCCGTAAGCAAAAACCACCTTTTAAAGAAACTGCTGTGCATTCATGTGGCTATACTTGAGTATTTATGATCAACTGGTCAAGCGATTTTTATTTAAGTTAGAACAGAGGTTGTCTAATATCAGGCCCAGTTTGAATCAGTGGACAACAGACTTGTTTTGCTACAAACTGCTCTTTCAGAAAAGCAAGCTCATTAAGTTCCCCTCCCCCCCTGACCTTGAAAAGTGTTTGAAAATACAAAATAGCTTTAGAAAAGAGGCACATACATTTGAGATTCAAATGATTTGTCACCTGAGTTCTGGATCTCAGTGTCCAGTTTATCCCCATCAACCAAAGAAATAGAAGAAATGTATTCATTAAATTACCGGTATAAAACAACATTCCGTGGAGCGTTATTTTTACTACATCTTTTGTAGATTCAATTTGGTTTTACTTATCACTGAAAAATCAGCTTCTATTGAAGATTTTTGTTTTTGTTTTCAATTTGGGCACAAGGAACATAAACAGGAAAAAATATTGATTAGTTCTTCCAGAAGTGTACTGTACTAGATAAGGTAAACTTAAAATGTTTTACTGACTTGCTCATCCCAAAATATTTTTCTCTTGCTCAGCAAACCTAAGACATGGATATCATATTTGAGGATCCGTATTAGAAGCAATTATTCAGCAGATCACTGTAATTAAATTAATTTTATCCTGCAGAAATCCAGCGCTTAACAGCATATCTATTTTGAAAGCAATGCCAGCATGACATGCAAAGCAGACCAGAATGTGTTTTTGTGCATTTGTTACATCCCGTTCATCGTATTTTATCTTGCCAATTGCGTTTTGTGTTTTTTTGTAAAAAAAAAGCAGATTTACTGCAGGGCAGGAATGTCCAAAGTCCATTTCGGGACCTAATCTGACCCGCCGGCCGGTTTAATGGTTTAATCCGACCCCTGTGGCGGTTTATTTCTTGTGGTAAAATCCGAAAAAAAACAACTTCAATCCTAAAAAAAAGTTCAAGAACCTTTGGGTGAAAATCATAAAAAAAAGCTCAACAAGTTCATTTTTTATCATTATTTTTAAAAATTAATAAAAAATTTAAATTTAAATTTAACAAAAGCTCAGCCACTTCAATCCTAGAACCTTTGGGTGGAAATCGTAAAAAAAGCTAAACAAGTACATTTTTTATCATTATCTTTAAAATTTAATTTAATTTTTAAATTTAAATTTAACAAAAGCTGAACAACTTCAACAACTTTGGTTGGACCTCATGGCCCTTCACTTCATCCAATCTTGGCCCTCTTTGAAAAAAGTTTGGACACCCCTGCTGTAGGGTAAGGACTGATCAACTTCTGCCAGCTCATCGTCCCACATGGAAGTAGATCCTGGAGATGCTGAGGTCGTTCCCAGAGCCTCTTTGCTCTGTAACCACCGCCTTGCCCATTCCCCCAGGGCCCCATTTGCACCCCTGCTCAGCTCAGCCAGAAGGATTTTGCATGTTTGGGAGCAGGAAAGTGAACAGGCAGCAACCAGGAGGAGGAGGAAGAGGAGGACCTGCTCTGTGCAGGGGGATGGCAACGTGATGATGGCAATGGCCCATGACCAGGGCCAGCCCAAGACATTTCGGCACATGAGGTGAACCACAAAAGGGAGCTTCCCCTCCTTGCCAAGGAAGAAGGGGTGGATTCAGATCTACATCAGGCACCCCCAAACTGCGGCCCTCCAGATGTTTTGGCCTACAACTCCCATGATCCCTAGCTAACAGGACCAGTGGTCAGGGATGATGGGAATTGTAGTCCAAGACATCTGGAGGGCCGGACTTTGGGGATGCCTTATCTACATCATGAACAAGGGGAGGAGGGATTGCCTGCTGATCAAGATGACCGAGGTGTATCTCTACTGTCTGCACAACTAAGAGAGCGCCATCCCATCAAGACTTGTATTGGGATTTGCTGCCCCTGTGGATCCTGTTGCATGAGGCAGTCACCTCACCTTGCCTCACAGGTGGACCGGCCCCGTTCTAAGACACTGCACTAGATCTTGCTTCCCCTCAGAGACGCAGCTCTTTGAAATTGCGCCTTTCTTCGCACGCCTCCTCCGTGAGAGGGTGGATGGGCTTTACTAAATGATAACGGGCCTTTTCTGTGGTGGCTCCCCATTGGAAGAACACTCTCTCTCCCCGGGGTGGGTGTGTTTTTGAAAGGGGTGGAATTGTGGCCGGGCTGGTTTCCTAACTCAATGTTATTCTACTTGCTGTGCTATTAACGTTACTTGGCAGGAAGTTGACACGTAAACTGACTTAAATATGCTGCAGAACGGAATTCTCTCGTGGAAGTATCTGTGGCATGGTTGCGTAGTGCCTGTCCCGGGCTGTTTGCTAAGCAGGCATGGACGTGGTTTGCTTACTGGATGGGCCGTTCCATGGCACGGTAACCTGCTGTGGATATCTCTATTTTGCGGCCACCAACTTTTTCTTCTTCTTCGGGCTATTGTTTAAAATGTACTGGCCTTTTCAATCCAATATTTTTATCAGGCTAAAATTCAAAAGGGTTGTGGTGTGTTCGGGCAGTTCCTTTTCGTTGCAGTAGGAGGCGCTGTGCCAATGTCAGAAATCATGACGTTTTAACGGTAAAACAGGTACCCTGCTATGGTCCTTATTTGTGTGGTCACGAAATTAAAAGACGCCTGCTTCTTGGGAGAAAAGCAATGACATACCTAGACAACATCTCAAAAAGCAGAGACATCACCTTGCCGACAAAGGTCCGTAAGCAAAAACCACCTTTGAAAGAAACTGCTGTGCATTCTTGTGGCTGTACTTGAGTATTTATGATCAACTAACTGGTCAAGAGATTTTTATTTAAGTTAGAACAGAGGTTGTCAAATATCAGGCCCAGTTTGAATCAGTGGATAACAGTCTTGTTTTGCTACAAACTGCCTTTTCAGAAAAGCAAGCTCATTAAGTTCCCCTCCCCCCCCGACCCTGAAAAGTGTTTGAAAATACAAAAACGCTTTAGAAAAGAATCACATACATTTGAGATTCAAATGATTTGTCACCTGAGTTCTGGATCTCATTGTCCAGTTTACCCCCATCAACCAAAGAAATAGAAGAAATGTATTCATTAAATTACCGGTATAAAACAACATTCCGTGGAGCGTTATTTTTACTACATCTTTTGTAGATTCAATTTGGTTTTACTTATCACTGAAAAATCAGCTTCTATTGAAGATTTTTGTTTTTGTTTTCAATTTGGGCACAAGGAACATAAACAGGAAAAAATATTGATTAGTTCTTCCAGAAGTGTACTGTACTAGATAAGGTGAACTTAAAATGTTTTACTGACTTGCTCATCCCAAAATATTTTTCTCTTGCTCAGCAAACCTAAGACATGGATATCATATTTGAGGATCCGTATTAGAAGCAATTATTCAGCAGATCACTGTAATTAAATTAATTTTATCCTGCAGAAATCCAGCGCTTAACAGCATATCTATTTTGAAAGCAATGCCAGCATGACATGCAAAGCAGACCAGAATGTGTTTTTGTGCATTTGTTACATCCCGTTCATTGTATTTTATATTGCCAATTGCGTTTTGTGTTTTTTTGTAAAAAAAAAAAAGCAGGTTTACTGCAGGGCAGGAATGTCCAAAGTCCATTTCGGGGGCCTAATCTGACCCGCCGGCCGGTTTAATGGTTTAATCACACCCCTGTGGCGGTTTATTTCCTGTGGTAAAATCCGAAAAAAAACAACTTCAATCCGAAAAAAAACTCAAGAACCTTTGGGTGAAAATCGTAAAAAAAGCTCAACAAGTTCATTTATTATTATTATTTTTAAAAATTAATTGAATTTTTAGATTTAAATTTAACAAAAGCTCAACAACTTCAACAACTTTGGTTGGACCTCACGGCCCTTCACTTCATCAAATCTTGGCCCTCTTTGAAAAAAGTTTGGACACCCCTGCTGTCAGGTAAGGACTGGTCAACTTCTGCCAGCTCATCGTCCCACATGGAAGTAGATCCTGGAGATGCTGAGGTCGTTCCCAGAGTCTCTTTGCTCTGTAACCACCGCCTTGCCCATTCCCCCAGGGCCCCATTTGCACCCCTGCTCAGCTCAGCCAGAAGGATTTGGCATGTTTGGGAGCAGGAAAGTGAACAGGCAGCAAGCAGGAGGAGGAGGAAGAGGAGGACCTGCTCTGTGCAGGGGGATGGCAAGGTGATGATGGCAATGGCCCATTACCAGGGCCAGCCTAAGACATTTCGGCACATGAGGTGAACCACAAAAGGGAGCTTCCCCTCCTTGCCAAGGAAGAAGGGGTGGATTCAGATCTACATCTTGCACCCCCAAACTGCGCCCCTCCAGATGTTTTGGCCTACAACTCCCATGATCCCTAGCTAACAGGACCAGTGGTCAGGGATGATGGGGATTGTAGTCCAAGACATCTGAAGGGCCGGAGTTTGGGGGTGCCTGATCTATATCAAGAACAAGGGGAGGAGGGATTGCCTGCTGATCAAGATGACCGAGGTGTATCTCTACTGTCTGCACAACTACGAGAGTGCCATCCCATAAAGACTTGTATTGGGATTTGCTGCCCCTGTGGATCCTGTTGCATGAGGCGGTCACCTCACCTTGCCTCACAGGTGGACCGGCCCCGTTCTAAGACACTGCACTAGATCTTACTTCCCCTCAGAGACGCAGCTCTTTGAAATTGGGCCCTTCTTCGTACGCCTCCTCCGTGAGAGGGTGGGTGGGCGTTACAACATGAGAACGGGCCTTTTCTGTGGTGGCTCCCCATTGGAAGAGCGCTCTCTCCCCGGGGTGGGTGTGTTTTGGAAAGGGGTTGAAATGTAGCCGGGCTGGTTTCCTAACTCAATGTTCTTCTACTTGCTGGCCTATTAACATTACTTGGCCAGAAGTTGACACGTAAACTGACTTAAATATGCTGCAGAACGGAATTCCCTCGTGGAAGTATCTGTGGCATGGTTGCGTAGTGTCTGTCCCGGGCTGTTTGCTAAGCAGGCAAAGTAAGGTAAGTAAGTTTGCTTAATGGATGGGCCGTATCATGGCACGGTAACCTGCTGTGGATATCTCTATTTTGCGGCAACTCTTTCTTCTTCTTCGGGCTATTGTGTACAATGCAGTGGCCTTTTCAATCCAATATTTTTATCAGGCTAAAATTCAAAAGGGGTGTGGTGTGTTCGGGCAGTTCCTTTTCGTCGCAGTAGGAGGCGCTGTGCCGATGTCAGAAATCATGACGTTTTAAGGGTAAAACAGGTACCCTGCTATGGTCCTTATTTGTGTGGTCACGAAATTAAAAGACGCCTGCTTCTTGGGAGAAAAGCAATGACATACCTAGACAACATCTCAAAAAGCAGAGACATCACCTTGCCGACAAAGGTCCGTAAGCAAAAACCACCTTTGAAAGAAACTGCTGTGCATTCATGTGGCTATACTTGAGTATTTATGATCAACTAACTGCTCAAGAGATTTTTATTTAAGTTAGAACAGCGGTTGTCAAATATCAGGCCCAGTTTGAATCAGTGGATAACAGACTTGTTTTGCTACAAACTGCCTTTTCAGAAAAGCAAGCTCATTAAGATCCCCTCCCCCCCCGACCCTGAAAAGTGTTTGAAAATACAAAAACGCTTTAGAAAAGAATCACATACATTTGAGATTCAAATGATTTGTCATCTGAGTTCTGGATCTCATTGTCCAGTTTACTCCCATCAACCAAAGAAATGTATTCTTTAAATTACCGGTATAAAACAACATTCCGTGGAGCGTTATTTTTACTACATCTTTTGTAGATTCAATTTGGTTTCACTTATCACTGAAAAATCAGCTTCTATTGAAGATTTTTGTTTTTCTTTTCAATTTGGGCACAAGGAACATAAACAGGAAAAAAATATTGATTAGTTCTTCCAGAAGTGTACTGTACTAGATAAGGTGAACTTAAAATGTTTTACTGACTTGCTCATCCCAAAATATTTTTCTCTTGCTCAGCAAACCTAAGACATGGATATCATATTTGAGGATCCGTATTCGAAGCAGTTATTCAGCAGATCACTGTAATTAAATTAAATTTATCCTGCAGAAATCCAGCGCATAACAGCATATCTATTTTGAAAGCAATGCCAGCATGACATGCAAAGCAGACTAGAATGTGTTTTTGTGCATTTGTTTTTTTTAAATATTGATCTTTATTAGTTTCCCACATAATCAGATTATTTACACAGCAATTTTTCAAGATAATTTACATATGTATATATAGATGGTTCCTCAATTATTTATTTATTCCAACTCGCCCCCCCAAAAAACAAAAATCTTCCCCCACTTCTTTCTTCTGTTATGATTGTATAATATTCTTATTTTACACTGTTTATAACTTTCCTTATACAATAAATCATTTGACAAATGCTGTTCCATTTCCAACCTTTAAATAAACGTTCCGTGTTTTCACCTTATAACCTTCTTTGAATCTCCATACATTCAATTTATATTCAATATCTATGCCTTATAATTTATTCATTCTTTTAGTAGCTGTTGACTATACATGTATTGTTCTTTCAATAAATTTCCAATAAAGAGTTTTCTAGCACAATTCAAAGTGTTGGTGCTGACCTTTAGAGCCCTAAACGGCCTCGGTCCTGTATACCTGAAGGAGCGTCTCCACCACCACCGTCCAGCCCGGACACTGAGGTCCAGCGCCGAGGGCCTTCTGGTGGTTCCCTTACTGCGAGAAGCAAAGCTACAGGGAACCAGGCAGAGGGCCTTCTCGGTAGTGGCGCCCGCCCTGTGGAACACCCTCCCATCCCATGTCAAAGAGATAAATAACTACCTGACATTTAGAAAACACCTGAAGGCAGCCCTGTTTAGGGAAGTTTTTAATGTGGGATATTTTAATGTATTTTAGTGTTTGTTGGAAGCCGCCCAGAGTGGCTGGGGGGACCCGGCCAGATGGGCGGGGTAAAATTAATAAATTATTATTATTATTATTATTATTATTATTATTATTATTATTATTATATAATCCAGTTCTGAGACTCAATTCATTCCGCCCGTATTTCATATTCCATATATCTTTGTAACATAAATCAAAAGTTTTCCCCATTCTTTTTCATAACGTTCGTTTCCTCTGTTGTCGGATTTTGGACGTTCATTTGGCTATCCCCATACACTCCACCATTCTTTGACGCCATTCCTCAGTTGTCGACATTTGTTGCTATTTCCACACCCTGGCTAATAATATTCTAGCCCCTGTCGTAGCGTACATGAATAGTTTTACATCATATTTTTGTATATCCTCTCCCACCATTCCCAGCAAGAGTGCCTCTGGTGTTTTCTTAAAGTTGTCTCTGAGAATTATTTTAATTTCATTGTAAATATTTTCCCAATATTTCTTAACTTGGTCACAATGCCACCACATATGTATGAAATCTCCCTCCTTCTCTCTGCATTTCCAACATTTCTTGTCAACACCTTTGTACATTTTTGCTAATCTAGCAGGTGTGATATACCACCTGTAGATCATCTTGTATATATTTTCTTTTAACAATGTGGAGGCCGTAAATTTGATTCCCCAATTCCAAAGTTTGTGCCATTTTACACAATCGGTATTGTGGCCTAAGTCAATTGCCCATTTTATCATTGCACTCTTGATCTCTTAATCTTTGGTGTTCCACTCTAGTATGAATTCAAATATCTTGGATAAATTTTTTATGTTGTTACATATTACTGTTTTCTCTAAGATTGTTTTGTCTTGTTCAAATCCTCTCAATTTTTTATCTTTCATAAATGTACTGTATATTTGGTGGTGCTCCAGCCATCCTTGAAGTCTATCTTTGATTTCCTCATCGGGTCTCATACTCCATATATTATTTCGTTCAAGTTTTTGTGCATTTGATACATACCGTTCATTGTATTTCATATTGCCAATTGTGTTTTGTGTTTTTTTGCAAAAAAAAGCAGATTTACTGCAGGGCAGGTATGTCCAAAGTCCATTTCAGGGGCCTAATCTGACCCGCCCCTGTGGCGGTTTATTTCCTGTGGTAAAATCCGAAAAAAACAACTTCAATTCTAAAAAAAAGCTCAAGAATCTTTGGGTGAAAATCGTAAAAAAAAAAAGCTCAACAACTTCATTTTTTATAATTATTTTTAAAAATTAATAAAAATTTTAAATTTAAATTTAACAAAAGCTCAACAACTTCAACAACTTTGGTTGGACCGCACGGCCCTTCACTTCATCAAATCTTGGCCCTCTTTGAAAAAGGTTTGGACACCCCAGCTGTCAGGTAAGGACTGGTCAACTTCTGCCAGCTCATCGTCCCACATGGAAGTAGATCCTGGAGATGCTGAGGTCGTTCCCAGAGCCTCTTTGCTCTAGAATCATAGAATCATAGAGTTGGAAGAGACCACAAGGGCCATCCAGTCCAACCCCCTGCCAAGCAGGAAACACCATCAAAGCATTCCTGACAGGTGGCTGTCAAGCCTCTGCTTAAAGACCTCCAAAGAAGGAGACTCCACCACCCTCCTTGGCAGCAAATTCCACTGTCAAACAGCTCTTACTGTCAAGAAATTCTTCCTAATGTTTAGGTGGAATCTTCTTTCTTGTAGTTTGAATCCATTGCTCCGTGTCCGCTTCTCTGGAGCAGCAGAAAACAACCTTTCTCCCTCCTCTATATGACATCCTTTTATATATTTGAACATGGCTATCATATCACCCCTTAACCTTCTCTTCTCCAGGCTAAACATACCCAGCTCCCTAAGCCGTTCCTCATAAGGCATCGTTTCCAGGCCTTTGACCATTTTGGTTGCCCTCCTCTGGACACGTTCCAGCTTGTCAATATCCTTCTTGAACTGTGGTGCCCAGAACTGGACACAGTATTCCAGGTGAGGTCTGACCAGAGCGGAATACAGTGGTACTATTACTTCCCTTGATCTAGATGCTATACTCCTATTGATGCAGCCCAGAATTGCATTGGCTTTTTTAGCTGCTGCATCACACTGTTGACTCATGTCAAGTTTGTGGTCTACCAAGACTCCTAGATCCTTTTCACTTGTACTGCTCTCAAGCCAGGTATCACCCATCCTGTATTTGTGCCTTTCATTTTTTTTGCCCAAGTGTAGTACTTTACATTTCTCCCTGTTAAAATTCATCCTGTTTGCCTTGGCCCAGTTCTCTAATCTGTTAAGGTCATTTTGAAGTGTGATCCTGTCCTCTGGGGTATTAGCCACCCCTCCCAATTTGGTGTCATCTGCAAACTTGATCAGGATGCCCTCAAGCCCATCATCCAAGTCATTGATAAAGATGTTGAATAAGACTGGTCCCAAGACAGAACCCTGTGGCACCCCACTAGTCACTTCTCTCCAGGATGAAGAGGAGCCATTGATGAGCACCCTTTGGGTTCGGTCAGTCAGCCAGTTACATATCCACTGAATGGTAGCATTGTCTAGCCCGCATTTTACCAGCTTCTTTACAAGAATATCATGGGGCACCTTGTCAAAGGCCTTGCTGAAATCAAGATAGGCTACATCCACAGTGTTCCCTTCGTCTATCAGGCTTGTAATTCTGTCAAAAAATGAGATCAGATTAGTCTGACATGACTTATTTTTCAGAAACCCATGCTGACTTTTAGTGATCACAGCGTTCCTTTCTAGGTGCTCACAGACCGTTTGCTTAATGATCTGCTCTAGAATCTTTCCTGGTATTGATGTCAGGCTGACTGGGCGGTAATTGTTTGGGTCCTCTCTTTTCCCCTTTTTGAAAATAGGGACAACATTTGCCCTCCTCCAGTCTGCTGGGACTTCACCTGTTTTCCAGGAATTCTCAAAGATTACTGCCAGTGGTTCTGAAATCACCTCTGCCAGTTCTTTTAATACTCTGGGATGTAGTTCATCTGGCCCTGGAGACTTGAATACATCTAAACTAGCCAAGTGTTCTTGTACTACCTCCTTACTTATTCTGGGCTGTGT
This sequence comes from Darevskia mixta, assembly GCA_034641385.1. NCBI lineage: Eukaryota > Metazoa > Chordata > Lepidosauria > Squamata > Lacertidae > Darevskia > Darevskia mixta. The sequence continues at coordinate 121,752 of JAWWNH010000130.1, forward strand.
TTCCCCTGCTGAATCATCTGCTCCATATTCTTCAGGTCGGGCATTGTTTTCTTTTTTGGAGAAGACTGAGGCAAAGAAGGTATTGAGGAGTTCTGCCCTTTCTGCGTCCCCTGTTCGCATTTCACCTTCTTCTTCTCTAAGTGACCCTACTGTTTCCTTGTTCTTCCTTTTGCTACGGACATACCCATAAAAACTCTTTTTATTGCTTTTAACCTCTCTAGCAAGCCTGAGTTCATTCTGTGCTTTAGCTTTTCTGACTTTGTCTCTACATGTGCTGGCTATTAGTTTGAATTCCTCTCTGGTGGTTTCCCCCTTTTTCCATTTCTTGTACATATCCCTTTTAAATCTTAACTCAGTTAAAAGTTCTTTAGATAGCCACCCTGGCTTCTTTAGGCACCTTCCATGTTTTCGTCTCATTGGTACTGCTTGAAGTTGTGCTTTTAATATTTCCCTTTTAACCAACTCCCATCCATCATGAACTCCCTTCCCTTTTAGTATTACTGACCATGGGATCACACCCAGCATTTCCCTAAGTTTTCTGAAGTCGGCTTTCTTAAAGTCTAGAATTTGAGTCTTAGTATGCTTGGTTGCTCCTTTCTGATGTATAATAAACTCCAGAAGAGCATGATCACTCCCACCTAATGATCCTGCCACTTCTACCCCACTAACCAGGTCATCACTATTGGTTAGGACCAGATCTAAAATGGCTGATCCTCTTGTTGCTTCTCCCACTTTCTGGACAATGAAATTGTCTGCAAGGCCAGTGAGGAATCTGTTCGACCTTATGCTCTTGGCTGAGTTTGACATCCAACAAATATCAGGATAGTTGAAATCCCCCATTACTACTATCTCATTTCCTTTTGAATGCTTGGTCATCTGTTCCAGGAAGGCATCATCTATGTCCTCAGTTTGGCTTGGGGATCTATAGTAAACTCCCACAATGAGATCACTGTTATTTTTCTCTCCCTTAATTTTAACCCAGATACTCTCAATTTGGCTTTGAAGTTTTAAATCATGGATGTCTTCACAGGTATACACATCCCTTACATATAACGCCACTCCTCCTCCTCTCCTGTTTGGTCTATTTCTCTGAAATAGATTGTATCCCTCTATTACTACATTCCAATCATGAGACTCATCCCACCAGGTTTCAGTGATGCCTATTATGTCGTATTTAGTTTGCTGTACCAAGAGCTCAAGTTCATCTTGTTTATTTCCCATGCTCTGTGCATTTGTATACAGACATTGAAAACCATTGATCATTCCCCCTAGTCTCCTACTTAAGGATTTTTTCCTCCCACCACTAGGTCTGTGTGCTGTTTGCTCCATTTGGTCCTTGACTTTTGGATGATCATCTTCAGCATTTGATAGACTCCTACCTTCAGGACCACTGTCTCCCTCCCCCACATAAGTCAGTTTAAAGCCCTCCTGATGAGGTTTTTGAGATTGTTGGCAAAAACATTCTTCCCAACCCTTGTGAGGTGCAGCCCATCACTTGCCAGAAGTCCATCTTCAAGAAACTGCAGACCGTGATCTAAGAATCCAAACCGTTCCTGCCGGCACCATTTGCGAAGCCAGTTGTTCACTTCTCCTATTTTTCCCTCTCTTCCTGGGCCACGGCGTTCAACTGGGAGGACAGATGAGATGACAATTTGTGCATTTAATTGCTTCAACTTCCTGCCCAGAGCCTCATAATCACTTTTGATCTTCTGGAGGCTATGGCTTGCGGTGTCATTGGTTCCCACATGGACTAAAAGGAAGGGGTTTTTATCCGTGGGTTTTATGATTCCTTGCAGCCGTTCTGTTATATCAAGGATCTTGGCCCCGGGGAGACAGCACACCTCTCGAGACATTTTGTCAGGCCCACAGATCACTGCTTCGGTACCCCTCAGTAGGGAATCCCCTATCACCACTACACGCCTCCTCTTAGGCTTGGTCGGGATTCTTACATGTGCTGTCCCTTCCAAGGTCACCTGCACATTCCCGGAGGACTGACTATGCTGCTCGTCTTCATATACCTCATCAACTGTGATGAGGGAGAGATCTTCCAATGGAGTCTGTTCTTCATCTTCCAGATTTGAGAGCACTTCAAATCGATTTTGTAGTTCTAAACACTCAGAGCGATCCCTGGGCATTCTACTTCTGTGAGTCACGTTCCTCCACACATCGGGCTCCTGAGTTGGGGAACTGATCTCCTCCTCAGGGATGTGCCCTGTCTCCTGCTTGGTGCAGACAGTGTGCTCTGCTGCATCCAAGAAAAGCTCCAGCTCTTTAATTTTCTGGAGCGTAGATACACGGGCCTGAAGTTGCTGGACCTTGTCTTCGAGTAGGGCAACCAACTTGCAGTTGCTGCAGGTGTAGCTGTCTACAACCTTTGGCAAGAAGACAAACATTGCGCAGGAATTACAGGCAACTACAGTTGTTCCCTCCCCCTCCTGAAGTAGCCGGACCTTGTCTTCTAGTAGGGCAACCAACTTGCACTTGCTGCAGGTGTAGCTGCCTACATCCTTTGGCAAGAAGGCAAACATTGCGCAGGAATTGCAGGCGACTACAGTTGTTCCCTCACCTTCCATCTTGAAGCTTGAAGTCAGGACACACAAAAAAGAAGCCTAGGTCTCCCCAAGTAAACGTTTGAGACTAGCTCTCCTCTATCTAAAAGATAGGTCAAACTGCGCGCGCCGCTAGGCGCGCACCGCTGCCCTCCAGGCACTGATTAGCTCCGCCCACAGCTCGTCACCAGACAAACACACACACACACAAGCCAGAACAAACTCTCTCTCACACACAAGCCTGGACAGTCACACAAATCCAAGAGGCAGAAGCCCTAGGAAAGAAACACACAAACAAATAAGGAAACAAATAAGCACACAAACTTAATCACACACAGCCCCAAAAAGACAAACCCACAAAACCTACAAGCTCAGCTCACCTTGTGCTCCCTCCTCAGTCGCTGCCCTCCAGGCACTGATTAGCTCCGCCCTACAAGCTCAGCTCACCTTTTGCCTACTTCCTCAGTCTCTGCCCTCCAGGCACTGATTAGCTCCGCCCACAGCTAGTCACCAGACAAACACACACACACAAGCCAGAACAAACTCTCTCTCACACACAAGCCTGGACAGTCACACAAATCCAAGAGGCAGAAGCCCTAGGAAAGAAACACACAAACAAATAAGGAAACAAATAAGCACACAAACTTAATCACACACAGCCCCAAAAAGACAAACCCACAAAACCTACAAGCTCAGCTCACCTTGTGCTCCCTCCTCAGTCGCTGCCCTCTGTAACCACCGCCTTGCCCATTCCCCCAGGGCCCCATTTGCACCCCTGCTCAGCTCAGCCAGAAGGATTTTGCATGTTTGGGAGCAGGAAAGTGAACAGGCAGCAACCAGGAGGAGGAGGAAGAGGAGGAGGACCTACTCTGTGCAGGGGGATGGCAACGTGATGATGGCAATGGCCAATGACCAGGGCCAGCCCAAGACATTTCGGCACATGAGGTGAACCACAAAATGGAGCTTCCCCTCCTTGCCAAGGAAGAAGGGGTGGATTCATATCTACATCAGGCACCCCCAAACTGCGGCCCTCCAGATGTTTTGGCCTACAACTCCCATGATCGCTAGCTAACAGGACCAGTGGTCAGGGATGATGGGAATTGTAGTCCAAGACATCTGGAGGGCCGGAGTTTGGGGGTGCCTGATCTACATCAAGAACAAGGGGAGGAGGGATTGCCTGCTGATCAAGATGGCCGAGGTGTATCTCTACTTTCCGCACAACTACAAGAGCGACATCCCATCAAGACTTGTATTGGGATTTGCTGCACCTGTTGCATGAGGCGGTCGAAATGTAGCACGGATGACTGGGTCACCAAAAAGTGACCAGAAGGAAACTCCAGGCAGCTTTGGTTTCGGTCTGGTTTCTGTCGGCTACTTCCTTTCTAGCAGGAAATAACACCAGGTGCAGTGCTTGTTTTGGTAACTGAAGTTTGCACGCTTGAGCTGCATAGAAATCCTGAACATTGTACTTTAATAAACAGAAGCTGTGTAGCTAAAATGGAGTTCCCCAGACTTTGGTCAAAGAGCCTGAACTCCTAAAATGGAGTTCCCTAGACTTTGGTCAAGAGCCTTATGTTCTGTCCAGTGCTGGTCAGGTGCCTCATTCCCCCCTTTCAAGCGAGAGGACCAGGTTGACCTGCGTCCTCTACAGCTTGACCTATCCATCGTTTTCTGGGATGGCCTTGTACAGAGTCAATGCATGGGTTCGAGTTGCAGCATCTACTGAGCGGGTTACCATGCGACATACCATTTGGCGGAGACAAGGTAAAATACATGTAATGACCAGGATTATAATGATAATTAGCATTCCTACTAACAGAGCCTCTTTAAGGCACTTCCAGCCGAGGAGCCATGAGCTAAACCAGGCCCATAGGATTTACATTATCCAGAGTGATCTGGTGATACAAGGAGGATTGTTGTCCTACACACCTTTGACTTAAATCCTGACAATCTGGGGCCCTCTGCGTATGGTAGACCAGGGTTGTAGTTTGCGCCTGGCCATACAGACCCCACGCCTCCTGACACTATTGTCTGTAATCACATTAGGGTAAAGTAACTGCCTTCCTGTCCCAGAAGGAACAGTTACTATTGGTGCATTCAAGTTGCTGCATTTGGATCCTCTGTCTTATTGGTTCCCACCAAAAGGCAGCAGTGTGGTTGCTTGAGATTGTTCCCTCCAAAATGTATCTTTTCCTAGTCAGTCTTCTGTCCCTATAAATGTAGCTGCCCTACCCTCAGTTCCCCCAGTCGTTTTGTCTGAATATAGAGTTGTTACATGAAGAAGCTGTCTCATGCCTGCTATGTCAGAGAGCTGAAATCACTTGCTGAAATCATTAACCCCATGCTACAACAGTTTCTGCCTTACATACTGGAAATACATTTTTGTCCTGCTCAGCTAGAGTAAAATATCTTACCCAGATCTTATCCTTTAAAATTAGTCCTTCTAGATTCAATATATGCTGAACTCTTATGGACTAAATGCATGCTATTTCCTCTTATTCAACAATTCTTTATATTGGCGTCAGCTTGCTTTTTATTGGAAAATACTTGCATAGAGGTGTTTTGTTTTCACTAGTGATATTAAGAATATAATCTATATATATATAAATGTTCCCATTGCGCGTTTGTCCGAAACACCCTTGCTGCGTAACCGCTGGACCAAATTGCATCAAATTTGGACACAGCGTTTCCATTACCATCTCAAAGTAATCTGGCATAATAAAAATTCAGAAAAACCACACCTGTCATACCTAAAATAAAGAAAAAACACAAAAAAAATTGGCGCGCACATATGATTGTATTTTAGTGTTTATTGGAAGCCGCCCAGAGTGGCTGGGGGGACCCGGCCAGATGGGTGGGGTACAAATAATAAATTATTATTATATTACTATTATTATGACATCACCAGCAAAACAGCGCCCTCTAGCGACGGATATACTGGTACTACACCTACAAAAGCAAGAAATTGGCGCACACATATGACATCACAGCAAAACCGCGCCCTCTAGCAATGGCAGGCCTGTCTCCATTTTCACTCCCAAACTGACAAACTTTCTCTGCAAGGAAGGAGGGGGTGATTGTGTTAGTGGCTCCCTGATACCTGAGTGCCAGACAAGGATGTGATTAACTTGGCTGGGATACAGGGAAATGTAAATATCTCTTTTGTCAAAGGCACGCTGGGAAATGGAGGCCGCTGCCTCTCGCAGGTAACTAGGCCGGACCAGCAAGGCATGCTGGGAAAAGGCGCCCTGTGGGTGAACTAAGCTCTTTCGCCCAAACCGCAAGGCATGCTGGGAAACGCTGGGCTTATTATCCCAACCCAACTCAAGGCACTCTTGGAAATTGAATCCAATCCTCTCTGTAGAGGGTTACTAGCACTTTTCCCCTTGAAAATGCCACAGGCAAGGCACGCCGGGAAATGGCCACCCTGATTGTCCCTCAGTGATCTCCCGATGTGTGTTTTTTATCTGTGCGTTTCCATAGTGCTTTTCCCTCAGACGGCGTCAGAGGCCTCCTTCCTCGGCTTTTTCTGCCACAGGCCGCGAGAGGGCACCTGAGCGCGTGCAGAGTGCACACGACGTCGGCGGGGGTAGGTGGGGGTTTATTTTGGCTGTGGCTGCTGCTGATGGTAATAAGCATAAAATCAGCCACAGCAACGCGTGGCCCGGGTCAGCTAGTTAAAGATAAATATCTCCCTCTTGCATCCAATAGTGAGACGTATGCCTCGGCGTCACTATAGTTTTGTTAGCATGGAATGGCATGTTATTGTTTGCCATCAGCAGAAGAAAGCTTGCTGTACTGCAGACTCACTTTCCCCCCACTCTGACCTGGACAGGTTGGAACATTCCTTATGAAGCTGATCTGAGGATCTGCATGCGGCAGATTGAGAGGTTTCTGACTGAATATGAAGAAACCTCAGTTGAACCTCTCACCTTTCTTACAGGTATGGACATTATGCCTACTTTCAGACATAGTGCTGGTTTCGCATCATGAAAACGAGTTTAGCATGATTTAGCTAAACCATGGTTTATCATTACAAACTTGAGCATATTACAAATATTATGAAAATGAGCCCCCATTAGCAACTCTTGTGGTCAAACATCCAGGCTTTCCTTCCTTAAAGTGAACACATCAATAAGGTAAGTTTGGGGTGGGGCTGGGATATGAGGAGAACTCCAAGACATGCCACCCTATCTCCTCGTGACAATGTCTTCCGGGTTGTTTCCCATACACTCCACCCCGTGGCATGCCCCGAGTTCTTCCTCATGCCTTTACAAAATGGGAAATAACCCGAACTTCGGTGCATGATTGGTTGGCTGGGATCACGGCACTCCATTCCTGTTCCAGCCGCTTTCGGTGAGGACTGGCTGTTCATACTGACCCAGGATCTTCGTTGAAGGCAGGCTTATGTATGTTCTTGTGGGATACTTAATAGATTAGCCATCCTAAATAAAAGAAACAAAATCAATACCAACTAATAAACATTAAGGCCAAAGCACCAATGGGGAGCCGAAAATCATTTCTCTGAAACATGGTCTATCCAAATGGTGCTAGAAACATAATTTTGTTCTTCAGGTTCTTTGAAAATGAGCTTTGTCAGTCCCTGTGCTTCAGTTTAGCATAGTCCAAACAAATCGGAGCGCTAGCTTGGGATAGCAGTACCCAATAGGTGGCCCCCGGGCCCCTACTAATGATTTCTCCTGGCTGGTTGGGCCGGTCAGGATACATTACCCACACCTTTTGTCCTGCTTCAAAATCTGAATTCGTTGATCCAAACCCTCTGTCACCTCTATTCGTAGGCTGGTCTGGACCGGCTACCCCCAGGATAGTTGGTATCCTTATTTTTTCGCAAATAAGTTGAGCTATTCGCTGTCCTGTGGGGAGAATCACATCTTGCACACCAATATTATGCAGTAGTACTTTTATCTCACCTTGGTAACCAGTATCCAGCACCCCTCCTAATATCTGGACACCTTTAAGGGCCAGCTCAAACCATGGTGCAATTCGCCCGTATGTACCAGGAGGCACTGTGATCCCTATGCCTAAGGGTGCTGTTACCTGCCCTCCGGCTGGTACCACTACTTCCTCAGGTGTGATGAGATCTGCCCCCACGCTATCAGGCATTGCCCGGAGAGGTAGCTTACCGTACGGTTGAACCTTCCATACTTTGAGGTGGGTTACTAGTAAGAATGCTCCTCGTGAGATCATTCGCTGCAAAGGTGTTTGTCCAGCACATAGAGGACGATTATTTAATTCAAATTCAGCTTGCTCAAATACTTTCCCCCACCCCTTTAAAGTGTGGGGAGGTGTTAGCTGCTTAATTTTCTGTTTAAAGAGACCGTTGAGGCCTTCTATAAGGCCTGCAGCCTGAGGGTGATGTGGAATATGGTAGACCCATTGGATGCCCCACTCATTGGCCCAATCCCTCACCTCTCCCCCGGCGAAATGTGAACCTTGATCACTTTGGATCTGTAAAGGAGCCCCCAAATGTCTCACTAACATTTCCAAACCCTTTAGGGTACTCTGCTGAGTTGCTCTACTGCATGGGTAGGTTAAAAGATATCCCGAATAGGTATCTACCATAGACAAAACATATTGCCATCTTCCACTTTGAGGTAAGGGTCCTATATAGTCTATTTGCCAGATCTGTCCCGGACCACTTCCCTTGTACAATCTCCCCATCGGGGTTTTCACCAGAGGTACTTGTTTCACATGAGTGCAAACTTGACAGTTGGCAGCTGCAGTGGCACCCTCATAACAACCGCACTGAGGCGCTGAGTGTCAGGTCCCTGAAACCCTTGTTGACAAATCCCCGCTTGCATAGCCATAACCATGCAATTGTTCGATGGCTTCATCAATAGTCTGCCAAGGGAATGGCTGCTCTTCCCAGTCCATAGGGGTGGGGTATCTGGCGCGTATGGCCTGCACACACCACTCAAACAGGGACCCTGCCGCAGCAAAATTGGGCATACGTAAGTGCTGGTTAAGTAGCGTATCCCTGGTTAGGGTCCCTAATTTTACTAACTCCTCCCTGGTTAGATAAAGACTGGGAGTCCCCTGGTCCCACAGCCTCACCAGCCATTGACTCAGCCTCTCCCCGGGGTTTTGCCTAGTTGTCTCTGCCACCTCCATCAACTCTGGCTGCGTGGAATCTCGCACCATTCAAGTAGTCTGGGCAGCCTGTAGGTTCCCAGGGGGCCCTTTACTTTTGTCAGTCACCAAGGAGCATGCCTCAGTGACCCACACATCTTCATTTCCCTCATCTTCCCCTTCTATCCATCCCGACTCCTCATCACCGGAATCCCCTCCATCCCAGGTTTTGGGATCCCATTCTCGGGAGGCTATAAGGGCTCTATCTTCATCTTCCCCTTCTATCCATCCCGACTCCTCATCACTGGAATCCCATATATCTCCATCCCAGGTTTCGGGATCCCATTCTCAGGAGGCTATAAGGGCTCTAACCTTTCGGGGGTTAGGGATTCTCTTCCCCTTTGCCCGCTTCCAATATTTCATCTTGGCAAAGCGGATGGCCATGGCTGCAGCTCGTTCCACAGCCAACTCTCCCCTCCCCTGGGCGCTTTCCAGCACCCCCTTTAAAATCGCCTGCTGGTCCTTTAAGGCAGTGATCTCCTCTAACTGCCGCTGCAGAGAAGCCTTCTGAGAGGCTTCCAACTGTTCCCCAATACCTCGGAGCGCAGTGAGAAGGACCCATCCAAGCTCCCCCACTGCTTTCTGCACCCCCTCCCCTACCCCTGCCAACTGCCAACACTTGTGGACAGCATCACGAGTAGGACCTCCGAATTCTTCCAGCTCGGAGTCCCAAGAAACCAGTGGCGTCAGCCGGTTCAACATTCGAGCCACTGGCCCCCAGACACTAGCGCTGGGCCAGCCAGGAATACAGCTCTCGCCAGTACTTTGCTCAGTGGTTCTCCCTTTCCACCAGAACGTTGTCCTGATATCCTGCTCACAGCGCCAAATTGTTCTGCCAAATGCAGCAGTTCTTTCCAAGGATACCAGGACAAAAGAAACAAGGAGGTGGAAGGGGAACCAAACCAACTTTATTAAAGAAAACAAAGCATACATACCCAAAGTGTCCCCAACCTGCTCCCAGGAGCTGCATGTTTCCCATACAGCTCCATAAACACCTTACCATTTTCATTCTAATGTGATGTTCCTATCCCCAGGTGAATGTAACAACAAGGACAGGGACAAGGTGATTTACATGTGTGACATCTATGAAGCCAGTGCTGCGAGAGGCACTGGCCAACCCATGAATTACGTGGTGAAGATCATTTACGGTTGGCCCCAGAAGAGCAGGAGCTATAAGGGCGTAGTGGCACTTTGCCACCTCGTCGCCTGAATGATTGGGGTCGCGTGAAAAAGCCTCCACTCCTACACCACACCAGAAACAAGCCTTAAGCTCTTCGCCTCTTCAAAACATCGCCTCTTCGAAAATTAAAAATCTTGGGCTACAACCATGACCTGATCAAAAATAAATAAACGTTAAGGCTTGAGCAACTTGTTTTACTGCACATTCATTCTGATTTGTTTCCAGGGAGGTTAGACGGCAGTTGCATCTGCACCATACATTGAAGTATGCATTTCATAAAGTTTATATGCTGCCTGCTTCTTAAAAAAAACACAAAAACCCTCAAAGGATGAAGATGAAATGTATTATTACGGTCACAGACCAGTTCCAGCCCACATACTATATCAAGGAAATCATAAAACACGATAGGGATACCATTTTCAATCTAATGTGATGTTTCTATCCCTAGGTGAATGTAACAACAAGGACAGGGACATGGTGATTTACATGTGTGACATCTATGAAGTCAGTCCTGGAAGAGGCACTGGCCAATCCAGCAATTACGTGGTGGAGATCACTTCAGAAGCGCCGGAGCAATAAGGGCGTAGTGGCACTTTGCCACCTCGTCGCCTGAATGATTGGGGTCGCATGAAAAAGCCAGCATTATCCCACACTTTCCAGTGCACTTTCTCATCTCTTACACTTTTGGGGGGAGTGGGTTTGTTGCGCAAGGCCTCCCAACTGCCTTCAACTGCACAACCACGATTTGCTGGGATGTGGCTGAATCCCACCCAAGACTAGCGATGGTCTGGAGGTCCTCTTTGCTTTGCTCTCTTGTGTTGATCCATTTTGGATTGAGAATTGGGCCCTGCCTTTCCCCTGTTCTAAGAGCCATACTCACAGCAACCCGCTTGCTCTCAGGGTGACTCTGGAGGGTGTTCCCAGAAAGAGGAAGCGAAAGGCACCACTGCCAGATCCCTCGCCAAACTCCTTTGCCTTGGCATTTCATTCAACTTTGCTTCTGGCTTTCCCCAGTTCCTACCATGGCTTTCATTTTCAGGTCAGGGTCATGGGTTCGAGCCCCTGCATTGTAGGCTGTTGAATGACCCTCTAGTCCCTTCTAGCTCGATGGTTCTTTGCTTCTGTGACCTCATAATCCATCCATTCCTGGGCAAAGAGTTCCTTGCCCTCAGCCTTCCACTCTCTGCCCTAGATGTGGTTTTAGGCCCCACCTGCACCATACATTTAAAGCAATATCACACCTATTTACTTTACCTTTATCACACCTATATACTTTACCTTTGCGTGCTAGATCCAGGCTCTGATGGAGAGGAAGGAGCCCTTTGGGCGGCCGCTTCCCATTTCTCCCCCTCATGGCATCCACCCAGGCAGGCGGCTCGCTGCTCCCCGTCCCTACCAGGCTGACGCTGGTGTCCCCAGAAACAAGCAGGTTGAGGCCTATGCATGTCAAGTTCTGAACCATTGCTTAAATATTTATTTTGTATATTCATAGTCTGTTTTTTGACCTGAAAAATCTACTAGGTGGCTCACAATCGATTTAAAACCCACAGCTTGGCTGGAACTAGCAATGGCTTCAGTCCCCCTGGTGGATTATCTACACTGGGAAGTAGATACTGGGAGTGTGCCCCTTTGGGCTCTGACCCTCCATTTCAGTAGCCCATATTACATATTATAGTAGCCCAATAATTACATTTTATCCTCACAACAACCCTGTGAGGTAGGTTGGGCTGAGAGACTGGCCTGAAGTCACCTAACAGGTTTCATGCCTGAGCAGAGACCAGGTCCTAGTCCAACACTTTGACCACTACACCACACTGGCTCCTGACTGGATCAGCCAGCGACAGTCTAGCCCAGTATACTGGTTCCAATAATGGCCAGTTGGAAGGAAGCAAAGAATTGCTTATACAGGAAATGTTGTATAGAGGCTCATGTTTCCTCATGCTATGATTATGAGGATGGAAAAGGCTGCTGAGATGGGGATTTTATGGAAGGACCAGGAAACAGGAGACTTTGTAACAAATGGCATGGTTTGTATGGGCCTAAAGATGGTTGAGTAAAGGTAAAGGGACCCCTGACCATTAGGTCCAGTCGTGTCCGACTCTGGGGTTGCGGCGCTCATCTCGCTTTATTGCCCGAGAGCCGGCGTACAGCTTCCAGGTCATGTGACCAGCATGACAAAGCCGCTTCTGGTGAACCAGAGCAGCACACGGAAACGCCGTTTACCTTCCCGCCATAGCAGTACCTATTTATCTACTTGGACTTTGACGTGCTTTCGAACTGCTAGGTGGGCAGGAGCAGGGACCGAGCAATGGGAGCTCACCCCGTTGCGGGGATTCGAACTGCCGACCTTCTGATCAGCAAGCCCTAGGCTCTGTGGTTTAACCCACAGCGCCACCTGGGTCCCTAAAGATGGTTGAAGAACACCACCAAATGGAAGCAATGTATTCGAACTGTCCGTGAACTGTGCTGTATAAGTTCTAATGGACTGTGGAAAACATCATGATGGTTTGTCCAAAACGGTGTGTGCTAGGAACGGTACAGAACAGCACATACAAGGAGGCATGGAGATGGGCTGCACAACATTACCTTTGAGATAAGAGTTGTGAGATGATGCCAAGGACAAGGGTGTGAGATGCTAAAAACAAGGAGTAAGGAGTTGTGTAATGCCAAGCATCAGATGAACAACAAGGTGTATATATGGCAAAGCCCTCCAGCCTAAGATGTGTGCCAGACATTGACAGCGCTGTCGTCTGCCCCCCCCCCATGGCTCTTACTGAAACTGATCAGTGAAGAGTGAAGAGTGGTGAGTATGAGAGATGGATGTATGGTTGAGTGCATATTGACGTGTGAATTACTTGTTAATCAATAAAGCAATACAGTATTATAGAGAAAATCCAATATTGGTTGTCTGAGGTTTACTTGTACCTTTCTAGAGTATACTGGGTCTCATCTATGTTAAACTCCTAAACAGATTAAAAGAACCTAATTGGTCCTTTCATATTGTCTGGCCCTGTGCATAGTTATGCATGTTTGCTGGTGTGATTTCTACAGAGTTCAACTAATAATAATAATACCTTTATTGTCAATATACAACCTGTGTACAATGACATTAACCGAGCCTCCCCACCCCCAAAAACACTCAATCCCATTGCACTCTGTGTGCTTGTTGCACAACGCACCAACCCCGAAAGTCAGTTGCACTATATTATTTTCTGTTCAACAGCCTAACAGCCCACGGATAGAAACTGTGTTTTAGCCTGTTGGTACGACTGATTATACTTCTATATCTCCTGCCCGAGTGCTGAGCTTCAGAGACGTAGCTGTAACAGGCCCAATCCTCACTGTTTGTGTCCGATCCCTCAGAAAGTCTTTTCTCCTATAGATGAACTGATGTTTCTCAAAATCCGGTGGAAAACATGTCCTAAGGTGTTGAAGCACCAATCTCTCGAAGCATTTCATCACTACAGATGTTAATGCAATAGGTCTGTAGTCATTTAGGCAGTTAGTTGCTGCTTTCAAGCATGATGGAACACATGCCGTTTGCACAGACATGTTAAAAATCCTTGTCAGGACCCCTGCTAGTTGATCGGCACAGTTTTTTTAACCCCATCTGGACCAGCAGCTTTACTGGGATTCACCGCCCTCAATGCAGCTTTCACTTGATGGTCATATAGAATAAGTGGCTGAGAGATTGTAGGCTGGCAGGCAGGAGCTATGATGCTTGATCTTTTTACCTCATAGCGGGCGAAGATGTTCAGCTCCTCGGCCAACAAATCATCAGCCTTAACTGTGTTGCTCGTATTGCCCTTGTAGTTGGTTAGATGTGCAGTCCCTGCCACACTTGTTGTGTGTTGTTATCGGCTAGGCAATTCTCCACCTTAAGCTTATATTGTTATTTTGCTGCCTTAAAGCCTTTCCTGAGCTTTGTTCTTGCCCCTCTGTGTTCCCTGCCTTGAAGGCAGTATCCTGAGCTTTCAGGAGTGACCTGGTACTTATGGAATTTTTTTTTTTATTTTGTTCTTACTTCAGCAGTCATCCAGGGTTTGCAGTTCCCATAGGCTCTACTGCACCGCTCCATTGTTACATTAGAGGTGCACACTCTAATATAAGAAAGTACAGCGTCTGTGGGGCTTAGCCCCATTTGCACTCACTTCCTCTGCTATTTCTGTTGCCTCCCCTGTTTCAAACTACTATATAGACAGCAAACGCTTCATGGCAGGGCAAAATTGTCTTGTTACTCTATAACAGGGGTGGCCAACTCCCAAGAGACTGCGATCTACTCACAGAGTTAAAAACTGGCAGTGATCTACCCCCTTTTTGGGGGTTCAGGTCAAAGTTGTTGAGCTTTTTTTAGGAAGGAGAAATGCCCATGGGGGGGGGGGGTCGGGTTGAAGTTGTTGAGTCAATCAATCACTTTATTTCAGCTTTAAGCTCATAAGAACAACAGAACTGGAACAAATACACAGTACAATTTGATTAAAAAAATTAGAACCAGTAAAACTTAAAAGAGTACAAATTAGAAATAGATACTATAAGGAATTTTCAGCTTCCAAACAGCAGTCCATTACGATGTTTATATGTCAAAACGGAAGTTACAAATTTCGCCATTTGTAAAGTTACATGCTGGTCTGTATCTTGCAATAAAAAGGCCAGGCGAAAATCTGCCGGGTGCCCAGGCAACTTGTGGATTAATGGTAACAGTAAGTTCTTCCGGACAACACAATATAAAGGACATATAAATACTATATGGTGAAGTGTTTCGATCGATCTATTGTCACAGGAACATAAAACCGAGACTTGGCCAGTTGTTGAGTTTTTTCAGGGAGGAGGTAAAACGTTGAGCTTTTTTTAGGGGAGCCACAGTTGTTCAGCTTCCTTGGGGGGAGCCAATGATCTACCAGTGATCTACCGCAGACGTCCAGTGATCTACTGGTAGATCACGATCTACCTGTTGGACATGCCTGCTCTATAATGCTTGATGCCCATAAACAATGCATGGTACTTAAAGAAGATTGAATACTGCGAAGCATATACATAAGGCAAGTGAGCTGGTGCAGTGAGGTATTGTGTGGCCTAATTAAGTCAATATTACTATCTGGTTATGGCAAAAGCTCAGGGGTAGAACAATTATTCAGACCTGCAGCCCTTGTGTCATATTTGACTCATCCTCTTCTTTCTTCTACATCATGGGTAGGCAAACTAAGGCCCGGAGGCCGGATCCGGCCCAATTGCCTTCTAGATCTGGCCCGCGGACGGTCTGGGAATCAGCGTGTTTGTACATGAGTAGAATGTGTCCTTTTCTTTAAAATGCATCTCTGGGTTATTTGTGGGGCATAGGAATTCATTCATTCCCCCCCCCCCAGAAAAAAATCCGCCCCCCCCCAGAAGGTCTGAGGGAAAAGGTTTTGTTAATCATTTGCCTGTGTCTTTGTTTATTAGTTTTAATAAGGTTGAATTGCAC
The DNA here is from genome assembly GCA_034641385.1 of Darevskia mixta. Classification (NCBI taxonomy): domain Eukaryota; kingdom Metazoa; phylum Chordata; class Lepidosauria; order Squamata; family Lacertidae; genus Darevskia; species Darevskia mixta. The sequence goes on from JAWWNH010000130.1 coordinate 137,092, forward strand.
CATTTAGATTTGGGCTTTTTGTGTCCCGCTTTCGAATCACTGGTTAAAGACCAAGATGTATCTCTTTTTCAATCCCAAATCAATGAATGTAAGAGCTTGGTCTCAACATTCCATCACACTTTTGGGCACGACCAGGAAAAACCATGAGGTTTTAGCAGATGTAGGGCTGGAACGATGATGATGGGAAAGCCTTGATGGACTAATTCCTATTGTGCATCCCCAGGCCTGTGAGGGCAGAAAGGGATGACCTGACATCATTGTGACATCGGGTGACAGCCTTGATGGGCTAAGGATGATTGTGACTGTTATAAATATAGTAAGGTTGTTATAAATATAATAAGATCCAGAGCCAATGAAAGGCAGAGCCAAGTAATTCTAGTTTTGTCCCCATCCTCTTCCTGGCTCAGTTATTCAACACTTAGACTAAGGAACGAGCGTGAAGCTGACAGTACTGTAAGTTAGAAGGCAGGCAAGTGGCGGCTAGTTGAGGACAGAGTAAGGGTGGTGGGGCAGTGCCCCATTTCCCCTAGGGGACCAGCTTCCATTGCATGCATGGCGTGCAATGTATATGCCACCCCACCAGGATCATAAATACATTATCTCTCTTTCTCATGCACACACTTCCTTCTTGCAGTGATGCAGATTTTTCTACTTTCAAATGTGCCAGATGTGTTTTTTACGCCTAACCATCTCTTCCTGACAGGTCTCCGAGCTTATAATTCCAGCCATGGAAACAGCCCTGCAGATTTTTTTGGCCAAGGAAACCTCTGTGAAGAAAGAAACCCCCATGCGCTTCATGGGACCCACTTGCACAGGGGAAAGCGGGTTCTCCTTCATGGAGAGCACGTGTTGCGGAAGGGTTAACAAGACAACCCCCTGTTTCTGGGCAAGTTTGTTTGGATGGCCACGGATGTGATTGGGCTCCTCTTGTTGAGATGTTGATGTTGCGAATTGATGATTGACAGCCATAGGCCTTATATTCCCTGCATGCAGCGTTGAGATTCCTCTTTTCGCTGTGTGCATCGGATCACCTGGAGCACTTGGCCAGTCTGGAGGAAAGTGGAGCGATCTTATTGTCTGGTTAAATTTCTTTATTTCCCCCTTCTTTCTAATCCGCTCCAGTCCCTTAATTCATTTAATTCCCCTTTTTCCTGTTTGCAGGGGCGTAGGAAGTGGGGTGGGCAGGTGGGCAGCGCCCCAGGTTCCATTATGGAGGGGGGTGACAAATTATCAAGTAACAATTACTGCCCTACTAGGGTGATTCATAAAAAACCTTTTTTTGGAGGGGGAGGGAAATGCCTGCTCCAAAGGTGTTATCTTACTACACTAGGGATGATATAGCTATACTAGTAAATTAAGCCCGTTAAGATAACGGGCTCTAGAAGACCAATCTGACTGGGTTGCCCGAGAATAATAGTAGAAACACCACCACACACCAAAAGCTTCCTTGAACAGGGCTGCCTTCAGATGTTTTATTTAAAAACCCACATAGCTGTTTATCTGTTTGGCGTCTGCTTGGGTCAGTCACTCCCGCCCGTTTGCATCCCTAGACCACCCCAAGCCACCCACCCCCTGGACCACCCCCAAGTCTTGCAGCCAAGCCACCCACCCCTTGCACCCCTAGACCTGCACCCCCAAGCCACCCACCCCTTGCACCCCTGGACCACCCCAAGTCTTGTAGCCAAGCCACCCACCCCTTGCACCCCTAGACCTGCACCCCCAAGCCACCCACCCCTTGCACCCCTGGACCACCCCAAGTCTTGTAGCCAAGCCACCCACCCCTTGCACCCCTAGACCTGCACCCCCAAGCCACCCACCCCTTGCACCCCTGGACCACCCCCAAGTCTTGCAGCCAAGCCACCCACCCCTTGCACCCCTAGACCTGCACCCCCAAGCCACCCACCCCCTGCACCCCCAAGTCTTGCAGCCAAGCCACCCACCCCTTGCACCCCTAGACCTGCACCCCCAAGCCACCCACCCCCTGCACCCCCAAGTCTTGCAGCCAAGCCACCCACCCCTTGCACCCCTAGACCTGCACCCCCAAGCCACCCACCCCTTGCACCCCTGGACCACCCCCAAGTCTTGCAGCCAAGCCACCCACCCCTTGCACCCCTAGACCTGCACCCCCAAGCCACCCACCCCCTGCACCCCTGGACCACCCCAAGTCTTGCAGCCAAGCCACCCACCCCTTGCACCCCTAGACCTGCACCCCCAAGCCACCCACCCCCTGCACCCCTGGACCACCCCCAAGTCTTGCAGCCAAGCCACTCACCCCTTGCACTCCTAGACCACCCCCAGCGCCATCTTTCTCCCCCCCTCCTCCCCTCCCTTGGACAGAGCGAGAGAGGGAAGCCGGAGGAGGAGGCGGAGAGCGAGCGCGCGGCGGCGGCGGCAGACACCTCCCCCCCCAACAGCACACACAGCTCGCCTCTCTCTCTCCCTCCCCCCCCCACCTCTCTCTCTCTCACACACACACACACACACACACTGCTTCAGCCGCTTCTCCTCCGCTTTCCCGGGCGGGTTTTTTTGCCTTTTCCGCTCGCCGTGGCGGCGGTTTCCCTCCCGCTCGCCGTGGCTGGAAGCGGGCGGCTCTGCAGTCGCTTCTTTTCGGGGGGTTTTCTGAACTTTTTTTTTTGCCGGGCGGCCACTTTTTCGCCTTTTGTTTGTTTGTTTTTGGCGAGCCGGGGCGCCGCGCATCCCACCGGAGCCGCAGCCAGAGCCTGCCGAGCGGAGGCAGCCTCGGAGGCGGCGGCAGCGGGTGAGTGCAGGTGGACAGGGGCTCCCCGGCAGCGCGCTCAGATCCGTGCGAGGCAGCAGCACTGAGCCAAATGACGACGCGCGTGCGCCGTCGCTGCCTCTCGGACACGCCCGCTCTCCAATCCCTGCTCCAATCCCTGTGTCGAAGAAAGGCGGCGGCGGGAGCCTCCAGGAACGGGAGGCTCCGCTGGAGGTGTGCGGGCGGCAGCGGCGCGAACGACCCGACGCCAAACGCTTTTCCCTCCGCCGCTAAACACCTCCCGGTTGCCGCGCTTTCCCCTTCCCCGCCAAGGTGCCACAGCGGCTGCTGCAGGTACGGAGGGGGAGAAGCAGCAGCGCGCGGGGAGCGGCCGCCATTGCGGCTGAAGCGGAGAGGTTCGGAGGCTCGCGCTGCGCTACAACCTCAGGCTCCTCCTCCCCAATCCGTGTGTCAGTGGAGCGCAAGCGCACTTGCGAATTCCACTGACGGACGGAAAGCTACGGAGGGACACAGGCTCTTTATTATATAGGATATGAAATTTCATGCATATCAGTTAATATCTTGACCCTCCTCCACGAAAATAGCTGTTTACTTGGCCGTTTTGCAATGTCGTGAAGGCTGAAACTTCAATTCAGTGGAGCACTTACTGTTCCCAACCCTAACCCAGCGGAAAGCCATCGAATTAGACTTTAATTTGATTTTGACATGTTTTTAGGGGGTAATTTAATTATTGTTTGATTTTATACCCATGTTATGTATCTGATGTTAGCCGCCCTGAGCCCAACTTTGGCTGGGGAGGGTGGGATATAAATAAAAGTTTATTATTACTTATTATTATTCCTTTGTAAGAAAATATGAAATATCGTAAAACAATTTTTGCAGGCAAAAAACAAAAACAAAAAAACCCCAATGTGGGGGGATGACAAGAAATTTTCCGCACCGGGTACCACCTGACCTTCCTATGCCTCTGCCTGTTTGATTTCCCACTCCACCCCCGGCGGGGGCTTTGCCAGGCTGGGGGCTGTGTGGGCTCTTACCCCTGCCCTTTGGGAAGATTCTCCCTGTACCTGTGAGCGCTGCCCATGCTCAATCCTCCTTGGCTTGCCTTTCCCTATAGGGAGAGCCCCCGTTAGGGGCTTTCTTTTGCAAAAAGGTCCCCCCCCCCATTTTGCCCGTCTTATAATTGTGGAGCTAGTCAGGGCTGTTTCCAGCTTGGCTGGAATCACTTTCGTTTATAGTATTCCCGAAGGTTGGCTTTATTTTGGGTGTGTGGAGCGCTGATGGCCGAATTTTAATCTAGCCTTGGGCGGGAGCACTATTTTGAGGTTTAATACTGCAGCTGTTGCTATTTCGAGCGTTTTGACGTGAGCATATTTGACTCATCCTCTTCTTTATTCTACATCTTATTCAGTCATTTCTTCCTGTCCAATTGACTACAATAATAGCATTCCCCTTGGAAATTGTTCCTTATCTATCCTACTGCTCTCTATGCTGCTGTGGCTGTCTATCCCACACAAAATAAACAAAAAGTTTGTGTGTGTGTGTGTATCCTGACTAACCAGGCAGCAACCTAAAGCAAATAAAAATAAAAATAAAATCAATAATAAATGAAGGGGATTGTGGTGTTTATTTTGTATTTGACACCTTCTTTGGCATTGTTGTATTTGACACCTTCTTTGGCCCCTCCCGAAAAAGAGTGGTGGTTTTGTCTTGTGACACCTCTCCTTCATGCCACGAAGTGGCACAGTGCCACCACGTCATTCTGGCTCCTGCTCCTTCGGGGCCACCCATGAAGGATATTCACCGCGAAATTCATTGGTTGACCATTTCCTCTTCTAGGACTCATTTCATAGATGTCACACCTAAATATGTTGCTGTTACATTCACCTAGGGATAGAAACATCACATTAGAATGAAAATGGTAAGGTGTTTATGGAGCATGCAGAGATACCTTCTGTTTCAAACAGGGGACCAAGAAGACTCTGCTCACAAGGTGACCGGAGCCCACATACTGCAGGCTCAGGGGGGAATTGGAAGCTCCAGGTGGGACACCTTTAATAAGCAGCCATATGTTCTCTGGCCTTGCATGCAGCCCCAGACAGAGGGTGGGCCATATGGGCCACTTGGCCCGGGCCTCCGATTCCAAAGGGGGCCTCGGTCAGCATATTCACAATCGCAAAAGTTGGTGAGTTTTTGTTTGAAATCTTGTTTGCCAAAAATTTGAACCACACGTAACTTAAAGATGTTGGCTTTCTTATCGCTATTTTTTTTTTTTTTTTGAAAATGATGAAAAATTGATGAAGATGTGGCCATTTGTTTAAAATTGTGTTAAATAGGCCAGGAATATTACTTACACCCGAGGAGTACATATAGCTCAATGAGGATAAAATTTGGTGGAAACCATGTTTTTTAAAGAAATAGTGGCTTAGGAGCAATAGTGGCTTTCTCACAAGCATACATCTTTTTTAAGAGTAGAATAAGAAGATAATAAATAAGTCAAAGTTGTCTACTTAAAAATAGATTTTAAAATACATTTTTGAACTATTAAAAATTGTATAATACATTTTAAAATGAATAATGTATTTATTGTAAAATGTATTTAAAATTATAATACATTATAAAAAAATTACGTTATCAGAGATCCCCAGGGGGAAAAAAGGTGGGGCACATTATCTTCCTGGCCCGGGCCTCTGCCTGGCTCTGCAAGGGCCTGCTTGCATGACAGGGATGGTGGAGTTTGGTCCGAATGGGACTTCCGTCACAAATCCCCATATACTGTGGGCTAGTCTTGGATGCACCTTGGAAGGGTGGTCACACTGAGGAACGGGGAGGGGAGGGGTGCAAGCCTTGGGGGCTCATTTCCATAATATTTGTAATATGCTCAAGTTCGTAATGATAAACCATGGTTTAGCTAAATCATGCTAAACTCGTTTTCATGATGCGAAACCAGCACTATGTCTGAAAGTACACATAATGTCCATACCTGTAAGAAAGGTGAGAGGTTCAACTGAGGTTTCTTCATATTCAGTCAGAAACCCCTCAATACGCCGCATACAGATACTCAGATCCGATTCCTTCGGAATGTTCCAACCTGTCCAGGTCAGAGTGGGGGGAAAGTGAGTCTGCAGTACAGCAAGCTTTCTTCTGCTGATGGCAAACAATACCATGCCATTCCATGCTAACAAAACTATAGTGAAGCCCAGGCATATGTCTCACTATTGGATGCAAGAGGGAGATATTTATCTTCAATTAACTTCCCTTAGAGTGCACCGATGTGTTCCAGGTCTTACATTAATTTGAGCCGCTAATGTTAAATATTATTTCTGTGCCCCTCAGCTGTCATCTGAAAACTGCTGAGCTCAAAACGGAGCAGCTGCATTCTGATGGACACAGAAAAGGCACAAGTGCCTCTGGTTACTTTGAACAGAAGCTGCCTATATGGCCACCTAGGAAATCTGAGCAAAATAGACCCAAGTTTGTAACCACATAAAACTACTCCCATTTGTTATTTGGGGTGCTTTGGCCAACAAAAAGGGCCCAGTGCGTGACATACCTGAGGAAATCTTCAATAAAACTTAGCCCCAGCTTAATCGCAGAAAGAGCTATATACAGGTGCAAAACTGAGCTGCGGGATCTGGATCACAGACTGACACCATGATTGGTGCAATGGTTGTGCCATTACTGGCATGGGGTCAAAAGCTGTTGCCAGTGCCTGTTTAATCCATGCTGTGCTGTTCCTTAGTTAAGAGGTGCAGCACATATACGATGATAGCATCAGTGTGGTGTTGTGGACAGAGCAGTAGATCAGGGAGATCCACTTTAAATTCCCCACTCGGAAAGACGGATGGGTGAATCTGTCATTTAGGTTTCTAATATTTCCAATATTAAATGCAGTGCTTCACTGTCTCTGGGGATCCCACGTTGGGGGTCTCACAAGAGCATAATAAGAGGCTGCTGGATCAGTCAAGGGCCCATCTAGTCCAGAATCCTGTTCTCCTAATGGTCAACCAGATGCCAGAGGGCAACTCGCAAGTAAGACTTGAACACAACAGCACTGTTGCCTTCGGTGGTTTCCAGCAACTGGCCTTGCGAGGCATTACTGCCTCTGACCATGGAATCTCTGGCTCAAGTTTAGAATTGGGGACCCAGGTCTGGGTCCAGCACCTCATTTGCTTGCACTGCCAACAGCAGTGCTTCAAAATTGCATGAAACAGCAGTGATTCTAAAATGCAATGTGTAGCAACAAAAATGTTTAAGATGTGATCTTACCTACAAATACAACAGCCTTTTTCCCAGCTGGAGGACCAAAACGTCCCTTTTTGGACATAATAATGTCCTGGGTCTGACTGGCTGTGGTTCTGGCGGAGAAACTGATCAATTTAGGAGTGTAATTTAGGTTTGGGCACTGATTCAGAAATCTGGTGGTGACCGCTGATTTCCCTGTACCAGTGGGTCCCCCGAAGAGCATGGGGGTTTCTTTCTTCACAGAGGTTTCCTTGGCCAAAAAAATCTGCAGGGCTGTTTCCATGGCTGGAATTATAAGGTCGGAGACCTGTCAGGAAGAGATGGTAAGGCATAAAAAACACATCTGGCACATTTGAAAGTAGAAAAATCTGCATCACTGCAAGAAGGAAGTGTGTGCATGAGAAAGAGAGATAATGTATTTATGATCCTGGTGGGGTGGCATATACATTGCACTCCATGCATGCAATGGAAGCTGGTCCCTTAGGGGAAATGGGGCACTGCCCCACCACCCTTACTCTGTCCTCAACTAGCCGCCACTTGCCTGCCTTCTAACTTACAGTACTGTCAGCTTCACGCTCGTTCCTTAGTCTAAGTGTTGAATAACTGAGCCAGGAAGAGGATGGGGACAAAACTAGAATTACTTGGCTCTGCCTTTCATTGGCTCTGGATCTTATTATATTTATAACAACCTTACTATATTTATAACAGTCACAATCATCATTAGCCCATCAAGGCTGTCACCCGATGTCACAATGATGTCAGGTCATACTTTTCTGCCCTCACAGGCTTGGGGATGCACAATAGGAATTAGTCCATCAAGGCTTTCCCATCATCATCGTTCCAGCCCTACATCTGCTAAAACTTCATGGTTTTTCCTGGTCGTGCCCAAAAGTGTGATGGAATGTTGAGACCAAGCTCTTACATTCATTGATTTGGGATTGAAAAAGAGATACATCTTGCTCTTTAACCAGTGATTCTAAAGCGGGACACAAAAAGCCCAAATCTAAATGGTCCAATTCAACCTTATTAAAACTAATAAACAAAGCCACAGGCAAATGATTAACAAAGTGATCAAGAATCAGTTCTCCCTCTTCTTTTTTATTTAAAGAAGGGAGGTTTCGTTATATATTAATTAATTAATTAATTAATTTATATTTTTCACAGAATTACAAGGCTATAAATGCAATGGTTTACCTTTACTCCAGGAGGAATGCTTGGCTCCTCTTTTCTAATGTTCTGCTTCTGAATATTCCATTGTTCGCTAGCTAAGCGCATGTTGTCAAACACAGTCCCTGGTTGAGGGGAAAAGGCAGTCAGGAAAGCTAAGTTCAAGGCAACAAAGCTGACTTTGGGTATTATTTCAGATTGCCAAATTGGGATATGTTTCTACGTATGCCTTCTAACCCAACAGAAACAACCCAAATGTTGCCAAATCATGATTTCAGTACAAAAGGGCAGCTATAGCAGTAGCCCACCAGTAATTTCTGTCTCCCAGTTGTGTAACAATAGCAGCAACTCCCCATTCCACACACCACTTTCAAATTACACTGCAAAAGCAAACAAAAAGGAAAGAAAACCTTAGGGAAGACCAGGAATGGATTCTCTGTGAACTGGGAGGAAAAAATGCACTCAGAGGCAGGGATGGAAGGCTCTCTATTTCAGTTCTCTTTCAGTTACTCTAAGGCTATCAGAGAGTTCCTATGACTTTACAGATATTGTTGAATAGGAACTCTCATCATTCTATTATTATTATTATTATAAAATACTTTATTTATATTGTTGTATTGATTTCATTTGTATCAACATGCACAATTATATGAATTCTTGAATACAACCCAGGCATCCTTCAGGTTGAAGGGTGTGGTATAAGTTAAATATCGGCATAAATAATCCCACGTCATTCTACTTGGGGCTTATGGGAGCTGGAGTTCCCCATCTCTTGTGTTCAGGATGATCATCTCCTTTCTTAAGCTCAGAAACAGGGGTGAGCAAACTTTTTCAGCAGCAGGCCATTCCACTGTCCCTCAGACTTTGTGGGGGCCGGATTTTTTTTTGCCTGGGGGGTGGGGTGGGGTGAATGAATGAATTCCTATGCCCCACAAATAACCCAGAGATGCATTTTAAATAAAAGCACATATTCAACTCATGTAAACTCATCATTGTACCTGAAATGTCACATAAATACATACATATTAAAATGTTTTCATAATACGAATATCTCATTTAACAAATCTTCTAGAAGATTTTCAACCTCCCTGTTCTTTCAACTTTGTTCCTCCCTCTGCTTTTCAACATTGTGATGTTGGGCTAGGGATAACATCACAATGTTGAAAAGTTGATATCACCCAGCTCTACCCCCACCCCCGGACTTTCTCCCACACTCCCTACCTGGATTGGGGTCCCTGGCAGCTTATTTCTGCAAAAGGAAGTACACCTGCTGTTGTAACAGCCTGCTTCTAAACTGCAATGTGTAGCAACAAAAATGTTTAAGATGTGATCTTACCTACAAATACAACAGCCTTTTTCACAGCTGGAGGACCAAAATGTCCCTTTTTGGACATAATAATGTCCTGGGTCTGACTGGCTGTGGTTCTAGCGGAGAAACTGATCAATTTAGGAGTGTAATTTAGGTTTGGGCACTGATTCAGAAATCTGGTGGTGACCGCTGATTTCCCTCTACCAGTGGGTCCCCCGAAGAGCATGGGGGGTTCTTTCTTCACAGAGGTTTCCTTGGCCAAAAAAATCTGCAGGGCTGTTTCCATGGCTGGAATTATAAGGTCGGAGACCTGTCAGGAAGAGATGGTAAGGCGTAAAAAACACATCTGGCACATTTGAAAGTAGAAAAATCTGCATCACTGCAAGAAGGAAGTGTGTGCATGAGAAAGAGAGATAATGTATTTATGATCCTGGTGGGGTGGCATATACATTGCACTCCATGCATGCAATTGAAGCTGGTCCCTTAGGGGAAATGGGGCACTGCCCCACCACCCTTACTTTGTCCTCAACTAGCCGCCACTTGCCTGCCTTCTAACTTACAGTACTGTCAGCTTCACGCTCGTTCCTTAGTCTAAGTGTTGAATAACTGAGCCAGGAAGAGGATGGGGACAAAACTAGAATTACTTGGCTCTGCCTTTCATTGGCTCTGGATCTTATTATATTTATAACAATCTTACTATATTTATAACAGTCACAATCATGATTAGCCCATCAAGGCTGTCACCCGATGTCACAATGATGTCAGGTCATCCCTTTCTGCCCTCACAGGCCTGGGGATGCACAATAGGAATTAGTCCATCAAGGCTTTCCCATCATCATAGTTCCAGAACTACATCTGCTAAAACTTCATGGTTTTTCCTGGTCGTGCCCAAAAGTGTGATGGAATGTTGAGACCAAGCTCTTACATTCATTGATTTGGGATTGAAAAAGAGATACATCTTGCTCTTTAACCAGTGATTCTAAAGCGGGACACAAAAATCCCAAATCTAAATGGTCCAATTCAACCTGATTAAAACTAATAAACAAAGCCACAGGCAAATGATTAACAAAGTGATCAAGAATCAGTTCTCCCTCTTCTTTTTTATTTAAAGAAGGGAGGTTTCGTTATATATTAATTAATTAATTAATTAATTAATTAATTTATATTTTTCACAGAATTACAAGGCTATAAATGCAATGGTTTACCTTTACTCCAGGAGGAATGCTTGGCTCCTCCTTTCTAACGTTCTCCTTCTGAATATTCCATTGTTCGCTAGCTAAGCACATGTTGTCAAACACAGTCCCTGGTTGAGGGGAAAAGGCAGTCAGGAAAGCTAAGCTCAAGGCAACAAAGCTGACTTTGGGTATTATTGCAGATTGCCAAATTGGGATATGTTTCTATGTATGCCTTCTAACCCAACAGAAACAACCCAAATGTTGCCAAATCATGATTTCAGCACAGAAGGGCAGCTACAGCAGTAGCCCACCAGTAATTTCTGTCTCCCAGTTGTGTAACAATAGCAGCAACTCCCCATTCCACACACCACTTTCAAATTACACTGCAAAAGCAACCAAAAAGGAAACAAAACCTTAGGGAAGACCAGGAATGGATTCTCTGTGAACTGGGAGGAAAAAATGCACTCAGAGGCAGGGATGGAAGGCTCTCTCAATTTCAGTTCTCTTTCAGTTACTCTAAGGCTATCAGAGAGTTCCTATGACTTTACATATATTGTTGAATAGGAACTCTCATCATTCTATTATTATTATTATTATTATAAAATACTTTATTTATATTGTTGTATTGATTTCCTTTGTATCAACATGCACAATTATATGAATTGTTGAATACAACCCAGGCATCCTTCAGGTTGAAGGGTGTGGTATAAGTTAAATATGGGCATAAATAATCCCACGTCATTCTACTTGGGGGTTATGGGAGCTGGAGTTCCCCATCTCTGGTGTTCAGGATGATCAGCTCCTTTCTTAAGCTCTGAGACAGGGGTGAGCAAATCTTTTCAGCAGCAGGCCATTCCACTGTCCCTCAGACCTTGTGGGGGGCCGGATTCTTTTTCCCCGGGGTGGGGGGTGGGGTGAATGAATGAATTCCTATGCCCCACAAATAACCCAGAGATGCATTTTAAATAAAAGCACATATTCAACTCATGTAAACTCATCATTGTACCTGAAATGTCACATAAATACATACATATTAAAATGTTTTCAAAATACGAATATCTCATTTAACAAATCTTCTAGAAGATTTTCAACCTCCCTGTTCTTTCAACTTTGTTCCTCCCTCTGCTTTTCAACATTGTGATGTTGGGCTAGGGATAACATCACAATGTTGAAAAGTTGATATCACCCAGCTCTACCCCCACCCCCGGACTTTCTCCCACACTCCCTACCTGGATTGGGGTCCCTGGCAGCTTATTTCTGCAAAAGGAAGTACACCTGCTGTTGTAACAGCCTGCTTCTAAACTGCAATGTGTAGCAACAAAAATGTTTAAGATGTGATCTTACCTACAAATACAACAGCCTTTTTCCCAGCTGGAGGACCAAAACGTCCCTTTTTGGACATAATAATGTCCTGGGTCTGACTGGCTGTGGTTCTGGTGGAGAAACTGATCAATTTGGGAGTGTAATTTAGGTTTGGGCACTGATTCAGAAATCTGGTGGTGACCGCTGATTTCCCTGTACCAGTGGGTCCCCCGAAGAGCATGGGGGGTTCTTTCTTCACAGAGGTTTCCTTGGCCAAAAAAATCTGCAGGGCTGTTTCCATGGCTGGAATTATAAGCTCGGAGACCTGTCAGGAAGAGATGGTAAGGCATAAAAAACACATCTGGCACATTTGAAAGTAGAAAAATCTGCATCACTGCAAGAAGGAAAGTGTGTGCATGAGAAAGAGAGATAATGTATTTATGATCCTGGTGGGGTGGTGGCATATACATTGCACTCCATGCATGCAATGGAAGCTGGTCCCTTAGGGCAGTGTTCCCCAACCTTGGGCCTCCAGCTGTTTTCGGACTACAATTCCCACCATCCCTGACCACTGGCCTTGCTAGCGAGGGATGATGGGTGTTGTAGTCCAAAAACAGCTGGAGGCCCAAGGTTGGGGAACACTGCCTTTGGGGAAATGTGGCACTGCCCCATCAACCTTACTCTGTCCTCAACTAGCCGCCACTTGCCTGCCTTCTAACTTACAGTACGGTCAGCTTCACACTCGTTCCTTAGTCTAAGTGTTGAATAACTGAGCCAGGAAGAGGATGGGGACAAAACTAGAATTACTTGGCTCTGCCTTTCATTGGCTCTGGATCTTATTATATTTATAACAATCTTACTATATTTATAACAGTCACAATCATCATTAGCCCATCAAGGCTGTCACGCGATGTCACAATGATGTCAGGTCATCCCTTTCTGCCCTCACAGGCCTGGGGATGCACAATAGGAATTAGTCCATCAAGGCTTTCCCATCATCATCGTTCCAGCCCTACATCTGCTAAAACTTCATGGTTTTTCCTGGTCGTGCCCAAAAGTGTGATGGATTGTTGAGACCAAGCTCTTACATTCATTGATTTGGGATTGAAAAAGAGATACATCTTGGTCTTTAACCAGTGATTCTAAAGCGGGACACAAAAAGCCCAAATCTAAATGGTCCAATTCAACCTGATTAAAACTAATAAACAAAGCCACAGGCAAATGATTAACAAAACCATCAAGAATCAGTTCTCCCTCTTCTTTTTTATTTAAAGAAGGGAGGTTTCATTATTTATTTTTTATTTATATTTTTCACACAATTACAAGGCCATAAATGCAATGGTTTACCTTTACTCCAGGAGGAATGCTTGGCTCCTCCTTTCTAATGTTCTCCTTCTGAATATTCCATTGTTCGCTAGCTAAGCACATGTTTTCAAACACAGTCCCTGGTTGAGGGGAAAAGGCAGTCAGGAAAGCTAAGTTCAAGGCAACAAAGCTGACTTTGGGTATTATTGCAGATTGCCAAATTGGGATATGTTTCTACGTATGCCTTCTAACCCAACAGAAACAACCCAAATGTTGCCAAATCATGATTTCAGCACAGAAGGGCAGCTACAGCAGTAGCCCACCAGTAATTTCTGTCTCCCAGTTGTGTAACAATAGCAGCAACTCCCCATTCCACACACCACTTTCAAATTACACTGCAAAAGCAAACAAAAAGGAAACAAAACCTTAGGGAGGACCAGGAATGGATTCTCTGTGAACTGGGAGGAAAAAATGCACTCAGAGGCAGGGATGGAAGGCTCTCTCAATTTCAGTTCTCTTTCAGTTACTCTAAGGGTATCAGAGAGTTCCTATGACTTTACATATATTGTTGAATAGGAACTCTCATCATTCTATTATTATTATAAAATACTTTATTTATATTGTTGTATTGATTTCCTTTGTATCAACATGCACAATTATATGAATTGTTGAATACAACCCAGGCATCCTTCAGGTTGAAGGGTGTGGTATAAGTTAAATATGGGCATAAATAATCCCACGTCATTCTACTTGGGGGTTATGGGAGCTGGAGTTCCCCATCTCTGGTGTTCAGGATGATCAGCTCCTTTCTTAAACTCTGAGACAGGGGTGAGCAAACCTTTTCAGCAGCAGGCCATTCCACTGTCCCTCAGACCTTGTGGGGGGCCGGATTCTTTTTCCCCGGGGTGGGGGGTGGGGGGAATGAATGAATTCCTATGCCCCACAAATAACCCAGAGATGCATTTTAAATAAAAGCACATATTCAACTCATGTAAACTCATCATTGTACCTGAAATGTCACATAAATACATACATATTAAAATGTTTTCAAAATACGAATATCTCATTTAACAAATCTAGAAGATTTTCAACCTCCCTGTTCTTTCAACTTTGTTTCTCCTTCCGCTTTTCAACATCATGGTGTTGGGCTAGGGATAACATCACAATGTTGAAAAGTTGATATCACCCAGCTCTACCCCCACCCCCGGACTTTCTCCCACACTCCCTACCTGGATTGGGGTCCCTGGCAGCTTATTTCTGCAAAAGGAAGTACACCTGCTGTTGTAACAGCCTGCTTCTAAACTGCAATGTGTAGCAACAAAAATGTTTAAGATGTGATCTTACCTACAAATACAACAGCCTTTTTCCCAGCTGGAGGACCAAAACGTCCCTTTTTGGACATAATAATGTCCTGGGTCTGACTGGCTGTGGTTCTGGTGGAGAAACTGATCAATTTGGGAGTGTAATTTAGGTTTGGGCACTGATTCAGAAATCTGGTGGTGACTGCTGATTTCCCTGTACCAGTGGGTCCCCCAAAGAGCATGGGGGGTTCTTTCTTCACAGAGGTTTCCTTGGCCAAAAAAATCTGCAGGGCTGTTTCCATGGCTGGAATTATAAGGTCGGAGACCTGTCAGGAAGAGATGGTTAGGCGTAAAAAACACATCTGGCACATTTGAAAGTAGAAAAATCTGCATCACTGCAAGAAGGAAGTGTGTGCATGAGAAAGAGAGATGATGTATTTATGATCCTGGTGGGGTGGCATATACATTGCACTCCATGCATGCAATGGAAGCTGGTCCCTTAGGGGAAATGGGGCACTGCCCCACCACCCTTACTCTGTCCTCAACTAGCCGCCACTTGCCTGCCTTCTAACTTACAGTACTGTCAGCTTCACGCTCGTTCCTTAGTCTAAGTGTTGAATCATAGAATCATAAAATCATAGAATCATAGAATCGTAGAGTTGGAAGAGACCACAAGGGCCATCCAGTCCAACCCCCTGCCAAGCAGGAAACACCATCAAAGCATTCCTGACAGGTGGCTGTCAAGCCTCTGCTTAAAGACCTCCAAAGAAGGGGACTCCACCACACTCCTTGGCAGCAAATTCCACTGTCGAACAGCTCTTACTGTCAAGAAATTCTTCCTAATGTTTAGGTGGAATCTTCTTTCTTGTAGTTTGAATCCATTGCTCCGTGTCCGCTTCTCTGGAGCAGCAGAAAACAACCTTTCTCCCTCCTCTATATGACATCCTTTTATATATTTGAACATGGCTATCATATCACCCCTTAACCTTCTCTTCTCCAGGCTAAACATACCCAGCTCCCTAAGCCGTTCCTCATAAGGCATCGTTTCCAGGCCTTTGACCATTTTGGTTGCCCTCCTCTGGACACGTTCCAGCTTGTCAATATCCTTCTTGAACTGTGGTGCCCAGAACTGGACACAGTATTCCAGGTGAGGTCTGACCAGAGCGGAATACAGTGGTACTATTACTTCCCTTGATCTAGATGCTATACTCCTATTGATGCAGCCCAAAATTGCATTGGCTTTTTTAGCTGCTGCATCACACTGTTGACTCATGTCAAGTTTGTGGTCTACCAAGACTCCTAGATCCTTTTCACTTGTACTGCTCTCAAGCCAGGTATCACCCATCCTGTATTTGTGCCTTTCATTTTTTTTGCCCAAGTGTAGTACTTTACATTTCTCCCTGTTAAAATTCATCCTGTTTGCCTTGGCCCAGTTCTCTAATCTGTTAAGGTCATTTTGAAGTGTGATCCTGTCCTCTGGGGTATTAGCCACCCCTCCCAATTTGGTGTCATCTGCAAATTGATCAGGATGCCCTCAAGCCCATCATCCAAGTCATTGATAAAGATGTTGAATAAGACTGGGCCCAAGACAGAACCCTGTGACACCCCACTAGTCACTTCTCTCCAGGATGAAGAGGAGCCATTGATGAGCACCCTTTGGGTTCGGTCAGTCAGCCAGTTACAAATCCTAACTGAATAACTGAGCCAGGAAGAGGATGGGGACAAAACTAGAATTACTTGGCTCTGCCTTTCATTGGCTCTGGATCTTATTATATTTATAACAACCTTACTATATTTAGAACAATTACAATCATCCTTAGCCCATCAAGGCTGTCACGCGATGTCACAATGATGTCAGGTCATCCCTTTCTGCCCTCACAGGCCTGGGGATGCACAACAGGAATTAGTCCATCAAGGCTTTCCCATCATCATCGTTCCAGCCCTACATCTGCTCAAACTTCATGGTTTTTTCTGGTCGTGCTCAAAAGTGTGATGGAATGTTGAGACCAAGCTCTTACATTCATTGATTTGGGATTGAAAAAGAGATACATCTTGGTCTTTAACCAGTGATTCTAAAGCGGGACACAAAAAGCCCAAATCTAAAGGGTCCAATTCAACCTTATTAAAACTAATAAACAAAGCCACAGGCAAATGATTAACAAAGTGATCAAGAATCAGTTCTCCCCCTTCTTTTTTATTTAAAGAAGGGAGGTTTCGTTATATATTAATTAATTAATTAATTAATATTTTTCACAGAATTACAAGGCTATAAATGCAATGGTTTACCTTTATTCCAGGAAGAATGCTTGGCTCCTCCTTTCTAATGTTCTCCTTCTGAATATTCCATTGTTCGCTAGCTAAGCACATGTTGTCAAACACAGTCCCTGGTTGAGGGGAAAAGGCAGTCAGGAAAGCTAAGTTCAAGGCAACAAAGCTGACTTTCGGTATTATTGCAGATTGCCAAATTGGGATATGTTTCTACGTATGCCTTCTAACCCAACAGAAACAACCCAAATGTTGCCAAATCATGGTTTCGGTACAGAAGGGCAGCTACAGCAGTAGCCCACCAGTAATTTCTGTCTCCCAGTTGTGTAACAATAGCAGCAACTCCCCATTCCACACACCACTTTCAAATTACACTGCAAAAGCAACCAAAAAGGAAACAAAACCTTAGGGAAGACCAGGAATGGATTCTCTGTGAACTGGGAGGAAAAAATGCACTCAGAGGCAGGGATGGAAGGCTCTCTCAATTTCAGTTCTCTTACAGTTACTCTAAGGCTATCAGAGAGTTCCTATAACTTTACAGATAGTGTTGAATATGAACTCTCATCATTCTATTAGTATTATTATTATTATTATTATTATTATTATTATTATTATTTTAAAATACTTTATTTATATTGTTGTATTGATTTCCTTTGTATCAACATGCACAATTATATGAATTGTTGAATACAACCCAGGCATCCTTCAGGTTGAAGGGTGTGGTATAAGGAAGTACACCTGCTGTTGTAACAGCCTGCTTCTAAACTGCAATGTGTAGCAACAAAAATGTTTAAGATGTGATCTTACCTACAAATACAACAGCCTTTTTCACAGCTGGAGGACCAAAACGTGCCTTTTTGGACATAATAATGTCCTGGGTCTGACTGGCTGTGGTTCTGGTGGAGAAACTGATCAATTTGGGAGTGTAATTTAGGTTTGGGCACTGATTCAGAAATCTGGTGGTGACCGCTGATTTCCCTCTACCAGTGGGTCCCCCGAAGAGCATGGGGGGTTCTTTCTTCACAGAGGTTTCCTTGGCCAAAAAAATCTGCAGGGCTGTTTCCATGGCTGGAATTATAAGGTCGGAGACCTGTCAGGAAGAGATGGTAAGGCGTAAAAAACACATCTGGCACATTTGAAAGTAGAAAAATCTGCATCACTGCAAGAAGGAAGTGTGTGCATGAGAAAGAGAGATGATGTATTTATGATCCTGGTGGGGTGGCATATACATTGCACTCCATGCATGCAATGGAAGCTGGTCCCTTAGGGGAAATGGGGCACTGCCCCACCACCCTTACTCTGTCCTCAACTAGCCGCCACTTGCCTGCCTTCTAACTTACAGTACTGTCAGCTTCACGCTCGTTCCTTAGTCTAAGTGTTGAATAACTGAGCCAGGAAGAGGATGGGGACAAAACTAGAATTACTTGGCTCTGTCTTTCATTGGCTCTGGATCTTATTATATTTATAACAATCTTGCTATATTTATAACAGTCACAATCATCATTAGCCCATCAAGGCTGTCACGCGATGTCACAATGATGTCAGGTCATCCCTTTCTGCCCTCACAGGCCTGGGGATGCACAATAGGAATTAGTCCATCAAGGCTTTCCCATCATCATCGTTCCAGCCCTACATCTGCTAAAACTTCATGGTTTTTCCTGGTCGTGCCCAAAAGTGTGATGGAATGTTGAGACCAAGCTCTTACATTCATTGATTTGGGATTGAAAAAGAGATACATCTTGCTCTTTAACCAGTGATTCTAAAGCGGGACACAAAAAGCCCAAATCTAAATGGTCCAATTCAACCTTATTAAAACTAATAAACAAAGCCACAGGCAAATGATTAACAAAGTGATCAAGAATCAGTTCTCCCTCTTCTTTTTTATTTAAAGAAGGGAGGTTTCGTTATATATTAATTAATTAATTAATTAATTTATATTTTTCACAGAATTACAAGGCTATAAATGCAATGGTTTACCTTTACTCCAGGAGGAATGCTTGGCTCCTCCTTTCTAATGTTCTCCTTCTGAATATTCCATTGTTCGCTAGCTAAGCACATGTTGTCAAACACAGTCCCTGGTTGAGGGGAAAAGGCAGTCAGGAAAGCTAAGTTCAAGGCAACAAAGCTGACTTTCGGTATTATTGCAGATTGCAAAATTGGGATATGTTTCTACGTAGAAAACCCAACAGAAACAACCCAAATGTTGCCAAATCATGGTTTCGGTACAGAAGGGCAGCTACAGCAGTAGCCCACCAATAATTTCTGTCTCCCAGTTGTGTAACAATAGCAGCAACTCCCCATTCCACACACCACTTTCAAATTACACTGCAAAAGCAACCAAAAAGGAAACAAAACCTTAGGGAGGACCAGGAATGGATTCTCTGTGAACTGGGAGGAAAAAATGCACTCAGAGGCAGGGATGGAAGGCTCTCTCAATTTCATTTCTCTTTCAGTTACTAAGGCTATCAGAGAGTTCCTATGACTTTACAGATATTGTTGAATAGGAACTCTCATTGTTGTTGTTGTTGTTGTTTTTGTTTTAGAATACTTTATTTATATTGTTGGAGTTATGTCCTTTGTATCAACATGCACAATTTCATGAATTGTTGAATACAACCCTGGTATTCTTTAGGTTGAAGTGTGTGGCATAACTTAAATAACTGCATAAATAATCCCAGGTCATTCTACTTGGGGTTTATGGGAGCTGGAGTTCCCCATCTCTGGTGTTCAGGATGATCAGCTCCTTTCTTAAGCTCTGAGACAGGGGTGAGCAAACGTTTTCAGCATCAGGCTGGTCCACTGTCTCTCAGACCTTGTGGGGGGCCGGAATATTTTCTTTTGGGGGGGGGGAAATGAAAGAATTTCTATGCCCCACAAATAACCCAGAGATGCACTTTAAATAAAAGGACACATTCTAATCATGTAAAAACACTTTGATTCTCAGACCATCCGCAGTCCATATTTAGAAGGCAATTGGGCTGCATCTGGCCCCCGCGCCTTAGTTTGCCTACCCATGGTCTGGGACCTATTACAAAATAATTGAATGCCCATACTGGAGATTTGATGCTCATGATGCATTAAGAAGCCAATTATTTAAATTTGCATAAGTATATGTGTTTAAACAGACCTTTTCCCAGAAACTTGTTTTCATTGGCTAGAGTTGCAAGATCGGGGCATGGATGCTTCTCATCCATTCCCATCAAATCTTCATCGTCATAATGGTCGGATCCATTTCTTCCCTCGGCTTTGGCGCACACCGCAGCCAAAAGAAATACACCGTGCAGCCACAGCATCATCTGTAGACTGCACACCGTCATCTATTTTTTTAAAAAAGAGCAGGTGTAGATTGAGAACGCTGGATGACAGAGCACTTTCGTCCACTTTAAATCCACCCCCCTAAATCTCCCTCCCACAAAACACTAAGAAGGAGGTGGCCAGAGAGACTGGCAGCTTACCCAGACCCGGGCTGGGCGGCTGTTGTGCCCCATCGTGCCAGGCTCTGACCCCCAGGAAACAATGCTGCGACTAGGCGGCCGGCAGCTGGGGAATTCCTGTGCCAGCCGCTTGGATTAGCAGGCTTTCTCACCATCTATTTCTTTGAATTCTGGCCAATACGGATTTGGCCGAAGCCAAATCCAACCTACACCTGTAATCAATAAACCTGTGGCCTAATTGAAATCCCATAACATCCAGTTTCTTCACCTAACAACTTACCCTCTTTGCTGTTGATCGAGATCAACCGCAATACCCTCTGGGCCCCAGATCAGCTCAATTTAACCTTAATGTAGGATTGTGATGTGATCTGACACCCCTGGCTTGAATCAGTATCTGAGCAACCAAACAGCAGAGGAGAGGGAGTTGAAAGTTTTGGCAGCAGGGTGGCCAACTTGGATAAAATGTGGGGTGGGGGGCAGCAGGTATGGCCTGGCCTGCAGAATAGAACACATGATGTGGTGCACGCACACCATTTGAATGGCAATGCCCATCAACTGGGGGGGGGGCAGCCCCCTCAAAGATTTTAGTAGAGGCTGAAGACCCCTCAGCCCCTAGGAGTGGGCTCCTATGGTTGGCAGATAAAGACCCTGAGAATATGCCCTTCCAAAGGTCTCACAGATAGTGGTGAATGGAGATGTGACTAAACCCCGTGATATGCAGAAGGGGACAAGGCAAAGATTCCACTATCCCTGTTACTTTTTATTCTGGTCCTAGAAGTGTTGCTGAGACATATTCGATGAAAGAATTATGGGAAGAAAGATTTAAAAAGAAACATACATGCTAAGAGCATTTGCTGATGACATGATGTTAACTTTGGAAAACCCACAGCAGGGAGTAGGTATTCTTATGGACCCATAAAATGAGTTTGGTGCATTAGCAGGCTTTAAAATTAACCATCAGAAAAGGGAAATATTAATATGACAACATATTTGGTGGTCAACAACAAATAACATCTGACATGTGTTGAAGCTAGAAAAGATATGCAAAGATGGGAAAGTTAAAATTGCCATTGCTGGTCAAAAATTCAGTAATAAAAATGAATGTTTTGCCTAGAATGATCTTTTTATTTCAAACAATAGCTATTGCGACTGATTTACTGTTTAGAGAATGGCAAAAAAGATTTATCTAAGTTTTATGGCAACGTAAAAAACCACGAGTTAAAATGAAAGTACCGCGAGATGTGAAGGAACTGCCTGATTTGAAATTGTATTTTACAGCCTGTTGCTTAATGTGGAGGAAGTAGTGGGTGATCCTAAGAAATAGGAGGATTTTGGAATTAGAATGTCATGATTTCAGGTTTGGATGACATGGATATATGTCGTATGACAAGGTCAAAGTGGACTTTAAAAATATTTTTGTTACCAAGCACACGTTTTGCTCCTGCTCCTCACTCTGGACCATGATGCTTAAGAACAAACAACCCAAAATGCCATGGAATGTGCAACGTTAGTAATATTATTATACGTCAAGAAAAATAATAATTGGGTATGGCAAAGATCAAAAGTTGTGAATGTAGTGGAATAGGCCACTAAGTCAAAACTGACCGCCATGTGCATCATGGAGTGATGGCGGTAGGGGGGCTCGGCCGGCTCATTGAAACGGCCAGATGGTGATGTGCAGACCAGCCACACTGTGGTGCATGGCTCTGTCCCAGGCACCAATCAGCTAGGCCAGCTGAGCTCCTGGGGGTGGGACCTAGGGGCAGACTGCAGGAAGAGCCTCTCCCCTCTGGTTTGGGTCTGAGCTCTAAATGAGGAGAGCTGGCACGCCTTGTGACAATTGCCATCTTGGACCTGAAGTTCTTAAATTCTTGTTTTGCAGCACTCAGCCTTTGCTATGGAGAAAGGTTGGCCACCGGCTGATGGGGCTGGGCATTGGGGGGGGGGATTTTGCCTTCCCCAGAGCACTGTTATTCTTGGTATGGATGTTACATTTATTGATAATGTCGTCCTTAGTTTCTGGCAGATGCTGCAGGCATTGGGCTCCCTGCTTCTCAATGGGGACCCTTTTGAGGAGGTATGTGGGTGTTGCTTCTGGACCCAAACCAGCTTTGGCCCTGGAATGCCTGTGACCTGCAGGATGGCAAAGCTCTCTGACCTTCCACTAACAGTTCTCAGCCTGAAGATTGGCTGTGTGCTTCTGGCCAGATCCTGATATTTGGATCCTTGCACCCGATGTTAGGCCAAATGGGCTTAGTTGTAACCGATAAAGTTCTGGCCATTTTTCTTTCTTTGTGGGGTTGTTGCTGTCCACACTCTGAGCACAAATGGTCAAACTGCAATTTGCTACATTCCGTAGTCACAAGGAAATCAAAACATTTTCTCTTGTTTTCTCAGACTCAAAAGCTTTATTAGTTTGACTGCAGATCAAACAGAGAGGAAAATTCTAATGTTACATTCATTTTTGTAATAACTAGAAACAATTACATGTAAAAAAAAACCTATTGGAAACAATTTACTTATAATATGGTTTTGTCCTGTAGTAGATCAGTGATAATCAAAAATGAACAATACGCTAATAATTATTATTTTAATACAAAGAGATGGTTGGTATAAGTAAGAAATTCAGGAGCCTTATATTATTTCTGTGGGACATTTGCAAGACGCATGACAGTCTTTCATTACATAATGATTGCATCCCACTTGATCCTTTAAGCTTGCACAGTTGCTATAACGATTTGTTTCCTTGCATGGATTGGCTAAAAATGAGAGAGAGAGAGAGATTATTACATTTGTAGGCGTATCATTAAAATCATAGGAGGCAGCCCTAAGTCACTAGGCCAGTTCACATATTTGCTAAGAGTTCTCATGCAGAGAACTGGGAACAGACCCTCCAAGTGTCCCTATTTTCCAGGGAGATTCTTGATTTAGAGAAGCTGAATTGATCTGAATTGATCCCAGAATGTTCCCCTTTCCCTTAGGATGTCCCTATTTTCATTGGAGAAATGTTGGAGGGTATGGAGTTATTCAACCTCCGAGCCATCTGAAGGCAATCCCATATAGGGAAGGGTTTTTTTAATGCTTTATTATGTTTTTTTATATGTTGGAAGCTGCCCAGAGTGACTGTGGCAACCCAGTATGATGTGTGGGGTATAAATAGTAAAACTATCCCTATTTTCTTCGGAGAAATGTTGGAGGGTATATGGAAGCACACAAGGTTGCCAGAAGATTCACAAGCGATCAGGGAGCATGCTGACTATATGACACAGTGCCTCCACATGCAAGGTGGGCCTACAGCTGCTGCTGTTTACACCATTGCAGCAACTTGAAAAGAGGAGTGTGGCGAACCCCCTTGTTCTCTCTCTCGAAGAAGGTTCGTCTCAAAACCAACTCCCTCTCACTTTAAGGTTTATTATTAATGAGAGTCCGTATCCAGCTTACGTGGCCTGGTATCCTTAATGCTCTGGGCTATTTAGGTGAACCACCTTTTGCCTACAGTGCTGCCCTCAGCTCGGCTCCCCACTGTAACGATTTGCCTCACAATTCTGGCAACTTAATGGCACTCCAGGTTTTCACCTTCTAGCCCCTCTCTTTGTGACTCTGAGACACAAACTAACACCCTTTCCTCAGGTAAGTTTTGCCCCCTTCCCGAGTACACACCTCTGTGAGCTTTGATACCCCGCTGGATTAATAATGACGATTCCTTTATGGCACAAAAAGAACTGTACTTTATTTCTTAGAGAACATAGTTGATTTAAAGATTCATGCGTTCACAATCTTAGTCACAGTAACACATTCACTATTTCACTTTATAGTTTCACTACAAACTAATCCGAACCACTATCCTGGCCCCACACCCTTCTTCTCCCTGTCACCACACACACCCTCCCTCTTCTCAACTGTCATAACGGCTGTCCCCTCATTTTAAACCGGGGATTGTCCCGCCCCTAAAGGATGAGCTGTCAGTCAAAGTGAGGGTGGATTAACTCCTTCTGAATCGGGAGGTAATAACTCCTTCACCTTAGGGCCAATCCGTTACAAGGAGCATAGAATCAGTGGCGCATATCTCAGCCTGACCCCATGCACGCTCTGCAGTACTGTATATGCACTGTTGTATGTATTCGTTTACTTTGCAGTTACTTCAGAAAACCTGGAGTATATATAGAATCATCGAATTGTAAAGTTGGAAGGGACCCTGATATGCATATAATATGCACCTAACATTAAATGCATAATGGTGCAAGAATTTTTCACCATGTGAAAAGGATTGAGGGGGATAGTTTCTTGTCAAGATTAAGAAGTGAGAAGGGAAGAAGAAAAATGGTGTGCATAAACTCAACAAAGAGATGTTCCAAAATCCCATCTGTGTGTGAAATCGGGTCCTCCCTTAAAGAGGGCATGTATTGTGGTGCAGGGCTGTCTTAAGCTTATCTGGCACCGTGGTGCAAGGATCCCTCTGGGCGGGCAGCAGCTGGAGGGCGGCTTCTCGGCGGAACGGAGGCTCCGGGTTGATAAGACTAGCAAGTTCGGCAGCAGCAGCTGGAGTTGCAAGGGCGCAAATTGCCCCATTGAGTTTGGGAGACGGGGGGTGGCGGGCGTGCTTCCTCGCAAGTAAGTTCGTGGCTGCATTTTGAGCAGCGCAGCCTTCTCCTCTGAGGCATGTGGGCTCGGCGTGTTTACGTGGCGAACCACAAAAGGGAGCTTCCCCTCCTTGCCAAGGAAGAAGGGGTGGATTCAGATCTACATCAGGCACCCCCAAACTGCGGCCCTCCAGATGTTTTGGCCTACAACTCCCATGATCGCTAGCTAACAGGACCAGTGGTCAGGGATGATGGGAATTGTAGTCCAAGGCATCTGGAGGGCCGAAGTTTGGGGGTGCCTGATCTACATCAAGAACAAGGGGAGGAGGGATTGCCTGCTGATCAAGATGGCCGAGGTGTATCTCTACTTTCCGCACAACTACAAGAGCGACATCCCATCAAGACTTGTATTGGGATTTGCTGCCCCTGTGGATCCTGTTGCATGAGGCGGTCACCTCACCTTGCCTCACAGGTGGACCGGCCCCGTTCTAAGACACTGCACTAGATCATGCTTCCCCTCAGAGACGCAGCTCTTTGAAATTGGGCCCTTCTTCGTACGCCTCCTCTGTGAGAGGTTGGGTGGGCTTTACAACATGAGAACGGGCCTTTTCTGTGGTGGCTCCCCATTGGAAGAACGCTCTCCCCGGGGAAGCTCCCTGGCGTGGGTGTGTTTTAGAAAGGGGTTGAATTGTAGCCGGGCTGGTTTCCTAACTCAATGTTCTTCTACTTGCTGGCCTATTAACATTACTTGGCCAGAAGTTGACACGTAAACTGACTTAAATATGCTGCAGAACGGAATTCCCTCGTGGAAGTATCTGTGGCATGCTTGCGTAATGTCTGTCCCGGGCTGTTTGCTAAGCAGGCAAAGTAAGGTAAGTAAGTTTAACTGCTTAATGGATGGGCCGTATCATGGCACGGTAACCTGCTGTGGATATCTCTATTTTGCGGCAACTCTTTCTTCTTCTTCGGGCTATTGTGTACAATGCAGTGGCCTTTTCAATCCAATATTTTTATCAGGCTAAAATTCAAAAGGGGTGTGGTGTGTTCGGGCAGTTCCTTTTCGTCGCAGTAGCAGGCGCTGTGCCGATGGAAGAAATCATGACGTTTTAACGGTAAAACAGGTACCCTGCTATGGTCCTTATTTGTGTGGTCACGAAATTAAAAGACGCCTGCTTCTTGGGAGAAAAGCAATGACATACCTAGACAGCATCTCCAAAAGCAGAGACATCACCTTGCCGACAAAGGTCCGTAAGCAAAAACCACCTTTGAAAGAAACTGCTGTGCATTCATGTGGTTTTACTTGAGTATTTGTGATCAACTAACTGGTCAAGAGATTTTTATTTAAGTTAGAACAGAGGTTGTCAAATATCAGGCCAGGAATGTCCAAAGTCCATTTCGGGGGCCTAATCTGACCCGCCGGCCGGTTGAATGGTTTAATCCGACCCCTGTGGCGGTTTGTTTCCTGTGGAAAAATCCAAAAAAAACAACTTCAATCCAAAAAAAAGCTCAAGAACCTTTGGGTGGAAATCGTAAAAAAAGCTCAACAAGTTCATTTTTTATTATTATTTTAAAAAATTAATTGAATTTTTAAATTTAAATTTAACAAAAGCTCAACAACTTCAACAACTTTGGTTGGACCTCAAAAATAGTTTAGGTTGGACCTAAAAAATAGAGATATCCACAGCATGTTACCGTGTCATGGAACGGCCCATCCAGTAAGCAAACCACGTCCACGCCTGCTTAGCAAACAGCCCGGTACAGACACTACGCAACCATGCCACAGATACTTCCACGAGAGAATTCCGTTCTGCAGCATATTTAAGTCAGTTTACGTGTCACCTTCCTGCCAAGTAATGTTAATAGGCCAGCAAGTAGAAGAACATTTAGTTAGGATGATGAGAATTGTAGTCCAAGACATCTGGAGGGCCGGACTTTGAGGGTGCCTGATCTACATCAAGAACAAGGGGAGGAGGGATTGCCTGCTGATCAAGATGGCCGAGGTGTATCTCTACTTTCCGCACAACTACAAGAGCGACATCCCATCAAGACTTGTATTGGGATTTGCTGCCCCTGTGGATCCTGTTGCATGAGGCGGTCACCTCACCTTGCCTCACAGGTGGACCGGCCCCGTTCTAAGACACTGCACTAGATCATGCTTCCCCTCAGAGACGCAGCTCTTTGAAATTGGGCCCTTCTTCGTACGCCTCCTCTGTGAGAGGTTGGGTGGGCTTTACAACATGAGAACGGGCCTTTTCTGTGGTGGCTCCCCATTGGAAGAACGCTCTCCCCGGGGAAGCTCCCTGGCGTGGGTGTGTTTTAGAAAGGGGTTGAATTGTAGCCGGGCTGGTTTCCTAACTCAATGTTCTTCTACTTGCTGGCCTATTAACATTACTTGGCCAGAAGTTGACACGTAAACTGACTTAAATATGCTGCAGAACGGAATTCCCTCGTGGAAGTATCTGTGGCATGGTTGCGTAGTGTCTGTCCCGGGCTGTTTGCTAAGCAGGCAAAGTAAGGTAAGTAAGTTTAACTGCTTAATGGATGGGCCGTATCATGGCACGGTAACCTGCTGTGGATATCTCTATTTTGCGGCAACTCTTTCTACTTCTTCGGGCTATTGTGTACAATGCAGTGGCCTTTTCCATCCAATATTTTTATCAGGCTAAAATTCAAAAGGGGTGTGGTGTGTTCGGGCAGTTCCTTTTCGTCGCAGTAGGAGGCGCTGTGCCGATGTCAGAAATCATGACGTTTTAAGGGTAAAACAGGTACCCTGCTATGGTCCTTATTTGTGTGGTCACGAAATTAAAAGACGCCTGCTTCTTGGGAGAAAAGCAATGACATACCTAGACAGCATCTCCAAAAGCAGAGACATCACCTTGCCGACAAAGGTCCGTAAGCAAAAACCACCTTTGAAAGAAACTGCTGTGCATTCATGTGGCTATACTTGAGTATTTATGATCAACTAACTGGTCAAGAGATTTTTACTTAAGTTAGAACAGAGGTTGTCAAATATCAGGCCAGGAATGTCCAAAGTCCCTTTCGGGGGCCTAATCTGACCCGCCGGCCGGTTGAATGGTTTAATCCGACCCCTGTGGCGGTTTGTTTCCTGTGGAAAAATCCAAAAAAAACAACTTCAATCCTAAAAAAAGCTCAAGAACCTTTGGGTGAAAACCGTAAAAAAAGCTCAACAAGTTCATTTTTTATTATTATTTTTAAAAATTAATTGAATTTTTAAATTTAAATTTGACAAAAGCTCAACAACTTCAATCCTAAAAAAAGCTCAAGAACCTTTGGGTGAAAACCGTTAAAAAAAGCACAACAAGTTCATTTTTTATTATTATTTTAAAAAATTAATTGAATTTTTAAATTTAAATTTAACAAAAGCTCAACAACTTCAACAACTTTGGTTGGACCTCAAAAATAGTTTAGGTTGGACCTAAAAAATAGAGATATCCACAGCATGTTACCGTGCCATGGAACGGCCCATCCAGTAAGCAAACCACGTCCACGCCTGCTTAGCAAACAGCCCGGTACAGACACTACGCAACCATGCTACAGATACTTCCACGAGAGAATTCCGTTCTGCAGCATATTTAAGTCAGTTTACGTGTCACCTTCCTGCCAAGTAATGTTAATAGGCCAGCAAGTAGAAGAACATTTAGTTAGGATGATGAGAATTGTAGTCCAAGACATTTGGAGGGCCGGACTTTGAGGGTGCCTAATCTACATCAAGAACAAGGGGAGGAGGGATTGCCTGCTGATCAAGATGGCCGAGGTGTATCTCTACTTTCCGCACAACTACAAGAGCGACATCCCATCAAGACTTGGATTGGGATTTGCTGCCCCTGTGGATCCTGTTGCATGAGGCGGTCACCTCACCTTGCCTCACAGGTGGACCGCCCCGTTCTAAGACACTGCACTAGATCTTGCTTCCCCTCAGAGACGCAGCTCTTTGAAATTGGGCCCTTCTTCGTACGCCTCCTCCGTGAGAGGGTGGGTGGGCTTGACTACATGAGAACGGGCCTTTTCTGTGGTGGCTCCCCATTGGAAGAACGCTCTCCCCGGGGAAGCTCCCTGGCGTGGGTGTGTTTCAGAAAGGGGTTGAATTGTAGCCGGGCTGGTTTCCTAACTCAATGTTCTTCTACTTGCTGGCCTATTAACATTACTTGGCCAGAAGTTGACACGTAAACTGACTTAAATATGCTGCAGAACGGAATTCCCTCGTGGAAGTATCTGTGGCATGGTTGCGTAGTGTCTGTCCCAGGCTGTTTGCTAAGCAGGCAAAGTAAGGTAAGTAAGTTTGCTTAATGGATGGGCCGTATCATGGCACGGTAACCTGCTGTGGATATCTCTATTTTGCTGCAACTCTTTCTACTTCTTCGGGCTATTGTGTACAATGCAGTGGCCTTTTCCATCCAATATTTTTATCAGGCTAAAATTCAAAAGGGGTGTGGTGTGTTCGGGCAGTTCCTTTTCGTCGCAGTAGGAGGCGCTGTGCCGATGGAAGAAATCATGACGTTTTAACGGTAAAACAGGTACCCTGCTATGGTCCTTATTTGTGTGGTCACGAAATTAAAAGACGCCTGCTTCTTGGGAGAAAAGTAATGACATACCTAGACAGCATCTCCAAAAGCAGAGACATCACCTTGCCGACAAAGGTCCGTAAGCAAAAACCACCTTTGAAAGAAACTGCTGTGCATTCATGTGGCTATACTTGAGTATTTGTGATCAACTAACTGGTCAAGAGATTTTTATTTAAGTTAGAACAGAGGTTGTCAAATATTAGGCCAGGAATGTCCAAAGTCCATTTCGGGGGCCTAATCTGACCCGCCGGCCGGTTGAATGGTTTAATCCGACCCCTGTGGCGGTTTGTTTCCTGTGGAAAAATCCAAAAAAAACAACTTCAATCCTAAAAAAAGCTCAAGAACCTTTGGGTGAAAACCGTAAAAAAAGCTCAACAAGTTCATTTTTTATTATTATTTTTAAAAATTATTTGAATTTTTAAATTTAAATTTGACAAAAGCACTACAACTTCAATCCTAAAAAAAGCTCAAGAACCTTTGGGTAGAAATCGTAAAAAAAGCTCAAGAAGTTCATTTTTTATTATTATTTTTAAAAATTAATTGAATTTTTAAATTTAAATTTAACAAAAGCTCAACAACTTCAACAACTTTGGTTGGACCTCAAAAATAGTTTAGGTTGGACCTAAAAAATAGAGATATCCACAGCATGTTACCGTGTCATGGAACGGCCCATCCAGTAAGCAAACCACGTCCACGCCTGCTTAGCAAACAGCCCGGTACAGACACTACGCAACCATGCCACAGATACTTCCACGAGAGAATTCCGTTCTGCAGCATATTTAAGTCAGTTTACGTGTCACCTTCCTGCCAAGTAATGTTAATAGGCCAGCAAGTAGAAGAACATTTAGTTAGGATGATGAGAATTGTAGTCCAAGACATCTGGAGGGCCGGACTTTGAGGGTGCCTGATCTACATCAAGAACAAGATGAGGAGGGATTGCCTGCTGATCAAGATGGCCGAGGTGTATCTCTACTTTCCGCACAACTACAAGAGCGACATCCCATCAAGACTTGGATTGGGATTTGCTGCCCCTGTGGATCCTGTTGCATGAGGCGGTCACCTCACCTTGCCTCACAGGTGGACCGGCCCCGTTCTAAGACACTGCACTAGATCTTGCTTCCCCTCAGAGACGCAGCTCTTTGAAATTGGGCCCTTCTTCGTACGCCTCCTCTGTGAGAGGGTGGGTGGGCGTTACAACATGAGAACGGGCCTTTTCTGTGGTGGCTCCCCATTGGAAGAACGCTCTCCCCGGGGAAGCTCCCTGGCGTGGGGGTGTTTTAGAAAGGGGTTGAATTGTAGCCGGGCTGGTTTCCTAACTCAATGTTCTTCTACTTGCTGGCCTATTAACATTACTTGGCCAGAAGTTGACACGTAAACTGACTTAAATATGCTGCACAACGGAATTCCCTCGTGGAAGTATCTGTGGCATGGTTGCGTAGTGTCTGTCCCGGGCTGTTTGCTAAGCAGGCAAAGTAAGGTAAGTAAGTTTAACTGCTTAATGGATGGGCCGTATCATGGCACGGTAACCTGCTGTGGATATCTCTATTTTGCGGCAACTCTTTCTACTTCTTCGGGCTATTGTGTACAATGCAGTGGCCTTTTCAATCCAATATTTTTATCAGGCTAAAATTCAAAAGGGGTGTGGTGTGTTCGGGCAGTTCCTTTTCGTCGCAGTAGGAGGCGCTGTGCCGATGGAAGAAATCATGACGTTTTAACGGTAAAACAGGTACCCTGCTATGGTCCTTATTTGTGTGGTCACGAAATTAAAAGACGCCTGCTTCTTGGGAGAAAAGCAATGACATACCTAGACAGCATCTCCAAAAGCAGAGACATCACCTTGCCGACAAAGGTCCGTAAGCAAAAACCACCTTTGAAAGAAACTGCTGTGCATTCATGTGGCTATACTTGAGTATTTCTGATCAACTAACTGGTCAAGAGATTTTTATTTAAGTTAGAACAGAGGTTGTCAAATATCAGGCCAGGAATGTCCAAAGTCCATTTCGGGGGCCTAATCTGACCCGCCGGCCGGTTGAATGGTTTAATCCGACCCCTGTGGCAGTTTGTTTCCTGTGGAAAAATCCAAAAAAAACAACTTAAATCCTAAAAAAAGCTCAAGAACCTTTGGGTGAAAACCGTAAAAAAAGCTCAACAAGTTCATTTTTTATTATTATTTTTAAAAATTAATTGAATTTTTAAATTTAAATTTGACAAAAGCTCAACAACTTCAATCCTAAAAAAAGCTCAAGAACCTTTGGGTGAAAACCGTAAAAAAAGCACAACAAGTTCATTTTTTATTATTATTTTAAAAAATTAATTGAATTTTTAAATTTAAATTTAACAAAAGCTCAACAACTTCAACAACTTTGGTTGGACCTCAAAAATAGTTTAGGTTGGACCTAAAAAATAGAGATATCCACAGCATGTTACCGTGCCATGGAACGGCCCATCCAGTAAGCAAACCACGTCCACGCCTGCTTAGCAAACAGCCCGGTACAGACACTACGCAACCATGCCACAGATACTTCCACGAGAGAATTCCGTTCTGCAGCATATTTAAGTCAGTTTACGTGTCACCTTCCTGCCAAGTAATGTTAATAGGCCAGCAAGCAGAAGAACATTAAGTTAGGATGATGAGAATTGTAGTCCAAGACATCTGGAGGGCCGGACTTTGAGGGTGCCTGATCTACATCAAGAACAAGGGGAGGAGGGATTGCCTGCTGATCAAGATGGCCGAGGTGTATCTCTACTTTCCGCACAACTACAAGAGCGACATCCCATCAAGACTTGGATTGGGATTTGCTGCCCCTGTGGATCCTGTTGCATGAGGCGGTCACCTCACCTTGCCTCACAGGTGGACCGGCCCCGTTCTAAGACACTGCACTAGATCTTGCTTCCCCTCAGAGACGCAGCTCTTTGAAATTGGGCCCTTCTTCGTACGCCTCCTCTGTGAGAGGGTGGGTGGGCGTTACAACATGAGAACGGGCCTTTTCTGTGGTGGCTCCCCATTGGAAGAACGCTCTCCCCGGGGAAGCTCCCTGGCGTGGGTGTGTTTTAGAAAGGGGTTGAATTGTAGCCGGGCTGGTTTCCTAACTCAATGTTCTTCTACTTGCTGGCCTATTAACATTACTTGGCCAGAGGTTGACACGTAAACTGACTTAAATATGCTGCAGAACGGAATTCCCTCGTGGAAGTATCTGTGGCATGGTTGCGTAGTGTCTGTCCCGGGCTGTTTGCTAAGCAGGCAAAGTAAGGTAAGTAAGTTTGCTTAATGGATGGGCCGTATCATGGCACGGTAACCTGCTGTGGATATCTCTATTTTGCGGCAACTCTTTCTTCTTCTTCGGGCTATTGTGTACAATGCAGTGGCCTTTTCCATCCAATATTTTTATCAGGCTAAAATTCAAAAGGGGTGTGGTGGGTTCGGGCAGTTCCTTTTCGTCGCAGTAGGAGGCGCTGTGCCGATGGAAGAAATCATGACGTTTTAAGGGTAAAACAGGTACCCTGCTATGGTCCTTATTTGTGTGGTCACGAAATTAAAAGACGCCTGCTTCTTGGGAGAAAAGCAATGACATACCTAGACAGCATCTCCAAAAGCAGAGACATCACCTTGCCGACAAAGGTCCGTAAGCAAAAACCACCTTTGAAAGAAACTGCTGTGCATTCATGTGGCTATACTTGAGTATTTATGATCAACTAACTGGTCAAGAGATTTTTATTTAAGTTAGAACAGAGGTTGTCAAATATCAGGCCAGGAATGTCCAAAGTCCATTTCGGGGGCCTAATCTGACCCGCCGGCCGGTTGAATGGTTTAATCCGACCCCTGTGGCGGTTTGTTTCCTGTGGAAAAATCCAAGAAAAACAACTTAAATCCTAAAAAAAGGTCAAGAACCTTTGGGTGAAAACCGTAAAAAAAGCTCAACAAGTTCATTTTTTATTATTATTTTTAAAAATTAATTGAATTTTTAAATTTTAATTTGACAAAAGCTCAACAATTTCAATCTTAAAAAAAGCTCAAGAACCTTTGGGTGAAAACCGTAAAAAAAGCTCAACAAGTTCATTTTTTATTATTATTTTTAAAAATTAATTGAATTTTTAAATTTAAATTTAACAAAAGCTCAACAACTTCAACAACTTTGGTTGGACCTCAAAAATAGTTTAGGTTGGACCTAAAAAATAGAGATATCCACAGCATGTTACCGTGCCATGGAACGGCCCATACAGTAAGCAAACCACGTCCACGCTTGCTTAGCAAACAGCCCGGTACAGACACTACGCAACCATGCCACAGATACTTCCACGAGAGAATTCCGTTCTGCAGCATATTTAAGTCAGTTTACGTGTCACCTTCCTGCCAAGTAATGTTAATAGGCCAGCAAGCAGAAGAACATTTAGTTAGGATGATGAGAATTGTAGTCCAAGACATCTGGAGGGCCGGAATTTGAGGGTGCCTGATCTACATCAAGAACAAGGGGAGGAGGGATTGCCTGCTGATCAAGATGGCCGAGGTGTATCTCTACTTTCCGCACAACTACAAGAGCGACATCCCATCAAGACTTGGATTGGGATTTGCTGCCCCTGTGGATCCTGTTGCATGAGGCGGTCACCTCACCTTGCCTCACAGGTGGACCGGCCCCGTTCTAAGACACTGCACTAGATCTTGCTTCCCCTCAGAGACGCAGCTCTTTGAAATTGGGCCCTTCTTTGTACGCCTCCTCTGTGAGAGGGTGGGTGGGCGTTACAACATGAGAACGGGCCTTTTCTGTGGTGGCTCCCCATTGGAAGAACGCTCTCCCCGGGGAAGCTCCCTGGCGTGGGTGTGTTTTAGAAAGGGGTTGAATTGTAGCCGGGCTGGTTTCCTAACTCAATGTTCTTCTACTTGCTGGCCTATTAACATTACTTGGCCAGAAGTTGACACGTAAACTGACTTAAATATGCTGCAGAACGGAATTCCCTCGTGGAAGTATCTGTGGCATGGTTGCGTAGTGTCTGTCCCGGGCTGTTTGCTAAGCAGGCAAAGTAAGGTAAGTAAGTTTAACTGCTTAATGGATGGGCCGTATCATGGCACGGTAACCTGCTGTGGATATCTCTATTTTGCGGCAACTCTTTCTACTTCTTCGGGCTATTGTGTACAATGCAGTGGCCTTTTCAATCCAATATTTTTATCAGGCTAAAATTCAAAAGGGGTGTGGTGGGTTCGGGCAGTTCCTTTTCGTCGCAGTAGGAGGCGCTGTGCCGATGGAAGAAATCATGACGTTTTAACGGTAAAACAGGTACCCTGCTATGGTCCTTATTTGTGTGGTCACGAAATTAAAAGACGCCTGCTTCTTGGGAGAAAAGCAATGACATACCTAGACAGCATCTCCAAAAGCAGAGACATCACCTTGCCGACAAAGTTCCGTAAGCAAAAACCACCTTTGAAAGAAACTGCTGTGCATTCATGTGGCTATACTTGAGTATTTATGATCAACTAACTGGTCAAGAGATTTTTATTTAAGTTAGAACAGAGGTTGTCAAATATCAGGCCAGGAATGTCCAAAGTCCATTTCGGGGGCCTAATCTGACCCGCCGGCCGGTTGAATGGTTTAATCCGACCCCTGTGGCGGTTTGTTTCCTGTGGAAAAATCCAAAAAAAACAACTTCAATCCTAAAAAAAGCTCAAGAACCTTTGGGTGAAAACCGTAAAAAAGCTCAACAAGTTCATTTTTTATTATTATTTTTAAAAATTAATTGAATTTTTAAATTTAAATTTGACAAAAGCTCAACAACTTCAATCCTAAAAAAAGCTCAAGAACCTTTGGGTGAAAACCGTAAAAAAAGCACAACAAGTTCATTTTTTATTATTATTTTAAAAAATTAATTGAATTTTTAAATTTAAATTTAACAAAAGCTCAACAACTTCAACAACTTTGGTTGGACCTCAAAAATAGTTTAGGTTGGACCTAAAAAATAGAGATATCCACAGCATGTTACCGTGCCATGGAACGGCCCATCCAGTAAGCAAACCACGTCCACGCCTGCTTAGCAAACAGCCCGGTACAGACACTACGCAACCATGCCACAGATACTTCCACGAGAGAATTCCGTTCTGCAGCATATTTAAGTCAGTTTACGTGTCACCTTCCTGCCAAGTAATGTTAATAGGCCAGCAAGTAGAAGAACATTTAGTTAGGATGATGAGAATTGTAGTCCAAGACATCTGGAGGGCCGGACGTTGAGGGTGCCTGATCTACATCAAGAACAAGGGGAGGAGGGATTGCCTGCTGATCAAGATGGCCGAGGTGTATCTCTACTTTCCGCACAACTACAAGAGCGACATCCCATCAAGACTTGGATTGGGATTTGCTGCCCCTGTGGATCCTGTTGCATGAGGCGGTCACCTCACCTTGCCTCACAGGTGGACCGGCCCCGTTCTAAGACACTGCACTAGATCTTGCTTCCCCTCAGAGACGCAGCTCTTTGAAATTGGGCCCTTCTTCGTACGCCTTCTCTGTGAGAGGGTGGGTGGGCGTTACAACATGAGAACGGGCCTTTTCTGTGGTGGCTCCCCATTGGAAGAACGCTCTCCCTGGGGAAGCTCCCTGGCGTGGGTGTGTTTTAGAAAGGGGTTGAATTGTAGCCGGGCTGGTTTCCTAACTCAATGTTCTTCTACTTGCTGGCCTATTAACATTACTTGGCCAGAAGTTGACACGTAAACTGACTTAAATATGCTGCAGAACGGAATTCCCTCGTGGAAGTATCTGTGGCATGGTTGCGTAGTGTCTGTCCCGGGCTGTTTGCTAAGCAGGCAAAGTAAGGTAAGTAAGTTTGCTTAATGGATGGGCCGTATCATGGCACGGTAACCTGCTGTGGATATCTCTATTTTGCGGCAACTCTTTCTACTTCTTCGGGCTATTGTGTACAATGCAGTGGCCTTTTCCATCCAATATTTTTATCAGGCTAAAATTCAAAAGGGGTGTGGTGTGTTCGGGCAGTTCCTTTTCGACGCAGTAGGAGGCGCTGTGCCGATGGAAGAAATCATGACGTTTTAAGGGTAAAACAGGTACCCTGCTATGGTCCTTATTTGTGTGGTCACGAAATTAAAAGACGCCTGCTTCTTGGGAGAAAAGCAATGACATACCTAGACAGCATCTCCAAAAGCAGAGACATCACCTTGCCGACAAAGGTCCGTAAGCAAAAACCACCTTTGAAAGAAACTGCTGTGCATTCATGTGGCTATACTTGAGTATTTATGATCAACTAACTGGTCAAGAGATTTTTATTTAAGTTAGAACAGAGGTTGTCAAATATCAGGCCAGGAATGTCCAAAGTCCATTTCGGGGGCCTAATCTGACCCGCCGGCCGGTTGAATGGTTTAATCCGACCCCTGTGGCGGTTTGTTTCCTGTGGAAAAATCCAAAAAAAACAACTTCAATCCTAAAAAAAGCTCAAGAACCTTTGGGTGAAAACCATAAAAAAGCTCAACAAGTTCATTTGTTATTATTATTTTTAAAAATTAATTGAATTTTTAAATTTTAATTTGACAAAAGCTCAACAATTTCAATCCTAAAAAAAGCTCAAGAACCTTTGGGTGAAAACCGTAAAAAAAGATCAACAAGTTCATTTTTTATTATTATTTTAAAAAAATTAATTGAATTTTTAAATTTAAATTTAACAAAAGCTCAACAACTTCAACAACTTTGGTTGGACCTCAAAAATAGTTTAGGTTGGACCTAAAAAATAGAGATATCCACAGCATGTTACCGTGCCATGGAACGGCCCATCCAGTAAGCAAACCACGTCCACGCCTGCTTAGCAAACAGCCCGGTACAGACACTACGCAACCATGCCACAGATACTTCCACGAGAGAATTCCGTTCTGCAGCATATTTAAGTCAGTTTACGTGTCACCTTCCTGCCAAGTAATGTTAATAGGCCAGCAAGTAGAAGAACATTTAGTTAGGATGATGAGAATTGTAGTCCAAGACATCTGGAGGGCCGGACTTTGAGGGTGCCTGATCTACATCAAGAACAAGGGGAGGAGGGATTGCTTGCTGATCAAGATGGCCGAGGTGTATCTCTACTTTCCGCACAACTACAAGAGCGACATCCCATCAAGACTTGGATTGGGATTTGCTGCTCCTGTGGATCCTGTTGCATGAGGCGGTCACCTCACCTTGCCTCACAGGTGGACCGGCCCCGTTCTAAGATACTGCACTAGATCTTGCTTCCCCTCAGAGACGCAGCTCTTTGAAATTGGGCCCTTCTTCGTACGCCTCCTCTGTGAGAGGGTGGGTGGGCGTTACAACATGAGAACGGGCCTTTTCTGTGGTGGCTCCCCATTGGAAGAACGCTCTCCCCGGGGAAGCTCCCTGGCGTGGGTGTGTTTTAGAAAGGGGTTGAATTGTAGCCGGGCTGGTTTCCTAACTCAATGTTCTTCTACTTGCTGGCCTTTTAACATTACTTGGCCAGAAGTTGACACGTAAACTGACTTAATATGCTGCAGAACGGAATTCCCTCGTGGAAGTATCTGTGGCATGGTTGCGTAGTGTCTGTCCCGGGCTGTTTGCTAAGCAGGCAAAGTAAGGTAAGTAAGTTTGCTTAATGGATGGGCCGTATCGTGGCACGGTAACCTGCTGTGGATATCTCTATTTTGCGGCAACTCTTTCTACTTCTTCGGGCTATTGTGTACAATGCAGTGGCCTTTTCAATCCAATATTTA
The DNA here is from genome assembly GCA_034641385.1 of Darevskia mixta. Lineage (NCBI taxonomy): Eukaryota > Metazoa > Chordata > Lepidosauria > Squamata > Lacertidae > Darevskia > Darevskia mixta. The sequence goes on from JAWWNH010000130.1 coordinate 175,196, forward strand.
TATCAGGCTAAAATTCAAAAGGGGTGTGGTGTGTTCGGGCAGTTCCTTTTCGTCGCAGTAGGAGGCGCTGTGCCGATGGAAGAAATCATGACGTTTTAACGGTAAAACAGGTACCCTGCTATGGTCCTTATTTGTGTGGTCACGAAATTAAAAGACGCCTGCTTCTTGGGAGAAAAGCAATGACATACCTAGACAGCATCTCCAAAAGCAGAGACATCACCTTGCCGACAAAGGTCCGTAAGCAAAAACCACCTTTGAAAGAAACTGCTGTGCATTCATGTGGCTATACTTGAGTATTTCTGATCAACTAACTGGTCAAGAGATTTTTATTTAAGTTAGAACAGAGGTTGTCAAATATCAGGCCAGGAATGTCCAAAGTCCATTTCGGGGGCCTAATCTGACCCGCCGGCCGGTTGAATGGTTTAATCCGACCCCTGTGGCGGTTTGTTTCCTGTGGAAAAATAAAAAAAAAACAACTTCAATCCTAAAAAAAGCTCAAGAACCTTTGGGTGAAAACCATAAAAAAAGCTCAACAAGTTCATTTTTTATTATTATTTTTAAAAATTAATTGAATTTTTAAATTTAAATTTAACAAAAGCTCAACAACTTCAACAACTTTGGTTGGACCTCAAAAATAGTTTAGGTTGGACCTAAAAAATAGAGATATCCACAGCATGTTACCGTGCCATGGAACGGCCCATCCAGTAAGCAAACCACGTCCACGCCTGCTTAGCAAACAGCCCGGTACAGACACTACGCAACCATGCCACAGATACTTCCACGAGAGAATTCCGTTCTGCAGCATATTTAAGTCAGTTTACGTGTCACCTTCCTGCCAAGTAATGTTAATAGGCCAGCAAGTAGAAGAACATTTAGTTAGGATGATGAGAATTGTAGTCCAAGACATCTGGAGGGCCGGACTTTGAGGGTGCCTGATCTACATCAAGAACAAGGGGAGGAGGGATTGCCTGCTGATCAAGATGGCCGAGGTGTATCTCTACTTTCCGCACAACTACAAGAGCGACATCCCATCAAGACTTGGATTGGGATTTGCTGCCCCTGTGGATCCTGTTGCATGAGGCGGTCACCTCACCTTGCCTCACAGGTGGACCGGCCCCGTTCTAAGACACTGCACTAGATCTTGCTTCCCCTCAGAGACGCAGCTCTTTGAAATTGGGCCCTTCTTCGTACGCCTCCTCTGTGAGAGGGTGGGTGGGCGTTACAACATGAGAACGGGCCTTTTCTGTGGTGGCTCCCCATTGGAAGAACGCTCTCCCCGGGGAAGCTCCCTGGCGTGGGTGTGTTTTAGAAAGGGGTTGAATTGTAGCCGGGCTGGTTTCCTAACTCAATGTTCTTCTACTTGCTGGCCTATTAACATTACTTGGCCAGAAGTTGACACGTAAACTGACTTAAATATGCTGCAGAACGGAATTCCCTCGTGGAAGTATCTGTGGCATGGTTGCGTAGCGTCTGTCCCGGGCTGTTTGCTAAGCAGGCAAAGTAAGGTAAGTAAGTTTGCTTAATGGATGGGCCGTATCGTGGCACGGTAACCTGCTGTGGATATCTCTATTTTGCGGCAACTCTTTCTACTTCTTCGGGCTATTGTGTACAATGCAGTGGCCTTTTCCATCCAATATTTTTATCAGGCTAAAATTCAAAAGGGGTGTGGTGTGTTCGGGCAGTTCCTTTTCGTCGCAGTAGGAGGCGCTGTGCCGATGGAAGAAATCATGACGTTTTAACGGTAAAACAGGTACCCTGCTATTTGTGTGGTCACGAAATTAAAAGACGCCTGCTTCTTGGGAGAAAAGCAATGACATACCTAGACAGCATCTCCAAAAGCAGAGACATCACCTTGCCGACAAAGGTCCGTAAGCAAAAACCACCTTTGAAAGAAACTGCTGTGCATTCATGTGGCTATACTTGAGTATTTCTGATCAACTAACTGGTCAAGAGATTTTTATTTAAGTTAGAACAGAGGTTGTCAAATATCAGGCCAGGAATGTCCAAAGTCCATTTCGGGGGCCTAATCTGACCCGCCGGCCGGTTGAATGGTTTAATCCGACCCCTGTGGCGGTTTGTTTCCTGTGGAAAAATAAAAAAAAAACAACTTCAATCCTAAAAAAAGCTCAAGAACCTTTGGGTGAAAACCATAAAAAAAGCTCAACAAGTTCATTTGTTATTATTATTTTTAAAAATTAATTGAATTTTTAAATTTATATTTGACAAAAGCTCAACAATTTCAATCCTAAAAAAAGCTCAAGAACCTTTGGGTGAAAACCGTAAAAAAAGCTCAACAAGTTCATTTTTTATTATTATTTTTAAAAATTAATTGAATTTTTAAATTTAAATTTAACAAAAGCTCAACAACTTCAACAACTTTGGTTGGACCTCAAAAATAGTTTAGGTTGGACCTAAAAAATAGAGATATCCACAGCATGTTACCGTGCCATGGAACGGCCCATCCAGTAAGCAAACCACGTCCACGCCTGCTTAGCAAACAGCCCGGTACAGACACTACGCAACCATGCCACAGATACTTCCACGAGAGAATTCCGTTCTGCAGCATATTTAAGTCAGTTTACGTGTCACCTTCCTGCCAAGTAATGTTAATAGGCCAGCAAGTAGAAGAACATTTAGTTAGGATGATGAGAATTGTAGTCCAAGACATCTGGAGGGCCGGACTTTGAGGGTGCCTGATCTACATCAAGAACAAGGGGAGGAGGGATTGCCTGCTGATCAAGATGGCCGAGGTGTATCTCTACTTTCCGCACAACTACAAGAGCGACATCCCATCAAGACTTGGATTGGGATTTGCTGCCCCTGTGGATCCTGTTGCATGAGGCGGTCACCTCACCTTGCCTCACAGGTGGACCGGCCCCGTTCTAAGACACTGCACTAGATCTTGCTTCCCCTCAGAGACGCAGCTCTTTGAAATTGGGCCCTTCTTCGTACGCCTCCTCTGTGAGAGGGTGGGTGGGCGGGCGTTACAACATGAGAACGGGCCTTTTCTGTGGTGGCTCCCCATTGGAAGAACGCTCTCCCCGGGGAAGCTAACTGGCGTGGGTGTGTTTTAGAAAGGGGTTGAATTGTAGCCGGGCTGGTTTCCTAACTCAATGTTCTTCTACTTGCTGGCCTATTAACATTACTTGGCCAGAAGTTGACATTTAAACTGACTTAAATATACTGCAGAACGGAATTCCCTCGTGGAAGTATCTGTGGCATGGTTGCGTAGTGTCTGTCCCGGGCTGTTTGCTAAGCAGGCAAAGTAAGGTAAGTAAGTTTGCTTAATGGATGGGCCGTATCATGGCACGGTAACCTGCTGTGGATATCTCTATTTTGCGGCAACTCTTTCTTCTTCTTCGGGCTATTGTGTACAATGCAGTGGCCTTTTCAATCCAATATTTTTATCAGGCTAAAATTCAAAAGGGGTGTGGTGTGTTCGGGCAGTTCCTTTTCGTCGCAGTAGGAGGCGCTGTGCCGATGGAAGAAATCATGACGTTTTAACGGTAAAACAGGTACCCTGCTATGGTCCTTATTTGTGTGGTCACGAAATTAAAAGACGCCTGCTTCTTGGGAGAAAAGCAATGACATACCTAGACAGCATCTCCAAAAGCAGAGACATCACCTTGCCGACAAAGGTCCGTAAGCAAAAACCACCTTTGAAAGAAACTGCTGTGCATTCATGTGGCTATACTTGAGTATTTGTGATCAACTAACTGGTCAAGAGATTTTTATTTAAGTTAGAACAGAGGTTGTCAAATATCAGGCCAGGAATGTCCAAAGTCCATTTCGGGGGCCTAATCTGACCCGCAGGCCGGTTGAATGGTTTAATCCGACCCCTGTGGCGGTTTGTTTCCTGTGGAAAAATCCCAAAAAAACAACTTCAATCCTAAAAAAAGCTCAAGAACCTTTGGGTGAAAACCGTAAAAAAAGCTCAAGAAGTTCATTTATTATTATTATTTTTAAAAATTATTTGAATTTTTAAATCTAAATTTGACAAAAGCTCAACAACTTCAATCCTAAAAAAAGCTCAAGAAGCTTTGGGTGGAAATCGTAAAAAAAGCTCAACAAGTTCATTTTTTATTATTATTTTTAAAAATTAATTGAATTTTTAAATTTAAATTTAACAAAAGCTCAACAACTTCAACAACTTTGGTTGGACCTCACGGCCCTTCACTTCATCAAATCTTGGCCTTCTTTGAAAAAGGTTTGGACACCCCTGCTGTCAGGTAAGGACTGGTCAACTTCTGCCAGCTCATCGTCCCACATGGAAGTAGATCCTGGAGATGCTGAGGTCGTTCTCAGAGCCTCTTTGCTCTGCAACCACCGCCTTGCCCATTCCCCCAGGGCCCCATTTGCACCCCTGCTCAGCTCAGCCAGAAGGATTTTGCATGTTTGGGGGCAGGAAAGTGAACAGGCAGCAACTAGGAGGAGGAGGAAGAGGAGGACCTGCTCTGTGCAGGGGGATGGCAACGTGATGATGGCAATGGCCCAGCACCAGGGCCAGCCCAAGACATTTCGGCACATGAGGTGAACCACAAAAGGGAGCTTCCCCTCCTTGCCAAGGAAGAAGGGGTGTATTCATATCTACATCAGACACTGCCAAACTGCGGCCCTCCAGATGTTTTGGCCTACAACTCCCATGATCCCTAGCTAACAGGACCAGTGGTCAGGGATGATGGGAATTGTAGTCCAAGACATCTGGAGGGCCGGAGTTAGGGGGTGCCTGATCTACATCAAGAACAAGGGGAGGAGGGATTGCCTGCTGATCAAGATGACCGAGGTGTATCTCTACTGTCTGCACAACTAAGCGAGCGCCATCCCATCAAGACTTGTATTGGGATTTGCTGCCCCTGTGGATTCTGTTGCATGAGGCGGTCACCTCACCTTGCCTCACAGGTGGACCGGCCCCGTTCTAAGACACTGCACTAGATCTTGCTTCCCCTCAGAGACGCAGCTCTTTGAAATTGGGCCTTTCTTCGTACGCCTCCTCTGTGAGAGGGTGGGTGGGCTTTACTACATGAGAACGGGCCTTTTCTGTGGTGGCTCCCCATTGGAAGAGCGCTCTCTCCCCGGGGTGGGTGTGTTTTGGAAAGGGGTTGAATTGTAGCCGGGCTGGTTTCCTAACTCAATGATCTTCTACTTGCTGGCCTATTAACATTACTTGGCAGGAAGTTGACACGTAAACTGACTTAAATATGCTGCAGAACGGAATTCCCTCGTGGAAGTATCTATGGCATGGTTGCGTAGTGTCTGTCCCGGGCTATTTGCTAAGCAGGCAAAGTAAGGTAAGTAAGTTTGCTTAATGGATGGGCCGTATCATGGCACGGTAACCTGCTGTGGATATCTCTATTTTGCGGCAACTCTTTCTTCTTCTTCGGGCTATTGTGTACAATGCAGTGGCCTTTTCAATCCAATATTTTTATCAGGCTAAAATTCAAAAGGGGTGTGGTGTGTTCGGGCAGTTCCTTTTCGTCGCAGTAGGAGGCGCTGTGCCGATGGAAGAAATCATGACGTTTTAACGGTAAAACAGGTACCCTGCTATGGTCCTTATTTGTGTGGTCACGAAATTAAAAGACGCCTGCTTCTTGGGAGAAAAGCAATGACATACCTAGACAGCATCTCCAAAAGCAGAGACATCACCTTGCCGACAAAGGTCCGTAAGCAAAAACCACCTTTGAAAGAAACTGCTGTGCATTCATGTGGCTATACTTGAGTATTTATGATCAACTAACTGCTCAAGAGATTTTTATTTAAGTTAGAACAGAGGTTGTCAAATATCAGGCCCAGTTTGAATCAGTGGATAACAGACTTGTTTTGCTACAAACTGCCTTTTCAGAAAAGCAAGCTCATTAAGATCCCCTCCCCCCCCGACCCTGAAAAGTGTTTGAAAATACAAAAACGCTTTAGAAAATAATCACATACATTTGAGATTCAAATGATTTGTCATCTGAGTTCTGGATCTCATTGTCCAGTTTACTCCCATTAACCAAAGAAATGTATTCTTTAAATTACCGGTATAAAACAACATTCCGTGGAGCGTTATTTTTACTACATCTTTTGTAGATTCAATTTGGTTTCACTTATCACTGAAAAATCAGCTTCTATTGAAGATTTTTGTTTTTCTTTTCAATTTGGGCACAAGGAACATAAACAGGAAAAAATATTGATTAGTTCTTCCAGAAGTGTACTGTACTAGATAAGGTGAACTTAAAATGTTTTACTGACTTGCTCATCCCAAAATATTTTTCTCTTGCTCAGCAAACCTAAGACATGGATATCATATTTGAGGATCCGTATTAGAAGCAATTATTCAGCAGATCACTGTAATTAAATTAAATTTATCCTGCAGAAATCCAGCGCTTAACAGCATATCTATTTTGAAAGCAATGCCAGCATGACATGCAAAGCAGACTAGAATGTGTTTTTGTGCATTTGTTTTTTTTAAATATTGATCTTTATTAGTTTCCCACATAATCAGATTATTTACACAGCAATTTTTCAAGATAATTTACATATGTATATATAGATGGTTCCTCAATTATTTATTTATTCCAACCCCCCGAAAAAGACTTCCCCCACTTCCTTCTTCTGTTATGATTGTACAATATTCTTACTTTACACAGGTTATAACTTTCCTTATACAATAAATCATTTGACAAATGCTTTTCCATTTCCAACCTTTAAATAAACGTTCCGTGTTTTCACCTTATAACCTTCTTTGAATCTCCATACATTCAATTTATATTCAATATCTATGCCTTATAATTTATTCATTCTTTTAGTAGCTGTTGACTATACATGTATTGTTCTTTCAATAAATTTCCAATAAAGAGTTTTCTAGCACAATTCTAACTGTTGGTGCTGACCTTTAGAGCCCTAAACGGCCTCGGTCCTATATACCTGAAGGAGCGTCTCCACCACCACCGTTCAGCCCGGACACTGAGGTCCAGCGCCGAGGGCCTTCTGGTGGTTCCCTTACTGCGAGAAGCAAAGCTACAGGGAACCAGGCAGAGGGCCTTCTCGGTAGTGGCGCCCGCCCTGTGGAACACCCTCCCATCCCATGTCAAAGAGATAAATAACTACCTGACATTTAGAAAACACCTGAAGGCAGCCCTGTTTAGGGAAGTTTTTAATGTGGGATATTTTAATGTATTTTAGTGTTTGTTGGAAGCCGCCCAGAGTGGCTGGGGGGACCCGGCCAGATGGGCGGGGTAAAATTAATAAATTATTATTATTATTATTATTATTATTATTATTATTATTATTATATAATCCAGTTCTGAGACTCAATTCATTCCGCCCGTATTTCATATTCCATATATCTTTTCTTTGACGCCATTCCTCAGTTGTCGACATTTGTTGCTATTTCCACACCCTGGCTAATAATATTCTAGCCCCTGTCGTAGCGTACATGAATAGTTTTACATCATATTTTTGTATATCCTCTCCCACCATTCCCAGCAAGAGTGCCTCCGGTGTTTTCTTAAAGTTGTCTCTGAGAATTATTTTAATTTCATTGTAAATATTTTCCCAATATTTCTTAACTTGGTCACAATGCCACCACATATGTATGAAATCTCACTCCTCTCTGCATTTCCAACATTTCTTGTCAACACCTTTGTACATTTTTGCTAATCTAGCAGGTGTGATATAGGTACCACCTGTAGATCATCTTGTATATATTTTCTTTTAACAATGTGGAGGCCGTATATTTGATTCCCCCATTCCAAAGTTTGTGCCATTTTACATAATCGATATTGTGGCCTAAGTCAATTGCCCATTTTATCATTGCACTCTTGATCTCTTCATCTTTGGTGTTCCACTCCAGTATGAATTCAAATATCTTGGATAAATTTTTTCTGTTGTTACATATTACTGTTTTTTCTCAAAAATTCTTTTGTCTTGTTCAAATCCTCTCAATTTTTTATTTTTCATAAATGTACTGTGTATTTGTTGGTGCTCCAGCCATCCTTAACGTCTATCTTTGATTTCCTCATAGGATCTCATACTCTATATATTATTTCGTTCAAGTTTTTGTGCATTTGTTACATACCGTTCATTGTATTATATATTGCCAATTATGTTTTGTGTTTTTTTGCAAAAAAAAAAAAGCAGGTTTACTGCAGGGCAGGAATGTCCAAAGTCCATTTCGGGGGCCTAATCTGACCCGCCGGCCGGTTGAATGGTTTAATCCGACCCCTGTGGCGGTTTATTTCCTGTGGTAAAATCCGAAAAAAACAACTTCAATCCTAAAAAAAGCTCAGAACCTTTGGGTGAAAATTGTAAAAAAAAGCTCAACAAGTTCATTTTTTATCATTATTTAAAAAAATTAATTAAATTTTTAAATTTAACAAAAGCTTGTCAACCACAAAAGGGAGCTTCCCCTCCTTGCCAAGGAAGAAGGGGTGGATTCAGATCTACATCAGGCACCCCCAAACTGCGCCCCTCCAGATGTTTTCGCCTACAACTCCCATGATCCCTAACTAACAGGACCAGTGGTCAGGGATGATGGGAATTGTAGTCCAAGACATCTGGAGGGATTGCCTGCTGATCAAGATGACCGAGGTGTATCTCTACTGTCCGCACAACTACGAGAGCGCCATCCCATAAAGACTTGTATTGGGATTTACTGCCCCTGTGGAATCTGTTGCATGAGGCGGTCACCTCACCTTGCCTCACAGGTGGACCGGCCCCTAGATCTTTCTTCCCCTCAGAGACGCAGCTCTTTGAAATTGGGCCCTTCTTCGTGCGCCTCCTCCGTGAGAGGGTGGGTGGGCTTTACTACATGAGAACGGGCCTTTTCTGTGGTGGCTCCCCATTGGAAGAACGCTCTCTCCCTGGGGTGGGTGGGTTTTTGAAAGGGGTTGAATTGTGGCCGGGCTGGTTTCCTAACTAAATGTTCTTCTACTTGCTGTGCTATTAACATTACTTGGCAGGAAGTTGACACGTAAACTGACTTAAATATGCTGCAGAACGGAACTCTCTCATGGAAGTATCTGTGGCATGGTTGCGTAGTGTCTGTACCGGGCTGTTTGCTAAGCAGGCGTGGACGTGGTTTGCTTACTGGATGGGCCGTTCCATGGCACGGTAACATGCTGTGGATATCTCTATTTTGCGTCAACTGTTTCTTCTTCTTCTTCGGGCTATTGTGTACAATGCAGTGGCCTTTTCAATACAGCACTGGAAATCCAATATTTTTATCAGGCTAAAATTCAAAAACGGTGTGGTGTGTTCTGGCAGTTCCTTTTCGTCTCTGTAGGAGGCGCTGTGCCGATGTAATAAATCATGGCGTTTTAACAGTAAAACAGATACTCTGCTACGGTCCTTAGTTGTGTGCTCATGAAATTAAAAGACGCCTGCTTCTTGGGAGAAAAGCAATGACATACCTAGCTAACATCTCAAAAAGCAGAGACATCACCTTGCCGACAAAGGTCCGTAAGCGTAAGCAAAAACCACCTTTGAAAGAAACTGCTATGCATTCATGTGGCTATACTTGAGTATTTATGATCAACTGGTCAAGAGATTTTTATTTAAGTTAGAACAGAGGTTGTCAAATATCAGGCCAGGAATGTCCAAAGTCCATTTCGGGGGCCTAATCTGACCCGCCGGCCGGTTGAATGGTTTAATCCGACCCCTGTGGCGGTTTGTTTCCTGTGGAAAAATCCAAAAAAAACAACTTCAATCCTAAAAAAAGCTCAAGAACCTTTGGGTGAAAACTGTAAAAAAAGCTCAACAAGTTCATTTTTTATTATTATTTTTAAAAATTAATTGAATTTTTAAATTTAAATTTGACAAAAGCTCAACAACTTCAACAACTTTGGTTGGACCTCACGGCCCTTCACTTCATCAAATCTTGGCCCTCTTTGAAAAAAGTTTGGACACCCCTGCTGTCAGGTAAGGACTGATCAACGTCTGCCAGTTCATCGTCCCACATGGAAGTAGATCCTGGAGATGCTGAGGTTCTTCCCATAGCCTCTTTGCTCTGTAACCACCGCCTTGCCCATTCCCCCAGGGCCCCATTTGCACCCCTGCTCAGCTCAGCCAGAAGGATTTTGCATGTTTGGGAGCAGGAAAGTGAACAGGCAGCAAGCAGGAGGAGGAGGAAGAGGAGGACCTGCTCTGTGCAGGGGGATGGCAACGTGATGATGGCAATGGCCCATGACCAGGGCCAGCCCAAGACATTTCGGCACATGAGGTGAACCACAAAATGGAGCTTCCCCTCCTTGCCAAGGAATAAGGGGTGGATTCAGATCTACACCAGGCACCCCCAAACTGCGGCCCTCCAGATGTTTTGGCCTACAACTCCCATGATCCCTAGCTAACAGGACCAGTGGTCAGGGATGATGGGAATTGTAGTCCAAGACATCTGGAGGGTCGGAGTTTGGGGGTGCCTGATCTACATCAAGAACAAGGGGAGGAGGGATTGCCTGCTGATCAAGATGACCGAGGTGTATCTCTACTTTCCTCACAACTACGAGAGCGACATCCCATCAAGACTTGCATTGGGATTTGCTGCCCCTGTGGATCCTGTTGCATGAGGCGGTCACCTCACCTTGCCTCACAGGTGGACCGCCCCGTTCTAAGACACTGCACTAGATCTTGCTTCCCCTCAGAGACGCAGCTCTTTGAAATTGGGCCCTTCTTCGTACGCCTCCTCTGTGAGAGGGTGGGTGGGCTTTACTACATGAGAACGGGCCTTTTCTGTGGTAGCTCCCCATTGGAAGAACGCTCTCCCCGGGGAAGCTCCCTGGCGTGGGTGTGTTTTAGAAAGGGGTTGAATTGTAGCCGGGCTGGTTTCCTAACTCAATGTTCTTCTACTTGCTGGCCTATTAACATTACTTGGCCAGAAGTTGACACGTAAACTGACTTAAATATGCTGCAGAACGGAATTCCCTCGTGGAAGTATCTGTGGCATGGTTGCATAGTGTCTGTCCCACGCTGTTTGCTAAGCAGGCAAAGTAAGGTAAGTAAGTTTGCTTAATGGATGGGCCGTATCGTGGCACGGTAACCTGCTGTGGATATCTCTATTTTGCGGCAACTCTTTGTACTTCTTCGGGCTATTGTGTACAATGCAGTGGCCTTTTCAATCCAATATTTTTATCAGGCTAAAATTCAAAAGGGGTGTGGTGTGTTCGGGCAGTTCCTTTTCGTCGCAGTAGGAGGCGCTGTGCCGATGGAAGAAATCATGACGTTTTAACGGTAAAACAGGTACCCTGCTATGGTCCTTATTTGTGTGGTCACGAAATTAAAAGACGCCTGCTTCTTGGGAGAAAAGCAATGGCATACCTAGACAGCATCTCCAAAAGCAGAGACATCACCTTGCCGACAAAGGTCCGTAAGCAAAAACCACCTTTGAAAGAAACTGCTGTGCATTCATGTGGCTATACTTGAGTATTTATGATCAACTAACTGGTCAAGAGATTTTTATTTAAGTTAGAACAGAGGTTGTCAAATATCAGGCCAGGAATGTCCAAAGTCCATTTCGGGGGCCTAATCTGACCCGCCGGCCGGTTGAATGGTTTAATCCGACCCCTGTGGCAGTTTCTTTCCTGTGTCAAAATCCAAAAAAAACAACTTCAATCCTAAAAAAAGCTCAAGAACCTTTGGGTGAAAACCGTAAAAAAAGCTCAACAAGTTCATTTTTTATTATTATTTTTAAAAATTAATTGAATTTTTAAATTTAAATTTAACAAAAGCTCAACAACTTCAACAACTTTGGTTGGACCTCAAAAATAGTTTAGGTTGGACCTAAAAAATAGAGATATCCACAGCATGTTACCGTGCCATGGAACGGCCCATCCAGTAAGCAAACCACGTCCACGCCTGCTTAGCAAACAGCCCGGTACAGACACTACGCAACCATGCCACAGATACTTCCACGAGAGAATTCCGTTCTGCAGCATATTTAAGTCAGTTTACGTGTCACCTTCCTGCCAAGTAATGTTAATAGGCCAGCAAGTAGAAGAACATTTAGTTAGGATGATGAGAATTGTAGTCCAAGACATCTGGAGGGCCGGACTTTGAGGGTGCCTGATCTACATCAAGAACAAGGGGAGGAGGGATTGCCTGCTGATCAAGATGGCCGAGGTGTATCTCTACTTTCCGCACAACTACAAGAGCGACATCCCATCAAGACTTGGATTGGGATTTGCTGCCCCTGTGGATCCTGTTGCATGAGGCGGTCACCTCACCTTGCCTCACAGGTGGACCGGCCCCGTTCTAAGACACTGCACTAGATCTTGCTTCCCCTCAGAGACGCAGCTCTTTGAAATTGGGCCCTTCTTCGTACGCCTCCTCTGTGAGAGGGTGGGTGGGCGTTACAACATGAGAACGGGCCTTTTCTGTGGTGGCTCCCCATTGGAAGAACGCTCTCCCCGGGGAAGCTCCCTGGCGTGGGTGTGTTTTAGAAAGGGGTTGAATTGTAGCCGGGCTGGTTTCCTAACTCAATGTTCTTCTACTTGCTGGCCTATTAACATTACTTGGCCAGAAGTTGACACGTAAACTGACTTAAATATGCTGCAGAACGGAATTCCCTCGTGGAAGTATCTGTGGCATGGTTGCGTAGCGTCTGTCCCGGGCTGTTTGCTAAGCAGGCAAAGTAAGGTAAGTAAGTTTGCTTAATGGATGGGCCGTATCGTGGCACGGTAACCTGCTGTGGATATCTCTATTTTGCGGCAACTCTTTCTTCTTCTTCGGGCTATTGTGTACAATGCAGTGGCCTTTTCAATCCAATATTTTTATCAGGCTAAAATTCAAAAGGGGTGTGGTGTGTTCGGGCAGTTCCTTTTCGTCGCAGTAGGAGGCGCTGTGCCGATGGAAGAAATCATGACGTTTTAACGGTAAAACAGGTACCCTGCTATGGTCCTTATTTGTGTGGTCACGAAATTAAAAGACGCCTGCTTCTTGGGAGAAAAGCAATGACATACCTAGACAGCATCTCCAAAAGCAGAGACATCACCTTGCCGACAAAGGTCCGTAAGCAAAAACCACCTTTGAAAGAAACTGCTGTGCATTCATGTGGCTATACTTGAGTATTTATGATCAACTAACTGCTCAAGAGATTTTTATTTAAGTTAGAACAGAGGTTGTCAAATATCAGGCCCAGTTTGAATCAGTGGATAACAGACTTGTTTTGCTACAAACTGCCTTTTCAGAAAAGCAAGCTCATTAAGATCCCCTCCCCCCCCCGACCCTGAAAAGTGTTTGAAAATACAAAAACGCTTTAGAAAAGAATCACATACATTTGAGATTCAAATGATTTGTCACCTGAGTTCTGGATCTCATTGTCCAGTTTACTCCCATTAACCAAAGAAATGTATTCTTTAAATTACCGGTATAAAACAACATTCCGTGGAGCGTTATTTTTACTACATCTTTTGTAGATTCAATTTGGTTTCACTTATCACTGAAAAATCAGCTTCTATTGAAGATTTTTGTTTTTCTTTTCAATTTGGGCACAAGGAACATAAACAGGAAAAAATATTGATTAGTTCTTCCAGAAGTGTACTGTACTAGATAAGGTGAACTTAAAATGTTTTACTGACTTGCTCATCCCAAAATATTTTTCTCTTGCTCAGCAAACCTAAGACATGGATATCATATTTGAGGATCCGTATTAGAAGCAATTATTCAGCAGATCACTGTAATTAAATTAAATTTATCCTGCAGAAATCCAGCGCTTAACAGCATATCTATTTTGAAAGCAATGCCAGCATGACATGCAAAGCAGACTAGAATGTGTTTTTGTGCATTTGTTTTTTTTAAATATTGATCTTTATTAGTTTCCCACATAATCAGATTATTTACACAGCAATTTTTCAAGATAATTTACATATGTATATATAGATGGTTCCTCAATTATTTATTTATTCCAACCCCCCGAAAAAGACTTCCCCCACTTCCTTCTTCTGTTATGATTGTACAATATTCTTACTTTACACAGGTTATAACTTTCCTTATACAATAAATCATTTGACAAATGCTTTTCCATTTCCAACCTTTAAATAAACGTTCCGTGTTTTCACCTTATAACCTTCTTTGAATCTCCATACATTCAATTTATATTCAATATCTATGCCTTATAATTTATTCATTCTTTTAGTAGCTGTTGACTATACATGTATTGTTCTTTCAATAAATTTCCAATAAAGAGTTTTCTAGCACAATTCTAACTGTTGGTGCTGACCTTTAGAGCCCTAAACGGCCTCGGTCCTATATACCTGAAGGAGCGTCTCCACCACCACCGTTCAGCCCGGACACTGAGGTCCAGCGCCGAGGGCCTTCTGGTGGTTCCCTTACTGCGAGAAGCAAAGCTACAGGGAACCAGGCAGAGGGCCTTCTCGGTAGTGGCGCCCGCCCTGTGGAACACCCTCCCATCCCATGTCAAAGAGATAAATAACTACCTGACATTTAGAAAACACCTGAAGGCAGCCCTGTTTAGGGAAGTTTTTAATGTGGGATATTTTAATGTATTTTAGTGTTTGTTGGAAGCCGCCCAGAGTGGCTGGGGGGACCCGGCCAGATGGGCGGGGTAAAATTAATAAATTATTATTATTATTATTATTATTATTATTATTATTATTATTATATAATCCAGTTCTGAGACTCAATTCATTCCGCCCGTATTTCATATTCCATATATCTTTGTAACATAAATCAAAAGTTTTCCCCATTCTTTTTCATAACGTTCGTTTCCTCTGTTGTCGGATTTTGGACGTTCATTTGGCTATCCCCATACACTCCACCATTCTTTGACGCCATTCCTCAGTTGTCGACATTTGTTGCTATTTCCACACCCTGGCTAATAATATTCTAGCCCCTGTCGTAGCGTACATGAATAGTTTTACATCATATTTTTGTATATCCTCTCCCACCATTCCCAGCAAGAGTGCCTCCGGTGTTTTCTTAAAGTTGTCTCTGAGAATTATTTTAATTTCATTGTAAATATTTTCCCAATATTTCTTAACTTGGTCACAATGCCACCACATATGTATGAAATCTCACTCCTCTCTGCATTTCCAACATTTCTTGTCAACACCTTTGTACATTTTTGCTAATCTAGCAGGTGTGATATAGGTACCACCTGTAGATCATCTTGTATATATTTTCTTTTAACAATGTGGAGGCCGTATATTTGATTCCCCCATTCCAAAGTTTGTGCCATTTTACATAATCGATATTGTGGCCTAAGTCAATTGCCCATTTTATCATTGCACTCTTGATCTCTTCATCTTTGGTGTTCCACTCCAGTATGAATTCAAATATCTTGGATAAATTTTTTCTGTTGTTACATATTACTGTTTTTTCTCAAAAATTCTTTTGTCTTGTTCAAATCCTCTCAATTTTTTATTTTTCATAAATGTACTGTGTATTTGTTGGTGCTCCAGCCATCCTTAACGTCTATCTTTGATTTCCTCATAGGATCTCATACTCTATATATTATTTCGTTCAAGTTTTTGTGCATTTGTTACATACCGTTCATTGTATTATATATTGCCAATTATGTTTTGTGTTTTTTTGCAAAAAAAAAAAAAGCAGGTTTACTGCAGGGCAGGAATGTCCAAAGTCCATTTCGGGGGCCTAATCTGACCCGCCGGCCGGTTGAATGGTTTAATCCGACCCCTGTGGCGGTTTATTTCCTGTGGTAAAATCCGAAAAAAACAACTTCAATCCTAAAAAAAGCTCAGAACCTTTGGGTGAAAATTGTAAAAAAAAGCTCAACAAGTTCATTTTTTATCATTATTTAAAAAAATTAATTAAATTTTTAAATTTAACAAAAGCTTGTCAACCACAAAAGGGAGCTTCCCCTCCTTGCCAAGGAATAAGGGGTGGATTCAGATCTACATCAGGCACCCCCAAACTGCGCCCCTCCAGATGTTTTCGCCTACAACTCCCATGATCCCTAACTAACAGGACCAGTGGTCAGGGATGATGGGAATTGTAGTCCAAGACATCTGGAGGGATTGCCTGCTGATCAAGATGACCGAGGTGTATCTCTACTGTCCGCACAACTACGAGAGCGCCATCCCATAAAGACTTGTATTGGGATTTACTGCCCCTGTGGAATCTGTTGCATGAGGCGGTCACCTCACCTTGCCTCACAGGTGGACCGGCCCCTAGATCTTTCTTCCCCTCAGAGACGCAGCTCTTTGAAATTGGGCCCTTCTTCGTGCGCCTCCTCCGTGAGAGGGTGGGTGGGCTTTACTACATGAGAACGGGCCTTTTCTGTGGTGGCTCCCCATTGGAAGAACGCTCTCTCCCTGGGGTGGGTGGGTTTTTGAAAGGGGTTGAATTGTGGCCGGGCTGGTTTCCTAACTAAATGTTCTTCTACTTGCTGTGCTATTAACATTACTTGGCAGGAAGTTGACACGTAAACTGACTTAAATATGCTGCAGAACGGAACTCTCTCATGGAAGTATCTGTGGCATGGTTGCGTAGTGTCTGTACCGGGCTGTTTGCTAAGCAGGCGTGGACGTGGTTTGCTTACTGGATGGGCCGTTCCATGGCACGGTAACATGCTGTGGATATCTCTATTTTGCGTCAACTGTTTCTTCTTCTTCTTCGGGCTATTGTGTACAATGCAGTGGCCTTTTCAATACAGCACTGGAAATCCAATATTTTTATCAGGCTAAAATTCAAAAACGGTGTGGTGTGTTCTGGCAGTTCCTTTTCGTCTCTGTAGGAGGCGCTGTGCCGATGTAATAAATCATGGCGTTTTAACAGTAAAACAGATACTCTGCTACGGTCCTTAGTTGTGTGCTCATGAAATTAAAAGACGCCTGCTTCTTGGGAGAAAAGCAATGACATACCTAGCTAACATCTCAAAAAGCAGAGACATCACCTTGCCGACAAAGGTCCGTAAGCGTAAGCAAAAACCACCTTTGAAAGAAACTGCTATGCATTCATGTGGCTATACTTGAGTATTTATGATCAACTGGTCAAGAGATTTTTATTTAAGTTAGAACAGAGGTTGTCAAATATCAGGCCAGGAATGTCCAAAGTCCATTTCGGGGGCCTAATCTGACCCGCCGGCCGGTTGAATGGTTTAATCCGACCCCTGTGGCGGTTTGTTTCCTGTGGAAAAATCCAAAAAAAACAACTTCAATCCTAAAAAAAGCTCAAGAACCTTTGGGTGAAAACTGTAAAAAAAGCTCAACAAGTTCATTTTTTATTATTATTTTTAAAAATTAATTGAATTTTTAAATTTAAATTTGACAAAAGCTCAACAACTTCAACAACTTTGGTTGGACCTCACGGCCCTTCACTTCATCAAATCTTGGCCCTCTTTGAAAAAAGTTTGGACACCCCTGCTGTCAGGTAAGGACTGATCAACGTCTGCCAGTTCATCGTCCCACATGGAAGTAGATCCTGGAGATGCTGAGGTTCTTCCCATAGCCTCTTTGCTCTGTAACCACCGCCTTGCCCATTCCCCCAGGGCCCCATTTGCACCCCTGCTCAGCTCAGCCAGAAGGATTTTGCATGTTTGGGAGCAGGAAAGTGAACAGGCAGCAAGCAGGAGGAGGAGGAAGAGGAGGACCTGCTCTGTGCAGGGGGATGGCAACGTGATGATGGCAATGGCCCATGACCAGGGCCAGCCCAAGACATTTCGGCACATGAGGTGAACCACAAAATGGAGCTTCCCCTCCTTGCCAAGGAATAAGGGGTGGATTCAGATCTACACCAGGCACCCCCAAACTGCGGCCCTCCAGATGTTTTGGCCTACAACTCCCATGATCCCTAGCTAACAGGACCAGTGGTCAGGGATGATGGGAATTGTAGTCCAAGACATCTGGAGGGTCGGAGTTTGGGGGTGCCTGATCTACATCAAGAACAAGGGGAGGAGGGATTGCCTGCTGATCAAGATGACCGAGGTGTATCTCTACTGTCCTCACAACTACGAGAGCGACATCCCATCAAGACTTGCATTGGGATTTGCTGCCCCTGTGGATCGTGTTGCATGAGGCGGTCACCTCACCTTGCCTCACAGGTGGACCGCCCCGTTCTAAGACACTGCACTAGATCTTGCTTCCCCTCAGAGACGCAGCTCTTTGAAATTGGGCCCTTCTTCGTACGCCTCCTCTGTGAGAGGGTGGGTGGGCTTTACTACATGAGAACGGGCCTTTTCTGTGGTGGCTCCCTAATTGGAAGAACGCTCTCCCCGGCAAAGCTCCCTGGGGTGGGTGTGTTTTGGAAAGGGGTTGAATTGTGGCCGGGCTGGTTTCCTAACTAAATGTTCTTCTACTTGCTGGCCTATTAACATTACTTGGCCAGAAGTTGACACGTAAACGGACTTAAATATGCTGCAGCACGGAATTCCCTCGTGGAAGTATCTGTGGCATGGTTGCGTAGTGTCTGTCCCGGGCTGTTTGCTAAGCAGGCAAAGTAAGGTAAGTAGTTAACCTGCTGTGGATATCTCTATTTTGCGGCAACTCTTTCTTCTTCTTCGGGCTATTGTGTACAATGCAGTGGTCTTTTCAATCCAATATTTTTATCAGGCTAAAATTCAAAAAGGGTGTGGTGTGTTCGGGCAGTTCCTTTTCGTCGCAGTAGGAGGCGCTGTGCCGATGTAAGAAATCATGACGTTTTAATGGTAAAACAGATACCCTGCTACGGTCCTTATTTGTGTGGTCACGAAATTAAAAGACGCCTGCTTCTTGGGAGAAAAGTAATGACATACCTAGACAACATCTCAAAAAGCAGAGACATCACCTTGCCAACAAAGGTCTGTAAGCAAAAACCACCTTTTAAAGAAACTGCTGTACATTCATGTGGCTATACTTGAGTATTTATGATCAACTGGTCAAGAGATTTTTATTTAAGTTAGAACAGAGGTTGTCAAATATCAGGCCCAGTTTGAACCAGTGGATAACAGACTTGTTTTGCTACAAACTGCTCTTTCAGAAAAGCAAGCTCATTAAGTTCCCCTCCCCCCCTGACCTTGAAAAGTGTTTGAAAATACAAAAACGCTTTAGAAAAGAGGCGCATACATTTGAGATTCAAATGATTTGTCACCTGAGTTCTGGATCTCATTGTCCAGTTTACCCCCATCAACCAAAGAAATAGAAGAAATGTATTCTTTAAATTACCGGTATAAAACAACATTCCGTGGAGCGTTATTTTTACTACATCTTTTGTAGATTCAATTTGGTTTTACTTATCACTGAAAAATCAGCTTCTATTGAAGATTTTTTTTTTGTTTTCAATTTTGGCACAAGGAACATAAACAGGAAAAAATTAGTTCTTCCAGAAGTGTACTGTACTAGATAAGGTAAACTTAAAATGTTTTACTGACTTGCTCATCCCAAAATATTTTTCTCTTGCTCAGCAAACCTAAGACATGGATATCATATTTGAGGATCCGTATTAGAAGCAATTATTCAGCAGATCACTGTAATTAAATTAAATTTATCCTGCAGAAATCCAGCGCTTAACAGCATATCTATTTTGAAAGCAATGCCACCATGACATGCAAAGCAGACCAGAATGTGGTTTTATGCATTTGTTACATACCGTTCATTGTATTTTATATTACCAATTGCGTTTTGAGTTTTTTTGTAAAAAAAAGCAGATTTACTGCAGGGCAGGAATGTCCAAAGTCCATTTCGGGAGCTAATCTGACCCGCCGGCCGGTTTAATGGTTTAATCACACCCCTGTGGTGGTTTATTTCCTGTGGTAAAATCCGAAAAAAAACAACTTCAATCCTAAAAAAAAGTTCAAGAACCTTTGGGTGAAAATCATAAAAAAAGCTCAACAAGTTCATTTTTTATCATTATTTTTAAAAATTAATAAAAATTTTAAATTTAAATTTAACAAAAGCTCAACAACTTCAATCCTAGAACCTTTGGGTGGAAATCATAAAAAAAGCTAAACAAGTACATTTTTTATCATTATTTTTAAAATTTAATTTAATTTTTAAATTTAAATTTAACAAAAGCTCAACAAATTCAACAACTTTGGTTGGACCTCATGGCCCTTCACTTCATCAAATCTTGGCCCTCTTTGAAAAAGGTTTGGACACCCCTGCTGTCAGGTAAGGACTGGTCAACGTCTGCCAGCTCATCGTCCCACATTGAAGTAGATCCTGGAGATGCTGAGGTCGTTCCCAGAGCCTCTTTGCTCTGTAACCACCGCCTTGCCCATTCCCCCAGGGCCCCATTTGCACCCCTGCTCAGCTCAGCCAGAAGGATTTTGCATGTTTGGGAGCAGGAAAGTGAACAGGCAGCAAGCAGGAGGAGGAGGAAGAGGAGGACCTGCTCTGTGCAGGGGGATGGCAACGTGATGATGGCAATGGCCCATGACCAGGGCCAGCCCAAGACATTTCGGCACATGAGGTGAACCACAAAAGGGAGCTTCCCCTCCTTGCCAAGGAATAAGGGGTGGATTCAGATCTACACCAGGCACCCCCAAACTGCGGTCCTCCAGATGTTTTGGCCTACAACTCCCATGATCCCTAGCTAACAGGACCAGTGGTCAGGGATGATGGGAATTGTAGTCCAAGACATCTGGAGGGCCGGAGTTTGGGGGTGCCTGATCTACATCAAGAACAAGGGGAGGAGGGATTGCCTGCTGATCAAGATGACCGAGGTGTATCTCTACTTTCCGCACAACCACAAGAGCGACATCCCATCAAGACTTGCATTGGGATTTGCTGCCCCTGTGGATCCTGTTGCATGAGGCGGTCACCTCACCTTGCCTCACAGGAGGACCGGCCCCATTCTAAGACACTGCACTAGATCTTGCTTCCCCTCAGAGACGCAGCTCTTTGAAATTGGGCCCTTCTTCGTACGCCTCCTCTGTGAGAGGGTGGGTGGGCTTTACTAAATGAGAACAGGCCTTTTCTGTTGTGGCTCCCCATTGGAAGAACGCTCTCCCGGGGGAAGCTCCCTGGCGTGGGTGTGTTTTAGAAAGGGGTTGAATTGTAGCCGGGCTGGTTTCCTAACTCAATGTTCTTCTACTTGCTGGCCTATTAACATTACTTGGCCAGAAGTTGACACGTAAACTGACTTAAATATGCTGCAGAACGGAATTCCCTCGTGGAAGTATCTGTGGCATGGTTGCGTAGTGTCTGTCCCGGGCTGTTTGCTAAGCAGGCAAAGTAAGGTAAGTAAGTTTGCTTAATGGCACGGTAACATGCTGTGGATATCTCTATTTTTCGGCCACCAACTTTTTCTTCTTCTTCGGGCTATTGTTTAAAATGTACTGGCCTTTTCAATCCAATACTTTTATCAGGCTAAAATTCAAAAGGGGTGTGGTGTGTTCGGGCAGTTCCTTTTCGTCGCAGTAGGAGGCGCTGTGCCAATGTCAGAAATCATGACGTTTTAACGGTAAAACAGGTACCCTGCTATGGTCCTTATTTGTGTGGTCACGAAATTAAAAGACGCCTGCTTCTTGGGAGAAAAGCAATGACATACCTAGACAGCATCTCCAAAAGCAGAGACATCACCTTGCCGACAAAGGTCCGTAAGCAGAAACCACCTTTGAAAGAAACTGCTGTGCATTCATGTGGCTATACTTGAGTATTTATGATCAACTAACTGGTCAAGAGATTTTTATTTAAGTTAGAACAGAGGTTGTCAAATATCAGGCCCAGTTTGAATCAGTGGATAACAGTCTTGTTTTGCTACAAACTGCCTTTTCAGAAAAGCAAGCTCATTAAGTTCCCCTCCCCCCCCCGACCCTGAAAAGTGTTTGAAAATACAAAAACGCTTTAGAAAAGAATCACATACATTTGAGATTCAAATGATTTGTCACCTGAGTTCTGGATCTCAGTGTCCAGTTTATCCCCATCAACCAAAGAAATAGAAGAAATGTATTCTTTAAATTACCGGTATAAAACAACATTCCGTGGAGCGTTATTTTTACTACATCTTTTGTAGATTCAATTTGGTTTTACTTATCACTGAAAAATCAGCTTCTATTGAAGATTTTTGTTTTTGTTTTCAATTTGGGCACAAGGAACATAAACAGGAAAAAATATTGATTAGTTCTTCCAGAAGTGTACTGTACTAGATAAGGTGAACTTAAAAGGTTTTACTGACTTGCTCACCCCAAAATATTTTTCTCTTGCTCAGCAAACCTAAGACATGGATATCATATTTGAGGATCCGTATTAGAAGCAATTATTCAGCAGATCACTGTAATTAAATTAATTTTATCCTGCAGAAATCCAGCGCTTAACAGCATATCTATTTTGAAAGCAATGCCACCATGACATGCAAAGCAGACCAGAATGTGGTTTTATGCATTTGTTACATACCGTTCATTGTATTTTATATTGCCAATTGCGTTTTGAGTTTTTTTGTAAAAAAAAGCAGATTTACTGCAGGGCAGGAATGTCCAAAGTCCATTTCGGGACCTAATCTGACCCGCCGGCCGGTTTAATGGTTTAATCACACCCCTGTGGTGGTTTATTTCCTGTGGTAAAATCAGAAAAAAAACAACTTCAATCCTAAAAAAAAGTTCAAGAACCTTTGGGTGAAAATCATAAAAAAAAGCTCAACAAGTTCATTTTTTATCATTATTTTTAAAAATTAATAAAAATTTTAAATTTAAATTTAACAAAAGCTCAACAACTTCAATTCTAGAACCTTTGGGTGGAAATCATAAAAAAAGCTAAACAAGTACATTTTTTATCATTATTTTTAAAATTTAATTTAATTTTTAAATTTAAATTTAACAAAAGCTCAACAAATTCAACAACTTTGGTTGGACCTCATGGTCCTTCACTTCATCAAATCTTGGCCCTCTTTGAAAAAAGTTTGGACACCCCTGCTGTTAGGTAAGGACTGGTCAACTTCTGCCAGCTCATCGTCCCACATGGAAGTAGATCCTGGAGATGCTGAGGTTCTTCCCATAGCCTCTTTGCTCTGTAACCACCGCCTTGCCCATTCCCCCAGGGCCCCATTTGCACCCCTGCTCAGCTCAGCCAGAAGGATTTGGCATGTTTGGGAGCAGGAAAGTGAACAGGCAGCAAGCAGGAGGAGGAGGAAGAGGAGGACCTGCTCTGTGCAGGGGGATGGCAACGTGATGATGGCAATGGCCCATGACCAGGGCCAGCCCAAGACATTTCGGCACATGAGGTGAACCACAAAATGGAGCTTCCCCTCCTTGCCAAGGAAGAAGGGTTGAATTCAGATCTACACCAGGCACCCCCAAACTGCGCCCCTCCAGATGTTTTGGCCTACAACTCCCATGATCGCTAGCTAACAGGACCAGTGGTCAGGGATGATGGGAATTGTAGTCCAAGACATCTGGAGGGCTGGAGTTAGGGGGTGCCTGATCTACATCAAGAACAAGGGGAGGAGGGATTGCCTGCTGATCAAGATGACCGAGGTGTATCTCTACTGTCCGCACAACTATGAGAGCGCCATCCCATAAAGACTTGGATTGGGATTTGCTGCCCCTGTGGATCCTGTTACATGAGGCGGTCACCTCACCTTGCCTCACAGGTGGACCGGCCCCGTTCTAAGACACTGCACTAGATCTTGCTTCCCCTCAGAGACGCAGCTCTTTGAAATTGGGCCTTTCTTCGTACGCCTCCTCTGTGAGAGGGTGGGTGGGCTTTACTACATGAGAACAGGCCTTTTCTGTGGTGGCTCCCCATTGGAAGAACGCTCTCCCCGGGGAAGCTCCCTGGCGTGGGTGTGTTTTAGAAAGGGGTTGAATTGTAGCCGGGCTGGTTTCCTAACTCAATTTTCGTCTACTTGCTGGCCTATTAACATTACTTGGCCAGAAGTTGACACGTAAACTGACTTAAATATGCTGCAGAACGGAATTCCCTCGTGGAAGTATCTGTGGCATGGTTGCGTAGTGTCTGTCCCGGGCTGTTTGCTAAGCAGGCAAAGTAAGGTAAGTAAGTTTGCTTAATGGCACGGTAACCTGCTGTGGATATCTCTATTTTGCGGCAACTCTTTCTTCTTCTTCGGGCTATTGTGTACAATGCAGTGGCCTTTTCAATCCAATATTTTTATCAGGCTAAAATTCAAAAGGGGTGTGGTGTGTTCGGGCAGTTCCTTTTCATCGCAGTAGGAGGCGCTGTGCCGATGTAAGAAATCATGACGTTTTAACGGTAAAACAGATACCCTGCTACGGTCCTTATTTGTGTGGTCACGAAATTAAAAGACGCCTGCTTCTTTGGAGAAAAGCAATAACAAACCTAGACGGCATCTCCAAAAGCAGAGACATCACCTTGCCGACAAAGGTCCGTAAGCAAAAACCACCTTTGAAAGAAACTGCTGTGCATTCATGTGGCTATACTTGAGTATTTATGATCAACTGGTCAAGAGATTTTTATTTAAGTTAGAACAGAGGTTGTCTAATATCAGGCCCAGTTTGAACCAGTGGATAACAGAGTTGTTTTGCTACAAACTGCCTTTTCAGAAAAGCAAGCTCATTAAGTTCCCCTCCCCCCCTGACCTTGAAAAGTGTTTGAAAATACAAAAAAGCTTTAGAAAAGAGGCACATACATTTGAGATTCAAATGATTTGTCACCTGAGTTCTGGATCTCATTGTCCAGTTTACCCCCATCAACCAAAGAAATAGAAGAAATGTATTCTTTAAATTACCGGTATAAAACAACATTCCGTGGAGCGTTATTTTTACTACATCTTTTGTAGATTCAATTTAGTTTTACTTATCACTGAAAAATCAGCTTCTATTGAAGATTTTTGTTTTTGTTTTCAATTTGGGCACAAGGAACATAAACAGGAAAAAATATTGATTAGTTCTTCCAGAAGTGTACTTTACTAGATAAGGTGAACTTAAAATGTTTTACTGACTTGCTCATCCCAAAATATTTTTCTCTTGCTCAGCAAACCTAAGACATGGATATCATATCTGAGGATCCGTATTAGAAGCAATTATTCAGCAGATCACTGTAATTAAATTAATTTTATCCTGCAGAAATCCAGCGCTTAACAGCATATCTATTTTGAAAGCAATGCCAGCATGACATGCAAAGCAGACCAGAATGTGTTTTTGTGCATTTGTTACATCCCGTTCATCGTATTTTATCTTGCCAATTGCGTTTTGTGTTTTTTTGTAAAAAAAAAGCAGATTTACTGCAGGGCCGGAATGTCCAAAGTCCATTTCGGGACCTAATCTGACCCGCCGGCCGGTTTAATGGTTTAATCCGACCCCTGCGGCGGTTTATTTCCTGTGGTAAAATCCGAAAAAAAACAACTTCAATCCTAAAAAAAAGTTCAAGAACCTTTGGGTGAAAATCATAAAAAAAAGCTCAACAAGTTCATTTTTTATCATTATTTTTAAAAATTAATAAAAAATTTAAATTTAAATTTAACAAAAGCTCAACAACTTCAATCCTAGAACCTTTGGGTGGAAATCGTAAAAAAAGCTTAAATATGCTGCAGAACGGAATTCCCTCGTGGAAGTATCTATGGCATGGTTGCGTAGTGTCTGTCCCGGGCTATTTGCTAAGCAGGCAAAGTAAGGTAAGTAAGTTTGCTTAATGGATGGGCCGTATCATGGCACGGTAACCTGCTGTGGATATCTCTATTTTGCGGCAACTCTTTCTTCTTCTTCGGGCTATTGTGTACAATGCAGTGGCCTTTTCAATCCAATATTTTTATCAGGCTAAAATTCAAAAGGGGTGTGGTGTGTTCGGGCAGTTCCTTTTCGTCGCAGTAGGAGGCGTTGTGCCGATGGAAGAAATCATGACGTTTTAACGGTAAAACAGGTACCCTGCTATGGTCCTTATTTGTGTGGTCACGAAATTAAAAGACGCCTGCTTCTTGGGAGAAAAGCAATGACATACCTAGACAGCATCTCCAAAAGCAGAGACATCACCTTGCCGACAAAGGTCCGTAAGCAAAAACCACCTTTGAAAGAAACTGCTGTGCATTCATGTGGCTATACTTGAGTATTTATGATCAACTAACTGCTCAAGAGATTTTTATTTAAGTTAGAACAGAGGTTGTCAAATATCAGGCCCAGTTTGAATCAGTGGATAACAGACTTGTTTTGCTACAAACTGCCTTTTCAGAAAAGCAAGCTCATTAAGATCCCCTCCCCCCCCGACCCTGAAAAGTGTTTGAAAATACAAAAACGCTTTAGAAAAGAATCACATACATTTGAGATTCAAATGATTTGTCATCTGAGTTCTGGATCTCATTGTCCAGTTTACTCCCATCAACCAAAGAAATGTATTCTTTAAATTACCGGTATAAAACAACATTCCGTGGAGCGTTATTTTTACTACATCTTTTGTAGATTCAATTTGGTTTTACTTATCACTGAAAAATCAGCTTCTATTGAAGATTTTTGTTTTTCTTTTCAATTTGGGCACAAGGAACATAAACAGGAAAAAATATTGATTAGTTCTTCCAGAAGTGTACTGTACTAGATAAGGTGAACTTAAAATGTTTTACTGACTTGCTCATCCCAAAATATTTTTCTCTTGCTCAGCAAACCTAAGACATGGATATCATATTTGAGGATCCGTATTCGAAGCAGTTATTCAGCAGATCACTGTAATTAAATTAAATTTATCCTGCAGAAATCCAGCGCTTAACAGCATATCTATTTTGAAAGCAATGCCAGCATGACATGCAAAGCAGACTAGAATGTGTTTTTGTGCATTTGTTTTTTTTAAATATTGATCTTTATTAGTTTCCCACATAATCAGATTATTTACACAGCAATTTTTCAAGATAATTTACATATGTATATATAGATGGTTCCTCAATTATTTATTTATTCCAACTCGCCCCCCCAAAAAACAAAAATCTTCCCCCACTTCTTTCTTCTGTTATGATTGTATAATATTCTTATTTTACACTGTTTATAACTTTCCTTATACAATAAATCATTTGACAAATGCTGTTCCATTTCCAACCTTTAAATAAACGTTCCGTGTTTTCACCTTATAACCTTCTTTGAATCTCCATACATTCAATTTATATTCAATATCTATGCCTTATAATTTATTCATTCTTTTAGTAGCTGTTGACTATACATGTATTGTTCTTTCAATAAATTTCCAATAAAGAGTTTTCTAGCACAATTCAAAGTGTTGGTGCTGACCTTTAGAGCCCTAAACGGCCTCGGTCCTATATACCTGAAGGAGCGTCTCCACCACCACCGTTCAGCCCGGACACTGAGGTCCAGCGCCGAGGGCCTTCTGGTGGTTCCCTTACTGCGAGAAGCAAAGCTACAGGGAACCAGGCAGAGGGCCTTCTCGGTAGTGGCGCCCGCCCTGTGGAACACCCTCCCATCCCATGTCAAAGAGATAAATAACTACCTGACATTTAGAAAACACCTGAAGGCAGCCCTGTTTAGGGAAGTTTTTAATGTGGGATATTTTAATGTATTTTAGTGTTTGTTGGAAGCCGCCCAGAGTGGCTGGGGGGACCCGGCCAGATGGGCGGGGTAAAATTAATAAATTATTATTATTATTATTATTATTATTATTATTATTATTATTATATAATCCAGTTCTGAGACTCAATTCATTCCGCCCGTATTTCATATTCCATATATCTTTGTAACATAAATCAAAAGTTTTCCCCATTCTTTTTCATAACGTTCGTTTCCTCTGTTGTCGGATTTTGGACGTTCATTTGGCTATCCCCATACACTCCACCATTCTTTGACGCCATTCCTCAGTTGTCGACATTTGTTGCTATTTCCACACCCTGGCTAATAATATTCTAGCCCCTGTCGTAGCGTACATGAATAGTTTTACATCATATTTTTGTATATCCTCTCCCACCATTCCCAGCAAGAGTGCCTCCGGTGTTTTCTTAAAGTTGTCTCTGAGAATTATTTTAATTTCATTGTAAATATTTTCCCAATATTTCTTTACTTGGTCACAATGCCACCACATATGTATGAAATCTCCCTCCTTCTCTCTGCATTTCCAACATTTCTTGTCAACACCTTTGTACATTTTTGCTAATCTAGCAGGTGTGATATACCACCTGTAGATCATCTTGTATATATTTTCTTTTAACAATGTGGAGGCCGTAAATTTGATTCCCCAATTCCAAAGTTTGTGGCATTTTACACAATCGGTATTGTGGCCTAAGTCAATTGCCCATTTTATCATTGCACTCTTGATCTCTTAATCTTTGGTGTTCCACTCTAGTATGAATTCAAATATCTTGGATAAATTTTTTATGTTGTTACATATTACTGTTTTCTCTAAGATTGTTTTGTCTTGTTCAAATCCTCTCAATTTTTTATCTTTCATAAATGTACTGTATATTTGGTGGTGCTCCAGCCATCCTTGAAGTCTATCTTTGATTTCCTCTTCGGGTCTCATACTCCATATATTATTTCGTTCAAGTTTTTGTGCATTTGATACATACCGTTCATTGTATTTCATATTGCCAATTGTGTTTTGTGTTTTTTTGCAAAAAAAAAGCAGATTTACTGCAGGGCAGGTATGTCCAAAGTCCATTTCAGGGGCCTAATCTGACCCACCCCTGTGGCGGTTTATTTCCTGTGGTAAAATCCGAAAAAAACAACTTCAATTCTAAAAAAAAGCTCAAGAATCTTTGGGTGAAAATCGTAAAAAAAAAAAAAGCTCAACAACTTCATTTTTTATAATTATTTTTAAAAATTAATAAAAATTTTAAATTTAAATTTAACAAAAGCTCAACAACTTCAACAACTTTGGTTGGACCGCACGGCCCTTCACTTCATCAAATCTTGGCCCTCTTTGAAAAAGGTTTGGACACCCCAGCTGTCAGGTAAGGACTGGTCAACTTCTGCCAGCTCATCGTCCCACATGGAAGTAGATCCTGGAGATGCTGAGGTCGTTCCCAGAGCCTCTTTGCTCTAGAATCATAGAATCATAGAGTTGGAAGAGACCACAAGGGCCATCCAGTCCAACCCCCTGCCAAGCAGGAAACACCATCAAAGCATTCCTGACAGGTGGCTGTCAAGCCTCTGCTTAAAGACCTCCAAAGAAGGAGACTCCACCACCCTCCTTGGCAGCAAATTCCACTGTCAAACAGCTCTTACTGTCAAGAAATTCTTCCTAATGTTTAGGTGGAATCTTCTTTCTTGTAGTTTGAATCCATTGCTCCGTGTCCGCTTCTCTGGAGCAGCAGAAAACAACCTTTCTCCCTCCTCTATATGACATCCTTTTATATATTTGAACATGGCTATCATATCACCCCTTAACCTTCTCTTCTCCAGGCTAAACATACCCAGCTCCCTAAGCCGTTCCTCATAAGGCATCGTTTCCAGGCCTTTGACCATTTTGGTTGCCCTCCTCTGGACACGTTCCAGCTTGTCAATATCCTTCTTGAACTGTGGTGCCCAGAACTGGACACAGTATTCCAGGTGAGGTCTGACCAGAGCGGAATACAGTGGTACTATTACTTCCCTTGATCTAGATGCTATACTCCTATTGATGCAGCCCAGAATTGCATTGGCTTTTTTAGCTGCTGCATCACACTGTTGACTCATGTCAAGTTTGTGGTCTACCAAGACTCCTAGATCCTTTTCACTTGTACTGCTCTCAAGCCAGGTATCACCCATCCTGTATTTGTGCCTTTCATTTTTTTTGCCCAAGTGTAGTACTTTACATTTCTCCCTGTTAAAATTCATCCTGTTTGCCTTGGCCCAGTTCTCTAATCTGTTAAGGTCATTTTGAAGTGTGATCCTGTCCTCTGGGGTATTAGCCACCCCTCCCAATTTGGTGTCATCTGCAAACTTGATCAGGATGCCCTCAAGCCCATCATCCAAGTCATTGATAAAGATGTTGAATAAGACTGGTCCCAAGACAGAACCCTGTGGCACCCCACTAGTCACTTCTCTCCAGGATGAAGAGGAGCCATTGATGAGCACCCTTTGGGTTCGGTCAGTCAGCCAGTTACATATCCACTGAATGGTAGCATTGTCTAGCCCGCATTTTACCAGCTTCTTTACAAGAATATCATGGGGCACCTTGTCAAAGGCCTTGCTGAAATCAAGATAGGCTACATCCACAGTGTTCCCTTCGTCTACCAGGCTTGTAATTCTGTCAAAAAATGAGATCAGATTAGTCTGACATGACTTATTTTTCAGAAACCCATGCTGACTTTTAGTGATCACAGCGTTCCTTTCTAGGTGCTCACAGACCGTTTGCTTAATGATCTGCTCTAGAATCTTTCCTGGTATTGATGTCAGGCTGACTGGGCGGTAATTGTTTGGGTCCTCTCTTTTCCCCTTTTTGAAAATAGGGACAACATTTGCCCTCCTCCAGTCTGCTGGGACTTCACCTGTTTTCCAGGAATTCTCAAAGATTACTGCCAGTGGTTCTGAAATCACCTCTGCCAGTTCTTTTAATACTCTGGGATGTAGTTCATCTGGCCCTGGAGACTTGAATACATCTAAACTAGCCAAGTGTTCTTGTACTACCTCCTTACTTATTCTGGGCTGTGTTTCCCCTGCTGAATCATCTGCTCCATATTCTTCAGGTCGGGCATTGTTTTCTTTTTTGGAGAAGACTGAGGCAAAGAAGGTATTGAGGAGTTCTGCCCTTTCTGCGTCCCCTGTTCGCATTTCACCTTCTTCTCCTCTAAGTGACCCCACTGTTTCCTTGTTCTTCCTTTTGCTACGGACATACCCATAAAAACTCTTTTTATTGCTTTTAACCTCTCTAGCAAGCCTGAGTTCATTCTGTGCTTTAGCTTTTCTGACTTTGTCTCTACATGTGCTGGCTATTAGTTTGAATTCCTCTCTGGTGGTTTCCCCCTTTTTCCATTTCTTGTACATATCCCTTTTAAATCTTAACTCAGTTAAAAGTTCTTTAGATAGCCACCCTGGCTTCTTTAGGCACCTTCCATGTTTTCGTCTCATTGGTACTGCTTGAAGTTGTGCTTTTAATATTTCCCTTTTAACCAACTCCCATCCATCATGAACTCCCTTCCCTTTTAGTATTACTGACCATGGGATCACACCCAGCATTTCCCTAAGTTTTCTGAAGTCGGCTTTCTTAAAGTCTAGAATTTGAGTCTTAGTATGCTTGGTTGCTCCTTTCTGATGTATAATAAACTCCAGAAGAGCATGATCACTCCCACCTAATGATCCTGCCACTTCTACCCCACTAACCAGGTCATCACTATTGGTTAGGACCAGATCTAAAATGGCTGATCCTCTTGTTGCTTCTCCCACTTTCTGGACAATGAAATTGTCTGCAAGGCCAGTGAGGAATCTGTTCGACCTTATGCTCTTGGCTGAGTTTGACATCCAACAAATATCAGGATAGTTGAAATCCCCCATTACTACTATCTCATTTCCTTTTGAATGCTTGGTCATCTGTTCCAGGAAGGCATCATCTATGTCCTCAGTTTGGCTTGGGGATCTATAGTAAACTCCCACAATGAGATCACTGTTATTTTTCTCTCCCTTAATTTTAACCCAGATACTCTCAATTTGGCTTTGAAGTTTTAAATCATGGATGTCTTCACAGGTATACACATCCCTTACATATAACGCCACTCCTCCTCCTCTCCTGTTTGGTCTATTTCTCTGAAATAGATTGTATCCCTCTATTACTACATTCCAATCATGAGACTCATCCCACCAGGTTTCAGTGATGCCTATTATGTCGTATTTAGTTTGCTGTACCAAGAGCTCAAGTTCATCTTGTTTATTTCCCATGCTCTGTGCATTTGTATACAGACATTGAAAACCATTGATCATTCCCCCTAGTCTCCTACTTAAGGATTTTTTCCTCCCACCACTAGGTCTGTGTGCTGTTTGCTCCATTTGGTCCTTGACTTTTGGATGATCATCTTCAGCATTTGATAGACTCCTACCTTCAGGACCACTGTCTCCCTCCCCCACATAAGTCAGTTTAAAGCCCTCCTGATGAGGTTTTTGAGATTGTTGGCAAAAACATTCTTCCCAACCCTTGTGAGGTGCAGCCCATCACTTGCCAGAAGTCCATCTTCAAGAAACTGCAGACCGTGATCTAAGAATCCAAACCGTTCCTGCCGGCACCATTTGCGAAGCCAGTTGTTCACTTCTCCTATTTTTCCCTCTCTTCCTGGGCCACGGCGTTCAACTGGGAGGACAGATGAGATGACAATTTGTGCATTTAATTGCTTCAACTTCCTGCCCAGAGCCTCATAATCACTTTTGATCTTCTGGAGGCTATGGCTTGCGGTGTCATTGGTTCCCACATGGACTAAAAGGAAGGGGTTTTTATCCGTGGGTTTTATGATTCCTTGCAGCCGTTCTGTTATATCAAGGATCTTGGCCCCGGGGAGACAGCACACCTCTCGAGACATTTTGTCAGGCCCACAGATCACTGCTTCGGTACCCCTCAGTAGGGAATCCCCTATCACCACTACACGCCTCCTCTTAGGCTTGGTCGGGATTCTTACATGTGCTGTCCCTTCCAAGGTCACCTGCACATTCCCGGAGGACTGACTATGCTGCTCGTCTTCATATACCTCATCAACTGTGATGAGGGAGAGATCTTCCAATGGAGTCTGTTCTTCATCTTCCAGATTTGAGAGCACTTCAAATCGATTTTGTAGTTCTAAACACTCAGAGCGATCCCTGGGCATTCTACTTCTGTGAGTCACGTTCCTCCACACATCGGGCTCCTGAGTTGGGGAACTGATCTCCTCCTCAGGGATGTGCCCTGTCTCCTGCTTGGTGCAGACAGTGTGCTCTGCTGCATCCAAGAAAAGCTCCAGCTCTTTAATTTTCTGGAGCGTAGATACACGGGCCTGAAGTTGCTGGACCTTGTCTTCGAGTAGGGCAACCAACTTGCAGTTGCTGCAGGTGTAGCTGTCTACAACCTTTGGCAAGAAGACAAACATTGCGCAGGAATTACAGGCAACTACAGTTGTTCCCTCCCCCTCCTGAAGTAGCCGGACCTTGTCTTCTAGTAGGGCAACCAACTTGCACTTGCTGCAGGTGTAGCTGCCTACATCCTTTGGCAAGAAGGCAAACATTGCGCAGGAATTGCAGGCGACTACAGTTGTTCCCTCACCTTCCATCTTGAAGCTTGAAGTCAGGACACACAAAAAAGAAGCCTAGGTCTCCCCAAGTAAACGTTTGAGACTAGCTCTCCTCTATCTAAAAGATAGGTCAAACTGCGCGCGCCGCTAGGCGCGCACCGCTGCCCTCCAGGCACTGATTAGCTCCGCCCACAGCTAGTCACCAGACAAACACACACACACAAGCCAGAACAAACTCTCTCTCACACACAAGCCTGGACAGTCACACAAATCCAAGAGGCAGAAGCCCTAGGAAAGAAACACACAAACAAATAAGGAAACAAATAAGCACACAAACTTAATCACACACAGCCCCAAAAAGACAAACCCACAAAACCTACAAGCTCAGCTCACCTTGTGCTCCCTCCTCAGTCGCTGCCCTCCAGGCACTGATTAGCTCCGCCCTACAAGCTCAGCTCACCTTTTGCCTACTTCCTCAGTCTCTGCCCTCCAGGCACTGATTAGCTCCGCCCACAGCTAGTCACCAGACAAACACACACACACAAGCCAGAACAAACTCTCTCTCACACACAAGCCTGGACAGTCACACAAATCCAAGAGGCAGAAGCCCTAGGAAAGAAACACACAAACAAATAAGGAAACAAATAAGCACACAAACTTAATCACACACAGCCCCAAAAAGACAAACCCACAAAACCTACAAGCTCAGCTCACCTTGTGCTCCCTCCTCAGTCGCTGCCCTCCAGGCACTGATTAGCTCCGCCCTACAAGCTCAGCTCACCTTTTGCCTACTTCCTCAGTCTCTGCCCTCCAGGCACTGATTAGCTCCGCCCACAGCTAGTCACCAGACAAACACACACACACAAGCCAGAACAAACTCTCTCTCACACACAAGCCTGGACAGTCACACAAATCCAAGAGGCAGAAGCCCTAGGAAAGAAACACACAAACAAATAAGGAAACAAATAAGCACACAAACTTAATCACACACAGCCCCAAAAAGACAAACCCACAAAACCTACAAGCTCAGCTGACCTTGTGCTCCCTCCTCAGTCGCTGCCCTCTGTAACCACCGCCTTGCCCATTCCCCCAGGGCCCCATTTGCACCCCTGCTCAGCTCAGCCAGAAGGATTTTGCATGTTTGGGAGCAGGAAAGTGAACAGGCAGCAACCAGGAGGAGGAGGAAGAGGAGGAGGACCTACTCTGTGCAGGGGGATGGCAACGTGATGATGGCAATGGCCAATGACCAGGGCCAGCCCAAGACATTTCGGCACATGAGGTGAACCACAAAATGGAGCTTCCCCTCCTTGCCAAGGAAGAAGGGGTGGATTCATATCTACATCAGGCACCCCCAAACTGCGGCCCTCCAGATGTTTTGGCCTACAACTCCCATGATCGCTAGCTAACAGGACCAGTGGTCAGGGATGATGGGAATTGTAGTCCAAGACATCTGGAGGGCCGGAGTTTGGGGGTGCCTGATCTACATCAAGAACAAGGGGAGGAGGGATTGCCTGCTGATCAAGATGGCCGAGGTGTATCTCTACTTTCCGCACAACTACAAGAGCGACATCCCATCAAGACTTGTATTGGGATTTGCTGCACCTGTTGCATGAGGCGGTCGAAATGTAGCACGGATGACTGGGTCACCAAAAAGTGACCAGAAGGAAACTCCAGGCAGCTTTGGTTTCGGTCTGTTTCTGTCGGCTACTTCCTTTCTAGCAGGAAATAACACCAGGTGCAGTGCTTGTTTTGGTAACTGAAGTTTGCACGCTTGAGCTGCATAGAAATCCTGAACATTGTACTTTAATAAACAGAAGCTGTGTAGCTAAAATGGAGTTCCCCAGACTTTGGTCAAAGAGCCTGAACTCCTAAAATGGAGTTCCCTAGACTTTGGTCAAGAGCCTTATGTTCTGTCCAGTGCTGGTCAGGTGCCTCATTCCCCCCTTTCAAGCGAGAGGACCAGGTTGACCTGCGTCCTCTACAGCTTGACCTATCCATCGTTTTCTGGGATGGCCTTGTACAGAGTCAATGCATGGGTTCGAGTTGCAGCATCTACTGAGCGGGTTACCATGCGACATACCATTTGGCGGAGACAAGGTAAAATACATGTAATGACCAGGATTATAATGATAATTAGCATTCCTACTAACAGAGCCTCTTTAAGGCACTTCCAGCCGAGGAGCCATGAGCTAAACCAGGCCCATAGGATTTACATTATCCAGAGTGATCTGGTGATACAAGGAGGATTGTTGTCCTACACACCTTTGACTTGAATCCTGACAATCTGGGGCCCTCTGCGTATGGTAGACCAGGGTTGTAGTTTGCGCCTGGCCATACAGACCCCACGCCTCCTGACACTATTGTCTGTAATCACATTAGGGTAAAGTAACTGCCTTCCTGTCCCAGAAGGAACAGTTACTATTGGTGCATTCAAGTTGCTGCATTTGGATCCTCTGTCTTATTGGTTCCCACCAAAAGGCAGCAGTGTGGTTGCTTGAGATTGTTCCCTCCAAAATGTATCTTTTCCTAGTCAGTCTTCTGTCCCTATAAATGTAGCTGCCCTACCCTCAGTTCCCCCAGTCGTTTTGTCAGAATATAGAGTTGTTACATGAAGAAGCTGTCTCATGCCTGCTATGTCAGAGAGCTGAAATCACTTGCTGAAATCATTAACCCCATGCTACAACAGTTTCTGCCTTACATACTGGAAATACATTTTTGTCCTGCTCAGCTAGAGTAAAATATCTTACCCAGATCTTATCCTTTAAAATTAGTCCTTCTAGATTCAATATATGCTGAACTCTTATGGACTAAATGCATGCTATTTCCTCTTATTCAACAATTCTTTATATTGGCGGCAGCTTGCTTTTTATTGGAAAATACTTGCATAGAGGTGTTTTGTTTTCACTAGTGATATTAAGAATATAATCTATATATATATAAATGTTCCCATTGCGCGTTTGTCCGAAACACCCTTGCTGCGTAACCGCTGGACCAAATTGCATCAAATTTGGACACAGCGTTTCCATTACCATCTCAAAGTAATCTGGCATAATAAAAATTCAGAAAAACCACACCTGTCATACCTAAAATAAAGAAAAAACGCAAAAAAAAATTGGCGCGCACATATGATTGTATTTTAGTGTTTATTGGAAGCCGCCCAGAGTGGCTGGGGGGACCCGGCCAGATGGGTGGGGTACAAATAATAAATTATTATTATATTACTATTATTATGACATCACCAGCAAAACAGCGCCCTCTAGCGACGGATATACTGGTACTACACCTACAAAAGCAAGAAATTGGCGCACACATATGACATCACAGCAAAACCGCGCCCTCTAGCAATGGCAGGCCTGTCTCCATTTTCACTCCCAAACTGACAAACTTTCTCTGCAAGGAAGGAGGGGGTGATTGTGTTAGTGGCTCCCTGATACCTGAGTGCCAGACAAGGATGTGATTAACTTGGCTGGGATACAGGGAAATGTAAATATCTCTTTTGTCAAAGGCACGCTGGGAAATGGAGGCCGCTGCCTCTCGCAGGTAACTAGGCCGGACCAGCAAGGCATGCTGGGAAAAGGCGCCCTGTGGGTGAACTAAGCTCTTTCGCCCAAACCGCAAGGCATGCTGGGAAACGCTGGGCTTATTATCCCAACCCAACTCAAGGCACTCTTGGAAATTGAATCCAATCCTCTCTGTAGAGGGTTACTAGCACTTTTCCCCTTGAAAATGCCACAGGCAAGGCACGCCGGGAAATGGCCACCCTGATTGTCCCTCAGTGATCTCCCGATGTGTGTTTTTTATCTGTGCGTTTCCATAGTGCTTTTCCCTCAGACGGCGTCAGAGGCCTCCTTCCTCGGCTTTTTCTGCCACAGGCCGCGAGAGGGCACCTGAGCGCGTGCAGAGTGCACACGACGTCGGCGGGGGTAGGTGGGGGTTTATTTTGGCTGTGGCTGCTGCTGATGGTAATAAGCATAAAATCAGCCACAGCAACGCGTGGCCCGGGTCAGCTAGTTAAAGATAAATATCTCCCTCTTGCATCCAATAGTGAGACGTATGCCTCGGCGTCACTATAGTTTTGTTAGCATGGAATGGCATGTTATTGTTTGCCATCAGCAGAAGAAAGCTTGCTGTACTGCAGACTCACTTTCCCCCCACTCTGACCTGGACAGGTTGGAACATTCCTTATGAAGCTGATCTGAGGATCTGCATGCGGCAGATTGAGAGGTTTCTGACTGAATATGAAGAAACCTCAGTTGAACCTCTCACCTTTCTTACAGGTATGGACATTATGCCTACTTTCAGACATAGTGCTGGTTTCGCATCATGAAAACGAGTTTAGCATGATTTAGCTAAACCATGGTTTATCATTACAAACTTGAGCATATTACAAATATTATGAAAATGAGCCCCCATTAGCAACTCTTGTGGTCAAACATCCAGGCTTTCCTTCCTTAAAGTGAACACATCAATAAGGTAAGTTTGGGGTGGGGCTGGGATATGAGGAGAACTCCAAGACATGCCACCCTATCTCCTCGTGACAATGTCTTCCGGGTTGTTTCCCATACACTCCACCCCGTGGCATGCCCCGAGTTCTTCCTCATGCCTTTACAAAATGGGAAATAACCCGAACTTCGGTGCATGATTGGTTGGCTGGGATCACGGCACTCCATTCCTGTTCCAGCCGCTTTCGGTGAGGACTGGCTGTTCATACTGACCCAGGATCTTCGTTGAAGGCAGGCTTATGTATGTTCTTGTGGGATACTTAATAGATTAGCCATCCTAAATAAAAGAAACAAAATCAATACCAACTAATAAACATTAAGGCCAAAGCACCAATGGGGAGCCGAAAATCATTTCTCTGAAACATGGTCTATCCAAATGGTGCTAGAAACATAATTTTGTTCTTCAGGTTCTTTGAAAATGAGCTTTGTCAGTCCCTGTGCTTCAGTTTAGCATAGTCCAAACAAATCGGAGCGCTGGCTTGGAATAGCAGTACCCAATAGGTGGCCCCCGGGCCCCTACTAATGATTTCTCCTGGCTGGTTGGGCCGGTCGGGATACATTACCCACACCTTTTGTCCTGCTTCAAAATCTGAATTCGTTGATCCAAACCCTCTGTCACCTCTATTCGTAGGCTGGTCTGGACCGGCTACCCCCAGGATAGTTGGTATCCTTATTTTTTCGCAAATAAGTTGAGCTATTCACTGTCCTGTGGGGAGAATCACATCTTGCACACCAATATTATGCAGTAGTACTTTTATCTCACCTTGGTAACCAGTATCCACCACCCCTCCTAATATCTGGACACCTTTAAGGGCCAGCTCAAACCGTGGTGCAATTCGCCCGTACGTACCAGGAGGCACTGTGATCCCTATGCCTAAGGGTACTGTTACCTGCCCTCCGGCTGGTACCACTACTTCCTCAGGCGTGATGAGATCTGCCCCCACGCTATCAGGCATTGCCCGGAGAGGTAGCTTACCGTACGGTTGAACCTTCCATACTTTGAGGTGGGTTACCAGTAAGAATGCTCCTCGTGAGATCATTCGCTGCAAAGGTGTTTGTCCAGCACACAGAGGACGATTATTTAATTCAAATTCAGCTTGCTCAAATACTTTCCCCCACCCCTTTAAAGTGTGGGGAGGTGTTAGCTGCTTAATTTTCTGTTTAAAGAGACCGTTGAGGCCTTCTATAAGGCCTGCAGCCTGAGGGTGATGTGGAATATGGTAGACCCATTGGATGCCCCACTCATTGGCCCAATCCCTCACCTCTCCCCCGGCGAAATGTGAACCTTGATCACTTTGGATCTGTAAAGGAGCCCCCAAATGTCTCACTAACATTTCCAAACCCTTTAGGGTACTCTGCTGAGTTGCTCTACTGCATGGGTAGGTTAAAAGATATCCTGAATAGGTATCTACCATAGTCAAAACATATTGCCATCTTCCACTTTGAGGTAAGGGTCCTATATAGTCTATTTGCCAGATCTGTCCCGGACCACTTCCCTTGTACAATCTTCCCATCGGGGTTTTCACCAGAGGTACTTGTTTCACATGAGCGCAAACTTGACAGTTGGCAGCTGCAGTGGCACCCTCATAACAACCGCACCCTCATACCGGCACTGAGGCGCTGAGTGTCAGGTCCCTGAAACCCTTGTTGACAAATCCCTGCTTGCATAGCCATACCATGCAATTGTTCTATGGCTTCATCAATAGTCTGCCAAGGGAATGGCTGCTCTTCCCAGTCCATAGGGGTGGGGTATCTGGCGCGTATAGCCTGCACACACCACTCAAACAGGGACCCTGCCGCAGCAAAAGCGGGCATACGTAAGTACTGGTTAAGTAGCGTATCCCTGGTTAGGGTCCCTAATTTTACTAACTCCTCCCTGGTTAGATAAAGACTGGGAGTCCCCGGGTCCCACAGCCTCACCAGCCATTGACTCAGCCTCTCCCCGGGTTTTTGCCTAGTTGTCTCTGCCACCTCCATCAACTCTGGCTGCGTGTAATCTCGCACCATTCGAGTAGTCTGGGCAGCCTGTAGGTTCCCAGGGGGCCCTTTACTTTTGTCAGTCACCAAGGAGCATGCCTCAGCGACCCACACATCTTCATTTCCCTCATCTTCCCCTTCTATCCATCCCGACTCCTCATCACCGGAATCCCCTGTATCTCCATCCCAGGTTTCGGGATCCCATTCTCGGGAGGCTATAAGGGCTCTAACCTTTCAGGGGTTAGGGATTCTCTTCTCCTTTGCCTGCTTCCAATATTTCATCTTGGCAAAGCGGATGGCCCTGGCTGTAGCTCATTCCACAGCCAACTCTCCCCTCCCCTGGGCGCTTTCCAGCACCCCCTTTAAAATCGCCTGCTGGTCCTTTAAGGCAGTGATCTCCTCTAACTGCCGCTGCACCACCTTCTGAGAGGCTTCCAACTGTTCCCCAATACCTCTGAGCGCAGTGAGAAGGACCCATCCAAGCTCCCCCACTGCTTTCTGCTCCCCATCTCCTACCCCTGCCAACTGCCAACACTTGTGGACAGCATCAGGAGTAGGACCTCCGAATTCTTCCAGCTCGGAGTCCCAAGAAACCGGTGGCGTCAGCCGGTTCAACATTCGAGCCACTGGCCCCCAGACACTAGCGCTGGGCCAGCCAGGAATACAGCTCTCACCAGTACTTTGCTCAGTGGTTCTCCCTTTCCACCAGAACGTTGTCCTGATATCTTGCTCACAGCGCCAAATTGTTCTGCCAAATGCAGCAGTTCTTTCCAAGGATACCAGGACAAAAGAAACAAGGAGGTGGAAGGGGAACCAAACCAACTTTATTAAAGAAAACAAAGCATACATACCCAAAGTGTCCCCAACCTGCTCCCAGGAGCTGCATGTTTCCCATACAGCTCCATAAACACCTTACCATTTTCATTCTAATGTGATGTTTCTATCCCCAGGCGAATGTAACAACAAGGACAGGGACAAGGTGATTTACATGTGTGACATCTATGAAGCCAGTGCTGCGAGAGGCACTGGCCAACCCAGCAATTATGTGGTGAAGATCATTTACGGTTGGCCCCAGAAGAGCAAGAGCTATAAGGGCATAGTGGCACTTTGCCACCTCGTCGCCTGAATGATTGGGGTCGCGTGAAAAAGCCTCCACTCCTACACCACACCAGAAACAAGCCTTAAGCTCTTCGCCTCTTCAAAACATCGCCTCTTCGAAAATTAAAAATCTTGGGCTACAACCATGACCTGATCAAAAATAAATAAACGTTAAGGCTTGAGCAACTTGTTTTACTGCACATTCATTCTGATTTGTTTCCAGGGAGGTTAGACGGCAGTTGCATCTACACCATACATTGAAGTATGCATTTCATAAAGTTTATATGCTGCCTGCTTCTTAAAAAAAACACAAAAACCCTCAAAGGATGAAGATGAAATGTATTATTACGGTCACAGACCAGTTCCAGCCCACATACTATATCATAAAACACGATAGGGATACCATTTTCAATCTAATGTGATGTTTCTATCCCTAGGCGAATGTAACAACAAGGACAGGGACAAGGTGATTTACATGTGTGACATCTATGAAGTCAGTCCTGGAAGAGGCACTGGCCAATCCAGCAATTACGTGGTGGAGATCACTTCAGAAGCGCCGGAGCAATAAGGGCGTAGTGGCACTTTGCCACCTCGTCGCCTGAATGATTGGGGTCGCATGAAAAAGCCAGCATTATCCCACACTTTCCAGTGCACTTTCTCATCTCTTACACTTTTGGGGGGAGTGGGTTTGTTGCGCAAGGCCTCCCAACTGCCTTCAACTGCACAACCACGATTGCTGGGATGTGGCTGAATCCCACCCAAGACTAGCGATGGTCTGGAGGTACTCTTTGCTTTGCTCTCTTGTGTTGATCCATTTTGGATTGAGAATTGGGCCCTGCCTTTCCCCTGTTCTAAGAGCCATACTCACAACAACCCGCTTGCTCTCAGGGTGACTCTGGAGGGTGTTCCCAGAAAGAGGAAGCGAAAGGCACCACTGCCAGATCCCTCGCCAAACTCCTTTGCCTTGGCATTTCATTCAACTTCGCTTCTGGCTTTCCCCAGTTCCTACCATGGCTTTCATTTTCAGGTCAGGGTCATGGGTTCGAGCCCCTGCATTGTAGGCTGTTGAATGACCCTCTAGTCCCTTCTAGCTCGATGGTTCTTTGCTTCTGTGACCTCATAATCCATCCATTCCTGGGCAAAGAGTTCCTTGCCCTCAGCCTTCCACTCTCTGCCCTAGATGTGGTTTTAGGCCCCACCTGCACCATACATTTAAAGCAATATCACACCTATTTATTTTACCTTTATCACACCTATATACTTTACCTTTGCTAGATCCAGGCTGATGGAGAGGAAGGAGCCCTTTGGGCGGCCGCTTCCCATTTCTCCCCCTCATGGCATCCACCCAGGCAGGCGGCTCGCTGCTCCCCGTCCCTACCGGGCCGACGCTGGTGTCCCCAGAAACAAGCAGGTTGAGGCCTATGCATGTCAAGTTCCGAACCATTGCTTAAATATTTATTTTGTATATTCATAGTCTGTTTTTTGACCTGAAAAATCTACTAGGTGGCTCACAATCGATTTAAAACCCACAGCTTGGCTGGAACTAGCAATGGCTTCAGTCCCCCTGGTGGATTATCTACACTGGGAAGTAGATACTGGGAGTGTGCCCCTTTGGGCTCTGACCCTCCATTTCAGTAGCCCATATTACATATTATAGTAGCCCAATAATTACATTTTATCCTCACAACAACCCTGTGAGGTAGGTTGGGCTGAGAGACTGGCCTGAAGTCACCTAACAGGTTTCATGCCTGAGCAGAGACCAGGTCCTAGTCCAACACTTTGACCACTACACCACACTGGCTCCTGACTGGATCAGCCAGCGACAGTCTAGCCCAGTATACTGGTTCCAATAATGGCCAGTTGGAAGGAAGCAAAGAATTGCTTATACAGGAAATGTTGTATAGAGGCTCATGTTTCCTCATGCTATGATTATGAGGATGGAAAAGGCTGCTGAGATGGGGATTTTATGGAAGGACCAGGAAACAGGAGACTTTGTAACAAATGGCATGGTTTGTATGGGCCTAAAGATGGTTGAGTAAAGGTAAAGGGACCCCTGACCATTAGGTCCAGTCGTGTCCGACTCTGGGGTTGCGGCGCTCATCTCGCTTTATTGCCCGAGAGCCGGCGTACAGCTTCCAGGTCATGTGACCAGCATGACAAAGCCGCTTCTGGTGAACCAGAGCAGCACACGGAAACGCCGTTTACCTTCCCGCCATAGCAGTACCTATTTATCTACTTGGACTTTGACGTGCTTTCGAACTGCTAGGTGGGCAGGAGCAGGGACCGAGCAATGGGAGCTCACCCCGTTGCG
Organism: Darevskia mixta; assembly: GCA_034641385.1. Classification (NCBI taxonomy): domain Eukaryota; kingdom Metazoa; phylum Chordata; class Lepidosauria; order Squamata; family Lacertidae; genus Darevskia; species Darevskia mixta. The sequence continues at coordinate 218,012 of JAWWNH010000130.1, forward strand.
GGGATTCGAACTGCCGACCTTCTGATCAGCAAGCCCTAGGCTCTGTGGTTTAACCCACAGCGCCACCTGGGTCCCTAAAGATGGTTGAAGAACACCACCAAATGGAAGCAATGTCTTCGAACTGTCCGTGAACTGTGCTGTATAAGTTCTAATGGACTGTGGAAAACATCATGATGGTTTGTGCTAGGAACGATACAGAACAGCACATACAAGGAGGCATGGAGATGGGCTGCACAACATTACCTTTGAGATAAGAGTTGTGAGATGATGCCAAGGACAAGGGTGTGAGATGCTAAAAACAAGGAGTAAGGAGTTGTGTAATGCCAAGCATCAGATGAACAACAAGGTGTATATATGGCAAAGCCCTCCAGCCTAAGATGTGTGCCAGACATTGACAGCGCTGTCGTCTGCCCCCCCCCCCAAATGGCTCTTACTGAAACTGATCAGTGAAGAGTGAAGAGTGGTGAGTATGAGAGATGGATGTATGGTTGAGTGCATATTGACGTGTGAATTACTTGTTAATCAATAAAGCAATACAGTATTATAGAGAAAATCCAATATTGGTTGTCTGAGGTTTACTTGTACCTTTCTAGAGTATACTGGGTCTCATCTATGTTAAACTCCTAAACAGATTAAAAGAACCTAATTGGTCCTTTCATATTGTCTGGCCCTGTGCATAGTTATGCATGTTTGCTGGTGTGATTTCTACAGAGTTCAACTAATAATAATAATACCTTTATTGTCAATATACAACCTGTGTACAATGACATTAACCGAGCCTCCCCACCCCCAAAAACACTCAATCCCATTGCACTCTGTGTGCTTGTTGCACAACGCACCAACCCCGAAAGTCAGTTGCACTATATTATTTTCTGTTCAACAGCCTAACAGCCCACGGATAGAAACTGTGTTTTAGCCTGTTGGTACGACTGATTATACTTCTATATCTCCTGCCCGAGTGCTGAGCTTCAGAGACGTAGCTGTAACAGGCCCAATCCTCACTGTTTGTGTCCGATCCCTCAGAAAGTCTTTTCTCCTATAGATGAACTGATGTTTCTCAAAATCCGGTGGAAAACATGTCCTAAGGTGTTGAAGCACCAATCTCTCGAAGCATTTCATCACTACAGATGTTAATGCAATAGGTCTGTAGTCATTTAGGCAGTTAGTTGCTGCTTTCAAGCATGATGGAACACATGCCGTTTGCACAGACATGTTAAAAATCCTTGTCAGGACCCCTGCTAGTTGATCGGCACAGTTTTTTTAACCCCATCTGGACCAGCAGCTTTACTGGGATTCACCGCCCTCAATGCAGCTTTCACTTGCTGGTCATATAGAATAAGTGGCTGAGAGATTGTAGGCTGGCAGGCAGGAGCTATGATGCTTGATCTTTTTACCTCATAGCGGGCGAAGATGTTCAGCTCCTCGGCCAACAAATCATCAGCCTTAACTGTGTTGCTCGTATTGCCCTTGTAGTTGGTTAGATGTGCAGTCCCTGCCACACTTGTTGTGTGTTGTTATCGGCTAGGCAATTCTCCACCTTAAGCTTATATTGTTATTTTGCTGCCTTAAAGCCTTTCCTGAGCTTTGTTCTTGCCCCTCTGTGTTCCCTGCCTTGAAGGCAGTATCCTGAGCTTTCAGGAGTGACCTGGTACTTATGGAATTTTTTTTTTATTTTGTTCTTACTTCAGCAGTCATCCAGGGTTTGCAGTTCCCATAGGCTCTACTGCACCGCTCCATTGTTACATTAGAGGTGCACACTCTAATATAAGAAAGTACAGCGTCTGTGGGGCTTAGCCCCATTTGCACTCACTTCCTCTGCTATTTCTGTTGCCTCCCCTGTTTCAAACTACTATATAGACAGCAAACGCTTCATGGCAGGGCAAAATTGTCTTGTTACTCTATAACAGGGGTGGCCAACTCCCAAGAGACTGCGATCTACTCACAGAGTTAAAAACTGGCAGTGATCTACCCCCTTTTTGGGGGTTCAGGTCAAAGTTGTTGAGCTTTTTTTAGGAAGGAGGAAGGCCCATGGGGGGGGGTCGGGTTGAAGTTGTTGAGTCAATCAATCACTTTATTTCAGCTTTAAGTTCATAAGAACAACAGAACTGGAACAAATACACAGTACAATTTGATTAAAAAAATTAGAACCAGTAAAACTTAAAAGAGTACAAATTAGAAATAGATACTATAAGGAATTTTCAGCTTCCAAACAGCAGTCCATTACGATGTTTATATGTCAAAACGGAAGTTACAAATTTCGCCATTTGTAAAGTTACATGCTGGTCTGTATCTTGCAATAAAAAGGCTAGGCGAAAATCTGCCGGGTGCCCAGGCAACTTGTGGATTAATGGTAACAGTAAGTTCTTCCGGACAACACAATATAAAGGACATATAAATACTATATGGTGAAGTGTTTCGATCGATCTATTGTCACAGGAACATAAAACCGAGACTTGGCCAGTTGTTGAGTTTTTTCAGGGAGGAGGTAAAACGTTGAGCTTTTTTTAGGGGAGCCACAGTTGTTCAGCTTCCTTGGGGGGAGCCAATGATCTACCAGTGATCTACCGCAGACGTCCAGTGATCTACTGGTAGATCACGATCTACCTGTTGGACATGCCTGCTCTATAATGCTTGATGCCCATAAACAATGCATGGTACTTAAAGAAGATTGAATACTGTGAAGCATATACATAAGGCAAGTGAGCTGGTGCAGTGAGGTATTGTGTGGCCTAATTAAGTCAATATTACTATCTGGTTATGGCAAAAGCTCAGGGGTAGAACAATTATTCAGACCTGCAGCCCTTGTGTCATATTTGACTCATCCTCTTCTTTCTTCTACATCATGGGTAGGCAAACTAAGGCCCGGAGGCCGGATCCGGCCCAATTGCCTTCTAGATCTGGCCCGCGGACGGTCTGGGAATCAGCGTGTTTGTACATGAGTAGAATGTGTCCTTTTCTTTAAAATGCATCTCTGGGTTATTTGTGGGGCATAGGAATTCATTCATTCCCCCCCCCCCCAGAAAAAAATCCGGCCCCCCCAGAAGGTCTGAGGGAAAAGGTTTTGTTAATCATTTGCCTGTGTCTTTGTTTATTAGTTTTAATAAGGTTGAATTGCACCATTTAGATTTGGGCTTTTTGTGTCCCGCTTTCGAATCACTGGTTAAAGACCAAGATGTATCTCTTTTTCAATCCCAAATCAATGAATGTAAGAGCTTGGTCTCAACATTCCATCACACTTTTGGGCACGACCAGGAAAAACCATGAAGTTTTAGCAGATGTAGGGCTGGAACGATGATGATGGGAAAGCCTTGATGGACTAATTCCTATTGTGCATCCCCAGGCCTGTGAGGGCAGAAAGGGATGACCTGACATCATTGTGACATCGGGTGACAGCCTTGATGGGCTAAGGATGATTGTGACTGTTATAAATATAGTAAGATTGTTATAAATATAATAAGATCCAGAGCCAATGAAAGGCAGAGCCAAGTAATTCTAGTTTTGTCCCCATCCTCTTCCTGGCTCAGTTATTCAACACTTAGACTAAGGAACGAGCGTGAAGCTGACAGTACTGTAAGTTAGAAGGCAGGCAAGTGGCGGCTAGTTGAGGACAGAGTAAGGGTGGTGGGGCAGTGCCCCATTTCCCCTAAGGGACCAGCTTCCATTGCATGCATGGAGTGCAATGTATATGCCACCCCACCAGGATCATAAATACATTATCTCTCTTTCTCATGCACACACTTCCTTCTTGCAGTGATGCAGATTTTTCTACTTTCAAATGTGCCAGATGTGTTTTTTACGCCTTACCATCTCTTCCTGACAGGTCTCCGAGCTTATAATTCCAGCCATGGAAACAGCCCTGCAGATTTTTTTGGCCAAGGAAACCTCTGTGAAGAAAGAAACCCCCATGCGCTTCATGGGACCCACTTGCACAGGGGAAAGCGGGTTCTCCTTCATGGAGAGCACGTGTTGCGGAAGGGTTAACAAGACAACCCCCTGTTTCTGGGCAAGTTTGTTTGGATGGCCACGGATGTGATTGGGCTCCTCTTGTTCAGATGTTGATGTTGCGAATTGATGATTGACAGCCATAGGCCTTATATTCCCTGCATGCAGCGTTGAGATTCCTCTTTTCGCTGTGTGCATCGGATCACCTGGAGCACTTGGCCAGTCTGGAGGAAAGTGGAGCGATCTTATTGTCTGGTTAAATTTCTTTATTTCCCCCTTCTTTCTAATCCGCTCCAGTCCCTTAATTCATTTAATTCCCCTTTTTCCTGTTTGCAGGGGCGTAGGAAGTGGGGTGGGCAGGTGGGCAGCGCCCCAGGTTCCATTATGGAGGGGGGTGACAAATTATCAAGTAACAATTACTGCCCTACTAGGGTGATTCATAAAAAACCTTTTTTTGGAGGGGGAGGGAAATGCCTGCTCCAAAGGTGTTATCTTACTACACTAGGGATGATATAGCTATACTAGTAAATTAAGCCCGTTAAGATAACGGGCTCTAGAAGACCAATCTGACTGGGTTGCCCGAGAATAATAGTAGAAACACCACCACACACCAAAAGCTTCCTTGAACAGGGCTGCCTTCAGATGTTTTATTTAAAAATCCACATAGCTGTTTATCTGTTTGGCGTCTGCTTGGGTCAGTCACTCCCGCCCGTTTGCATCCCTAGACCACCCCAAGCCACCCACCCCCTGGACCACCCCCAAGTCTTGCAGCCAAGCCACCCACCCCTTGCACCCCTAGACCTGCACCCCCAAGCCACCCACCCCCTGCACCCCCAAGTCTTGCAGCCAAGCCACCCACCCCTTGCACCCCTAGACCTGCACCCCCAAGCCACCCACCCCCTGCACCCCTGGACCACCCCAAGTCTTGCAGCCAAGCCACCCACCCCTTGCACCCCTAGACCTGCACCCCCAAGCCACCCACCCCCTGCACCCCTGGACCACCCCAAGTCTTGCAGCCAAGCCACCCACCCCTTGCACCCCTAGACCTGCACCCCCAAGCCAACCACCCCCTGCACCCCTGGACCACCCCAACTCTTGCAGCCAAGCCACCCACCCCTTGCACCCCTAGACCTGCACCCCCAAGCCAACCACCCCCTGCACCCCTGGACCACCCCAACTCTTGCAGCCAAGCCACCCACCCCTTGCACCCCTAGACCTGCATCCCCAAGCCACCCACCCCTTGCACCCCTGGACCACCCCAAGTCTTGTAGCCAAGCCACCCACCCCTTGCACCCCTAGACCTGCATCCCCAAGCCAACCACCCCCTGCACCCCTGGACCACCCCAAGTCTTGCAGCCAAGCCACCCACCCCTTGCACCCCTAGACCTGCATCCCCAAGCCAACCACCCCCTGCACCCCTGGACCACCCCAAGTCTTGCAGCCAAGCCACCCACCCCTTGCACCCCTAGACCTGCACCCCCAAGCCACCCACCCCTTGCACCCCTGGACCACCCCAAGTCTTGCAGCCAAGCCACCCACCCCTTGCACCCCTAGACCTGCATCCCCAAGCCAACCACCCCCTGCACCCCTGGACCACCCCAACTCTTGCAGCCAAGCCACCCACCCCTTGCACCCCTAGACCTGCACCCCCAAGCCACCCACCCCCTGCACCCCTGGACCACCCGAAGTCTTGCAGCCAAGCCACCCACCCCTTGCACCCCTAGACCTGCACCCCCAAGCCACCCACCCCCTGCACTCCTGGACCACCCCCAAGTCTTGCAGCCAAGCCACCCACCCCTTGCACCCCTAGACCTGCACCCCCAAGCCACCCACCCCCTGCACCCCTGGACCACCCCCAAGTCTTGCAGCCAAGCCACTCACCCCTTGCACTCCTAGACCACCCCCAGCGCCATCTTTCTCCCCCCCTCCTCCCCTCCCTTGGACAGAGCGAGAGAGGGAAGCCGGAGGAGGAGGCGGAGAGCGAGCGCGCGGCGGCGGCGGCAGACACCTCCCCCCCCACCTGCACACACAGCTCACCTCTCTCTCTCTCACACACACACACACTGCTTCAGCCGCTTCTCCTCCGCTTTCCCGGGCGGGTTTTTTTGCCTTTTCCGCTCGCCGTGGCGGCGGTTTCCCTCCCGCTCGCCGTGGCTGGAAGCGGGCGGCTCTGCAGTCGCTTCTTTTCGGGGGGTTTTCTGAACTTTTTTTTTTGCCGGGCGGCCACTTTTTCGCCTTTTGTTTGTTTGTTTTTGGCGAGCCGGGGCGCCGCGCATCCCACCGGAGCCGCAGCCAGAGCCTGCCGAGCGGAGGCAGCCTCGGAGGCGGCGGCAGCGGGTGAGTGCAGGTGGACAGGGGCTCCCCGGCAGCGCGCTCAGATCCGTGCGAGGCAGCAGCACTGAGCCAAATGACGACGCGCGTGCGCCGTCGCTGCCTCTCGGACACGCCCGCTCTCCAATCCCTGCTCCAATCCCTGTGTCGAAGAAAGGCGGCGGCGGGAGCCTCCAGGAACGGGAGGCTCCGCTGGAGGTGTGCGGGCGGCAGCGGCGCGAACGACCCGACGCCAAACGCTTTTCCCTCCGCCGCTAAACACCTCCCGGTTGCCGCGCTTTCCCCTTCCCCGCCAAGGTGCCACAGCGGCTGCTGCAGGTACGGAGGGGGAGAAGCAGCAGCGCGCGGGGAGCGGCCGCCATTGCGGCTGAAGCGGAGAGGTTCGGAGGCTCGCGCTGCGCTACAACCTCAGGCTCCTCCTCCCCAATCCGTGTGTCAGTGGAGCGCAAGCGCACTTGCGAATTCCACTGACGGACGGAAAGCTACGGAGGGACACAGGCTCTTTATTATATAGGATATGAAATTTCATGCATATCAGTTAATATCTTGACCCTCCTCCACGAAAATAGCTGTTTACTTGGCCGTTTTGCAATGTCGTGAAGGCTGAAACTTCAATTCAGTGGAGCACTTACTGTTCCCAACCCTAACCCAGCGGAAAGCCATCGAATTAGACTTTAATTTGATTTTGACATGTTTTTAGGGGGTAATTTAATTATTGTTTGATTTTATACCCATGTTATGTATCTGATGTTAGCCGCCCTGAGCCCAACTTTGGCTGGGGAGGGTGGGATATAAATAAAAGTTTATTATTACTTATTATTATTCCTTTGTAAGAAAATATGAAATATCGTAAAACAATTTTTGCAGGCAAAAAACAAAAACAAAAAAACCCCAATGTGGGGGGATGACAAGAAATTTTCCGCACTGGGTACCACCTGACCTTCCTATGCCTCTGCCTGTTTGATTTCCCACTCCACCCCCGGCGGGGGCTTTGCCAGGCTGGGGGCTGTGTGGGCTCTTACCCCTGCCCTTTGGGAAGATTCTCCCTGTACCTGTGAGCGCTGCCCATGCTCAATCCTCCTTGGCTTGCCTTTCCCTATAGGGAGAGCCCCCGTTAGGGGCTTTCTTTTGCAAAAAGGTCCCCCCCCCCCATTTTGCCCGTCTTATAATTGTGGAGCTAGTCAGGGCTGTTTCCAGCTTGGCTGGAATCACTTTCGTTTATAGTATTCCCGAAGGTTGGCTTTATTTTGGGTGTGTGGAGCGCTGATGGCCGAATTTTAATCTAGCCTTGGGCGGGAGCACTATTTTGAGGTTTAATACTGCAGCTGTTGCTATTTCGAGCGTTTTGACGTGAGCATATTTGACTCATCCTCTTCTTTATTCTACATCTTATTCAGTCATTTCTTCCTGTCCAATTGACTACAATAATAGCATTCCCCTTGGAAGTTGTTCCTTATCTATCCTACTGCTTTCTATGCTGCTGTGGCTGTCTATCCCACACAAAATAAACAAAAAGTTTGTGTGTGTGTGTGTATCCTGACTAACCAGGCAGCAACCTAAAGCAAATAAAAATAAAAATAAAATCAATAATAAATGAAGGGGATTGTGGTGTTTATTTTGTATTTGACACCTTCTTTGGCATTGTTGTATTTGACACCTTCTTTGGCCCCTCCCGAAAAAGAGTGGTGGCTTTTCATGTGACACCTCCTTCATGCCACGAAGTGGCACAGTGCCACCACGTCATTCTGGCTCCTGCTCCTTCGGGGCCACCCATGAATGATGTTCACCGCGAAATTCATTGGTTGACCATTTCCTCTTCTAGGACTCATTTCATAGATGTCACACCTAAATATGTTGCTGTTACATTCACCTAGGGATAGAAACATCACATTAGAATGAAAATGGTAAGGTGTTTATGGAGCATGCAGAGATACCTTCTGTTTCAAACAGGGGACCAAGAAGACTCTGCTCACAAGGTGACCGGAGCCCACATACTGCAGGCTCAGGGGGGAATTGGAAGCTCCAGGTGGGACACCTTTAATAAGCAGCCATATGTTCTCTGGCCTTGCATGCAGCCCCAGACAGAGGGTGGGCCATATGGGCCACTTGGCCCGGGCCTCCGATTCCAAAGGGGGCCTCGGTCAGCATATTCACAATCGCAAAAGTTGGTGAGTTTTTGTTTGAAATCTTGTTTGCCAAAAATTTGAACCACACGTAACTTAAAGATGTTGGCTTTCTTATCGCTATTTTTTTTTTTTTTTTGAAAATGATGAAAAATTGATGAAGATGTGGCCATTTGTTTAAAATTGTGTTAAATAGGCCAGGAATATTACTTACACCCGAGGAGTACATATAGCTCAATGAGGATAAAATTTGGTGGAAACCATGTTTTTTAAAGAAATAGTGGCTTAGGAGCAATAGTGGCTTTCTCACAAGCATACATCTTTTTTAAGAGTAGAATAAGAAGATAATAAATAAGTCAAAGTTGTCTACTTAAAAATAGATTTTAAAATACATTTTTGAACTATTAAAAATTGTATAATACATTTTAAAATGAATAATGTATTTTTTGTAAAATGTATTTAAAATTATAATACATTATAAAAAAATTACGTTATCAGAGATCCCCAGGGGAAAAAAAGGTGGGGCACATTATCTTCCTGGCCCGGGCCTCTGCCTGGCTCTGCAAGGGCCTGCTTGCATGACAGGGATGGTGGAGTTTGGTCCGAATGGGACTTCCGTCACAAATCCCCATATACTGTGGGCTAGTCTTGGATGCACCTTGGAAGGGTGGTCACACTGAGGAACGGGGAGGGGAGGGGTGCAAGCCTTGGGGGCTCATTTCCATAATATTTGTAATATGCTCAAGTTCGTAATGATAAACCATGGTTTAGCTAAATCATGCTAAACTCGTTTTCATGATGCGAAACCAGCACTATGTCTGAAAGTACACATAATGTCCATACCTGTAAGAAAGGTGAGAGGTTCAACTGAGGTTTCTTCATATTCAGTCAGAAACCCCTCAATACGCCGCATACAGATACTCAGATCCGATTCCTTCGGAATGTTCCAACCTGTCCAGGTCAGAGTGGGGGGAAAGTGAGTCTGCAGTACAGCAAGCTTTCTTCTGCTGATGGCAAACAATACCATGCCATTCCATGCTAACAAAACTATAGTGAAGCCCAGGCATATGTCTCACTATTGGATGCAAGAGGGAGATATTTATCTTCAATTAACTTCCCTTAGAGTTTTAAGGGAAAACTCAAAATGTATATAACTGAGAATTTCCCTTTGTTCTGGGTCTCGCTCTTCGCTTGTCAACGCGAGTGGGACCCTGCTGCAGCAGTTCTTCTCATTTTTGCGCAATAAAGGATCTATTTACCTTCCTGGACGTGGTCTCTGTCAGTTTTCCCAACCGGTGTGAACCTTCCAAACGTGTTCCTCCGGGTGTTGGGTCTCCTTACGAGACCAGCGCCGCCTTCAAGGGAAAGGGGTAAATTTCCACAACAATTTGGTGACTCTGGTGGGACACCGGTTGACCGGGGTTCTGGGGTGCCGAGGTCTGGTAGCCCAAGCGCAACCCAGCCACTTGCAGGGGGGTCTATCTTTCCTCGACGACTCTAGAGTCCTGGCACTAACTGGGAGTCTCAGCGGGACCAACTAGGAAGGTAACTACGATCCGGAACGGCCGTGGGGTTAAGAGAATCAGGAGACTTTTTCCCAGTTCCTGGATTCTGATATTGGGTGTCGGAAGACTGCGTATACGTGAGTATAAATAGGAATTTGGCCTTGGGTGGGTTCTGTCACAGCAACAAACTTCTTACTGTCTTTCTTCTCTACCTGTCTCCCTTACCCTATCCTTTGTTCGCACGCTCAAAGTCCTTCGGAGGTCGGCCAGATTGAGAGCGTTGTGATTCCTCTCCCTTAAATTCTCTGAACTACAACTCCCAACCTATAACTTTGACGGGTGTAGCCGCAAACCGCCTCGTGGAGACCTTAATTGGGCATGACCCACGAGAACGGGAAAGCAAGGGCGCCCATTCCGTTCTAACTTTTAAATTTCTCAGTCTTGATCTGGCATTGCAATACTGCAAGCGTTCAGTAGAGACTGACTTAGATTGTAAAAGGCAGGGTGTTGCTGTGACTCCAAAATTGTGGGTGGGTTAGTTTTCCTATCGGAGTGTGTCCATTTCCCACTCGGAGAGTGTCCACCCCTTCCCTAGATTGTCTAAACCCCTTTCCCGCTCGGAGAGTGTCCACCTTCCCAATCGGAGGAGTCCACCTACCAGTCAGAGAGGTTGTCTACTTCCCTAGATCGGAGTTAGTGTCCAGTGAAAAAAGAGAACCCGTGAACCCCAGATCCCCAGACCCCAGGTTCGGAGATTGTCCGGAAAAGCCTAGGTAGAAGGAATGGGTGCACCCCTATCAAAGAGACAAAGTTCCCAGGCCCCCGATGAGAAAGAAGCCCAAACTGGTGCTTATTTCCCATCTGGACTCTGGAAGACCCCTTCAATTTGTGTTTAAGAAGCTTTGTGTCTGTGTTTAAATTTGGTTTGTGTTTAAATTGGCTACAACTTCTCTTAACTGTGCACAGTGGGGCTTGATCAACCCCCCCCCCCAAAAAAAAACCATGGCAAATATTGAGAAGGGCTATAGAAGGCCAAAGAGTAAAAAGTGTGTGTGTATACTTATTTTTTTTCCTGCAGTAAGGAGAAGCAGGACAAAAAGGAAATGGGAGATTGGTAACCTTGAAAATGGTTTGTTTACACTTTGAATTTGTGAACTCACAATGTTCAAGGTCTGCATAAAAGGAAGGCTGTGCTCTACTTAATTTTCCTGTTGCAAAAGTCTTAAGTTTTACAAGATAAATTGCAGTGTCTGATTTCCATTAGCCTTAAGCATTGTAAAATGTCCCCCCTCTTTTTTTGTTCTATCTGAGTTTGTTTGTTTTTCCCTTTCCCATCTTACTTCTGTGCTTAAACAGGTAAACCTACTCCTGAGTAAGCTTCATTTAGCAAGGAAACTGCAAAAGGGGGAATGTTAACTTTTTAGCTTTTCTAAAATGTACTTCTATCAAATCTATGGCTTTATATTATTGTGGGTGGTTATATCAACTCTTAGTCTTCCTTATAAAAGACTCTCTCCTTATCTAATTCTAGGAAAACTGTATTCACTTGTATCTTCCTGTAAGAAAATTTCTCTAGTAACTTGCACTCTTTAAGGAAATAAACTCACTCAAACTATCTTTAGATCTGCTAAAGGGTTCTGTGTAAAGTTACTAATATTCTTGCTCTTAGTACACGTATGAGCTTACATGATAGTCTGTGTGCATAAGTATGTGACTTTCTCTGGTAAGACAAATCTTGTGAACCCTGTATTCCAAGGGGTTGGACTAGGTGACCTCTGGATCCCTTCCAACTCCCAATTTATGGCTATGTGAAAGGTGCAAGCATTTGGAGAAGTGATTTTAAAAATCTTGATGTGGTGCTGAGTTAACATTCAGCCATGGTTTGCTTTTAGTACAGAAAGATGGAAACACTGGATTTCAGAGTTTATTATAGAGTGATTGTTTGTTTGTATTTGTTTCTAAAAAGGAGATTTGTAACTTTGAAGTGTCTCAGTCTTTACCATTTGTCTATTATTTAAAGTTTAAGCAGCTTTGACCATTCCTGTACATAAAGGGCAGAAAATCTTTGTCTGCAAAATGGTAAGGCGAAAATGACTTAAAATGTTAGAGAATATGAATTCTGACCCTGTAGCCATTTTCCCATATATATAAGGGAGGGCAAGGAATTTCTGCCCATGGCTGAAATTGCTAAGAATATTTGACTCCCTATGCCATTCTTACTCATAAATAAGAGAGTGGGCTCATAAATAAGAGGGTGGGGATTTCCACTAAATGGCCAGAGAATAGAAAAGAAAAAAGATAGCCCACATTTTAATAGAAATCTGTACCCCAAATCCTGTAGATATAGGAGGCGTTGGTCCCAATTTCTTTGCCTGGGGTGCAGGTATACTTATTTGATACAGTAAACATGTCATTAAAGCTGAGACTGAAACAGGAAATAACATGTATCAGAAATGTCTTTTTACATCAACCTAGGAAAATTGATTTAAACTGACTAATCTTCCCCTTCCCCGTCATTAAGTTCCTGCTGAAGGAAAACCCAATCTTGGCCTTATTCAAATGGTAATTTAGCCAAAAGGTGCAACACTTTTATGGTACAATAGATTTCTGAGTTATGAACTCTGTATATGCACAGAGGCTATGTCAACTTCACACACACACACACACACAAAAAAAAACAAGGAGAAAAGGGGGTGGGTTAACTAAGAGGTGACTTAAATTCAACTTTATGTAAAACTTGGAACCATTGAGAAATTGTTAAAATGTTGATGTTGCAAAGTTCCAAATTTACTCCTGACAGAGATTTCCACATGAAGCAATTTTCCCTTCAACAGGATATGCGGAGAAGGACTTTGCTGTTCTTTCAAACCTTTCATGCAAATTCTATCTCCGAAGGGGGGGGAGGAAGAGGAATGGGGGGATTGTTCTCTCCAGGTGACAGACTATGCAAAACCAAGATTCCATTGTTCTATCTCAGTGGGTACTCAAGATGTATTATCTCACATTTGCATTGCAAGATTTCCCCCCACAACTTTTAACAGGATACTTGAGAAGTCTCAAAACGACTTCCCTCTATGACTTTTATGTCTATTTTGTGTGTGACTTTTATGCTTCTCTGTTGGTTACAAATAATTTGCTTTGTTCGCTCTAATATTTCCTATTAACATTCTAGCTGATCTTGCCACATAAAGAAACATTTCCCCCCTATTCTTTTATGTGAGATGTTTAAATTTTGTGTGTTTTAGTATTTATTTAATTTTGGTTCCTCAGGCCATGTTTTATATTTTGAGTACATGTGCATCACATGAAAAATAAATAAATAAATAATAAAAACTTCCCTTTCAAACAGGATATGTGGACCTCTAAGAAGACTCTAACCCAACTTGCCAATTGTGTCCAAATTAACAAAATCTTTGTCCCATCTTTCTTCCACAGCCAAAGTGAAGGAAAAAATTAAACAGACTGAGCAGGAAATAACAGTAGTGATTAAATGTAAAGGATAATAATATTTAACTGAATAAAATGCTTAAATATGATTTTGTATTTACAGCTTCCCAAGAAGAAATTTCTAGAATATTCTCCCCTTTCTTGTCTATTTCTTATCCTCCTCCCTTTTTTTTTTTTTTTAACTAATTATGTCTTCAGACCCCAAACCCCCCTGCAGGCCTATTTTCGCAGGAGACCAAATGATAAGACCGACTCCTCACCAGCTAAACACGCCTGCCAATGCATCAATGGCCACAACAATTTCCTCCCATAAAGGACTTGAGGAACTGAATAACTGAATTATGAAGGACATTTTTATCTCCTGGACCACAACCTAAGAAGGAAAAGACCTAAAAAGCTATAACTTTTCAGCAAAGGTTTGGAAGTGCTGTTATCTTCCTCCCAGTGACTCAAAGGCAGGCAAGAAATGCCCTTGTGCCCAAGGTTGGAGATGCATTTAAGAGTAGCAAGAATGTCTCAAGATCACAGGATTGCCTCAAGATATGCAATTGGTGTAGAGTTAATAATGTGTATGTTTTGTGTATTATGTGTTATTATGTATGAATGCTGAAATGTGTCTGATACTGTGATATTTCAAAAGGGGGGGAAACCCAATTTATGTGAGCAATGGTTTCTGTATAATATAGTGTCTAACCATGAACAGCAAAAGGGTTTGGCCTACACCCCAAGTTTTCCCATGGAAAATTCTCATATACTACATGCTTTCATGTTTGATTAAGTCGACTGATGATCATATTTCCTTGTCCCACCTGGCACTCTGTACCAACCTTTTCTACCCATTTTATTATATTTATTTTAGTTTAGTTTTCTTTTGTACTACTTCTTTATTTCTTTGCAGTCACTTTCTTTCTGTTCCAGAAAACTATTTGAATCCCTGCTATGACTTCTCTCTATCTCTTCTGATTTCAATACTCTATCTCTTCTGATTTCAATACTGTCCTTAACTAGCAATTGTCCTGCATTATTTATTAATCTCAGTTTTCTTGTATATCTCTGAAATTAATCTAAACACACCCAAGTATTATTTTAGAATCATATTTTATCAGGTAGTTTTGAAGCAAGCCCACTCTCTTTTATCGTGTGAATGCCAAATAGGAATGCTTCCGGTTTCTTTAGGAATGCATGTTAACATTTGTTTGTTTGTTTTTAGTTCTTCATAGATCATGCCCCAAGTTTTATTTATTTGGGGACACGACCACCACACATGGAATAAGGTTCTTTTCCCCCCAGATAGCATGCAGTGAATTTTAAGGTTTTCCCCATAATTTCTCTCGCCCACCCCTTATTTTTCCATCTCAATTGGACAACCATTTTAACTCTACCAAGGAGAAGTTTCACGATCCATGAAAGCCCAGATAACGGAAGTGTCTATGCTTTGATTTAACAGGAGTGATCCCTTATAGAATTAAATTAAACAATCTGAACAAACTGCCTTTTGGAGAATGGTTTTAACAGATTGGTTTGGAAAGAACCATGGGCCTATATAAATTCTGATTGGACTCAGTTTGAATTTGGCAAGTGTATCCAAGGTGCCATTGGCTTTCGTCCCTTTAAATAGCAAGAGCACAGGCCCACCCCTTTGTGAGTGCAGGACCAAAGCCACAGAGGCCCAGAGGTGGCCAGGGTTGGGCATTTCCTCTCCAGGGAGTGTCACACCTAAGCACATGGGGTACTGCTTTGGGTCAAGCAAATGCAAGCCCATACCAGGGATGCATGTTGGTGGGTGTTGTCTGTGGTATGCTGAAGGTCAAGGGACCCCAGAGGACTGTGAGCTATGGCACCTGGGAACACAGACAAAAAAAAGGCAGAAACCGAACAGACTGCACTTTTCAGTCACTTTCCTGCTGAGTGTAAAGCATAGACCACTATTGAGAAAATGTTTATCCCAAAGTCCTGGACTACCACAAGTAATTTAGTAACAAAATGCAACATGTGTTATTTTTCATATTTTTTTATGTCCAGCTATGTGCACTTGCAAATATCCCTTAGGGGCTTGACTTGCAAGACTTCAGATTTATACAAAGGTATCCATTTCATTTTTCCCGCCATGCTGACAAACCTCCAAACAGCCCCCACCTTTTCCGAAGTTGTCCCAATGTACTACCTGGGAGAAGGCGAATACGTGACCATGGATTGTGTGAGGCAATGATTGTTGTTACACAACAATCTTGCCTCAGAGAGGGGGATTGTTATAGGAATTTCGGGGGGGGGAGCTTCCCTTCAAAACACCCCAGTACGCTGTTTGGGACATGAGCAGAGAGGGGTGACTGGGACCCCAGTACACTATTTGAGACATGAACAGAGAGGGGAATTTTATAAGAAATCTGACAGCTGTCATTCTAAACAGAGCTGCCAGTTATTGGACATAAGAGTTGTAGGAAGACCCTGGACTGACCCCTCAGCCTCCCACCTTTTCGACCAGAGACATTTCCATAAGCCGATCTGCATAAGCCCCAGAAGATAGACAATCTACATAAGCCACAGGATGACTCCCTTGCCAGGAAGCCCTTAACTACTACAGGGTCTGCAAAACCAACAAGAATACACAACCAAATGTAAATTCAAGTGATCAAGTTTATTGACTGTCATCTGAGTGTCATCTTGAAATGATCAGGACTTCCCGTTGCACCCTTCCTGTGGAGAGAGAAGAAAAACAAAATCATCAAAATGTACTCAGACAGGACTATGCCTCACCCAAATCCCATCTCCCATGTAAATTTCTGTTTTCCCGCCTTTCCTGTCCCATTGAAATGTATTGAACTCAAAATGTATATAACTGAGAATTTCCCTTTGTTCTGGGTCTCGCTCTTCGCTTGTCAACGCGAGTGGGACCCTGCTGCAGCAGTTCTTCTCATTTTTGCGCAATAAAGGATCTATTTACCTTCCTGGACGTGGTCTCTGTCAGTTTTCCCAACCGGTGTGAACCTTCCAAACGTGTTCCTCCGGGTGTTGGGTCTCCTTACGAGACCAGCGCCGCCTTCAAGGGAAAGGGGTAAATTTCCACAACATTACCAAGCACACGTTTTGCTGCTGCTCCTCACTCTGGACCATGATGCTTAAGAACAAACAACCCAAAATGCCATGGAATGTGCAACGTTAGTAATATTATTATACGTCAAGAAAAATAATAATTGGGTATGGCAAAGATCAAAAGTTGTGAATGTAGTGGAATAGGCCACTAAGTCAAAACTGACTGCCATGTGCATCATGGAATGATGGCGGTAGGGGGGCTCAGCCGGCTCATTGAAACGGCCAGATGGTGATGTGCAGACCAGCCATACTGTGGCGCATGGCTCTGTCCCAGGCACCAATCAGCTAGGCCAGCTGAGCTCCTGGGGGTGGGACCTAGGGGCAGACTGCAGGAAGAGCCTCTCCCCTCTGGTTTGGGTCTGAGCCCTAAATGAGGAGAGCTGGCACGCCTTGTGACAATTGCCATCTTGGACCTGAAGTTCTTAAATTCTTGTTTTGCAGCACTCAGCCTTTGCTATGGAGAAAGGTTGGCCACCGGCTGCTGGGGCTGGGCATTGGGGGGGGGGGATTTTGCCTTCCCCAGAGCACTGTTATTCTTGGTATGGATGTTACATTTATTGATAATGTCGTCCTTAGTTTCTGGCAGATGCTGCAGGCATTGGGCTCCCTGCTTCTCAATGGGGACCCTTTTGAGGAGGTATGTGGGTGTTGCTTCTGGACCCAAACCAGCTTTGGCCCTGGAATGCCTGTGACCTGCAGGATGGCAAAGCTCTCTGACCTTCCACTAACAGTTCTCAGCCTGAAGATTGGCTGTGTGCTTCTGCCCAGATCCTGATATTTGGATCCTTGCACCCGATGTTAGGCCAAATGGGCTTAGTTGTAACCGATAAAGTTCTGGCCATTTTTCTTTCTTTGTGGGGTTGTTGCTGTCCACACTCTGAGCACAAATGGTCAAACTGCAATTTGCTACATTCCGTAGTCACAAGGAAATCAAAACATTTTCTCTTGTTTTCTCAGACTCAAAAGCTTTATTAGTTTGACTGCAGATCAAACAGAGAGGAAAATTCTAATGTTACATTCATTTTTGTAATAACTAGAAACAATTACATGTAAAAAAAAACCTATTGGAAACAAATATGGTTTTGTCCTGTAGTAGATCAGTGATAATCAAAAATGAACAATACGCTAATAATTATTATTTTAATACAAAGAGATGGTTGGTATAAGTAAGAAATTCAGGAGCCTTATATTATTTCTGTGGGACATTTGCAAGACGCATGACAGTCTTTCATTACATAATGATTGCATCCCACTTGATCCTTTAAGCTTGCACAGTTGCTATAACGATTTGTTTCCTTGCATGGATTGGCTAAAAATGAGAGAGAGAGAGAGAGAGAGAGAGAGAGAGAGAGAGAGAGAGAGAGAGAGAGAGAGTGTTACATTTGTAGGCGTATCATTAAAATCATAGGAGGCAGCCCTAAGTCACTAGGCCAGTTCACATATTTGCTAAGAGTTCTCATGCAGAGAACTGGGAACAGACCCTCCAAGTGTCCCTATTTTCCAGGGAGATTCTTGATTTAGAGAAGCTGAATTGATCTGAATTGATCCCAGAATGTTCCCCTTTCCCTTAGGATGTCCCTATTTTCATTGGAGAAATGTTGGAGGGTATGGAGTTATTCAACCTCCGAGCCATCTGAAGGCAATCCCATATAGGGAAGGGTTTTTTTAATGCTTTATTATGTTTTTTTATATGTTGGAAGCTGCCCAGAGTGACTGTGGCAACCCAGTATGATGTGTGGGGTATAAATAGTAAAACTATCCCTATTTTCTTCGGAGAAATGTTGGAGGGTATATGGAAGCACACAAGGTTGCCAGAAGATTCACAAGCGATCAGGGAGCATGCTGACTATATGACACAGTGCCTCCACATGCAAGGTGGGCCTACAGCTGCTGCTGTTTACACCATTGCAGCAACTTGAAAAGAGGAGTGTGGCGAACCCCCTTGTTCTCTCTCTCGAAGAAGGTTCGTCTCAAAACCAACTCCCTCTCACTTTAAGGTTTATTATTAATGAGAGTCCGTATCCAGCTTACGTGGCCTGGTATCCTTAATGCTCTGGGCTATTTAGGTGAACCACCTTTTGCCTACAGTGCTGCCCTCAGCTCGGCTCCCCACTGTAACGATTTGCCTCACAATTCTGGCAACTTAATGGCACTCCAGGTTTTCACCTTCTAGCCCCTCTCTGTGTGACTCTGAGACACAAACTAACACCCTTTCCTCAGGTAAGTTTTGCCCCCTTCCCGAGTACACACCTCTGTGAGCTTTGATACCCCGCTGGATTAATAATGACGATTCCTTTATGGCACAAAAAGAACTGTACTTTATTTCTTAGAGAACATAGTTGATTTAAAGATTCATGCGTTCACAATCTTAGTCACAGTAACACATTCACTATTTCACTTTATAGTTTCACTACAAACTAATCCGAACCACTATCCTGGCCCCACACCCTTCTTCTCCCTGTCACCACACACACCCTCCCTCTTCTCAACTGTCATAACGGCTGTCCCCTCATTTTAAACCGGGGATTGTCCCGCCCCTAAAGGATGAGCTGCCAGTCAAAGTGAGGGTGGATTAACTCCTTCTGAATCGGGAGGTAATAACTCCTTCACCTTAGGGCCAATCCGTTACAAGGAGCATAGAATCAGTGGCGCATATCTCAGCCTGACCCCATGCACGCTCTGCAGTACTGTACTGAGTTTCTCCTAAAATAAGACACCGTCTTATATATTTTTCCCCCTCAAAAAAACACAGGATGGCTTATTTTCGGGGGATGTCTTATTTTAACTGCTCCGCGTCGGTACGCAGCTTAAGCAGGCATCCGCAAACTTCGGCCCTCCAGATGTTTTGGACTATAATTCCCATCATCCCTGACCACTGGTCCTGTTAGCTAGGGATCATGGGAGTTGTAGTCCCCAAACATCTACAATTTGGGACTACAATTCCCATCATCCCTGACCACTGGTCCTGTTAGCTAGGGATGATGGGAGTTGTAGTCCCCAAACATCTACAATTTGGGACTACAATTCCCAACATCCCTGACCACTGGTCCAGTTAGCTAGGGATCATGGGAGTTGTAGGCCAAAACATCTGGAGGGCGGCAGTTTGGGGAGGCCTGGTCTTAAGGGAGAAGCGCCACATCCCTATGTCTTATTTTCAGGGTATGGCTTATATTTCTCAAATGTGTAGAAATCCTGCTACGGCTTATTTTATGGCTACGTCTTATTTTAGGAGAAACAGGGTATATGCACTGTTGTATGTATTCGTTAACTTTGCAGTTACTTCAGAAAACCTGGAGTATATATAGAATTATCGAATTGTAAAGTTGGAAGGGACCCTGATATGCATATAATATGCACCTAACATTAAATGCATAATGGTGCAAGAATTTTTCACCATGTGAACAGGATTGAGGGGGATAGTTTCTTGTCAAGATTAAGAAGTGAGAAGGGAAGAAGAAAAATGGTGTGCATAAACTCAACAAAGAGATGTTCCAAAATCCCATCTGTGTGTGAAATCGGGTCCTCCCTTAAAGAGGGCACGTATTGCGGTGCAGGGCTGTCTTAAGCTTATCTGGCACCGTAGTGCAAGGATCCCTCTGGGCGGGCAGCAGCTGGAGGGCGGCTTCTCGGCGGAACGGAGGCTCCGGGTTGATAAGACTAGCAAGTTCGGCAGCAGCAGCTGGAGTTGGCAAGGGCGCAAATTCCCCCATTGCGTTTGGGAGACGGGGGTGGCGGGCGTGCTTCCTCGCAAGTAAGTTCGTGGCTGCACTTTGAGCCGCGCAGCCTTCTCCTCTGAGGCATGTGGGCTCGGCGTGTTTACGTGGCAAACCACAAAATGGAGCTTCCCCTCCTTGCCAAGGAAGAAGGGGTGGATTCAGATCTACATCAGGCACCCCCAAACTGCGGCCCTCCAGATGTTTTGGCCTACAACTCCCATGATCGCTAGCTAACAGGACCAGTGGTCAGGGATGATGGGAATTGTAGTCCAAGGCATCTGGAGGGCCGCAGTTTGGGGGTGCCTGATCTACATCAAGAACAAGGGGAGGAGGGATTGCCTGCTGATCAAGATGACCGAGGTGTATCTCTACTGTCCACACAACTACGAGAGCGCCATCCCATAAAGACTTGTATTGGGATTTGCTGCACCTGTGGATCCTGTTGCATGAGGCGGTCACCTCACCTTGCCTCGCAGGTGGACCGGCCCCTAGATCTTGCTTCCCCTCAGAGATGCAGCTCTTTGAAATTGGGCCTCCTCCGTGAGAGGGTGGGTGGGCTTTACAACATGAGAACGGGCCTTTTCTGTGGTGGCTCCCCATTGGAAGAACGCTCCCCCCCCCAGGGTGGGTGTGTTTTTGAAAGGGGTGGAATTGTGGCTGGGCTGCTTTCCTAACTAAATGTTCTTCTACTTGCTGTGCTATTAACATTACTTGGCAGGAAGTGGACATGTAAACTGACTTAAATATGCTGCAGAAGGGAATTCTCTCGTGGAAGTATCTGTGGCATGGTTGCGTAGTGTCTGTCCCGGGCTGTTTGCTAAGCAGGCAAAGTAAGGTAAGTAAGTTTGCTTACTGGATGGGCCGTATCATGGCACGGTAACCTGCTGTGGATATCTCTATTTTGCGGCAACTCTTTCTTCTTCTTTGGGCTATTGTGTACAATGCAGTGGCCTTTTCAATCCAATATTTTTATCAGGCTAAAATTCAAAAGGGGTGTGGTGTGTTCGGGCAGTTCCTTTTCGTCGCAGTAGGAGGCGCTGTGCCGATGGAAGAAATCATGACGTTTTAAGGGTAAAACAGGTACCCTGCTATGGTCCTTATTTGTGTGGTCACGAAATTAAAAGACGCCTGCTTCTTGGGAGAAAAGCAATGACATACCTAGACAGCATCTCCAAAAGCAGAGACATCACCTTGCCGACAAAGGTCCGTAAGCAAAAACCACCTTTGAAAGAAACTGCTGTGCATTCATGTGGCTATACTTGAGTATTTGTGATCAACTAACTGGTCAAGAGATTTTTATTTAAGTTAGAACAGAGGTTGTCAAATATCAGGCCAGGAATGTCCAAATTCCATTTCGGGGGCCTAATCTGACCCGCCGGCCGGTTGAATGGTTTAATCCGACCCCTGTGGCGGTTTGTTTCCTGTGGAAAAATAAAAAACAACAACTTCAATCCTAAAAAAAGCTCAAGAACCTTTGGGTGAAAACCGTAAAAAAAGCTCAACAAGTTCTTTTTTTATTATTATTTTTAAAAATTATTTGAATTTTTAAATTTAAATTTGACAAAAGCTCAACAACTTCAATCCTAAAAAAAGCTCAAGAACCTTTGGGTGAAAACCGTAAAAAAAGCTCAACAAGTTCATTTATTATTATTATTTTAAAAAATTAATTGAATTTTTAAATTTAAATTTAACAAAAGCTCAACAACTTCAACAACTTTGGTTGGACCTCAAAAATAGTTTAGGTTGGACCTAAAAAATAGAGATATCCACAGCATGTTACCGTGCCATGGAACGGCCCATCCAGTAAGCAAACCACGTCCACGCCTGCTTAGCAAACAGCCCGGTACAGACACTACGCAACCATGCCACAGATACTTCCACGAGAGAATTCCGTTCTGCAGCATATTTAAGTCAGTTTACGTGTCACCTTCCTGCCAAGTAATGTTAATAGGCCAGCAAGTAGAAGAACATTTAGTTAGGATGATGAGAATTGTAGTCCAAGACATCTGGAGGGCCGGACTTTGAGGGTGCCTGATCTACATCAAGAACAAGGGGAAGAGGGATTGCCTGCTGATCAAGATGGCCAAGGTGTATCTCTACTTTCCGCACAACTACAAGAGCGACATCCCATCAAGACTTGGATTGGGATTTGCTGCCCCTGTGGATCCTGTTGCATGAGGCGGTCACCTCACCTTGCCTCACAGGTGGACCGGCCCCGTTCTAAGACACTGCACTAGATCTTGCTTCCCCTCAGAGACGCAGCTCTTTGAAATTGGGCCCTTCTTCGTACGCCTCCTCTGTGAGAGGGTGGGTGGGCTTTACTACATGAGAACGGGCCTTTTCTGTGGTGGCTCCCCATTGGAAGAACGCTCTCCCCGGGGAAGCTCCCTGGCGTGGGTGTGTTTTAGAAAGGGGTTGAATTGTAGCCGGGCTGGTTTCCTAACTCAATGTTCTTCTACTTGCTGGCCTATTAACATTACTTGGCCAGAAGTTGACACGTAAACTGACTTAAATATGCTGCAGAATGGAATTCCCTCGTGGAAGTATCTGTGGCATGGTTGCGTAGTGTCTGTCCCGGGCTGTTTGCGAAGCAGGCAAAGTAAGGTAAGTAAGTTTGCTTAATGGATGGGCCGTTCCATGGCACGGTAACCTGCTGTGGATATCTCTATTTTGCGGCAACTCTTTCTTCTTCTTCTGGCTATTGTGTACAATGCAGTGGCCTTTTCAATCCAATATTTTTATCAGGCTAAAATTCAAAAGGGGTGTGGTGTGTTCGGGCAGTTCCTTTTCGTCGCAGTAGGAGGCGCTGTGCCGATGGAAGAAATCATGACGTTTTAACGGTAAAACAGGTACCCTGCTATGGTCCTTATTTGTGTGGTCACGAAATTAAAAGACGCCTGCTTCTTGGGAGAAAAGCAATGACATACCTAGACAGCATCTCCAAAAGCAGAGACATCACCTGCCGACAAAGGTCCGTAAGTAAAAACCACCTTTGAAAGAAACTGCTGTGCATTCATGTGGCTATACTTGAGTATTTATGATCAACTAACTGGTCAAGAGATTTTTATTTAAGTCAGAACAGAGGTTGTCAAATATCAGGCCAGGAATGTCCAAAGTCCATTTCGGGGGCCTAATCTGACCCGCCGGCCGGTTGAATGGTTTAATCCGACCCCTGTGGCGGTTTGTTTCCTGTGGAAAAATCCAAAAAAAACAACTTCAATCCTAAAAAAAGCTCAAGAACCTTTGGGTGAAAACCGTAAAAAAAGCTCAACAAGTTCATTTATTATTATTATTTTTAAAAATTAATTGAATTTTTAAATTTATATTTGACAAAAGCTCAACAACTTCAATCCTAAAAAAAGCTCAAGAACCTTTGGGTGGAAATCGAAAAAAAAGCTCAACAAGTTCATTTTTTATTATTATTTTTAAAAATTAATTGAATTTTTAAATTTAAATTTAACAAAAGCTCAACAACTTCAACAACTTTGGTTGGACCTCAAAAATAGTTTAGGTTGGACCTAAAAAATAGAGATATCCACAGCATGTTACCGTGCCATGGAACGGCCCATCCAGTAAGCAAACCACGTCCACGCCTGCTTAGCAAACAGCCCGGTACAGACACTACACAACCATGCCACAGATACTTCCACGAGAGAATTCCGTTCTGCAGCATATTTAATTCAGTTCACGTGTCACCTTCCTGCCAAGTAATGTTAATAGGCCAGCAAGTAGAAGAACATTTAGTTAGGATGATGAGAATTGTAGTCCAAGACATCTGGAGGGCCGGACTTTGAGGGTGCCTGATCTACATCAAGAACAAGGGGAAGAGGGATTGCCTGCTGATCAAGATGGCCGAGGTGTATCTCTACTTTCCGCACAACTACAAGAGCGACATCCCATCAAGACTTGGATTGGGATTTGCTGCCCCTGTGGATCCTGTTGCATGAGGCGGTCACCTCACCTTGCCTCACAGGTGGACCGGCCCCGTTCTAAGACACTGCACTAGATCTTGCTTCCCCTCAGAGACGCAGCTCTTTGAAATAGGGCCCTTCTTCGTACGCCTCCTCTGTGAGAGGGTGGGTGGGCTTTACTACATGAGAACGGGCCTTTTCTGTGGTGGCTCCCCATTGGAAGAACGCTCTCCCCGGGGAAGCTCCCTGGCGTGGGTGTGTTTTAGAAAGGGGTTGAATTGTAGCCGGGCTGGTTTCCTAACTCAATGTTCTTCTACTTGCTGGCCTATTAACATTACTTGGCCAGAAGTTGACACGTAAACTGACTTAAATATGCTGCAGAACGGAATTCCCTCGTGGAAGTATCTGTGGCATGGTTGCGTAGTGTCTGTCCCACGCTGTTTGCTAAGCAGGCAAAGTAAGGTAAGTAAGTTTGCTTAATGGATGGGCCGTATCATGGCACGGTAACCTGCTGTGGATATCTCTATTTTGCGGCAACTCTTTCTTCTTCTTCGGGCTATTGTGTACAATGCAGTGGCCTTTTCAATCCAATATTTTTATCAGGCTAAAATTCAAAAGGGGTGTGGTGTGTTCGGGCAGTTCCTTTTCGTCGCAGTAGGAGGCGCTGTGCCGATGGAAGAAATCATGACGTTTTAACGGTAAAACAGATACCCTGCTATGGTCCTTATTTGTGTGGTCACGAAATTAAAAGACGCCTGCTTCTTGGGAGAAAAGCAATGACATACCGTGTTTCTCATAATATAAGACATACCTAAAATATAAGGCATAGCAGGATTTTCAAGGGGTCGCAAAATATAAGGCATACCCCGAAAATAAGACGTACCGGGTACTGGTAGTGAGATCGGGTACCTGGTGCAGAGCTGTCAGCCCTCCCGTTTTTGGCGGGAAACCCTCGTATTCTAAGCCTTTTCCCGCTGCTCTCCCTGAAAATTTATATCCCTTGAAATTCTCGGGTTAAAGAAAACAGCTCCTCTCCCTCTCCCCCTTCGGCTCTTTGCAGAGAAAAGCCCTGGAAGCGATATCCATTGCCGCTGAAGTTCCCCTCAGCCAGCGATCGTAGATAACAGAGATCGGAGATAGAGATAGCACAGATCTCCCCTGCGCTGAGGTTACGGTAGCTTGGTTGTGGGGGAAGGGAGCAGAGCCCGTCTTTTTGCTCCGTGTGCTCAACCCTCTTTGTTTACCTTGGATTAAGTAATTAGCATATCAAAGGAACAACAAGGCAAATACACTCTGTTTCTGTTCCAACAAGTTAAACTCCAGATTTCTTACTGCTGCAGCCCTGCATATAAGAGCAGCCAGCTTTGCAGCTTTAGTATATTATTTTATAATTTCATCATACTTTCCTTGTTCCCAATAAACCTTGCATTTTGGGATTTCTCCTTTGTGTTGTTATAAGAATTTTAAGGTGTTTCTCTGCAAGAAGGGAGGAGGTGAAAAAACCTTCCCATTTCCTCCAGAATTAAGTAATTACCATCTCTCTCATGATCAAGTTTGCAGATGACACCAAATTGGGAGGGGGTGGCTAATACCCCAGAGGACAGGATCACACTTCAAAATGACCTTAGCAGATTAGAGAACTGGACCAAACCAAACAAGATGAAGTTTAACAGGGAGAAATATAAAGTACTACACTTGGGCAAAAAAAAAATATGAAAGGCACAAATACAGGATGGGTGACACCTGGCTTGAGAGCAGTACATGTGAAAAGGATCTAGGAGTCTTGGTAGACCACAAACTTGACATGAGTCAACAGCAGCTAAAAAAGCCAATGCAATTCTGGGCTGCATCAATAGGAGTATAGCATCTAGATCAAGGGAAGTAATAGTACCACTGTATTCTGCTCTGGTCAGACCCCACCTGGAATACTGTGTCCAATTCTGGGCACCACTGTTCAAGAAGGATACTGACAAGCTGGAACGTGTCCAGAGGAGGGCAACCAAAATGGTCAAAGGCCTGGAAATGATGCCTTATGAGGAATGGCTTAGGGAGCTGAGTATGTTTAGCCTGGAGAAGAGAAGGTTAAGGGGTGATATGATAGCCATGTTCAAATATGTAAAAGGATGTCATAGAAGAGGGAGAAAAGTTTTCTGCTGCTCCAGAGAAGCGGACACGGAGCAATGGATTCAAACTACAAGAAAGAAGATTCCACCTAAACATTAGGAAGAACTTCCTGACAGTAAGAGCTGTTCGACAGTGGAATTTGCTGCCAATGAGTGTGGTGGAGTCTCCTTCTCCTTCGGGTTTGGAGAGTTATGATGATGTTCCAGAAGAAGACGACTTTATTATTATGGAATAAATGTAGATTGCTGTACCACACTTAATAAAAATAAGACATCCCCCAAAAATAAGCCATACTGTGTTTTTTGGAGGATAAAAAGATTATAAGACGGTGTCTTATTTTAGGAGAAACACGGTACCTAGACAGCATCTCCCAAAGCAGAGACATCACCTTGCCGACAAAGGTCCGTAAGCAAAAACCACCTTTGAAAGAAACTGCTGTGCATTCATGTGGCTATACTTGAGTATTTATGATCAACTAACTGGTAAAGAGATTTTTATTTAAGTTAGAACAGAGGTTGTCAAATATCAGGCCAGGAATGTCCAAAGTCCATTTCGGGGGCCTAATCTGACCCGCCGGCCGGTTGAATGGTTTAATCCGACCCCTGTGGCGGTTTGTTTCCTGTGGAAAAATCCAAAAAACAACAACTTCAATCCAAAAAAAAGCTCAAGAACCTTTAGGTGAAAACCGTAAAAAAAGCTCAACAAGTTCATTTATTATTATTATTTTTAAAAATTAATTGAATTTTTAAATTTAAATTTGGCAAAAGCTCAACAACTTCAATCCTAAAAAAAGCTCAAGAACCTTTGGGTGGAAATCGAAAAAAAAGCTCAACAAGTTCATTTTTTATTATTATTTTTAAAAATTAATTGAATTTTTAAATTTAAATTTAACAAAAGCTCAACAACTTTAACAACTTTGGTTGGACCTCAAAAATAGTTTAGGTTGGACCTAAAAAATAGAGATATCCACAGCATGTTACCGTGCCATGGAACGGCCCATCCAGTAAGCAAACCACGTCCACGCCTGCTTAGCAAACAGCCCGGTACAGACACTACGCAACCATGCCACAGATACTTCCACGAGAGAATTCTGTTCTGCAGCATATTTAAGTCAGTTTACGTGTCACCTTCCTGCCAAGTAATGTTAATAGGCCAGCAAGTAGAAGAACATTTAGTTAGGATGATGAGAATTGTAGTCCAAGACATCTGGAGGGCCGGACTTTGAGGGTGCCTGATCTACATCAAGAACAAGGGGAGGAGGGATTGCCTGCTGATCAAGATGGCCGAGGTGTATCTCTACTTTCCGCACAACTACAAGAGCGACATCCCATCAAGACTTGGATTGGGATTTGCTGCCCCTGTGGATCCTGTTGCATGAGGCGGTCACCTCACCTTGCCTCACAGGTGGACCGGCCCCGTTCTAAGACACTGCACTAGATCTTGCTTCCCCTCAGAGACACAGCTCTTTGAAATTGGGCCCTTCTTCGTTCGCCTCCTCTGTGAGAGGGTGGGTGGGCTTTACTACATGAGAACAGGCCTTTTCTGTGGTGGCTCCCCATTGGAAGAACGCTCTCCCCGGGGAAGCTCCCTGGCGTGGGTGTGTTTTAGAAAGGGGTTGAATTGTAGCCGGGCTGGTTTCCTAACTCAATGTTCTTCTACTTGCTGGCCTATTAACATTACTTGGCCAGAAGTTGACACGTAAACTGACTTAAATATGCTTCAGAACGGAATTCCCTCGTGGAAGTATCTGTGGCATGGTTGCGTAGTGTCTGTCCCGGGCTGTTTGCTAAGCAGGCAAAGTCAGGTAAGTAAGTTTGCTTAATGGATGGGCCGTATCATGGCACGGTAACCTGTTGTGGCTATCTCTATTTTGCGGCCACTCTTTCTTCTTCTTCGGGCTATTGTGTACAATGCAGTGGCCTTTTCAATCCAATATTTTTATCAGGCTAAAATTCAAAAGGGGTGTGGTGTGTTCGGGCAGTTCCTTTTCGTCGCAGTAGGAGGCGCTGTGCCGATGGAAGAAATCATGACGTTTTAAGGGTAAAACAGATACCCTGCTATGGTCCTTATTTGTGTGGTCACGAAATTAAAAGACGCCTGCTTCTTGGGAGAAAAGCAATGACATACCTAGACAGCATCTCCAAAAGCAGAGACATCACCTTGCCGACAAAGGTCCGTAAGCAAAAACCACCTTTGAAAGAAACTACTGTGCACTCATGTGGCTATACTTGAGTATTTATGATCAACTAACTGGTCAAGAGATTTTTATTTAAGTTAGAACAGAGGTTGTCAAATATCAGGCCAGGAATGTCCAAAGTCCATTTCGGGGGCCTAATCTGACCCGCCGGCCGGTTGAATGGTTTAATCCGACCCCTGTGGCGGTTTGTTTCCTGTGGAAAAATCCAAAAAAAACAACTTCAATCCTAAAAAAAGCTCAAGAACCTTTGGGTGAAAACCGTAAAAAAAGCTCAACAAGTTCATTTTTTATTATTATTTTTAAAAATTAATTGAATTTTTAAATTTAAATTTAACAAAAGCTCAACAACTTCAACAACTTTGGTTGGACCTGAAGAATAGTTTAGGTTGGACCTAAAAAATAGAGATATCCACAGCATGTTACCGTGCCATGGAACGGCCCATCCAGTAAGCAAACCACGTCCACGCCTGCTTAGCAAACAGCCCGGTACAGACACTACGTAACCATGCCACAGATACTTCCACGAGAGAATTCCGTTCTGCAGCATATTTAAGTCAGTTTACGTGTCACCTTCCTGCCAAGTAATGTTAATAGGCCAGCAAGTAGAAGAACATTTAGTTAGGATGATGAGAATTGTAGTCCAAGACATCTGGAGGGCCGGACTTTGAGGGTGCCTGATCTACATCAAGAACAAGGGGAGGAGGGATTGCTTGCTGATCAAGATGGCCGAGGTGTATCTCTACTTTCCGCACAACTACAAGAGCGACATCCCATCAAGACTTGGATTGGGATTTGCTGCCCCTGTGGATCCTGTTGCATGAGGCGGTCACCTCACCTTGCCTCACACGTGGACCGGCCCCGTTCTAAGACACTGCACTAGATCTTGCTTCCCCTCAGAGACGCAGCTCTTTGAAATTGGGCCCTTCTTCGTACGCCTCCTCTGTGAGAGGGTGGGTGGGCTTTACTACATGAGAACGGGCCTTTTCTGTGGTGGCTCCCCATTGGAAGAACGCTCTCCCCGGGGAAGCTCCCTGGCGTGGGTGTGTTTTAGAAAGGGGTTGAATTGTAGCCGGGCTGGTTTCCTAACTCAATGTTCTTCTACTTGCTGGCCTATTAACATTACTTGGCCAGAAGTTGACACGTAAACTGACTTAAATATGCTGCAGAACGGAATTCCCTCGTGGAAGTATCTGTGGCATGGTTGCGTAGTGTCTGTTCCGGGCTGTTTGCTAAGCAGGCAAAGTAAGGTAAGTAAGTTTGCTTAATGGCACGGTAACATGCTGTGGATATCTCTATTTTGCGGCAACTCTTTCTTCTTCTTCTGGCTATTGTGTACAATGCAGTGGCCTTTTCAATCCAATATTTTTATCAGGCTAAAATTCAAAAGGGTTGTGGTGTGTTTGGGCAGTTCCTTTTCGTCGCAGTAGGAGGCGCTGTGCCGATGGAAGAAATCATGACGTTTTAAGGGTAAAACAGATACCCTGCTATGGTCCTTATTTGTGTGGTCACGAAATTCAAAGACGCCTGCTTCTTGGGAGAAAAGCAATGACATACCTAGACAACATCTCAAAAAGCAGAGACATCACCTTGCCGACAAAGGTCCGTAAGCAAAAACCACCTTTGAAAGAAACTGCTGTGCATTCATGTGGCTATACTTGAGTATTTATGATCAACTAACTGGTCAAGAGATTTTTATTTAAGTTAGAACAGAGGTTGTCAAATATCAGGCCAGGAATGTCCAAAGTCCATTTCGGGGGCCTAATCTGACCCGCCGGCCGGTTGAATGGTTTAATCCGACCCCTGTGGTGGTTTGTTTCCTGTGGAAAAATCCAAAAAAAACAACTTCAATCCTAAAAAAAGCTCAAGAACCTTTGGGTGAAAACCGTAAAAAAAGCTCAACAAGTTCATATATTATTATTATTATTAAAAATTAATTGAATTTTTAAATTTAAATTTGACAAAAGCTGAACAACTTCAATCCTAAAAAAAGCTCAAGAACCTTTGGTGAAAACCGTAAAAAAAGCTCAACAAATTCATTTTTTATTATTATTTTAAAAAATTAATTGAATTTTTAAATTTAAAATTAACAAAAGCTCAACAACTTCAACAACTTTGGTTGGACCTCAAAAATAGTTTAGGTTGGACCTAAAAAATAGAGATATCCACAGCATGTTACCGTGCCATGGAATGGCCCATCCAGTAAGCAAACCACGTCCACGCCTGCTTAGCAAACAGCCCGGTACAGACACTACGCAACCATGCCACAGATACTTCCACGAGAGAATTCCGTTCTGCAGCATATTTAAGTCAGTTTACGTGTCACCTTCCTGCCAAGTAATGTTTATAGGCCAGCAAGTAGAAGAACATTTAGTTAGGATGATGAGAATTGTAGTCCAAGACATCTGGAGGGCCGGACTTTGACGGTGCCTGATCTACATCAAGAACAAGGGGAGGAGGGATTGCCTGCTGATCAAGATGGCCGAGGTGTATCTCTACTTTCCGCACAACTACAAGAGCGACATCCCATCAAGACTTGGATTGGGATTTGCTGCCCCTGTGGATCCTGTTGCATGAGGCGGTCACCTCACCTTGCCTCACAGGTGGACCGGCCCCGTTCTAAGACACTGCACTAGATCTTGCTTCCCCTCAGAGACGCAGCTCTTTGAAATTGGGCCCTTCTTCGTACGCCTCCTCTGTGAGAGGGTGGGTGGGCTTTACTACATGAGAACGGGCCTTTTCTGTGGTGGCTCCCCATTGGAAGAACGCTCTCCCCGGGGAAGCTCCCTGGCGTGGGTGTGTTTTAGAACGGGGTTGAATTGTAGCCGGGCTGGTTTCCTAACTCAATGTTCTTCTACTTGCTGGCCTATTAACATTACTTGGCCAGAAGTTGACACGTAAACTGACTTAAATATGCTGCAGAACGGAATTCCCTCGTGGAAGTATCTGTGGCATGGTTGCGTAGTGTCTGTCCCGGGCTGTTTGCTAAGCAGGCAAAGTAAGGTAAGTAAGTTTGCTTAATGGATGGGCCGTATCATGGCACGGTAACCTTCTGTGGATATCTCTATTTTGCGGCAACTCTTTCTACTTCTTCAGGCTATTGTGTACAATGCAGTGGCCTTTTCAATCCAATATTTTTATCAGGCGAAAATTCAAAAGGGGTGTGGTGTGTTCGGGCAGTTCCTTTTCGTCGCAATAGGAGGCGCTGTGCCGATGGAAGAAATCATGACGTTTTAACAGTAAAACAGATACCCTGCTATGGTCCTTATTTGTGTGGTCACGAAATTAAAAGACGCCTGCTTCTTGGCAGAAAAGCAATGACAAAC
This sequence comes from Darevskia mixta, assembly GCA_034641385.1. Lineage (NCBI taxonomy): Eukaryota > Metazoa > Chordata > Lepidosauria > Squamata > Lacertidae > Darevskia > Darevskia mixta. The sequence continues at coordinate 249,721 of JAWWNH010000130.1, forward strand.
CTAGACAGCATCTCCAAAAGCAGAGACATCACCTTGCCGACAACGGTCCGTAAGCAAAAACCACCTTTGAAAGAAACTGCTGTGCTTTCATGTGGCTATACTTGAGTATTTATGATCAACTAACTGGTCAAGAGATTTTTATTTAAGTTAGAACAGAGGTTGTCAAATATCAGGCCAGGAATGTCCAAATTCCATTTCGGGGGCCTAATCTGACCCGCCGGCCGGTTGAATGGTTTAATCCGACCCCTGTGGCGGTTTGTTTCCTGTGGGAAAATAAAAAACAACAACTTCAATCCTAATAAAAGCTCAAGAACCTTTGGGTGAAAACCGTAAAAAAAGCTCAACAAGTTCATTTTTTATTATTATTTTTAAAAATTATTTGAATTTTTAAATTTAAATTTGACAAAAGCTCAACAACTTCAATCCTAAAAAAAGCTCATGAACCTTTGGGTGGAAACCGTAAAAAAAGCTCAACAAGTTCATTTTTTATTATTATTTTTAAAAATTAATTGAATTTTTAAATTTAAATTTAACAAAAGCTCAACAACTTCAACAACTTTGGTTGGACCTCAAAAATAGTTTAGGTTGGACCTAAAAAATAGAGATATCCACAGCATGTTACCGTGCCATGGAACGGCCCATCCAGTAAGCAAACCACGTCCACGCCTGCTTAGCAAACAGCCCGGTACAGACACTACGCAACCATGCCACAGATACTTCCACGAGAGAATTCCGTTCTGCAGCATATTTAAGTCAGTTTACGTGTCACCTTCCTGCCAAGTAATGTTAATAGGCCAGCAAGCAGAAGAACATTTAGTTAGGATGATGAGAATTGTAGTCCAAGACATCTGGAGGGCCGGACTTTGAGGGTGCCTGATCTACATCAAGAACAAGAGGAGGAGGGATTGCCTGCTGATCAAGATGGCCGAGGTGTATCTCTACTTTCCGCACAACTACAAGAGCGACATCCCATCAAGACTTGGATTGGGATTTGCTGCCCCTGTGGATCCTGTTGCATGAGGCGGTCACCTCACCTTGCCTCACAGGTGGACCGGCCCCGTTCTAAGACACTGCACTAGATCTTGCTTCCCCTCAGAGACGCAGCTCTTTGAAATTGGGCCCTTCTTCGTACGCCTCCTCTGTGAGAGGGTGGGTGGGCTTTACTACATGAGAACGGGCCTTTTCTGTGGTGGCTCCCCATTGGAAGAACGCTCTCCCCGGGGAAGCTCCCTGGCGTGGGTGTGTTTTAGAAAGGGGTTGAATTGTAGCCGGGCTGGTTTCCAAACTCAATGTTCTTCTACTTGCTGGCCTATTAACATTACTTGGCCAGAAGTTGACACGTAAACTGACTTAAATATGCTGCAGAACGGAATTCCCTCGTGGAAGTATCTGTGGCATGGTTGCGAAGTGTCTGTCCAGGGCTGTTTGCTAAGCAGGCAAAGTAAGGTAAGTAAGTTTGCTTAATGGATGGGCCGTATCACGGCACGGTAACCTGCTGTGGATATCTCTATTTTGCGGCAACTCTTTCTACTTCTTCGGGCTATTGTGTACAATGCAGTGGCCTTTTCAATCCAATATTTTTATCAGGCTAAAATTCAAAAGGGGTGTGGTGTGTTCGGGCAGTTCCTTATCGTCGCAGTAGGAGGCGCTGTGCCGATGGAAGAAATCATGACGTTTTAACGGTAAAACAGGTACCCTGCTATGGTCCTTATTTGTGTGGTCACGAAATTAAAAGACGCCTGCTTCTTGGGAGAAAAGCAATGACATACCTAGACAGCATCTCCAAAAGCAGAGACATCACCTTGCCGACAAAGGTCCGTAAGCAAAAACCACCTTTGAAAGAAACTGCTGTGCATTCATGTGGCTATACTTGAGTATTTATGATCAACTAACTGGTCAAGAGATTTTTATTTAAGTTAGAACAGAGGTTGTCAAATATCAGGCCAGGAATGTCCAAATTCCATTTCGGGGGCCTAATCTGACCCGCCGGCCGGTTGAATGGTTTAATCCGACCCCTGTGGCGGTTTGTTTCCTGTGGAAAAATAAAAAACAACAACTTCAATCCTAATAAAAGCTCAAGAACCTTTGGGTGAAAACCGTAAAAAAAGCTCAACAAGTTCATTTTTTATTATTATTTTTAAAAATTATTTGAATTTTTAAATTTAAATTTGACAAAAGCTCAACAACTTCAATCCTAAAAAAAGCTCATGAACCTTTGGGTGGAAACCGTAAAAAAAGCTCAACAAGTTCATTTTTTATTATTATTTTTAAAAATTAATTGAATTTTTAAATTTAAATTTAACAAAAGCTCAACAACTTCAACAACTTTGGTTGGACCTCAAAAATAGTTTAGGTTGGACCTAAAAAATAGAGATATCCACAGCATGTTACCGTGCCATGGAACGGCCCATCCAGTAAGCAAACCACGTCCACGCCTGCTTAGCAAACAGCCCGGTACAGACACTACGCAACCATGCCACAGATACTTCCACGAGAGAATTCCGTTCTGCAGCATATTTAAGTCAGTTTACGTGTCACCTTCCTGCCAAGTAATGTTAATAGGCCAGCAAGCAGAAGAACATTTAGTTAGGATGATGAGAATTGTAGTCCAAGACATCTGGAGGGCCGGACTTTGAGGGTGCCTGATCTACATCAAGAACAAGAGGAGGAGGGATTGCCTGCTGATCAAGATGGCCGAGGTGTATCTCTACTTTCCGCACAACTACAAGAGCGACATCCCATCAAGACTTGGATTGGGATTTGCTGCCCCTGTGGATCCTGTTGCATGAGGCGGTCACCTCACCTTGCCTCACAGGTGGACCGGCCCCGTTCTAAGACACTGCACTAGATCTTGCTTCCCCTCAGAGATGCAGCTCTTTGAAATTGGGCCCTTCTTCGTACGCCTCCTCTGTGAGAGGGTGGGTGGGCTTTACTACATGAGAACGGGCCTTTTCTGTGGTGGCTCCCCATTGGAAGAACGCTCTCCCCGGGGAAGCTCCCTGGCGTGGGTGTGTTTTAGAAAGGGGTTGAATTGTAGACGGGCTGGTTTCCAAACTCAATGTTCTTCTACTTGCTGGCCTATTAACATTACTTGGCCAGAAGTTGACACGTAAACTGACTTAAATATGCTGCAGAACGGAATTCCCTCGTGGAAGTATCTGTGGCATGGTTGCGAAGTGTCTGTCCAGGGCTGTTTGCTAAGCAGGCAAAGTAAGGTAAGTAAGTTTGCTTAATGGATGGGCCGTATCACGGCACGGTAACCTGCTGTGGATATCTCTATTTTGCAGCAACTCTTTCTTCGTCTTCGGGATATTGTGTACAATGCAGTGGCCTTTTCAATCCAATATTTTTATCAGGCTAAAATTCAAAAGGGGTGTGGTGTGTTCGGGCAGTTCCTTATCGTCGCAGTAGGAGGCGCTGTGCCGATGGAAGAAATCATGACGTTTTAACGGTAAAACAGGTACCCTGCTATGGTCCTTATTTGTGTGGTCACGAAATTAAAAGACGCCTGCTTCTTGGGAGAAAAGCAATGACATACCTAGACAGCATCTCCAAAAGCAGAGACATCACCTTGCCGACAAAGGTCCGTAAGCAAAAACCACCTTTGAAAGAAACTGCTGTGCATTCATGTGGCTATACTTGAGTATTTATGATCAACTAACTGGTCAAGAGATTTTTATTTAAGTTAGAACAGAGGTTGTCAAATATCAGGCCAGGAATGTCCAAATTCCATTTCGGGGGCCTAATCTGACCCGCCGGCCGGTTGAATGGTTTAATCCGACCCCTGTGGCGGTTTGTTTCCTGTGGAAAAATAAAAAACAACAACTTCAATCCTAAAAAAAGCTCAAGAACCTTTGGGTGAAAACCGTAAAAAAAGCTCAACAAGTTCATTTTTTATTATTATTTTTAAAAATTATTTGAATTTTTAAATTTAAATTTGACAAAAGCTCAACAACTTCAATCCTAAAAAAAGCTCAAGAACCTTTGGGTGGAAACCGTAAAAAAAGCTCAACAAGTTCATTTTTTATTATTATTTTTAAAAATTAATTGAATTTTTAAATTTAAATTTAACAAAAGCTCAACAACTTCAACAACTTTGGTTGGACCTCAAAAATAGTTTAGGTTGGACCTAAAAAATAGAGATATCCACAGCATGTTACCGTGCCATGGAACGGCCCATCCAGTAAGCAAACCACGTCCACGCCTGCTTAGCAAACAGCCCGGTACAGACACTACGCAACCATGCCACAGATACTTCCACGAGAGAATTCCGTTCTGCAGCATATTTAAGTCAGTTTACGTGTCACCTTCCTGCCAAGTAATGTTAATAGGCCAGCAAGTAGAAGAACATTTAGTTAGGATGATGAGAATTGTAGTCCAAGACATCTGGAGGGCCGGACTTTGAGGGTGCCTGATCTACATCAAGAACAAGGGGAAGAGGGATTGCCTGCTGATCAAGATGGCCAAGGTGTATCTCTACTTTCCGCACAACTACAAGAGCGACATCCCATCAAGACTTGGATTGGGATTTGCTGCCCCTGTGGATCCTGTTGCATGAGGCGGTCACCTCACCTTGCCTCACAGGTGGACCGGCCCCGTTCTAAGACACTGCACTAGATCTTGCTTCCCCTCAGAGACGCAGCTCTTTGAAATTGGGCCCTTCTTCGTACGCCTCCTCTGTGAGAGGGTGGGTGGGCTTTACTACATGAGAACGGGCCTTTTCTGTGGTGGCTCCCCATTGGAAGAACGCTCTCCCCGGGGAAGCTCCCTGGCGTGGGTGTGTTTTAGAAAGGGGTTGAATTGTAGCCGGGCTGGTTTCCTAACTCAATGTTCTTCTACTTGCTGGCCTATTAACATTACTTGGCCAGAAGTTGACACGTAAACTGACTTAAATATGCTGCAGAATGGAATTCCCTCGTGGAAGTATCTGTGGCATGGTTGCGTAGTGTCTGTCCCGGGCTGTTTGCGAAGCAGGCAAAGTAAGGTAAGTAAGTTTGCTTAATGGATGGGCCGTTCCATGGCACGGTAACCTGCTGTGGATATCTCTATTTTGCGGCAACTCTTTCTTCTTCTTCTGGCTATTGTGTACAATGCAGTGGCCTTTTCAATCCAATATTTTTATCAGGCTAAAATTCAAAAGGGGTGTGGTGTGTTCGGGCAGTTCCTTTTCGTCGCAGTAGGAGGCGCTGTGCCGATGGAAGAAATCATGACGTTTTAACGGTAAAACAGGTACCCTGCTATGGTCCTTATTTGTGTGGTCACGAAATTAAAAGACGCCTGCTTCTTGGGAGAAAAGCAATGACATACCTAGACAGCATCTCCAAAAGCAGAGACATCACCTGCCGACAAAGGTCCGTAAGTAAAAACCACCTTTGAAAGAAACTGCTGTGCATTCATGTGGCTATACTTGAGTATTTATGATCAACTAACTGGTCAAGAGATTTTTATTTAAGTCAGAACAGAGGTTGTCAAATATCAGGCCAGGAATGTCCAAAGTCCATTTCGGGGGCCTAATCTGACCCGCCGGCCGGTTGAATGGTTTAATCCGACCCCTGTGGCGGTTTGTTTCCTGTGGAAAAATCCAAAAAAAACAACTTCAATCCTAAAAAAAGCTCAAGAACCTTTGGGTGAAAACCGTAAAAAAAGCTCAACAAGTTCATTTATTATTATTATTTTTAAAAATTAATTGAATTTTAAATTTATATTTGACAAAAGCTCAACAACTTCAATCCTAAAAAAAGCTCAAGAACCTTTGGGTGGAAATCGAAAAAAAAGCTCAACAAGTTCATTTTTTATTATTATTTTTAAAATTAATTGAATTTTTAAATTTAAATTTAACAAAAGCTCAACAACTTCAACAACTTTGGTTGGACCTCAAAAATAGTTTAGGTTGGACCTAAAAAATAGAGATATCCACAGCATGTTACCGTGCCATGGAACGGCCCATCCAGTAAGCAAACCACGTCCACGCCTGCTTAGCAAACAGCCCGGTACAGACACTACGCAACCATGCCACAGATACTTCCACGAGAGAATTCCGTTCTGCAGCATATTTAAGTCAGTTTACGTGTCACCTTCCTGCCAAGTAATGTTAATAGGCCAGCAAGCAGAAGAACATTTAGTTAGGATGATGAGAATTGTAGTCCAAGACATCTGGAGGGCCGGACTTTGAGGGTGCCTGATCTACATCAAGAACAAGAGGAGGAGGGATTGCCTGCTGATCAAGATGGCCGAGGTGTATCTCTACTTTCCGCACAACTACAAGAGCGACATCCCATCAAGACTTGGATTGGGATTTGCTGCCCCTGTGGATCCTGTTGCATGAGGCGGTCACCTCACCTTGCCTCACAGGTGGACCGGCCCCGTTCTAAGACACTGCACTAGATCTTGCTTCCCCTCAGAGATGCAGCTCTTTGAAATTGGGCCCTTCTTCGTACGCCTCCTCTGTGAGAGGGTGGGTGGGCTTTACTACATGAGAACGGGCCTTTTCTGTGGTGGCTCCCCATTGGAAGAACGCTCTCCCCGGGGAAGCTCCCTGGCGTGGGTGTGTTTTAGAAAGGGGTTGAATTGTAGACGGGCTGGTTTCCAAACTCAATGTTCTTCTACTTGCTGGCCTATTAACATTACTTGGCCAGAAGTTGACACGTAAACTGACTTAAATATGCTGCAGAACGGAATTCCCTCGTGGAAGTATCTGTGGCATGGTTGCGAAGTGTCTGTCCAGGGCTGTTTGCTAAGCAGGCAAAGTAAGGTAAGTAAGTTTGCTTAATGGATGGGCCGTATCACGGCACGGTAACCTGCTGTGGATATCTCTATTTTGCAGCAACTCTTTCTTCGTCTTCGGGATATTGTGTACAATGCAGTGGCCTTTTCAATCCAATATTTTTATCAGGCTAAAATTCAAAAGGGGTGTGGTGTGTTCGGGCAGTTCCTTATCGTCGCAGTAGGAGGCGCTGTGCCGATGGAAGAAATCATGACGTTTTAACGGTAAAACAGGTACCCTGCTATGGTCCTTATTTGTGTGGTCACGAAATTAAAAGACGCCTGCTTCTTGGGAGAAAAGCAATGACATACCTAGACAGCATCTCCAAAAGCAGAGACATCACCTTGCCGACAAAGGTCCGTAAGCAAAAACCACCTTTGAAAGAAACTGCTGTGCATTCATGTGGCTATACTTGAGTATTTATGATCAACTAACTGGTCAAGAGATTTTTATTTAAGTTAGAACAGAGGTTGTCAAATATCAGGCCAGGAATGTCCAAATTCCATTTCGGGGGCCTAATCTGACCCGCCGGCCGGTTGAATGGTTTAATCCGACCCCTGTGGCGGTTTGTTTCCTGTGGAAAAATAAAAAACAACAACTTCAATCCTAAAAAAAGCTCAAGAACCTTTGGGTGAAAACCGTAAAAAAAGCTCAACAAGTTCATTTTTTATTATTATTTTTAAAAATTATTTGAATTTTTAAATTTAAATTTGACAAAAGCTCAACAACTTCAATCCTAAAAAAAGCTCAAGAACCTTTGGGTGGAAACCGTAAAAAAAGCTCAACAAGTTCATTTTTTATTATTATTTTTAAAAATTAATTGAATTTTTAAATTTAAATTTAACAAAAGCTCAACAACTTCAACAACTTTGGTTGGACCTCAAAAATAGTTTAGGTTGGACCTAAAAAATAGAGATATCCACAGCATGTTACCGTGCCATGGAACGGCCCATCCAGTAAGCAAACCACGTCCACGCCTGCTTAGCAAACAGCCCGGTACAGACACTACGCAACCATGCCACAGATACTTCCACGAGAGAATTCCGTTCTGCAGCATATTTAAGTCAGTTTACGTGTCACCTTCCTGCCAAGTAATGTTAATAGGCCAGCAAGTAGAAGAACATTTAGTTAGGATGATGAGAATTGTAGTCCAAGACATCTGGAGGGCCGGACTTTGAGGGTGCCTGATCTACATCAAGAACAAGGGGAAGAGGGATTGCCTGCTGATCAAGATGGCCAAGGTGTATCTCTACTTTCCGCACAACTACAAGAGCGACATCCCATCAAGACTTGGATTGGGATTTGCTGCCCCTGTGGATCCTGTTGCATGAGGCGGTCACCTCACCTTGCCTCACAGGTGGACCGGCCCCGTTCTAAGACACTGCACTAGATCTTGCTTCCCCTCAGAGACGCAGCTCTTTGAAATTGGGCCCTTCTTCGTACGCCTCCTCTGTGAGAGGGTGGGTGGGCTTTACTACATGAGAACGGGCCTTTTCTGTGGTGGCTCCCCATTGGAAGAACGCTCTCCCCGGGGAAGCTCCCTGGCGTGGGTGTGTTTTAGAAAGGGGTTGAATTGTAGCCGGGCTGGTTTCCTAACTCAATGTTCTTCTACTTGCTGGCCTATTAACATTACTTGGCCAGAAGTTGACACGTAAACTGACTTAAATATGCTGCAGAATGGAATTCCCTCGTGGAAGTATCTGTGGCATGGTTGCGTAGTGTCTGTCCCGGGCTGTTTGCGAAGCAGGCAAAGTAAGGTAAGTAAGTTTGCTTAATGGATGGGCCGTTCCATGGCACGGTAACCTGCTGTGGATATCTCTATTTTGCGGCAACTCTTTCTTCTTCTTCTGGCTATTGTGTACAATGCAGTGGCCTTTTCAATCCAATATTTTTATCAGGCTAAAATTCAAAAGGGGTGTGGTGTGTTCGGGCAGTTCCTTTTCGTCGCAGTAGGAGGCGCTGTGCCGATGGAAGAAATCATGACGTTTTAACGGTAAAACAGGTACCCTGCTATGGTCCTTATTTGTGTGGTCACGAAATTAAAAGACGCCTGCTTCTTGGGAGAAAAGCAATGACATACCTAGACAGCATCTCCAAAAGCAGAGACATCACCTGCCGACAAAGGTCCGTAAGTAAAAACCACCTTTGAAAGAAACTGCTGTGCATTCATGTGGCTATACTTGAGTATTTATGATCAACTAACTGGTCAAGAGATTTTTATTTAAGTCAGAACAGAGGTTGTCAAATATCAGGCCAGGAATGTCCAAAGTCCATTTCGGGGGCCTAATCTGACCCGCCGGCCGGTTGAATGGTTTAATCCGACCCCTGTGGCGGTTTGTTTCCTGTGGAAAAATCCAAAAAAAACAACTTCAATCCTAAAAAAAGCTCAAGAACCTTTGGGTGAAAACCGTAAAAAAAGCTCAACAAGTTCATTTATTATTATTATTTTTAAAAATTAATTGAATTTTTAAATTTATATTTGACAAAAGCTCAACAACTTCAATCCTAAAAAAAGCTCAAGAACCTTTGGGTGGAAATCGAAAAAAAAGCTCAACAAGTTCATTTTTTATTATTATTTTTAAAAATTAATTGAATTTTTAAATTTAAATTTAACAAAAGCTCAACAACTTCAACAACTTTGGTTGGACCTCAAAAATAGTTTAGGTTGGACCTAAAAAATAGAGATATCCACAGCATGTTACCGTGCCATGGAACGGCCCATCCAGTAAGCAAACCACGTCCACGCCTGCTTAGCAAACAGCCCGGTACAGACACTACACAACCATGCCACAGATACTTCCACGAGAGAATTCCGTTCTGCAGCATATTTAATTCAGTTCACGTGTCACCTTCCTGCCAAGTAATGTTAATAGGCCAGCAAGTAGAAGAACATTTAGTTAGGATGATGAGAATTGTAGTCCAAGACATCTGGAGGGCCGGACTTTGAGGGTGCCTGATCTACATCAAGAACAAGGGGAAGAGGGATTGCCTGCTGATCAAGATGGCCGAGGTGTATCTCTACTTTCCGCACAACTACAAGAGCGACATCCCATCAAGACTTGGATTGGGATTTGCTGCCCCTGTGGATCCTGTTGCATGAGGCGGTCACCTCACCTTGCCTCACAGGTGGACCGGCCCCGTTCTAAGACACTGCACTAGATCTTGCTTCCCCTCAGAGACGCAGCTCTTTGAAATAGGGCCCTTCTTCGTACGCCTCCTCTGTGAGAGGGTGGGTGGGCTTTACTACATGAGAACGGGCCTTTTCTGTGGTGGCTCCCCATTGGAAGAACGCTCTCCCCGGGGAAGCTCCCTGGCGTGGGTGTGTTTTAGAAAGGGGTTGAATTGTAGCCGGGCTGGTTTCCTAACTCAATGTTCTTCTACTTGCTGGCCTATTAACATTACTTGGCCAGAAGTTGACACGTAAACTGACTTAAATATGCTGCAGAACGGAATTCCCTCGTGGAAGTATCTGTGGCATGGTTGCGTAGTGTCTGTCCCACGCTGTTTGCTAAGCAGGCAAAGTAAGGTAAGTAAGTTTGCTTAATGGATGGGCCGTATCATGGCACGGTAACCTGCTGTGGATATCTCTATTTTGCGGCAACTCTTTCTTCTTCTTCGGGCTATTGTGTACAATGCAGTGGCCTTTTCAATCCAATATTTTTATCAGGCTAAAATTCAAAAGGGGTGTGGTGTGTTCGGGCAGTTCCTTTTCGTCGCAGTAGGAGGCGCTGTGCCGATGGAAGAAATCATGACGTTTTAACGGTAAAAACAGATACCCTGCTATGGTCCTTATTTGTGTGGTCACGAAATTAAAAGACGCCTGCTTCTTGGGAGAAAAGCAATGACATACCGTGTTTCTCATAATATAAGACATACCTAAAATATAAGGCATAGCAGGATTTTCAAGGGGTCGCAAAATATAAGGCATACCCCGAAAATAAGACGTACCGGGTACTGGTAGTGAGATCGGGTACCTGGTGCAGAGCTGTCAGCCCTCCCGTTTTTGGCGGGAAACCCTCGTATTCTAAGCCTTTTCCCGCTGCTCTCCCTGAAAATTTATATCCCTTGAAATTCTCGGGTTAAAGAAAACAGCTCCTCTCCCTCTCCCCCTTCGGCTCTTTGCAGAGAAAAGCCCTGGAAGCGATATCCATTGCCGCTGAAGTTCCCCTCAGCCAGCGATCGTAGATAACAGAGATCGGAGATAGAGATAGCACAGATCTCCCCTGCGCTGAGGTTACGGTAGCTTGGTTGTGGGGGAAGGGAGCAGAGCCCGTCTTTTTGCTCCGTGTGCTCAACCCTCTTTGTTTACCTTGGATTAAGTAATTAGCATATCAAAGGAACAACAAGGCAAATACACTCTGTTTCTGTTCCAACAAGTTAAACTCCAGATTTCTTACTGCTGCAGCCCTGCATATAAGAGCAGCCAGCTTTGCAGCTTTAGTATATTATTTTATAATTTCATCATACTTTCCTTGTTCCCAATAAACCTTGCATTTTGGGATTTCTCCTTTGTGTTGTTATAAGAATTTTAAGGTGTTTCTCTGCAAGAAGGGAGGAGGTGAAAAAACCTTCCCATTTCCTCCAGAATTAAGTAATTACCATCTCTCTCCTGATCAAGTTTGCAGATGACACCAAATTGGGAGGGGGTGGCTAATACCCCAGAGGACAGGATCACACTTCAAAATGACCTTAGCAGATTAGAGAACTGGACCAAACCAAACAAGATGAAGTTTAACAGGGAGAAATATAAAGTACTACACTTGGGCAAAAAAAAAATATGAAAGGCACAAATACAGGATGGGTGACACCTGGCTTGAGAGCAGTACATGTGAAAAGGATCTAGGAGTCTTGGTAGACCACAAACTTGACATGAGTCAACAGCAGCTAAAAAAGCCAATGCAATTCTGGGCTGCATCAATAGGAGTATAGCATCTAGATCAAGGGAAGTAATAGTACCACTGTATTCTGCTCTGGTCAGACCCCACCTGGAATACTGTGTCCAATTCTGGGCACCACTGTTCAAGAAGGATACTGACAAGCTGGAACGTGTCCAGAGGAGGGCAACCAAAATGGTCAAAGGCCTGGAAATGATGCCTTATGAGGAATGGCTTAGGGAGCTGAGTATGTTTAGCCTGGAGAAGAGAAGGTTAAGGGGTGATATGATAGCCATGTTCAAATATGTAAAAGGATGTCATAGAAGAGGGAGAAAAGTTTTCTGCTGCTCCAGAGAAGCGGACACGGAGCAATGGATTCAAACTACAAGAAAGAAGATTCCACCTAAACATTAGGAAGAACTTCCTGACAGTAAGAGCTGTTCGACAGTGGAATTTGCTGCCAATGAGTGTGGTGGAGTCTCCTTCTCCTTCGGGTTTGGAGAGTTATGATGATGTTCCAGAAGAAGACGACTTTATTATTATGGAATAAATGTAGATTGCTGTACCACACTTAATAAAAATAAGACATCCCCCAAAAATAAGCCATACTGTGTTTTTTGGAGGATAAAAAGATTATAAGACGGTGTCTTATTTTAGGAGAAACACGGTACCTAGACAGCATCTCCCAAAGCAGAGACATCACCTTGCCGACAAAGGTCCGTAAGCAAAAACCACCTTTGAAAGAAACTGCTGTGCATTCATGTGGCTATACTTGAGTATTTATGATCAACTAACTGGTAAAGAGATTTTTATTTAAGTTAGAACAGAGGTTGTCAAATATCAGGCCAGGAATGTCCAAAGTCCATTTCGGGGGCCTAATCTGACCCGCCGGCCGGTTGAATGGTTTAATCCGACCCCTGTGGCGGTTTGTTTCCTGTGGAAAAATCCAAAAAACAACAACTTCAATCCAAAAAAAAGCTCAAGAACCTTTAGGTGAAAACCGTAAAAAAAGCTCAACAAGTTCATTTATTATTATTATTTTTAAAAATTAATTGAATTTTTAAATTTAAATTTGGCAAAAGCTCAACAACTTCAATCCTAAAAAAAGCTCAAGAACCTTTGGGTGGAAATCGAAAAAAAAGCTCAACAAGTTCATTTTTTATTATTATTTTTAAAAATTAATTGAATTTTTAAATTTAAATTTAACAAAAGCTCAACAACTTTAACAACTTTGGTTGGACCTCAAAAATAGTTTAGGTTGGACCTAAAAAATAGAGATATCCACAGCATGTTACCGTGCCATGGAACGGCCCATCCAGTAAGCAAACCACGTCCACGCCTGCTTAGCAAACAGCCCGGTACAGACACTACGCAACCATGCCACAGATACTTCCACGAGAGAATTCTGTTCTGCAGCATATTTAAGTCAGTTTACGTGTCACCTTCCTGCCAAGTAATGTTAATAGGCCAGCAAGTAGAAGAACATTTAGTTAGGATGATGAGAATTGTAGTCCAAGACATCTGGAGGGCCGGACTTTGAGGGTGCCTGATCTACATCAAGAACAAGGGGAGGAGGGATTGCCTGCTGATCAAGATGGCCGAGGTGTATCTCTACTTTCCGCACAACTACAAGAGCGACATCCCATCAAGACTTGGATTGGGATTTGCTGCCCCTGTGGATCCTGTTGCATGAGGCGGTCACCTCACCTTGCCTCACAGGTGGACCGGCCCCGTTCTAAGACACTGCACTAGATCTTGCTTCCCCTCAGAGACGCAGCTCTTTGAAATAGGGCCCTTCTTCGTACGCCTCCTCTGTGAGAGGGTGGGTGGGCTTTACTACATGAGAACGGGCCTTTTCTGTGGTGGCTCCCCATTGGAAGAACGCTCTCCCCGGGGAAGCTCCCTGGCGTGGGTGTGTTTTAGAAAGGGGTTGAATTGTAGCCGGGCTGGTTTCCTAACTCAATGTTCTTCTACTTGCTGGCCTATTAACATTACTTGGCCAGAAGTTGACACGTAAACTGACTTAAATATGCTGCAGAACGGAATTCCCTCGTGGAAGTATCTGTGGCATGGTTGCGTAGTGTCTGTCCCACGCTGTTTGCTAAGCAGGCAAAGTAAGGTAAGTAAGTTTGCTTAATGGATGGGCCGTATCATGGCACGGTAACCTGCTGTGGATATCTCTATTTTGCGGCAACTCTTTCTTCTTCTTCGGGCTATTGTGTACAATGCAGTGGCCTTTTCAATCCAATATTTTTATCAGGCTAAAATTCAAAAGGGGTGTGGTGTGTTCGGGCAGTTCCTTTTCGTCGCAGTAGGAGGCGCTGTGCCGATGGAAGAAATCATGACGTTTTAACGGTAAAACAGATACCCTGCTATGGTCCTTATTTGTGTGGTCACGAAATTAAAAGACGCCTGCTTCTTGGGAGAAAAGCAATGACATACCGTGTTTCTCATAATATAAGACATACCTAAAATATAAGGCATAGCAGGATTTTCAAGGGGTCGCAAAATATAAGGCATACCCCGAAAATAAGACGTACCGGGTACTGGTAGTGAGATCGGGTACCTGGTGCAGAGCTGTCAGCCCTCCCGTTTTTGGCGGGAAACCCTCGTATTCTAAGCCTTTTCCCGCTGCTCTCCCTGAAAATTTATATCCCTTGAAATTCTCGGGTTAAAGAAAACAGCTCCTCTCCCTCTCCCCCTTCGGCTCTTTGCAGAGAAAAGCCCTGGAAGCGATATCCATTGCCGCTGAAGTTCCCCTCAGCCAGCGATCGTAGATAACAGAGATCGGAGATAGAGATAGCACAGATCTCCCCTGCGCTGAGGTTACGGTAGCTTGGTTGTGGGGGAAGGGAGCAGAGCCCGTCTTTTTGCTCCGTGTGCTCAACCCTCTTTGTTTACCTTGGATTAAGTAATTAGCATATCAAAGGAACAACAAGGCAAATACACTCTGTTTCTGTTCCAACAAGTTAAACTCCAGATTTCTTACTGCTGCAGCCCTGCATATAAGAGCAGCCAGCTTTGCAGCTTTAGTATATTATTTTATAATTTCATCATACTTTCCTTGTTCCCAATAAACCTTGCATTTTGGGATTTCTCCTTTGTGTTGTTATAAGAATTTTAAGGTGTTTCTCTGCAAGAAGGGAGGAGGTGAAAAAACCTTCCCATTTCCTCCAGAATTAAGTAATTACCATCTCTCTCCTGATCAAGTTTGCAGATGACACCAAATTGGGAGGGGGTGGCTAATACCCCAGAGGACAGGATCACACTTCAAAATGACCTTAGCAGATTAGAGAACTGGACCAAACCAAACAAGATGAAGTTTAACAGGGAGAAATATAAAGTACTACACTTGGGCAAAAAAAAAATATGAAAGGCACAAATACAGGATGGGTGACACCTGGCTTGAGAGCAGTACATGTGAAAAGGATCTAGGAGTCTTGGTAGACCACAAACTTGACATGAGTCAACAGCAGCTAAAAAAGCCAATGCAATTCTGGGCTGCATCAATAGGAGTATAGCATCTAGATCAAGGGAAGTAATAGTACCACTGTATTCTGCTCTGGTCAGACCCCACCTGGAATACTGTGTCCAATTCTGGGCACCACTGTTCAAGAAGGATACTGACAAGCTGGAACGTGTCCAGAGGAGGGCAACCAAAATGGTCAAAGGCCTGGAAATGATGCCTTATGAGGAATGGCTTAGGGAGCTGAGTATGTTTAGCCTGGAGAAGAGAAGGTTAAGGGGTGATATGATAGCCATGTTCAAATATGTAAAAGGATGTCATAGAAGAGGGAGAAAAGTTTTCTGCTGCTCCAGAGAAGCGGACACGGAGCAATGGATTCAAACTACAAGAAAGAAGATTCCACCTAAACATTAGGAAGAACTTCCTGACAGTAAGAGCTGTTCGACAGTGGAATTTGCTGCCAATGAGTGTGGTGGAGTCTCCTTCTCCTTCGGGTTTGGAGAGTTATGATGATGTTCCAGAAGAAGACGACTTTATTATTATGGAATAAATGTAGATTGCTGTACCACACTTAATAAAAATAAGACATCCCCCAAAAATAAGCCATACTGTGTTTTTTGGAGGATAAAAAGATTATAAGACGGTGTCTTATTTTAGGAGAAACACGGTACCTAGACAGCATCTCCCAAAGCAGAGACATCACCTTGCCGACAAAGGTCCGTAAGCAAAAACCACCTTTGAAAGAAACTGCTGTGCATTCATGTGGCTATACTTGAGTATTTATGATCAACTAACTGGTAAAGAGATTTTTATTTAAGTTAGAACAGAGGTTGTCAAATATCAGGCCAGGAATGTCCAAAGTCCATTTCGGGGGCCTAATCTGACCCGCCGGCCGGTTGAATGGTTTAATCCGACCCCTGTGGCGGTTTGTTTCCTGTGGAAAAATCCAAAAAACAACAACTTCAATCCAAAAAAAAGCTCAAGAACCTTTAGGTGAAAACCGTAAAAAAAGCTCAACAAGTTCATTTATTATTATTATTTTTAAAAATTAATTGAATTTTTAAATTTAAATTTGGCAAAAGCTCAACAACTTCAATCCTAAAAAAAGCTCAAGAACCTTTGGGTGGAAATCGAAAAAAAAGCTCAACAAGTTCATTTTTTATTATTATTTTTAAAAATTAATTGAATTTTTAAATTTAAATTTAACAAAAGCTCAACAACTTTAACAACTTTGGTTGGACCTCAAAAATAGTTTAGGTTGGACCTAAAAAATAGAGATATCCACAGCATGTTACCGTGCCATGGAACGGCCCATCCAGTAAGCAAACCACGTCCACGCCTGCTTAGCAAACAGCCCGGTACAGACACTACGCAACCATGCCACAGATACTTCCACGAGAGAATTCTGTTCTGCAGCATATTTAAGTCAGTTTACGTGTCACCTTCCTGCCAAGTAATGTTAATAGGCCAGCAAGTAGAAGAACATTTAGTTAGGATGATGAGAATTGTAGTCCAAGACATCTGGAGGGCCGGACTTTGAGGGTGCCTGATCTACATCAAGAACAAGGGGAGGAGGGATTGCCTGCTGATCAAGATGGCCGAGGTGTATCTCTACTTTCCGCACAACTACAAGAGCGACATCCCATCAAGACTTGGATTGGGATTTGCTGCCCCTGTGGATCCTGTTGCATGAGGCGGTCACCTCACCTTGCCTCACAGGTGGACCGGCCCCGTTCTAAGACACTGCACTAGATCTTGCTTCCCCTCAGAGACACAGCTCTTTGAAATTGGGCCCTTCTTCGTTCGCCTCCTCTGTGAGAGGGTGGGTGGGCTTTACTACATGAGAACAGGCCTTTTCTGTGGTGGCTCCCCATTGGAAGAACGCTCTCCCCGGGGAAGCTCCCTGGCGTGGGTGTGTTTTAGAAAGGGGTTGAATTGTAGCCGGGCTGGTTTCCTAACTCAATGTTCTTCTACTTGCTGGCCTATTAACATTACTTGGCCAGAAGTTGACACGTAAACTGACTTAAATATGCTTCAGAACGGAATTCCCTCGTGGAAGTATCTGTGGCATGGTTGCGTAGTGTCTGTCCCGGGCTGTTTGCTAAGCAGGCAAAGTCAGGTAAGTAAGTTTGCTTAATGGATGGGCCGTATCATGGCACGGTAACCTGTTGTGGCTATCTCTATTTTGCGGCCACTCTTTCTTCTTCTTCGGGCTATTGTGTACAATGCAGTGGCCTTTTCAATCCAATATTTTTATCAGGCTAAAATTCAAAAGGGGTGTGGTGTGTTTGGGCAGTTCCTTTTCGTCGCAGTAGGAGGCGCTGTGCCGATGGAAGAAATCATGACGTTTTAAGGGTAAAACAGATACCCTGCTATGGTCCTTATTTGTGTGGTCACGAAATTAAAAGACGCCTGCTTCTTGGGAGAAAAGCAATGACATACCTAGACAGCATCTCCAAAAGCAGAGACATCACCTTGCCGACAAAGGTCCGTAAGCAAAAACCACCTTTGAAAGAAACTACTGTGCACTCATGTGGCTATACTTGAGTATTTATGATCAACTAACTGGTCAAGAGATTTTTATTTAAGTTAGAACAGAGGTTGTCAAATATCAGGCCAGGAATGTCCAAAGTCCATTTCGGGGGCCTAATCTGACCCGCCGGCCGGTTGAATGGTTTAATCCGACCCCTGTGGCGGTTTGTTTCCTGTGGAAAAATCCAAAAAAAACAACTTCAATCCTAAAAAAAGCTCAAGAACCTTTGGGTGAAAACCGTAAAAAAAGCTCAACAAGTTCATTTTTTATTATTATTTTTAAAAATTAATTGAATTTTTAAATTTAAATTTGACAAAAGCTGAACAACTTCAATCCTAAAAAAAGCTCAAGAACCTTTGGGTGAAAACCGTAAAAAAAGCTCAACAAATTCATTTTTTATTATTATTTTAAAAAATTAATTGAATTTTTAAATTTAAAATTAACAAAAGCTCAACAACTTCAACAACTTTGGTTGGACCTCAAAAATAGTTTAGGTTGGACCTAAAAAATAGAGATATCCACAGCATGTTA
Source organism: Darevskia mixta (assembly GCA_034641385.1). Classification (NCBI taxonomy): domain Eukaryota; kingdom Metazoa; phylum Chordata; class Lepidosauria; order Squamata; family Lacertidae; genus Darevskia; species Darevskia mixta. The sequence continues at coordinate 267,888 of JAWWNH010000130.1, forward strand.
CCGTGCCATGGAATGGCCCATCCAGTAAGCAAACCACGTCCACGCCTGCTTAGCAAACAGCCCGGTACAGACACTACGCAACCATGCCACAGATACTTCCACGAGAGAATTCCGTTCTGCAGCATATTTAAGTCAGTTTACGTGTCACCTTCCTGCCAAGTAATGTTAATAGGCCAGCAAGCAGAAGAACATTTAGTTAGGATGATGAGAATTGTAGTCCAAGACATCTGGAGGGCCGGACTTTGACGGTGCCTGATCTACATCAAGAACAAGGGGAGGAGGGATTGCCTGCTGATCAAGATGGCCGAGGTGTATCTCTACTTTCCGCACAACTACAAGAGCGACATCCCATCAAGACTTGGATTGGGATTTGCTGCCCCTGTGGATCCTGTTGCATGAGGCGGTCACCTCACCTTGCCTCACAGGTGGACCGGCCCCGTTCTAAGACACTGCACTAGATCTTGCTTCCCCTCAGAGACGCAGCTCTTTGAAATTGGGCCCTTCTTCGTACGCCTCCTCTGTGAGAGGGTGGGTGGGCTTTACTACATGAGAACGGGCCTTTTCTGTGGTGGCTCCCCATTGGAAGAACGCTCTCCCCGGGGAAGCTCCCTGGCGTGGGTGTGTTTTAGAACGGGGTTGAATTGTAGCCGGGCTGGTTTCCTAACTCAATGTTCTTCTACTTGCTGGCCTATTAACATTACTTGGCCAGAAGTTGACACGTAAACTGACTTAAATATGCTGCAGAACGGAATTCCCTCGTGGAAGTATCTGTGGCATGGTTGCGTAGTGTCTGTCCCGGGCTGTTTGCTAAGCAGGCAAAGTAAGGTAAGTAAGTTTGCTTAATGGATGGGCCGTATCATGGCACGGTAACCTTCTGTGGATATCTCTATTTTGCGGCAACTCTTTCTACTTCTTCGGGCTATTGTGTACAATGCAGTGGCCTTTTCAATCCAATATTTTTATCAGGCGAAAATTCAAAAGGGGTGTGGTGTGTTCGGGCAGTTCCTTTTCGTCGCAATAGGAGGCGCTGTGCCGATGGAAGAAATCATGACGTTTTAACAGTAAAACAGATACCCTGCTATGGTCCTTATTTGTGTGGTCACGAAATTAAAAGACGCCTGCTTCTTGGCAGAAAAGCAATGACAAACCTAGACAGCATCTCCAAAAGCAGAGACATCACCTTGCCGACAACGGTCCGTAAGCAAAAACCACCTTTGAAAGAAACTGCTGTGCTTTCATGTGGCTATACTTGAGTATTTATGATCAACTAACTGGTCAAGAGATTTTTATTTAAGTTAGAACAGAGGTTGTCAAATATCAGGCCAGGAATGTCCAAATTCCATTTCGGGGGCCTAATCTGACCCGCCGGCCGGTTGAATGGTTTAATCCGACCCCTGTGGCGGTTTGTTTCCTGTGGGAAAATAAAAAACAACAACTTCAATCCTAATAAAAGCTCAAGAACCTTTGGGTGAAAACCGTAAAAAAAGCTCAACAAGTTCATTTTTTATTATTATTTTTAAAAATTATTTGAATTTTTAAATTTAAATTTGACAAAAGCTCAACAACTTCAATCCTAAAAAAAGCTCATGAACCTTTGGGTGGAAACCGTAAAAAAAGCTCAACAAGTTCATTTTTTATTATTATTTTTAAAAATTAATTGAATTTTTAAATTTAAATTTAACAAAAGCTCAACAACTTCAACAACTTTGGTTGGACCTCAAAAATAGTTTAGGTTGGACCTAAAAAATAGAGATATCCACAGCATGTTACCGTGCCATGGAACGGCCCATCCAGTAAGCAAACCACGTCCACGCCTGCTTAGCAAACAGCCCGGTACAGACACTACGCAACCATGCCACAGATACTTCCACGAGAGAATTCCGTTCTGCAGCATATTTAAGTCAGTTTACGTGTCACCTTCCTGCCAAGTAATGTTAATAGGCCAGCAAGCAGAAGAACATTTAGTTAGGATGATGAGAATTGTAGTCCAAGACATCTGGAGGGCCGGACTTTGAGGGTGCCTGATCTACATCAAGAACAAGAGGAGGAGGGATTGCCTGCTGATCAAGATGGCCGAGGTGTATCTCTACTTTCCGCACAACTACAAGAGCGACATCCCATCAAGACTTGGATTGGGATTTGCTGCCCCTGTGGATCCTGTTGCATGAGGCGGTCACCTCACCTTGCCTCACAGGTGGACCGGCCCCGTTCTAAGACACTGCACTAGATCTTGCTTCCCCTCAGAGACGCAGCTCTTTGAAATTGGGCCCTTCTTCGTACGCCTCCTCTGTGAGAGGGTGGGTGGGCTTTACTACATGAGAACGGGCCTTTTCTGTGGTGGCTCCCCATTGGAAGAACGCTCTCCCCGGGGAAGCTCCCTGGCGTGGGTGTGTTTTAGAAAGGGGTTGAATTGTAGCCGGGCTGGTTTCCAAACTCAATGTTCTTCTACTTGCTGGCCTATTAACATTACTTGGCCAGAAGTTGACACGTAAACTGACTTAAATATGCTGCAGAACGGAATTCCCTCGTGGAAGTATCTGTGGCATGGTTGCGAAGTGTCTGTCCAGGGCTGTTTGCTAAGCAGGCAAAGTAAGGTAAGTAAGTTTGCTTAATGGATGGGCCGTATCACGGCACGGTAACCTGCTGTGGATATCTCTATTTTGCGGCAACTCTTTCTACTTCTTCGGGCTATTGTGTACAATGCAGTGGCCTTTTCAATCCAATATTTTTATCAGGCTAAAATTCAAAAGGGGTGTGGTGTGTTCGGGCAGTTCCTTATCGTCGCAGTAGGAGGCGCTGTGCCGATGGAAGAAATCATGACGTTTTAACGGTAAAACAGGTACCCTGCTATGGTCCTTATTTGTGTGGTCACGAAATTAAAAGACGCCTGCTTCTTGGGAGAAAAGCAATGACATACCTAGACAGCATCTCCAAAAGCAGAGACATCACCTTGCCGACAAAGGTCCGTAAGCAAAAACCACCTTTGAAAGAAACTGCTGTGCATTCATGTGGCTATACTTGAGTATTTATGATCAACTAACTGGTCAAGAGATTTTTATTTAAGTTAGAACAGAGGTTGTCAAATATCAGGCCAGGAATGTCCAAATTCCATTTCGGGGGCCTAATCTGACCCGCCGGCCGGTTGAATGGTTTAATCCGACCCCTGTGGCGGTTTGTTTCCTGTGGAAAAATAAAAAACAACAACTTCAATCCTAATAAAAGCTCAAGAACCTTTGGGTGAAAACCGTAAAAAAAGCTCAACAAGTTCATTTTTTATTATTATTTTTAAAAATTATTTGAATTTTTAAATTTAAATTTGACAAAAGCTCAACAACTTCAATCCTAAAAAAAGCTCATGAACCTTTGGGTGGAAACCGTAAAAAAAGCTCAACAAGTTCATTTTTTATTATTATTTTTAAAAATTAATTGAATTTTTAAATTTAAATTTAACAAAAGCTCAACAACTTCAACAACTTTGGTTGGACCTCAAAAATAGTTTAGGTTGGACCTAAAAAATAGAGATATCCACAGCATGTTACCGTGCCATGGAACGGCCCATCCAGTAAGCAAACCACGTCCACGCCTGCTTAGCAAACAGCCCGGTACAGACACTACGCAACCATGCCACAGATACTTCCACGAGAGAATTCCGTTCTGCAGCATATTTAAGTCAGTTTACGTGTCACCTTCCTGCCAAGTAATGTTAATAGGCCAGCAAGCAGAAGAACATTTAGTTAGGATGATGAGAATTGTAGTCCAAGACATCTGGAGGGCCGGACTTTGAGGGTGCCTGATCTACATCAAGAACAAGAGGAGGAGGGATTGCCTGCTGATCAAGATGGCCGAGGTGTATCTCTACTTTCCGCACAACTACAAGAGCGACATCCCATCAAGACTTGGATTGGGATTTGCTGCCCCTGTGGATCCTGTTGCATGAGGCGGTCACCTCACCTTGCCTCACAGGTGGACCGGCCCCGTTCTAAGACACTGCACTAGATCTTGCTTCCCCTCAGAGATGCAGCTCTTTGAAATTGGGCCCTTCTTCGTACGCCTCCTCTGTGAGAGGGTGGGTGGGCTTTACTACATGAGAACGGGCCTTTTCTGTGGTGGCTCCCCATTGGAAGAACGCTCTCCCCGGGGAAGCTCCCTGGCGTGGGTGTGTTTTAGAAAGGGGTTGAATTGTAGACGGGCTGGTTTCCAAACTCAATGTTCTTCTACTTGCTGGCCTATTAACATTACTTGGCCAGAAGTTGACACGTAAACTGACTTAAATATGCTGCAGAACGGAATTCCCTCGTGGAAGTATCTGTGGCATGGTTGCGAAGTGTCTGTCCAGGGCTGTTTGCTAAGCAGGCAAAGTAAGGTAAGTAAGTTTGCTTAATGGATGGGCCGTATCACGGCACGGTAACCTGCTGTGGATATCTCTATTTTGCAGCAACTCTTTCTTCGTCTTCGGGATATTGTGTACAATGCAGTGGCCTTTTCAATCCAATATTTTTATCAGGCTAAAATTCAAAAGGGGTGTGGTGTGTTCGGGCAGTTCCTTATCGTCGCAGTAGGAGGCGCTGTGCCGATGGAAGAAATCATGACGTTTTAACGGTAAAACAGGTACCCTGCTATGGTCCTTATTTGTGTGGTCACGAAATTAAAAGACGCCTGCTTCTTGGGAGAAAAGCAATGACATACCTAGACAGCATCTCCAAAAGCAGAGACATCACCTTGCCGACAAAGGTCCGTAAGCAAAAACCACCTTTGAAAGAAACTGCTGTGCATTCATGTGGCTATACTTGGGTATTTATGATCAACTAACTGGTCAAGAGATTTTTATTTAAGTTAGAACAGAGGTTGTCAAATATCAGGCCAGGAATGTCCAAATTCCATTTCGGGGGCCTAATCTGACCCGCCGGCCGGTTGAATGGTTTAATCCGACCCCTGTGGCGGTTTGTTTCCTGTGGAAAAATAAAAAACAACAACTTCAATCCTAAAAAAAGCTCAAGAACCTTTGGGTGAAAACCGTAAAAAAAGCTCAACAAGTTCATTTTTTATTATTATTTTTAAAAATTATTTGAATTTTTAAATTTAAATTTGACAAAAGCTCAACAACTTCAATCCTAAAAAAAGCTCAAGAACCTTTGGGTGGAAACCGTAAAAAAAGCTCAACAAGTTCATTTTTTATTATTATTTTTAAAAATTAATTGAATTTTTAAATTTAAATTTAACAAAAGCTCAACAACTTCAACAACTTTGGTTGGACCTCAAAAATAGTTTAGGTTGGACCTAAAAAATAGAGATATCCACAGCATGTTACCGTGCCATGGAACGGCCCATCCAGTAAGCAAACCACGTCCACGCCTGCTTAGCAAACAGCCCGGTACAGACACTACGCAACCATGCCACAGATACTTCCACGAGAGAATTCCGTTCTGCAGCATATTTAAGTCAGTTTACGTGTCACCTTCCTGCCAAGTAATGTTAATAGGCCAGCAAGTAGAAGAACATTTAGTTAGGATGATGAGAATTGTAGTCCAAGACATCTGGAGGGCCGGACTTTGAGGGTGCCTGATCTACATCAAGAACAAGGGGAAGAGGGATTGCCTGCTGATCAAGATGGCCGAGGTGTATCTCTACTTTCCGCACAACTACAAGAGCGACATCCCATCAAGACTTGGATTGGGATTTGCTGCCCCTGTGGATCCTGTTGCATGAGGCGGTCACCTCACCTTGCCTCACAGGTGGACCGGCCCCGTTCTAAGACACTGCACTAGATCTTGCTTCCCCTCAGAGACGCAGCTCTTTGAAATTGGGCCCTTCTTCGTACGCCTCCTCCGTGAAAGGGTGGATGGGCTTTACTACATGAGAACGGGCCTTTTCTGTGGTGGCTCCCCATTGGAAGAACGCTCTCCCCGGGGAAGCTCCCTGGCGTGGGTGTGTTTTAGAAAGGGGTTGAATTGTAGCCGGGCTGGTTTCCTAACTCAATGTTCTTCTACTTGCTGGCCTATTAACATTACTTGGCCAGAAGTTGACACGTAAACTGACTTAAATATGCTTCAGAACGGAATTCCCTTGTAGAAGTATCTGTGGCATGGTTGCGAAGTGTCTGTCCAGGGCTGTTTGCTAAGCAGGCAAAGTAAGGTAAGTAAGTTTGCTTAATGGATGGGCCGTATCATGGCACGGTAACCTGCTGTGGATATCTCTATTTTGCAGCAACTCTTTCTTCGTCTTCGGGCTATTGTGTACAATGCAGTGGCCTTTTCAATCCAATATTTTTATCAGGCTAAAATTCAAAAGGGGTGTGGTGTGTTCGGGCAGTTCCTTTTCGTCGCAATAGGAGGCGCTGTGTCGATGGAAGAAATCATGACGTTTTAACGGTAAAACAGATACCCTACTACGGTCCTTATTTGTGTGGTCACGAAATTAAAAGACGCCTGCTTCTTGGGAGAAAAGCAATGACATACCTAGACAACATCTCAAAAAGCAGAGACATCACCTTGCCGACAAAGGTCCGTAAGCAAAAACCACCTTTGAAAGAAACTGCTGTGCATTCATGTGGCTATACTTGAGTATTTATGATCAACTAACTGGTCAAGAGATTTTTATTTAAGTTAGAACGGAGGTTGTCAAATATCAGGCCAGGAATGTCCAAAGTCCATTTTGGGGGCCTAATCTGACTCGCCGGCCGGTTGAATGGTTTAATCCGACCCCTGTGGCGGTTTATTTCCTGTGGAAAAATCCAAAAAAAACAACTTCAATCCTAAAAAAAGCTCAAGAACCTTTGGGTGAAAACCGTAAAAAAAGCTCAAGAAGTTCATTTTTTATTATTATTTTTAAAAATTAATTGAATTTTTAAATTTAAATTTAACAAAAGCTCAACAACTTCAACAACTTTGGTTGGACCTCACGGCCCTTCACTTCATCAAATATTGGCCTTCTTTGAAAAAAGTTTGGACACCCCTGCTGTCAGGTAAGGACTGGTCAACTTCTGCCAGCTCATCGTCCCACATGGAAGTAGATCCTGGAGATGCTGAGGTCGTTCTCATAGCCTCTTTGCTCTGCAACCACCGCCTTGCCCATTCCCCCAGGGCCCCATTTGCACCCCTGCTCAGCTCAGCCAGAAGGATTTTGCATGTTTGGGGGCAGGAAAGTGAACAGGCAGCAACTAGGAGGAGGAGGAAGAGGAGGACCTGCTCTGTGCAGGGGGATGGCAACGTGATGATGGCAATGGCCCAGGACCAGGGCCAGCCCAAGACATTTCGGCACATGAGGTGAACCACAAAATGGAGCTTCCCCTCCTTGCCAAGGAAGAAAGGGTGGATTCATATCTACATCAGGCACCGCCAAACTGCGGCCCTCCAGATGTTTTGGCCTACAACTCCCATGATCCCTAGCTAACAGGACCAGTGGTCAGGGATGATGGGAATTGTAGTCCAAGACATCTGGAGGGCCGGAGTTTGGGGGTGCCTGATCTACATCAAGAACAAGGGGAGGAGGGATTGCCTGCTGATCAAGATGACCGAGGTGTATCTCTACTGTCTGCACAACTAAGCGAGCGCCATCCCATCAAGACTTGTATTGGGATTTGCTGCCCCTTTGGATCCTGTTGCATGAGGCGGTCACCTCACCTTGCCTCACAGGTGGACCAGCCCCGTTCTAAGACACTGCACTAGATCTTGCTTCCCCTCAGAGACGCAGCTCTTTGAAATTGGGCCTTTCTTCGTACGCCTCCTCTGTGAGAGGGTGGGTGGGCTTTACTACATGAGAACAGGCCTTTTCTGTGGTGGCTCCCCATTGGAAGAACGCTCTCCCCGGGGAAGCTCCCTGGCGTGGGTGTGTTTTAGAAAGGGGTTGAATTGTAGCCGGGCTGGTTTCCTAACTCAATTTTCGTCTACTTGCTGGCCTATTAACATTACTTGGCCAGAAGTTGACACGTAAACTGACTTAAATATGCTGCAGAACGGAATTCCCTCGTGGAAGTATCTGTGGCATGGTTGCGTAGTGTCTGTCCCGGGCTGTTTGCTAAGCAGGCAAAGTAAGGTAAGTAAGTTTGCTTAATGGCACGGTAACCTGCTGTGGATATCTCTATTTTGCGGCAACTCTTTCTTCTTCTTCGGGCTATTGTGTACAATGCAGTGGCCTTTTCAATCCAATATTTTTATCAGGCTAAAATTCAAAAGGGGTGTGGTGTGTTCGGGCAGTTCCTTTTCATCGCAGTAGGAGGCGCTGTGCCGATGTAAGAAATCATGACGTTTTAACGGTAAAACAGATACCCTGCTACGGTCCTTATTTGTGTGGTCACGAAATTAAAAGACGCCTGCTTCTTTGGAGAAAAGCAATAACAAACCTAGACGGCATCTCCAAAAGCAGAGACATCACCTTGCCGACAAAGGTCCGTAAGCAAAAACCACCTTTGAAAGAAACTGCTGTGCATTCATGTGGCTATACTTGAGTATTTATGATCAACTGGTCAAGAGATTTTTATTTAAGTTAGAACAGAGGTTGTCTAATATCAGGCCCAGTTTGAACCAGTGGATAACAGAGTTGTTTTGCTACAAACTGCCTTTTCAGAAAAGCAAGCTCATTAAGTTCCCCTCCCCCCCTGACCTTGAAAAGTGTTTGAAAATACAAAAAAGCTTTAGAAAAGAGGCACATACATTTGAGATTCAAATGATTTGTCACCTGAGTTCTGGATCTCATTGTCCAGTTTACCCCCATCAACCAAAGAAATAGAAGAAATGTATTCTTTAAATTACCGGTATAAAACAACATTCCGTGGAGCGTTATTTTTACTACATCTTTTGTAGATTCAATTTAGTTTTACTTATCACTGAAAAATCAGCTTCTATTGAAGATTTTTGTTTTTGTTTTCAATTTGGGCACAAGGAACATAAACAGGAAAAAATATTGATTAGTTCTTCCAGAAGTGTACTTTACTAGATAAGGTGAACTTAAAATGTTTTACTGACTTGCTCATCCCAAAATATTTTTCTCTTGCTCAGCAAACCTAAGACATGGATATCATATCTGAGGATCCGTATTAGAAGCAATTATTCAGCAGATCACTGTAATTAAATTAATTTTATCCTGCAGAAATCCAGCGCTTAACAGCATATCTATTTTGAAAGCAATGCCAGCATGACATGCAAAGCAGACCAGAATGTGTTTTTGTGCATTTGTTACATCCCGTTCATCGTATTTTATCTTGCCAATTGCGTTTTGTGTTTTTTTGTAAAAAAAAAGCAGATTTACTGCAGGGCCGGAATGTCCAAAGTCCATTTCGGGACCTAATCTGACCCGCCGGCCGGTTTAATGGTTTAATCCGACCCCTGCGGCGGTTTATTTCCTGTGGTAAAATCCGAAAAAAAACAACTTCAATCCTAAAAAAAAGTTCAAGAACCTTTGGGTGAAAATCATAAAAAAAAGCTCAACAAGTTCATTTTTTATCATTATTTTTAAAAATTAATAAAAAATTTAAATTTAAATTTAACAAAAGCTCAACAACTTCAATCCTAGAACCTTTGGGTGGAAATCGTAAAAAAAGCTTAAATATGCTGCAGAACGGAATTCCCTCGTGGAAGTATCTATGGCATGGTTGCGTAGTGTCTGTCCCGGGCTATTTGCTAAGCAGGCAAAGTAAGGTAAGTAAGTTTGCTTAATGGATGGGCCGTATCATGGCACGGTAACCTGCTGTGGATATCTCTATTTTGCGGCAACTCTTTCTTCTTCTTCGGGCTATTGTGTACAATGCAGTGGCCTTTTCAATCCAATATTTTTATCAGGCTAAAATTCAAAAGGGGTGTGGTGTGTTCGGGCAGTTCCTTTTCGTCGCAGTAGGAGGCGTTGTGCCGATGGAAGAAATCATGACGTTTTAACGGTAAAACAGGTACCCTGCTATGGTCCTTATTTGTGTGGTCACGAAATTAAAAGACGCCTGCTTCTTGGGAGAAAAGCAATGACATACCTAGACAGCATCTCCAAAAGCAGAGACATCACCTTGCCGACAAAGGTCCGTAAGCAAAAACCACCTTTGAAAGAAACTGCTGTGCATTCATGTGGCTATACTTGAGTATTTATGATCAACTAACTGCTCAAGAGATTTTTATTTAAGTTAGAACAGAGGTTGTCAAATATCAGGCCCAGTTTGAATCAGTGGATAACAGACTTGTTTTGCTACAAACTGCCTTTTCAGAAAAGCAAGCTCATTAAGATCCCCTCCCCCCCCCGACCCTGAAAAGTGTTTGAAAATACAAAAACGCTTTAGAAAAGAATCACATACATTTGAGATTCAAATGATTTGTCATCTGAGTTCTGGATCTCATTGTCCAGTTTACTCCCATCAACCAAAGAAATGTATTCTTTAAATTACCGGTATAAAACAACATTCCGTGGAGCGTTATTTTTACTACATCTTTTGTAGATTCAATTTGGTTTTACTTATCACTGAAAAATCAGCTTCTATTGAAGATTTTTGTTTTTGTTTTCAATTTGGGCACAAGGAACATAAAGAGGAAAAAATATTGATTAGTTCTTCCAGAAGTGTACTGTACTAGATAAGGTGAACTTAAAATGTTTTACTGACTTGCTCATCCCAAAATATTTTTCTCTTGCTCAGCAAACCTAAGACATGGATATCATATTTGAGGATCCGTATTCGAAGCAGTTATTCAGCAGATCACTGTAATTAAATTAAATTTATCCTGCAGAAATCCAGCGCTTAACAGCATATCTATTTTGAAAGCAATGCCAGCATGACATGCAAAGCAGACTAGAATGTGTTTTTGTGCATTTGTTTTTTTTAAATATTGATCTTTATTAGTTTCCCACATAATCAGATTATTTACACAGCAATTTTTCAAGATAATTTACATATGTATATATAGATGGTTCCTCAATTATTTATTTATTCCAACTCGCCCCCCCAAAAAACAAAAATCTTCCCCCACTTCTTTCTTCTGTTATGATTGTATAATATTCTTATTTTACACTGTTTATAACTTTCCTTATACAATAAATCATTTGACAAATGCTGTTCCATTTCCAACCTTTAAATAAACGTTCCGTGTTTTCACCTTATAACCTTCTTTGAATCTCCATACATTCAATTTATATTCAATATCTATGCCTTATAATTTATTCATTCTTTTAGTAGCTGTTGACTATACATGTATTGTTCTTTCAATAAATTTCCAATAAAGAGTTTTCTAGCACAATTCAAAGTGTTGGTGCTGACCTTTAGAGCCCTAAACGGCCTCGGTCCTGTATACCTGAAGGAGCGTCTCCACCACCACCGTCCAGCCCGGACACTGAGGTCCAGCGCCGAGGGCCTTCTGGTGGTTCCCTTACTGCGAGAAGCAAAGCTACAGGGAACCAGGCAGAGGGCCTTCTCGGTAGTGGCGCCCGCCCTGTGGAACACCCTCCCATCCCATGTCAAAGAGATAAATAACTACCTGACATTTAGAAAACACCTGAAGGCAGCCCTGTTTAGGGAAGTTTTTAATGTGGGATATTTTAATGTATTTTAGTGTTTGTTGGAAGCCGCCCAGAGTGGCTGGTGGGACCCGGCCAGATGGGCGGGGTAAAATTAATAAATTATTATTATTATTATTATTATTATTATTATTATTATTATTATTATTATATAATCCAGTTCTGAGACTCAATTCATTCCGCCCGTATTTCATATTCCATATATCTTTGTAACATAAATCAAAAGTTTTCCCCATTCTTTTTCATAACGTTCGTTTCCTCTGTTGTCGGATTTTGGACGTTCATTTGGCTATCCCCATACACTCCACCATTCTTTGACGCCATTCCTCAGTTGTCGACATTTGTTGCTATTTCCACACCCTGGCTAATAATATTCTAGCCCCTGTCGTAGCGTACATGAATAGTTTTACATCATATTTTTGTATATCCTCTCCCACCATTCCCAGCAAGAGTGCCTCCGGTGTTTTCTTAAAGTTGTCTCTGAGAATTATTTTAATTTCATTGTAAATATTTTCCCAATATTTCTTAACTTGGTCACAATGCCACCACATATGTATGAAATCTCCCTCCTTCTCTCTGCATTTCCAACATTTCTTGTCAACACCTTTGTACATTTTTGCTAATCTAGCAGGTGTGATATAGGTACCACCTGTAGATCATCTTGTATATATTTTCTTTTAACAATGTGGAGGCCGTATATTTGATTCCCCCATTCCAAAGTTTGTGCCATTTTACATAATCGATATTGTGGCCTAAGTCAATTGCCCATTTTATCATTGCACTCTTGATCTCTTCATCTTTGGTGTTCCACTCCAGTATGAATTCAAATATCTTGGATAAATTTTTTCTGTTGTTACATATTACTGTTTTTTCTCAAAAATTCTTTTGTCTTGTTCAAATCCTCTCAATTTTTTATTTTTCATAAATGTACTGTGTATTTGTTGGTGCTCCAGCCATCCTTGACGTCTATCTTTGATTTCCTCATAGGATCTCATACTCTATATATTATTTCGTTCAAGTTTTTGTGCATTTGTTACATACCGTTCATTGTATTTTATATTGCCAATTATGTTTTGTGTTTTTTTGCAAAAAAAAAAAAAAAAGCAGGTTTACTGCAGGGCAGGAATGTCCAAAGTCCATTTCGGGGGCCTAATCTGACCCGCCGGCCGGTTGAATGGTTTAATCCGACCCCTGTGGCAGTTTATTTCCTGTGGTAAAATCCGAAAAAAACAACTTCAATCCTAAAAAAAGCTCAGAACCTTTGGGTGAAAATTGTAAAAAAAAGCTCAACAAGTTCATTTTTTATCATTATTTAAAAAAATTAATTAAATTTTTAAATTTAACAAAAGCTTGTCAACCACAAAAGGGAGCTTCCCCTCCTTGCCAAGGAAGAAGGGGTGGATTCAGATCTACATCAGGCACCCCCAAACTGCGCCCCTCCAGATGTTTTCGCCTACAACTCCCATGATCCCTAACTAACAGGACCAGTGGTCAGGGATGATGGGAATTGTAGTCCAAGACATCTGGAGGGATTGCCTGCTGATCAAGATGACCGAGGTGTATCTCTACTGTCCGCACAACTACGAGAGCGCCATCCCATAAAGACTTGTATTGGGATTTACTGCCCCTGTGGAATCTGTTGCATGAGGCGGTCACCTCACCTTGCCTCACAGGTGGACCGGCCCCTAGACCTTTCTTCCCCTCAGAGACGCAGCTCTTTGAAATTGGGCCCTTCTTCGTGCGCCTCCTCCGTGAGAGGGTGGGTGGGCTTTACTACATGAGAACGGGTCTTTTCTGTGGTGGCTCCCCATTGGAAGAACACTCTTTCCCTGGGGTGGGTGTGTTTTTGAAAGGGGTTGAATTGTGGCCGGGCTGGTTTCCTAACTAAATGTTCTTCTACTTGCTGTGCTATTAACATTACTTGGCAGGAAGGTGACACGTAAACTGACTTAAATATGCTGCAGAACGGAATTCTCTCGTGGAAGTATCTGTGGCATGGTTGCGTAGTGTCTGTCCCGGGCTGTTTGCTAAGCAGGCAAAGTAAGGTAAGTAAGTTTGCTTAATGGATGGGCCGTATCATGGCACGGTAACCTGCTGTGGATATCTCTATTTTGCGGCAACTCTTCTTCTTCGGGCTATTGTGTACAATGCAGTGGCCTTTTCAATACAGCACTGGAAATCCAATATTTTTATCAGGCTAAAATTCAAAAACGGTGTGGTGTGTTCTGGCAGTTCCTTTTCGTCGCTGTAGGAGGCGCTGTGCCGATGTAATAAATCATGGTGTTTTAACAGTAAAACAGATACTCTGCTACGGTCCTTAGTTGTGTGCTCATGAAATTAAAAGACGCCTGCTTCTTGGGAGAAAAGCAATGACATACCTAGCTAACATCTCAAAAAGCAGAGACATCACCTTGCCGACAAAGGTCCGTAAGCGTAAGCAAAAACCACCTTTGAAAGAAACTGCTATGCATTCATGTGGCTATACTTGAGTATTTATGATCAACTGGTCAAGAGATTTTTATTTAAGTTAGAACAGAGGTTGTCAAATATCAGGCCCAATTTGAATCAGTGGATAACAGAGTTGTTTTGCTACAAACTGCTCTTTCTGAAAAGCAAGCTCATTAAGTTCCCCTCCCCCCCCCCGACCTTGAAAAACGCTTTAGAAAAGAATCACATACATTTGAGATTCAAATGATTTGTCACCTGAGTTTTGGATCTCATTGTCCAGTTTACCCCATCAACCAAAGAAATAGAAGAAATGTATTCATTAAATTACCGGTATAAAACAACATTCCGTTGAGCGTTACATTTACTACATCTTTTGTAGATTCAATTTGGTTTTACTTATCACTGAAAAATCAGCTTCTATTGAAGATTTTTGTTTTTGTTTTCAATTTGGGCACAAGGAACATAAACAGGAAAAAATATTGATTAGTTCTTCCAGAAGTGTACTGTACTAGATAAGGTAAACTTAAAATGTTTTACTGACTTGCTCATCCCAAAATATTTTTCAATTGCTCAGCAAACCTAAGACATGGATATCATATTTGAGGATCCGTATTAGAAGCAATTATTCAGCAGATCACTGTAATTAAATTAATTTTATCCTGCAGAAATCCAGCGCTTAACAGCATATCTATTTTGAAAGCAATGCCAGCATGACATGCAAAGCAGACCCGAATGTGTTTTTGTGCATTTGTTACATCCCGTTCATCGTATTTTATCTTGCCAATTGCGTTTTGTGTTTTTTTGTAAAAAAAAAAAAAAAGCAGATTTACTGCAGGGCAGGAATGTCTAAAGTCCATTTCGGGACCTAATCTGACCCGCCGGCCGGTTTAATGGTTTAATCCGACCCCTGTGGCGGTTTATTTCCTGTGGTAAAATCCGAAAAATAACAACTTCAATCCTAAAAAAAAGTTCAAGAACCTTTGGGTGAAAATCATTAAAAAAAGCTCAACAAGTTCATTTTTTATCATTATTTTTAAAAATTAATAAAAAATTTAAATTTAAATTTAACAAAAGCTCAACAACTTCAATCCTAGAACCTTTGGGTGGAAATCCTAAAAAAAGCTAAACAATTTCATTTTTTATCATTATTTTTAAAAATTAATTTAATTTTTAAATTTAAATTTAACAAACGCTCAACAACTTTGGTTGGACCTCACGGCCCTTCACTTCATCAAATCTTGGCCCTCTTTGAAAAAAGTTTGGACACCCCTGCTGTCAAGTAAGGATTGGTCAACTTCTGCCAGCTCATCGTCCCACATGGAAGTAGATCCTGGAGATGCTGAGGTCGTTCCCAGAGCCTCTTTGCTCTGTAACCACCGCCTTGCCCATTCCCCCAGGGCCCCATTTGCACCCCTGCTCAGCTCAGCCAGAAGGATTTTGCATGTTTGGGAGCAGGAAAGTGAACAGGCAGCAAGCAGGAGGAGGAGGAAGAGGAGGACCTGCTCTGTGCAGGGGGATGGCAACGTGATGATGGCAATGGCCCATGACCAGGGTCAGCCCAAGACATTTCGGCACATGAGGTGAACCACAAAATGGAGCTTCCCCTCCTTGCCAAGGAAGAAGGGGTGGATTCAGATCTACATCTTGCACCCCCAAACTGCGCCCCTCCAGATGTTTTGGCCTACAACTCCCATGATCCCTAGCTAACAGGACCAGTGGTCAGGGATGATGGGGATTGTAGTCCAAGACATCTGGAGGGCCGGAGTTTGGGGGTGCCTGATCTACATCAAGAACAAGGGGAGGAGGGATTGCCTGCTGATCAAGATGACCGAGGTGTATCTCTACTGTCCGCACAACTACGAGAGCGCCATCCCATCAAGACTTGGATTGGGAATTGCTGCCCCTGTGGATCCTGTTGCATGAGGCAGTCACCTCACCTTGCCTCACAGGTGGACCGGCCCTGTTCTAAGACACTGCACTAGATCTTGCTTCCCCTCAGAGACGCAGCTCTTTGAAATTGGGCCCTTCTTCGTACGCCTCCTCTGTGAGAGGGTGGGTGGGCTTTACTACATGAGAACGGGCCTTTTCTGTGGTGGCTCCCCATTGGAAGAACGCTCTCCCCGGGGAAGCTCCCTGGGGTGGGTGTGATTTGGAAAGGGGTTGAATTGTGGCCGGGCTGGTTTCCTAATTAAGTGTTCTTCTACTTGCTGGCCTATTAACATTACTTGGCCAGAAGTTGACACGTAAACGGACTTAAATATGCTGCAGAACGGAATTCCCTCGTGGAAGTATCTGTGGCATGGTTGCGTAGTGTCTGTCCCGGACTGTTTGCTAAGCAGGCAAAGTAAGGTAAGTAGTTAACCTGCTGTGGATATCTCTATTTTGCGGCAACTCTTTCTTCTTCTTCGGGCTATTGTGTACAATGCAGTGGCCTTTTCAATCCAATATTTCTATCAGGCTAAAATTCAAAAAGGGTGTGGTGTGTTTGGGCAGTTCCTTTTCGTCGCAGTAGGAGGCGCTGTGCCAATGTCAGAAATCATGACGTTTTAACGGTAAAACAGGTACCCTGCTATGGTCCTTATTTGTGTGGTCACGAAATTAAAAGACGCCTGCTTCTTGGGAGAAAAGCAATGACATACCTAGACAACATCTCAAAAAGCAGAGACATCACCTTGCCGACAAAGGTCCGTAAGCAAAAACCACCTTTTAAAGAAACTGCTGTACATTCATGTGGCTATACTTGAGTATTTATGATCAACTGGTCAAGAGATTTTTATTTAAGTTAGAACAGAGGTTGTCAAATATCAGGCCCAGTTTGAACCAGTGGATAACAGACTTGTTTTGCTACAAACTGCTCTTTCTGAAAAGCAAGCTCATTAAGTTCCCCTCCCCCCCTGACCTTGAAAAGTGTTTGAAAATACAAAAACGCTTTAGAAAAGAGGCGCATACATTTGAGATTCAAATGATTTGTCACCTGAGTTCTGGATCTCATTGTCCAGTTTACCCCCATCAACCAAAGAAATTGAAGAAATGTATTCTTTAAATTACCGGTATAAAATAACATTCCGTTGAACGTTATTTTTACTGCATCTTTTGTAGATTCAATTTGGTTTTACTTATCACTGAAAAATCAGCTTCTATTGAAGATTTTTGTTTTTGTTTTCAATTTTGGCACAAGGAACATAAACAGGAAAAAATTAGTTCTTCCAGAAGTGTACTGTACTAGATAAGGTAAACTTAAAATGTTTTACTGAGTTGCTCATCCCAAAATATTTTTCTCTTGCTCAGCAAACCTAAGACATGGATATCATATTTGAGGATCCGTATTAGAAGCAATTATTCAGCAGATCACTGTAATTAAATTAAATTTATCCTGCAGAAATCCAGCGCTTAACAGCATATCTATTTTGAAAGCAATGCCAGCATGACATGCAAAGCAGACCCGAATGTGTTTTTGTGCATTTGTTACATACCGTTCATTGTATTTTGTCTTGCCAATTGCGTTTTGTGTTTTTTTGTAAAAAAAAAAGCAGATTTACTGCAGGTCAGGAATGTCCACAGTCCATTTCGGGACCTAATCTGACCCGCCGGCCGGTTTAATGGTTTAATCCGACCCCTGTGGCGGTTTATTTCCTGTGGTAAAATCCGAAAAAAAACAACTTCAATCCTAAAAAAAAGTTCAAGAACCTTTGGGTGAAAATCATAAAAAAAAAGCTCAACAAGTTCATTTTTTATCATTATTTTTAAAAATTAATAAAAATTTAAATTTAAATTTAACAAAAGCTCAACAACTTCAATCCTAGAACCTTTGGGTGGAAATCATAAAAAAAGCTAAACAAGTACATTTTTTATCATTATTTTTAAAATTTAATTTAATTTTTAAATTTAAATTTAACAAAAGCTCAACAAATTCAACAACTTTGGTTGGACCTCATGGCCCTTCACTTCATCAAATCTTGGCCCTCTTTGAAAAAGGTTTGGACACCCCTGCTGTCAGGTAAGGACTGGTCAACTTCTGCCAGCTCATCGTCCCACATGGAAGTAGATCCTGGAGATGCTGAGGTCGTTCCCAGAGCCTCTTTGCTCTGTAACCACCGCCTTGCCCATTCCCCCAGGGCCCCATTTGCACCCCTGCTCAGCTGAGCCAGAAGGATTTTGCATGTTTGGGAGCAGGAAAGTGAACAGGCAGCAACTAGGAGGAGGAGGAAGAGGAGGACCTGCTCTGTGCAGGGGGATGGCAACGTGATGATGGCAATGGCCCATGACCAGGGCCAGCCCAAGACATTTCGGCACATGAGGTGAACCACAAAATGGAGCTTCCCCTCCTTGCCAAGGAAGAAGGGGTGGATTCAGATCTACACCAGGCACCCCCAAACTGCGCCCCTCCAGATGTTTTGGCCTACAACTCCCATGATCGCTAGCTAACAGGACCAGTGGTCAGGGATGATGGGGATTGTAGTCCAAGACATCTGGAGGGCCGGAGTTAGGGGGTGCCTGATCTACATCAAGAACAAGGGGAGGAGGGATTGCCTGCTGATCAAGATGACCGAGGTGTATCTCTACTGTCCGCACAACCAAGAGAGCGCCATCCCATAAAGACTTGCATTGGGATTTGCTGCCCCTGTGGATCCTGTTACATGAGGCGGTCACCTCACCTTGCCTCACAGGTGGACCGGCCCCGTTCTAAGACACTGGACTAGATCTTGCTTCCCCTCAGAGACGCAGCTCTTTGAAATTGGGCCCTTCTTCGCACGCCTCCTCCATAAGAGGGTGGATGGGCTTTACTACATGAGATCGGGCCTTTTCTGTGGTGGCTCCCCATTGGAAGAACGCTCTCCCCGGGGAAGCTCCCTGGCGTGGGTGTGTTTTTGAAAGGGGTTGAATTGTGGCCGGTCTGGTTTCCTAACTCAATGTTCTTCTACTTGCTGGCCTATTAACATTACTTGGCAGGAAGTTGACACATAAACTGACTTAATTATGCTGCAGAACGGAATTCCCTCGTGGAAGTATCTGTGGCATGGTTGCATAGTGTCTGTCCCGGGCTGTTTGCTAAGCAGGCAAAGTAACGTAAGTAAGTTTGCTTAATGGCATGGTAACCTGCTGTGGATATCTCTATGTTGCGGCAACTCTTCTTCTTCGGGCTATTGTGTACAATGCAGTGGACTTTTCAATCCCATATTTTTATCAGGCTAAAATTCAAAAAGGGTGTGGTGTGTTCGGGCAGTTCCTTTTCGTCGCAGTAGGAGGCGCTGTGCCGATGTCAGAAATCATGACGTTTTAACGGTAAAACAGATACCCTGCTACGGTCCTTATTTGTGTGGTCACGAAATTAAAAGACGCCTGCTTCTTGGGAGAAAAGCAATGACATACCTAGACAACATCTCAAAAAGCAGAGACATCACCTTGCCGACAAAGGTCCGTAAGCAAAAACCACCTTTTAAAGAAACTGCTGTGCATTCATGTGGCTATACTTGAGTATTTATGATCAACTGGTCAAGCGATTTTTATTTAAGTTAGAACAGAGGTTGTCAAATATCAGGCCCAGTTTGAATCAGTGGACAACAGACTTGTTTTGCTACAAACTGCTCTTTCAGAAAAGCAAGCTCATTAAGTTCCCCTCCCCCCCTGACCTTGAAAAGTGTTTGAAAATACAAAAACGCTTTAGAAAAGAGGCGCATACATTTGAGATTCAAATGATTTGTCACCTGAGTTCTGGATCTCATTGTCCAGTTTACCCCCATCAACCAAAGAAATAGAAGAAATGTATTCTTTAAATTACCGGTATAAAACAACATTCCGTGGAGCGTTATTTTTACTACATCTTTTGTAGATTCAATTTGGTTTTACTTATCACTGAAAAATCAGCTTCTATTGAAGATTTTTGTTTTTGTTTTCAATTTTGGCACAAGGAACATAAACAGGAAAAAATTAGTTCTTCCAGAAGTGTACTGTACTAGATAAGGTAAACTTAAAATGTTTTACTGACTTGCTCATCCCAAAATATTTTTCTCTTGCTCAGCAAACCTAAGACATGGATATGATATTTGAGGATCCGTATTAGAAGCAATTATTCAGCAGATCACTGTAATTAAATTAAATTTATCCTGCAGAAATCCAGCGCTTAACAGCATATCTATTTTGAAAGCAATGCCAGCATGACATGCAAAGCAGACCCGAATGTGTTTATGTGCATTTGTTACATACCGTTCATTGTATTTTATATTGCAAATTGCGTTTTGTGTTTTTTTGTAAAAAAAAAGCAGATTTACTGCAGGGCCGGAATGCCCAAAGTCCATTTCGGGGGCACAATCTGACCCGCCCGCCTGTTTAATGGTTTAATCCGACCCCTGTGGCGGTTTATTTCCTGTGGTAAAATCCGAAAAAAACGACTTCAATCCTAAAAAAAGCTCAAGAACCTTTGGCTGAAAATCGTTAAAAAAAGCTCAACAAGTTCATTTTTTATTATTATTTTTAAAAATTAATTAAATTTTTAAATTTAAATTTAACAAAAGCTTGTGAACCACAAAAGGGAGCTTCCCCTCCTTGCCAAGGAAGAAGGGGTGGATTCAGATCTACACCAGGCACTCCCAAACTGCGGCCCTCCAGATGTTGTGGCCTAAAACTCCCATGATCCTTAGCTTACAGTACCAGTGGTCAAGGATGATGGGAATTGTAGTCCAAAAGATCTGGAGGGCCGGAGTTTGAGGGTGCCTGATCTACATCAAGAACAAGGGGAGGAGGGATTGCCTGCTGATCAAGATGACCGAGGTGTATCTCTACTTTCCGCACAACTACAAGAGCGACATCCTATCAAGACTTGGATTGGGATTTGATGCCCCTGTGGATCCTGTTGCATGAGGCGGTCACCTCACCTTGCCTCACAGGTGGACCGGCCCCGTTCTAAGACACTGCACTAGATCTTGCTTCCCCTCAGAGACGCAGCTCTTTGAAATTGGGCCCTTCTTCGTACGCCTCCTCCGTGAGAGGGTGGATGGGCTTTACTACATGAGAACGGGCCTTTTCTGTGGTGGCTCCCCATTGGAAGAACGCTCTCCCCGGGGAAGCTCCCTGGCGTGGGTGTGTTTTAGAAAGGGGTTGAATTGTGGCCGGGCTGGTTTCCTAACTCAATGTTCTTCTACTTGCTGGCCTATTAACATTACTTGGCCAGAAGTTGACACGTAAACTGACTTAAATATGCTGCAGAACGGAATTCTCTCGTGGAAGTATCTGTGGCATGGTTGCGTAATGCCTGTCCCGGGCTGTTTGCTAAGCAGGCATGGACGTGGTTTGCTTACTGGATGGGCCGTTCCATGGCACGGTAACATGCTGTGGATATCTCTATTTTGCGGCCACCAACTTTTTCTTCTTCTTCGGGCTATTGTTTAAAATGTACTGGCCTTTTCAATCCAATACTTTTATCAGGCTAAAATTCAAAAGGGGTGTGGTGTGTTCGGGCAGTTCCTTTTCGTCGCAGTAGGAGGCGCTGTGCCGATGTAAGAAATCATGACGTTTTAACGGTAAAACAGATACCCTGCTATGGTCCTTATTTGTGTGGTCACGAAATTAAAAGACGCCTGCTTCTTGGGAGAAAAGCAATGACATACCTAGACAACATCTCAAAAAGCAGAGACATCACCTTGCCGACAAAGGTCCGTAAGCAGAAACCACCTTTGAAAGAAACTGCTGTGCATTCATGTGGCTATACTTGAGTATTTATGATCAACTAACTGGTCAAGAGATTTTTATTTAAGTTAGAACAGAGGTTGTCAAATATCAGGCCCAGTTTGAATCAGTGGATAACAGAGTTGTTTTGCTACAAACTGCTCTTTCAGAAAAGCAAGCTCATTAAGTTCCCCTCCCCCCCTGACCTTGAAAAGTGTTTGAAAATACAAAAAAGCTTTAGAAAAGAGGCACATACATTTGAGATTCAAATGATTTGTCACCTGAGTTCTGGATCTCATTGTCCAGTTTACCCCATCAACCAAAGAAATAGAAGAAATGTATTCTTTAAATTACCGGTATAAAACAACATTCCGTGGAGCGTTATTTTTACTACATCTTTTGTAGATTCAATTTGGTTTTACTTATCACTGAAAAATCAGCTTCTATTGAAGATTTTTGTTTTTGTTTTCAATTTGGGCACAAGGAACATAAACAGGAAAAAATATTGATTAGTTGTTCCAGAAGTGTACTGTACTAGATAAGGTGAACTTAAAAGGTTTTACTGACTTGCTCACCCCAAAATATTTTTCTCTTGCTCAGCAAACCTAAGACATGGATATCATATTTGAGGATCCGTATTAGAAGCAATTATTCAGCAGATCACTGTAATTAAATTAAATTTATCCTGCAGAAATCCAGCGCTTAACAGCATATCTATTTTGAAAGCAATGCCAGCATGACATGCAAAGCAGACCAGAATGTGTTTTTGTGCATTT
Source organism: Darevskia mixta (assembly GCA_034641385.1). Taxonomy (NCBI): domain Eukaryota; kingdom Metazoa; phylum Chordata; class Lepidosauria; order Squamata; family Lacertidae; genus Darevskia; species Darevskia mixta. The sequence goes on from JAWWNH010000130.1 coordinate 290,255, forward strand.
GTTACATCCCGTTCATCGTATTTTATCTTGCCAATTGCGTTTTGTGGTTTTTTTGCAAAAAAAAGCAGATTTACTGCAGGGCAGGAATGTCCAAAGTCCATTTCGGGACCTAATCTGACCCGCCGGCCGGTTTAATGGTTTAATCCGACCCCTATGGCGGTTTATTTCCTGTGGTAAAATCCGAAAAAAACCAACTTCAATCCTAAAAAAAAGTTCAAGAACCTTTGGGTGAAAATCATAAAAAAAGCTCAACAAGTTCATTTTTTATCATTATTTTTAAAAATTAATAAAAAATTTAAATTTAAATTTAACAAAAGCTCAACAACTTCAATCCTAGAACCTTTGGGTGGAAATCGTAAAAAAAGCTCAACAAGTTCATTTTCTTTCATTATTTTTAAAAATTAATTTAATTTTTAAATTTAAATTTAACAAACGCTCAACAACTTCAACAACTTTGGTTGGACCTCACGGCCCTTCACTTCATCAAATCTTGGCCCTCTTTGAAAAAAGTTTGGACACCCCTGCTGTCAAGTAAGGATTGGTCAACTTCTGCCAGCTCATCGTCCCACATGGAAGTAGATCCTGGAGATGCTGAGGTCGTTCCCAGAGCCTCTTTGCTCTGTAACCACCGCCTTGCCCATTCCCCCAGGGCCCCATTTGCACCCCTGCTCAGCTGAGCCAGAAGGATTTTGCATGTTTGGGAGCAGGAAAGTGAACAGGCAGCAAGCAGGAGGAGGAGGAAGAGGAGGACCTGCTCTGTGCAGGGGGATGGCAACGTGATGATGGCAATGGCCCATGACCAGGGCCAGCCCAAGACATTTCGGCACATGAGGTGAACCACAAAATGGAGCTTCCCCTCCTTGCCAAGGAAGAAGGGTTGAATTCATATCTACACCAGGCACCCCCAAACTGCGCCCCTCCAGATGTTTTGGCCTACAACTCCCATGATCGCTAGCTAACAGGACCAGTGGTCAGGGATGATGGGAATTGTAGTCCAAGACATCTGGAGGGCCGGAGTTAGGGGGTGCCTGATCTACATCAAGAACAAGGGGAGGAGGGATTGCCTGCTGATCAAGATGACCGAGGTGTATCTCTACTGTCCGCACAACTATGAGAGCGCCATCCCATCAAGACTTGCATTGGGATTTGCTGCCCCTGTGGATCCTGTTACATGAGGCGGTCACCTCACCTTGCCTCACAGGTGGACCGGCCCCGTTCTAAGACACTGCACTAGATCTTGCTTCCCCTCAGAGACGCAGCTCTTTGAAATTGGGCCCTTCTTCGCACGCCTCCTCCATAAGAGGGTGGATGGGCTTTACTACATGAGATCGGGCCTTTTCTGTGGTGGCTCCCCATTGGAAGAACGCTCTCTCTCCCCGGGGTGGGTGTGTTTTTGAAAGGGGTTGAATTGTGGCCGGGCTGGTTTCCTAACTCAATGTTCTTCTACTTGCTGGCCTATTAACATTACTTGGCAGGAAGTTGACACATAAACTGACTTAATTATGCTGCAGAACGGAATTCTCTCGTGGAAGATTCTGTGGCATGGTTGCGTAGTGCCTGTACCGGGCTGTTTGCTAAGCAGGCATGGATGTGGTTTGCTTACTGGATGGGCCGTTCCATGGTACGGTAACATGCTGTGGATATCTCTATTTTGCGTCAACTCTTTCTTCTTCTTCGGGCTATTGTGTACAATGCAGTGGCCTTTTCAATCCAATATTTCTATCAGGCTAAAATTCAAAAAGGGTGTGGTGTGTTTGGGCAGTTCCTTTTCGTCGCAGTAGGAGGCGCTGTGCTGATGTAAGAAATCATGACGTTTTAACGGTAAAACAGATACCCTGCTACGGTCCTTATTTGTGTGGTCACGAAATTAAAAGACGCCTGCTTCTTGGGAGAAAAGCAATGACATACCTAGACAACATCTCAAAAAGCAGAGACATCACCTTGCCGACAAAGGTCCATAAACAAAAACCACCTTTTAAAGAAACTGCTGTGCATTCATGTGGCTATACTTGAGTATTTATGATCAACTGGTCAAGAGATTTTTATTTAAGTTAGAACAGAGGTTGTCAAATATCAGGCCCAGTTTGAATCAGTGGATAACAGAGTTGTTTTGCTACAAACTGCTCTTTCAGAAAAGCAAGCTCATTAAGTTCCCCTCCCCCCCTGACCTTGAAAAGTGTTTGAAAATACAAAAATGCTTTAGAAAAGAGGCACATACATTTGAGATTCAAATGATTTGTCACCTGAGTTCTGGATCTCATTGTCCAGTTTACCCCCATCAACCGAAGAAATGTATTCATTAAATTACCGGTATAAAACAACATTCCGTGGAGCGTTATTTTTACTACATCTTTTGTAGATTCAATTTGGTTTTACTTATCACTGAAAAATCAGCTTCTATTGAACATTTTTGTTTTTGTTTTCAATTTGGGCACAAGGAACATAAAGAGGAAAAAATATTGATTAATTCTTCCAGAATTCTTCAATCCTAGAACCTTTGGGTGGAAATCGTAAAAAAAGCTCAACAAGTTCATTTTCTTTCATTATTTTTAAAAATTAATTTAATTTTTAAATTTAAATTTAACAAACGCTCAACAACTTCAACAACTTTGGTTGGACCTCACGGCCCTTCACTTCATCAAATCTTGGCCCTCTTTGAAAAAAGTTTGGACACCCCTGCTGTCAAGTAAGGATTGGTCAACTTCTGCCAGCTCATCGTCCCACATGGAAGTAGATCCTGGAGATGCTGAGGTCGTTCCCAGAGCCTCTTTGCTCTGTAACCACCGCCTTGCCCATTCCCCCAGGGCCCCATTTGCACCCCTGCTCAGCTGAGCCAGAAGGATTTTGCATGCTTGGGAGCAGGAAAGTGAACAGGCAGCAACTAGGAGGAGGAGGAAGAGGAGGACCTGCTCTGTGCAGGGGGATGGCAACGTGATGATGGCAATGGCCCATGACCAGGGCCAGCCCAAGACATTTCGGCACATGAGGTGAACCACAAAATGGAGCTTCCCCTCCTTGCCAAGGAAGAAGGGTTGAATTCAGATCTACACCAGGCACCCCCAAACTGCGGCCCTCCAGATGTTTTGGCCTACAACTCCCATGATCGCTAGCTAACAGGACCAGTGGTCAGGGATGATGGGGATTGTAGTCCAAGACATCTGGAGGGCCGGAGTTAGGGGGTGCCTGATCTACATCAAGAACAAGGGGAGGAGGGATTGCCTGCTGATCAAGATGACCGAGGTGTATCTCTACTGTCCGCACAACTATGAGAGCGCCATCCCATAAAGACTTGGATTGGGATTTGCTGCCCCTGTGGATCCTGTTACATGAGGCGGTCACCTCACCTTGCCTCACAGGTGGACCGGCCCCGTTCTAAGACACTGCACTAGATCTTGCTTCCCCTCAGAGACGCAGCTCTTTGAAATTGGGCCCTTCTTCGCACGCCTCCTCCATAAGAGGGTGGATGGGCTTTACTACATGAGATCGGGCCTTTTCTGTGGTGGCTCCCCATTGGAAGAACGCTCTCTCTCCCCGGGGTGGGTGTGTTTTTGAAAGGGGTTGAATTGTGGCCGGGCTGGTTTCCTAACTCAATGTTCTTCTACTTGCTGGCCTATTAACATTACTTGGCAGGAAGTTGACACATAAACTGACTTAATTATGCTGCAGAACGGAATTCTCTCGTGGAAGATTCTGTGGCATGGTTGCGTAGTGCCTGTACCGGGCTGTTTGCTAAGCAGGCATGGATGTGGTTTGCTTACTGGATGGGCCGTTCCATGGTACGGTAACATGCTGTGGATATCTCTATTTTGCGTCAACTCTTTCTTCTTCTTCGGGCTATTGTGTACAATGCAGTGGCCTTTTCAATCCAATATTTCTATCAGGCTAAAATTCAAAAAGGGTGTGGTGTGTTTGGGCAGTTCCTTTTCGTCGCAGTAGGAGGCGCTGTGCTGATGTAAGAAATCATGACGTTTTAACGGTAAAACAGATACCCTGCTACGGTCCTTATTTGTGTGGTCACGAAATTAAAAGACGCCTGCTTCTTGGGAGAAAAGCAATGACATACCTAGACAACATCTCAAAAAGCAGAGACATCACCTTGCCGACAAAGGTCCATAAACAAAAACCACCTTTTAAAGAAACTGCTGTGCATTCATGTGGCTATACTTGAGTATTTATGATCAACTGGTCAAGAGATTTTTATTTAAGTTAGAACAGAGGTTGTCTAATATCAGGCCCAGTTTGAATCAGTGGATAACAGAGTTGTTTTGCTACAAACTGCTCTTTCAGAAAAGCAAGCTCATTAAGTTCCCCTCCCCCCCTGACCTTGAAAAGTGTTTGAAAATACAAAAATGCTTTAGAAAAGAGGCACATACATTTGAGATTCAAATGATTTGTCACCTGAGTTCTGGATCTCATTGTCCAGTTTACCCCCATCAACCGAAGAAATGTATTCATTAAATTACCGGTATAAAACAACATTCCGTGGAGCGTTATTTTTACTACATCTTTTGTAGATTCAATTTGGTTTTACTTATCACTGAAAAATCAGCTTCTATTGAACATTTTTGTTTTTGTTTTCAATTTGGGCACAAGGAACATAAAGAGGAAAAAATATTGATTAATTCTTCCAGAATTCTTCAATCCTAGAACCTTTGGGTGGAAATCGTAAAAAAAGCTCAACAAGTTCATTTTCTTTCATTATTTTTAAAAATTAATTTAATTTTTAAATTTAAATTTAACAAACGCTCAACAACTTCAACAACTTTGGTTGGACCTCACGGCCCTTCACTTCATCAAATCTTGGCCCTCTTTGAAAAAAGTTTGGACACCCCTGCTGTCAAGTAAGGATTGGTCAACTTCTGCCAGCTCATCGTCCCACATGGAAGTAGATCCTGGAGATGCTGAGGTCGTTCCCAGAGCCTCTTTGCTCTGTAACCACCGCCTTGCCCATTCCCCCAGGGCCCCATTTGCACCCCTGCTCAGCTGAGCCAGAAGGATTTTGCATGTTTGGGAGCAGGAAAGTGAACAGGCAGCAAGCAGGAGGAGGAGGAAGAGGAGGACCTGCTCTGTGCAGGGGGATGGCAACGTGATGATGGCAATGGCCCATGACCAGGGCCAGCCCAAGACATTTCGGCACATGAGGTGAACCACAAAATGGAGCTTCCCCTCCTTGCCAAGGAAGAAGGGTTGAATTCAGATCTACACCAGGCACCCCCAAACTGCGGCCCTCCAGATGTTTTGGCCTACAACTCCCATGATCGCTAGCTAACAGGACCAGTGGTCAGGGATGATGGGAATTGTAGTCCAAGACATCTGGAGGGCCGGAGTTAGGGGGTGCCTGATCTACATCAAGAACAAGGGGAGGAGGGATTGCCTGCTGATCAAGATGACCGAGGTGTATCTCTACTGTCCGCACAACTATGAGAGCGCCATCCCATCAAGACTTGCATTGGGATTTGCTGCCCCTGTGGATCCTGTTACATGAGGCGGTCACCTCACCTTGCCTCACAGGAGGACCGGCCCCATTCTAAGACACTGCACTAGATCTTGCTTCCCCTCAGAGACGCAGCTCTTTGAAATTGGGCCCTTCTTCGTACGCCTCCTCTGTGAGAGGGTGGGTGGGCTTTACTAAATGAGAACAGGCCTTTTCTGTGGTGGCTCCCCATTGGAAGAACGCTCTCCCGGGGGAAGCTCCCTGGCGTGGGTGTGTTTTAGAAAGGGGTTGAATTGTCGCCGGGCTGGTTTCCTAACTAAATGTTCTTCTACTTGCTGGCCTATTAACATTACTTGGCCAGAAGTTGACACGTAAACTGACTTAAATATGCTGCAGAACGGAATTCCCTCGTGGAAGTATCTGTGGCATGGTTGCGTAGTGTCTGTCCCGGGCTGTTTGCTAAGCAGGCAAAGTAAGGTAAGTAAGTTTGCTTAATGGCACGGTAACATGCTGTGGATATCTCTATTTTGCGGCCACCAACTTTTTCTTCTTCTTCGGGCTATTGTTTAAAATGTACTGGCCTTTTCAATCCAATATTTTTATCAGGCTAAAATTCAAAAGGGGTGTGGTGTGTTCGGGCAGTTCCTTTTCGTCGCAGTAGGAGGGGCTGTGCCGATGTAATAAATCATGACGTTTTAATGGTAAAACAGATACCCTGCTACGGTCCTTATTTGTGTGGTCACGAAATTAAAAGACGCCTGCTTCTTGGGAGAAAAGCAATGACATACCTAGACAACATCTCAAAAAGCAGAGACATCACCTTGCCGACAAAGGTCCGTAAGCAAAAACCACCTTTTAAAGAAACTGCTGTGCATTCATGTGGCTATACTTGAGTATTTATGATCAACTGGTCAAGAGATTTTTATTTAAGTTAGAACAGAGGTTGTCTAATATCAGGCCCAGTTTGAATCAGTGGATAACAGTCTTGTTTTGCTACAAACTGCTCTTTCAGAAAAGCAAGCTCATTAAGTTCCCCTCCCCCCCTGACCTTGAAAAGTGTTTGAAAATACAAAAACGCTTTAGAAAAGAGGCACATACATTTGAGATTCAAATGATTTGTCACCTGAGTTCTGGATCTCAGTGTCCAGTTTATCCCCATCAACCAAAGAAATAGAAGAAATGTATTCTTTAAATTACCGGTATAAAACAACATTCCGTGGAGCGTTATTTTTACTACATCTTTTGTAGATTCAATTTGGTTTTACTTATCACTGAAAAATCAGCTTCTATTGAAGATTTTTGTTTTTGTTTTCAATTTGGGCACAAGGAACATAAAGAGGAAAAAATATTGATTAGTTCTTCCAGAAGTGTACTGTACTAGATAAGGTAAACTTAAAATGTTTTACTGACTTGCTCATCCCAAAATATTTTTCTCTTGCTCAGCAAACCTAAGACATGGATATCATATTTGAGGATCCGTATTAGAAGCAATTATTCAGCAGATCACTGTAATTAAATTAAATTTATCCTGCAGAAATCCAGCGCTTAACAGCATATCTATTTTGAAAGCAATGCCAGCATGACATGCAAAGCAGACCAGAATGTGTTTTTGTGCATATGTTACATACCGTTCATTGTATTTTATATTGCCAATTGCGTTTTGTGTTTTTTTTTTTAAAAAAAAGCAGATTTACTGCGGGGCAGGAATGTCCAAAGTCCATTTCAGGGGCCTAATCTGACCCGCCGGCCGGATCAATGGTTTAATCCGACCCCTGTGGCGGTTTATTTCCTGTGGTAAAATCCGGAAAAAAAACTTCAATCCTTAAAAAAAACTCAAGAACCTTTGGGTGAAAATCATAAAAAAGCTCAACAGGTTCATTTTTTATCATTATTTTAAAAAATTAATTTAATATTTAAATTTAACAAAACCTCAACAACTTCAATCCTAGAACCTTTGGGTGGAAATCGTAAAAAAAGCTAAACAAGTTCATTTTTTATCATTATTTTTAAAAATTAATTTAATTTTTAAATTTAAATTTAACAAAAGCTCAAAAACTTCAACAACTTTGGTTGGACCTCATGGCCCTTCACTTCATCCAATCTTGGCCCTCTTTGAAAAAGGTTTGGACACCCCTGCTGTAGGGTAAGGACTGATCAACGTCTGCCAGTTCATCGTCCCACATGGAAGTAGATCCTGGAGATGCTGAGGTTCTTCCCATAGCCTCTTTGCTCTGTAACCACCGCCTTGCCCATTCCCCCAGGGCCCCATTTGCACCCCTGCTCAGCTCAGCCAGAAGGATTTTGCATGTTTGGGAGCAGGAAAGTGAACAGGCAGCAAGCAGGAGGAGGAGGAAGAGGAGGACCTGCTCTGTGCAGGGGGATGGCAACGTGATGATGGCAATGGCCCATGACCAGGGCCAGCCCAAGACATTTCGGCACATGAGGTGAACCACAAAAGGGAGCTTCCCCTCCTTGCCAAGGAAGAAGGGGTGGATTCAGATCTACACCAGGCACCCCCAAACTGCGGCCCTCCAGATGTTTTGGACTACAACTCCCATGATCCCTAGCTAACAGGACCAGTGGTCAGGGATGATGGGAATTGTAGTCCAAGACATCTGGAGGGTCGGAGTTTGGGGGTGCCTGATCTACATCAAGAACAAGGGGAGGAGGGATTGCCTGCTGATCAAGATGACCGAGGTGTATCTCTACTGTCTGCACAACTAACAGAGCGACATCCCATCAAGACTTGTATTGGGATTTGCTGCCCCTGTGGATCCTGTTGCATGAGGCGGTCACCTCACCTTGCCTCACAGGTGGACCGCCCCGTTCTAAGACACTGCACTAGATCTTGCTTCCCCTCAGAGACGCAGCTCTTTGAAATTGGGCCCTTCTTCGTACGCCTCCTCTGTGAGAGGGTGGGTGGGCTTTACTACATGAGAACGGGCCTTTTCTGTGGTGGCTCCCCATTGGAAGAACGCTCTCCCGGGGGAAGCTCCCTGGCGTGGGTGTGTTTTAGAAAGGGGTTGAATTGTAGCCGGGCTGGTTTCCTAACTCAATGTTCTTCTACTTGCTGGCCTATTAACATTACTTGGCCAGAAGTTGACACGTAAACTGACTTAAATATGCTGCAGAACGGAATTCCCTCGTGGAAGTATCTGTGGCATGGTTGCGTAGTGTCTGTCCCGGGCTGTTTGCTAAGCAGGCAAAGTAAGGTAAGTAAGTTTGCTTAATGGCACGGTAACATGCTGTGGATATCTCTATTTTGCGGCCACCAACTTTTTCTTCTTCTTCGGGCTATTGTTTAAAATGTACTGGCCTTTTCAATCCAATATTTTTATCAGGCTAAAATTCAAAAGGGGTGTGGTGTGTTCGGGCAGTTCCTTTTCGTCGCAGTAGGAGGGGCTGTGCCGATGTAATAAATCATGACGTTTTAATGGTAAAACAGATACCCTGCTACGGTCCTTATTTGTGTGGTCACGAAATTAAAAGACGCCTGCTTCTTGGGAGAAAAGCAATGACATACCTAGACAACATCTCAAAAAGCAGAGACATCACCTTGCCGACAAAGGTCCGTAAGCAAAAACCACCTTTTAAAGAAACTGCTGTGCATTCATGTGGCTATACTTGAGTATTTATGATCAACTGGTCAAGAGTTTTTTATTTAAGTTAGAACAGAGGTTGTCTAATATCAGGCCCAGTTTGAACCAGTGGATAACAGAGTTGTTTTGCTACAAACTGCTCTTTCAGAAAAGCAAGCTCATTAAGTTCCCCTCCCCCCCTGACCTTGAAAAGTGTTTGAAAATACAAAAACGCTTTAGAAAAGAGGCACATACATTTGAGATTCAAATGATTTGTCACCTGAGTTCTGGATCTCAGTGTCCAGTTTATCCCCATCAACCAAAGAAATAGAAGAAATGTATTCTTTAAATTACCGGTATAAAACAACATTCCGTGGAGCGTTATTTTTACTACATCTTTTGTAGATTCAATTTGGTTTTACTTATCACTGAAAAATCAGCTTCTATTGAAGATTTTTGTTTTTGTTTTCAATTTGGGCACAAGGAACATAAAGAGGAAAAAATATTGATTAGTTCTTCCAGAAGTGTACTGTACTAGATAAGGTAAACTTAAAATGTTTTACTGACTTGCTCATCCCTAAATATTTTTCTCTTGTTCAGCAAACCTAAGACATGGATATCATATTTGAGGATCCGTATTAGAAGCAATTATTCAGCAGATCACTGTAATTAAATTAAATTTATCCTGCAGAAATCCAGCGCTTAACAGCATATCTATTTTGAAAGCAATGCCAGCATGACATGCAAAGCAGACCAGAATGTGTTTTTGTGCATTTGTTACATCCCGTTCATCGTATTTTATCTTGCCAATTGCGTTTTGTGGTTTTTTGCAAAAAAAAGCAGATTTACTGCAGGGCAGGAATGTCCAAAGTCCATTTCGGGGGCCTAATCTGACCCGCCGGCCGGTTTAATGGTTTAATCCGACCCCTATGGCGGTTTATTTCCTGTGGTAAAATCCGAAAAAAACCAACTTCAATCCTAAAAAAAAGTTCAAGAACCTTTGGGTGAAAATCATAAAAAAAGCTCAACAAGTTCATTTTTTATCATTATTTTTAAAAATTAATAAAAAATTTAAATTTAAATTTAACAAAAGCTCAACAACTTCAATCCTAGAACCTTTGGGTGGAAATCCTAAAAAAAGCTCAACAAGTTCATTTTCTTTCATTATTTTTAAAAATTAATTTAATTTTTAAATTTAAATTTAACAAACGCTCAACAACTTCAACAACTTTGGTTGGACCTCACGGCCCTTCACTTCATCAAATCTTGGCCCTCTTTGAAAAAAGTTTGGACACCCCTGCTGTCAAGTAAGGATTGGTCAACTTCTGCCAGCTCATCGTCCCACATGGAAGTAGATCCTGGAGATGCTGAGGTCGTTCCCAGAGCCTCTTTGCTCTGTAACCACCGCCTTGCCCATTCCCCCAGGGCCCCATTTGCACCCCTGCTCAGCTGAGCCAGAAGGATTTTGCATGTTTGGGAGCAGGAAAGTGAACAGGCAGCAAGCAGGAGGAGGAGGAAGAGGAGGACCTGCTCTGTGCAGGGGGATGGCAACGTGATGATGGCAATGGCCCATGACCAGGGCCAGCCCAAGACATTTCGGCACATGAGGTGAACCACAAAATGGAGCTTCCCCTCCTTGCCAAGGAAGAAGGGTTGAATTCAGATCTACACCAGGCACCCCCAAACTGCGCCCCTCCAGATGTTTTGGCCTACAACTCCCATGATCGCTAGCTAACAGGACCAGTGGTCAGGGATGATGGGGATTGTAGTCCAAGACCTCTGGAGGGCCGGAGTTAGGGGGTGCCTGATCTACATCAAGAACAAGGGGAGGAGGGATTGCCTGCTGATCAAGATGACCGAGGTGTATCTCTACTGTCCGCACAACTATGAGAGCGCCATCCCATCAAGACTTGCATTGGGATTTGCTGCCCCTGTGGATCCTGTTACATGAGGCGGTCACCTCACCTTGCCTCACAGGTGGACCGGCCCCGTTCTAAGACACTGCACTAGATCTTGCTTCCCCTCAGAGACGCAGCTCTTTGAAATTGGGCCCTTCTTCGCACGCCTCCTCCATAAGAGGGTGGATGGGCTTTACTACATGAGATCGGGCCTTTTCTGTGGTGGCTCCCCATTGGAAGAACGCTCTCTCTCCCCGGGGTGGGTGTGTTTTTGAAAGGGGTTGAATTGTGGCCGGGCTGGTTTCCTAACTCAATGTTCTTCTACTTGCTGGCCTATTAACATTACTTGGCAGGAAGTTGACACATAAACTGACTTAATTATGCTGCAGAACGGAATTCTCTCGTGGAAGATTCTGTGGCATGGTTGCGTAGTGCCTGTACCGGGCTGTTTGCTAAGCAGGCATGGATGTGGTTTGCTTACTGGATGGGCCGTTCCATGGTACGGTAACATGCTGTGGATATCTCTATTTTGCGTCAACTCTTTCTTCTTCTTCGGGCTATTGTGTACAATGCAGTGGCCTTTTCAATCCAATATTTCTATCAGGCTAAAATTCAAAAAGGGTGTGGTGTGTTTGGGCAGTTCCTTTTCGTCGCAGTAGGAGGCGCTGTGCTGATGTAAGAAATCATGACGTTTTAACGGTAAAACAGATACCCTGCTACGGTCCTTATTTGTGTGGTCACGAAATTAAAAGACGCCTGCTTCTTGGGAGAAAAGCAATGACATACCTAGACAACATCTCAAAAAGCAGAGACATCACCTTGCCGACAAAGGTCCATAAACAAAAACCACCTTTTAAAGAAACTGCTGTGCATTCATGTGGCTATACTTGAGTATTTATGATCAACTGGTCAAGAGATTTTTATTTAAGTTAGAACAGAGGTTGTCTAATATCAGGCCCAGTTTGAATCAGTGGATAACAGAGTTGTTTTGCTACAAACTGCTCTTTCAGAAAAGCAAGCTCATTAAGTTCCCCTCCCCCCCTGACCTTGAAAAGTGTTTGAAAATACAAAAATGCTTTAGAAAAGAGGCACATACATTTGAGATTCAAATGATTTGTCACCTGAGTTCTGGATCTCATTGTCCAGTTTACCCCCATCAACCGAAGAAATGTATTCATTAAATTACCGGTATAAAACAACATTCCGTGGAGCGTTATTTTTACTACATCTTTTGTAGATTCAATTTGGTTTTACTTATCACTGAAAAATCAGCTTCTATTGAACATTTTTGTTTTTGTTTTCAATTTGGGCACAAGGAACATAAAGAGGAAAAAATATTGATTAATTCTTCCAGAATTCTTCAATCCTAGAACCTTTGGGTGGAAATCGTAAAAAAAGCTCAACAAGTTCATTTTCTTTCATTATTTTTAAAAATTAATTTAATTTTTAAATTTAAATTTAACAAACGCTCAACAACTTCAACAACTTTGGTTGGACCTCACGGCCCTTCACTTCATCAAATCTTGGCCCTCTTTGAAAAAAGTTTGGACACCCCTGCTGTCAAGTAAGGATTGGTCAACTTCTGCCAGCTCATCGTCCCACATGGAAGTAGATCCTGGAGATGCTGAGGTCGTTCCCAGAGCCTCTTTGCTCTGTAACCACCGCCTTGCCCATTCCCCCAGGGCCCCATTTGCACCCCTGCTCAGCTGAGCCAGAAGGATTTTGCATGTTTGGGAGCAGGAAAGTGAACAGGCAGCAAGCAGGAGGAGGAGGAAGAGGAGGACCTGCTCTGTGCAGGGGGATGGCAACGTGATGATGGCAATGGCCCATGACCAGGGCCAGCCCAAGACATTTCGGCACATGAGGTGAACCACAAAATGGAGCTTCCCCTCCTTGCCAAGGAAGAAGGGTTGAATTCAGATCTACACCAGGCACCCCCAAACTGCGGCCCTCCAGATGTTTTGGCCTACAACTCCCATGATCGCTAGCTAACAGGACCAGTGGTCAGGGATGATGGGAATTGTAGTCCAAGACATCTGGAGGGCCGGAGTTAGGGGGTGCCTGATCTACATCAAGAACAAGGGGAGGAGGGATTGCCTGCTGATCAAGATGACCGAGGTGTATCTCTACTGTCCGCACAACTATGAGAGCGCCATCCCATCAAGACTTGCATTGGGATTTGCTGCCCCTGTGGATCCTGTTACATGAGGCGGTCACCTCACCTTGCCTCACAGGAGGACCGGCCCCATTCTAAGACACTGCACTAGATCTTGCTTCCCCTCAGAGACGCAGCTCTTTGAAATTGGGCCCTTCTTCGTACGCCTCCTCTGTGAGAGGGTGGGTGGGCTTTACTAAATGAGAACAGGCCTTTTCTGTGGTGGCTCCCCATTGGAAGAACGCTCTCCCGGGGGAAGCTCCCTGGCGTGGGTGTGTTTTAGAAAGGGGTTGAATTGTCGCCGGGCTGGTTTCCTAACTAAATGTTCTTCTACTTGCTGGCCTATTAACATTACTTGGCCAGAAGTTGACACGTAAACTGACTTAAATATGCTGCAGAACGGAATTCCCTCGTGGAAGTATCTGTGGCATGGTTGCGTAGTGTCTGTCCCGGGCTGTTTGCTAAGCAGGCAAAGTAAGGTAAGTAAGTTTGCTTAATGGCACGGTAACATGCTGTGGATATCTCTATTTTGCGGCCACCAACTTTTTCTTCTTCTTCGGGCTATTGTTTAAAATGTACTGGCCTTTTCAATCCAATATTTTTATCAGGCTAAAATTCAAAAGGGGTGTGGTGTGTTCGGGCAGTTCCTTTTCGTCGCAGTAGGAGGGGCTGTGCCGATGTAATAAATCATGACGTTTTAATGGTAAAACAGATACCCTGCTACGGTCCTTATTTGTGTGGTCACGAAATTAAAAGACGCCTGCTTCTTGGGAGAAAAGCAATGACATACCTAGACAACATCTCAAAAAGCAGAGACATCACCTTGCCGACAAAGGTCCGTAAGCAAAAACCACCTTTTAAAGAAACTGCTGTGCATTCATGTGGCTATACTTGAGTATTTATGATCAACTGGTCAAGAGATTTTTATTTAAGTTAGAACAGAGGTTGTCTAATATCAGGCCCAGTTTGAACCAGTGGATAACAGAGTTGTTTTGCTACAAACTGCTCTTTCAGAAAAGCAAGCTCATTAAGTTCCCCTCCCCCCCTGACCTTGAAAAGTGTTTGAAAATACAAAAACGCTTTAGAAAAGAGGCACATACATTTGAGATTCAAATGATTTGTCACCTGAGTTCTGGATCTCAGTGTCCAGTTTATCCCCATCAACCAAAGAAATAGAAGAAATGTATTCTTTAAATTACCGGTATAAAACAACATTCCGTGGAGCGTTATTTTTACTACATCTTTTGTAGATTCAATTTGGTTTTACTTATCACTGAAAAATCAGCTTCTATTGAAGATTTTTGTTTTTGTTTTCAATTTGGGCACAAGGAACATAAAGAGGAAAAAATATTGATTAGTTCTTCCAGAAGTGTACTGTACTAGATAAGGTAAACTTAAAATGTTTTACTGACTTGCTCATCCCAAAATATTTTTCTCTTGCTCAGCAAACCTAAGACATGGATATCATATTTGAGGATCCGTATTAGAAGCAATTATTCAGCAGATCACTGTAATTAAATTAAATTTATCCTGCAGAAATCCAGCGCTTAACAGCATATCTATTTTGAAAGCAATGCCAGCATGACATGCAAAGCAGACCAGAATGTGTTTTTGTGCATATGTTACATACCGTTCATTGTATTTTATATTGCCAATTGCGTTTTGTGTTTTTTTTAAAAAAAAAAGCAGATTTACTGCGGGGCAGGAATGTCCAAAGTCCATTTCAGGGGCCTAATCTGACCCGCCGGCCGGATCAATGGTTTAATCCGACCCCTGTGGCGGTTTATTTCCTGTGGTAAAATCCGGAAAAAAAACTTCAATCCTTAAAAAAAACTCAAGAACCTTTGGGTGAAAATCATAAAAAATCTCAACAGGTTCATTTTTTATCATTATTTTAAAAAATTAATTTAATATTTAAATTTAACAAAACCTCAACAACTTCAATCCTAGAACCTTTGGGTGGAAATCGTAAAAAAAGCTAAACAAGTTCATTTTTTATCATTATTTTTAAAAATTAATTTAATTTTTAAATTTAAATTTAACAAAAGCTCAAAAACTTCAACAACTTTGGTTGGACCTCATGGCCCTTCACTTCATCCAATCTTGGCCCTCTTTGAAAAAGGTTTGGACACCCCTGCTGTAGGGTAAGGACTGATCAACGTCTGCCAGTTCATCGTCCCACATGGAAGTAGATCCTGGAGATGCTGAGGTTCTTCCCATAGCCTCTTTGCTCTGTAACCACCGCCTTGCCCATTCCCCCAGGGCCCCATTTGCACCCCTGCTCAGCTCAGCCAGAAGGATTTTGCATGTTTGGGAGCAGGAAAGTGAACAGGCAGCAAGCAGGAGGAGGAGGAAGAGGAGGACCTGCTCTGTGCAGGGGGATGGCAACGTGATGATGGCAATGGCCCATGACCAGGGCCAGCCCAAGACATTTCGGCACATGAGGTGAACCACAAAAGGGAGCTTCCCTCCTTGCCAAGGAAGAAGGGGTGGATTCAGATCTACACCAGGCACCCCCAAACTGCGGCCCTCCAGATGTTTTGGACTACAACTCCCATGATCCCTAGCTAACAGGACCAGTGGTCAGGGATGATGGGAATTGTAGTCCAAGACATCTGGAGGGTCGGAGTTTGGGGGTGCCTGATCTACATCAAGAACAAGGGGAGGAGGGATTGCCTGCTGATCAAGATGACCGAGGTGTATCTCTACTGTCTGCACAACTAACAGAGCGACATCCCATCAAGACTTGTATTGGGATTTGCTGCCCCTGTGGATCCTGTTGCATGAGGCGGTCACCTCACCTTGCCTCACAGGAGGACCGGCCCCGTTCTAAGACACTGCACTAGATCTTGCTTCCCCTCAGAGACGCAGCTCTTTGAAATTGGGCCCTTCTTCGTACGCCTCCTCTGTGAGAGGGTGGGTGGGCTTTACTACATGAGAACGGGCCTTTTCTGTGGTGGCTCCCCATTGGAAGAACGCTCTCCCGGGGGAAGCTCCCTGGCGTGGGTGTGTTTTAGAAAGGGGTTGAATTGTAGCCGGGCTGGTTTCCTAACTCAATGTTCTTCTACTTGCTGGCCTATTAACATTACTTGGCCAGAAGTTGACACGTAAACTGACTTAAATATGCTGCAGAACGGAATTCCCTCGTGGAAGTATCTGTGGCATGGTTGCGTAGTGTCTGTCCCGGGCTGTTTGCTAAGCAGGCAAAGTAAGGTAAGTAAGTTTGCTTAATGGCACGGTAACATGCTGTGGATATCTCTATTTTGCGGCCACCAACTTTTTCTTCTTCTTTGGGCTATTGTTTAAAATGTACTGGCCTTTTCAATCCAATATTTTTATCAGGCTAAAATTCAAAAGGGGTGTGGTGTGTTCGGGCAGTTCCTTTTCGTCGCAGTAGGAGGGGCTGTGCCGATGTAATAAATCATGACGTTTTAATGGTAAAACAGATACCCTGCTACGGTCCTTATTTGTGTGGTCACGAAATTAAAAGACGCCTGCTTCTTGGGAGAAAAGCAATGACATACCTAGACAACATCTCAAAAAGCAGAGACATCACCTTGCCGACAAAGGTCCGTAAGCAAAAACCACCTTTTAAAGAAACTGCTGTGCATTCATGTGGCTATACTTGAGTATTTATGATCAACTGGTCAAGAGTTTTTTATTTAAGTTAGAACAGAGGTTGTCAAATATCAGGCCCAGTTTGAACCAGTGGATAACAGAGTTGTTTTGCTACAAACTGCTCTTTCAGAAAAGCAAGCTCATTAAGTTCCCCTCCCCCCCTGACCTTGAAAAGTGTTTGAAAATACAAAAACGCTTTAGAAAAGAGGCACATACATTTGAGATTCAAATGATTTGTCACCTGAGTTCTGGATCTCAGTGTCCAGTTTATCCCCATCAACCAAAGAAATAGAAGAAATGTATTCTTTAAATTACCGGTATAAAACAACATTCCGTGGAGCGTTATTTTTACTACATCTTTTGTAGATTCAATTTGGTTTTACTTATCACTGAAAAATCAGCTTCTATTGAAGATTTTTGTTTTTGTTTTCAATTTGGGCACAAGGAACATAAAGAGGAAAAAATATTGATTAGTTCTTCCAGAAGTGTACTGTACTAGATAAGGTAAACTTAAAATGTTTTACTGACTTGCTCATCCCAAAATATTTTTCTCTTGTTCAGCAAACCTAAGACATGGATATCATATTTGAGGATCCGTATTAGAAGCAATTATTCAGCAGATCACTGTAATTAAATTAAATTTATCCTGCAGAAATCCAGCGCTTAACAGCATATCTATTTTGAAAGCAATGCCAGCATGACATGCAAAGCAGACCAGAATGTGTTTTTGTGCATTTGTTACATCCCGTTCATCGTATTTTATCTTGCCAATTGCGTTTTGTGGTTTTTTGCAAAAAAAAGCAGATTTACTGCAGGGCAGGAATGTCCAAAGTCCATTTCGGGGGCCTAATCTGACCCGCCGGCCGGTTTAATGGTTTAATCCGACCCCTATGGCGGTTTATTTCCTGTGGTAAAATCCGAAAAAAACCAACTTCAATCCTAAAAAAAAGTTCAAGAACCTTTGGGTGAAAATCATAAAAAAAGCTCAACAAGTTCATTTTTTATCATTATTTTTAAAAATTAATAAAAAATTTAAATTTAAATTTAACAAAAGCTCAACAACTTCAATCCTAGAACCTTTGGGTGGAAATCCTAAAAAAAGCTCAACAAGTTCATTTTCTTTCATTATTTTTAAAAATTAATTTAATTTTTAAATTTAAATTTAACAAACGCTCAACAACTTCAACAACTTTGGTTGGACCTCACGGCCCTTCACTTCATCAAATCTTGGCCCTCTTTGAAAAAAGTTTGGACACCCCTGCTGTCAAGTAAGGATTGGTCAACTTCTGCCAGCTCATCGTCCCACATGGAAGTAGATCCTGGAGATGCTGAGGTCGTTCCCAGAGCCTCTTTGCTCTGTAACCACCGCCTTGCCCATTCCCCCAGGGCCCCATTTGCACCCCTGCTCAGCTGAGCCAGAAGGATTTTGCATGTTTGGGAGCAGGAAAGTGAACAGGCAGCAAGCAGGAGGAGGAGGAAGAGGAGGACCTGCTCTGTGCAGGGGGATGGCAACGTGATGATGGCAATGGCCCATGACCAGGGCCAGCCCAAGACATTTCGGCACATGAGGTGAACCACAAAATGGAGCTTCCCCTCCTTGCCAAGGAAGAAGGGTTGAATTCAGATCTACACCAGGCACCCCCAAACTGCGCCCCTCCAGATGTTTTGGCCTACAACTCCCATGATCGCTAGCTAACAGGACCAGTGGTCAGGGATGATGGGGATTGTAGTCCAAGACCTCTGGAGGGCCGGAGTTAGGGGGTGCCTGATCTACATCAAGAACAAGGGGAGGAGGGATTGCCTGCTGATCAAGATGACCGAGGTGTATCTCTACTGTCCGCACAACTATGAGAGCGCCATCCCATCAAGACTTGCATTGGGATTTGCTGCCCCTGTGGATCCTGTTACATGAGGCGGTCACCTCACCTTGCCTCACAGGTGGACCGGCCCCGTTCTAAGACACTGCACTAGATCTTGCTTCCCCTCAGAGACGCAGCTCTTTGAAATTGGGCCCTTCTTCGCACGCCTCCTCCATAAGAGGGTGGATGGGCTTTACTACATGAGATCGGGCCTTTTCTGTGGTGGCTCCCCATTGGAAGAACGCTCTCTCTCCCCGGGGTGGGTGTGTTTTTGAAAGGGGTTGAATTGTGGCCGGGCTGGTTTCCTAACTCAATGTTCTTCTACTTGCTGGCCTATTAACATTACTTGGCCAGAAGTTGACACGTAAACTGACTTAAATATGCTGCAGAACGGAATTCTCTCGTGGAAGATTCTGTGGCATGGTTGCGTAGTGCCTGTACCGGGCTGTTTGCTAAGCAGGCATGGATGTGGTTTGCTTACTGGATGGGCCGTTCCATGGTACGGTAACATGCTGTGGATATCTCTATTTTGCGTCAACTCTTTCTACTTCTTCGGGCTATTGTGTACAATGCAGTGGCCTTTTCAATCCAATATTTCTATCAGGCTAAAATTCAAAAAGGGTGTGGTGTGTTTGGGCAGTTCCTTTTCGTCGCAGTAGGAGGCGCTGTGCTGATGTAAGAAATCATGACGTTTTAACGGTAAAACAGATACCCCGCTACGGTCCTTATTTGTGTGGTCACGAAATTAAAAGACGCCTGCTTCTTGGGAGAAAAGCAATGACATACCTAGACAACATCTCAAAAAGCAGAGACATCACCTTGCCGACAAAGGTCCATAAACAAAAACCACCTTTTAAAGAAACTGCTGTGCATTCATGTGGCTATACTTGAGTATTTATGATCAACTGGTCAAGAGATTTTTATTTAAGTTAGAACAGAGGTTGTCTAATATCAGGCCCAGTTTGAATCAGTGGATAACAGAGTTGTTTTGCTACAAACTGCTCTTTCAGAAAAGCAAGCTCATTAAGTTCCCCTCCCCCCCTGACCTTGAAAAGTGTTTGAAAATACAAAAATGCTTTAGAAAAGAGGCACATACATTTGAGATTCAAATGATTTGTCACCTGAGTTCTGGATCTCATTGTCCAGTTTACCCCCATCAACCGAAGAAATGTATTCATTAAATTACCGGTATAAAACAACATTCCGTGGAGCGTTATTTTTACTACATCTTTTGTAGATTCAATTTGGTTTTACTTATCACTGAAAAATCAGCTTCTATTGAACATTTTTGTTTTTGTTTTCAATTTGGGCACAAGGAACATAAAGAGGAAAAAATATTGATTAATTCTTCCAGAATTCTTCAATCCTAGAACCTTTGGGTGGAAATCGTAAAAAAAGCTCAACAAGTTCATTTTCTTTCATTATTTTTAAAAATTAATTTAATTTTTAAATTTAAATTTAACAAACGCTCAACAACTTCAACAACTTTGGTTGGACCTCACGGCCCTTCACTTCATCAAATCTTGGCCCTCTTTGAAAAAAGTTTGGACACCCCTGCTGTCAAGTAAGGATTGGTCAACTTCTGCCAGCTCATCGTCCCACATGGAAGTAGATCCTGGAGATGCTGAGGTCGTTCCCAGAGCCTCTTTGCTCTGTAACCACCGCCTTGCCCATTCCCCCAGGGCCCCATTTGCACCCCTGCTCAGCTGAGCCAGAAGGATTTTGCATGTTTGGGAGCAGGAAAGTGAACAGGCAGCAAGCAGGAGGAGGAGGAAGAGGAGGACCTGCTCTGTGCAGGGGGATGGCAACGTGATGATGGCAATGGCCCATGACCAGGGCCAGCCCAAGACATTTCGGCACATGAGGTGAACCACAAAATGGAGCTTCCCCTCCTTGCCAAGGAAGAAGGGTTGAATTCAGATCTACACCAGGCACCCCCAAACTGCGGCCCTCCAGATGTTTTGGCCTACAACTCCCATGATCGCTAGCTAACAGGACCAGTGGTCAGGGATGATGGGAATTGTAGTCCAAGACATCTGGAGGGCCGGAGTTAGGGGGTGCCTGATCTACATCAAGAACAAGGGGAGGAGGGATTGCCTGCTGATCAAGATGACCGAGGTGTATCTCTACTGTCCGCACAACTATGAGAGCGCCATCCCATCAAGACTTGCATTGGGATTTGCTGCCCCTGTGGATCCTGTTACATGAGGCGGTCACCTCACCTTGCCTCACAGGAGGACCGGCCCCATTCTAAGACACTGCACTAGATCTTGCTTCCCCTCAGAGACGCAGCTCTTTGAAATTGGGCCCTTCTTCGTACGCCTCCTCTGTGAGAGGGTGGGTGGGCTTTACTAAATGAGAACAGGCCTTTTCTGTGGTGGCTCCCCATTGGAAGAACGCTCTCCCGGGGGAAGCTCCCTGGCGTGGGTGTGTTTTAGAAAGGGGTTGAATTGTCGCCGGGCTGGTTTCCTAACTAAATGTTCTTCTACTTGCTGGCCTATTAACATTACTTGGCCAGAAGTTGACACGTAAACTGACTTAAATATGCTGCAGAACGGAATTCCCTCGTGGAAGTATCTGTGGCATGGTTGCGTAGTGTCTGTCCCGGGCTGTTTGCTAAGCAGGCAAAGTAAGGTAAGTAAGTTTGCTTAATGGCACGGTAACATGCTGTGGATATCTCTATTTTGCGGCCACCAACTTTTTCTTCTTCTTCGGGCTATTGTTTAAAATGTACTGGCCTTTTCAATCCAATATTTTTATCAGGCTAAAATTCAAAAGGGGTGTGGTGTGTTCGGGCAGTTCCTTTTCGTCGCAGTAGGAGGGGCTGTGCCGATGTAATAAATCATGACGTTTTAATGGTAAAACAGATACCCTGCTACGGTCCTTATTTGTGTGGTCACGAAATTAAAAGACGCCTGCTTCTTGGGAGAAAAGCAATGACATACCTAGACAACATCTCAAAAAGCAGAGACATCACCTTGCCGACAAAGGTCCGTAAGCAAAAACCACCTTTTAAAGAAACTGCTGTGCATTCATGTGGCTATACTTGAGTATTTATGATCAACTGGTCAAGAGATTTTTATTTAAGTTAGAACAGAGGTTGTCTAATATCAGGCCCAGTTTGAACCAGTGGATAACAGAGTTGTTTTGCTACAAACTGCTCTTTCAGAAAAGCAAGCTCATTAAGTTCCCCTCCCCCCCTGACCTTGAAAAGTGTTTGAAAATACAAAAACGCTTTAGAAAAGAGGCACATACATTTGAGATTCAAATGATTTGTCACCTGAGTTCTGGATCTCAGTGTCCAGTTTATCCCCATCAACCAAAGAAATAGAAGAAATGTATTCTTTAAATTACCGGTATAAAACAACATTCCGTGGAGCGTTATTTTTACTACATCTTTTGTAGATTCAATTTGGTTTTACTTATCACTGAAAAATCAGCTTCTATTGAAGATTTTTGTTTTTGTTTTCAATTTGGGCACAAGGAACATAAAGAGGAAAAAATATTGATTAGTTCTTCCAGAAGTGTACTGTACTAGATAAGGTAAACTTAAAATGTTTTACTGACTTGCTCATCCCTAAATATTTTTCTCTTGTTCAGCAAACCTAAGACATGGATATCATATTTGAGGATCCGTATTAGAAGCAATTATTCAGCAGATCACTGTAATTAAATTAAATTTATCCTGCAGAAATCCAGCGCTTAAAAGCATATCTATTTTGAAAGCAATGCCAGCATGACATGCAAAGCAGACCAGAATGTGTTTTTGTGCATTTGTTACATCCCGTTCATCGTATTTTATCTTGCCAATTGCGTTTTGTGGTTTTTTGCAAAAAAAAGCAGATTTACTGCAGGGCAGGAATGTCCAAAGTCCATTTCGGGGGCCTAATCTGACCCGCCGGCCGGTTTAATGGTTTAATCCGACCCCTATGGCGGTTTATTTCCTGTGGTAAAATCCGAAAAAAACCAACTTCAATCCTAAAAAAAAGTTCAAGAACCTTTGGGTGAAAATCATAAAAAAAGCTCAACAAGTTCATTTTTTATCATTATTTTTAAAAATTAATAAAAAATTTAAATTTAAATTTAACAAAAGCTCAACAACTTCAATCCTAGAACCTTTGGGTGGAAATCGTAAAAAAAGCTCAACAAGTTCATTTTCTTTCATTATTTTTAAAAATTAATTTAATTTTTAAATTTAAATTTAACAAACGCTCAACAACTTCAACAACTTTGGTTGGACCTCACGGCCCTTCACTTCATCAAATCTTGGCCCTCTTTGAAAAAAGTTTGGACACCCCTGCTGTCAAGTAAGGATTGGTCAACTTCTGCCAGCTCATCGTCCCACATGGAAGTAGATCCTGGAGATGCTGAGGTCGTTCCCAGAGCCTCTTTGCTCTGTAACCACCGCCTTGCCCATTCCCCCAGGGCCCCATTTGCACCCCTGCTCAGCTGAGCCAGAAGGATTTTGCATGTTTGGGAGCAGGAAAGTGAACAGGCAGCAAGCAGGAGGAGGAGGAAGAGGAGGACCTGCTCTGTGCAGGGGGATGGCAACGTGATGATGGCAATGGCCCATGACCAGGGCCAGCCCAAGACATTTCGGCACATGAGGTGAACCACAAAATGGAGCTTCCCCTCCTTGCCAAGGAAGAAGGGTTGAATTCAGATCTACACCAGGCACCCCCAAACTGCGCCCCTCCAGATGTTTTGGCCTACAACTCCCATGATCGCTAGCTAACAGGACCAGTGGTCAGGGATGATGGGGATTGTAGTCCAAGACCTCTGGAGGGCCGGAGTTAGGGGGTGCCTGATCTACATCAAGAACAAGGGGAGGAGGGATTGCCTGCTGATCAAGATGACCGAGGTGTATCTCTACTGTCCGCACAACTATGAGAGCGCCATCCCATCAAGACTTGCATTGGGATTTGCTGCCCCTGTGGATCCTGTTACATGAGGCGGTCACCTCACCTTGCCTCACAGGTGGACCGGCCCCGTTCTAAGACACTGCACTAGATCTTGCTTCCCCTCAGAGACGCAGCTCTTTGAAATTGGGCCCTTCTTCGCACGCCTCCTCCATAAGAGGGTGGATGGGCTTTACTACATGAGATCGGGCCTTTTCTGTGGTGGCTCCCCATTGGAAGAACGCTCTCTCTCCCCGGGGTGGGTGTGTTTTTGAAAGGGGTTGAATTGTGGCCGGGCTGGTTTCCTAACTCAATGTTCTTCTACTTGCTGGCCTATTAACATTACTTGGCAGGAAGTTGACACATAAACTGACTTAATTATGCTGCAGAACGGAATTCTCTCGTGGAAGATTCTGTGGCATGGTTGCGTAGTGCCTGTACCGGGCTGTTTGCTAAGCAGGCATGGATGTGGTTTGCTTACTGGATGGGCCGTTCCATGGTACGGTAACATGCTGTGGATATCTCTATTTTGCGTCAACTCTTTCTTCTTCTTCGGGCTATTGTGTACAATGCAGTGGCCTTTTCAATCCAATATTTCTATCAGGCTAAAATTCAAAAAGGGTGTGGTGTGTTTGGGCAGTTCCTTTTCGTCGCAGTAGGAGGCGCTGTGCTGATGTAAGAAATCATGACGTTTTAACGGTAAAACAGATACCCTGCTACGGTCCTTATTTGTGTGGTCACGAAATTAAAAGACGCCTGCTTCTTGGGAGAAAAGCAATGACATACCTAGACAACATCTCAAAAAGCAGAGACATCACCTTGCCGACAAAGGTCCATAAACAAAAACCACCTTTTAAAGAAACTGCTGTGCATTCATGTGGCTATACTTGAGTATTTATGATCAACTGGTCAAGAGATTTTTATTTAAGTTAGAACAGAGGTTGTCTAATATCAGGCCCAGTTTGAATCAGTGGATAACAGAGTTGTTTTGCTACAAACTGCTCTTTCAGAAAAGCAAGCTCATTAAGTTCCCCTCCCCCCCTGACCTTGAAAAGTGTTTGAAAATACAAAAATGCTTTAGAAAAGAGGCACATACATTTGAGATTCAAATGATTTGTCACCTGAGTTCTGGATCTCATTGTCCAGTTTACCCCCATCAACCGAAGAAATGTATTCATTAAATTACCGGTATAAAACAACATTCCGTGGAGCGTTATTTTTACTACATCTTTTGTAGATTCAATTTGGTTTTACTTATCACTGAAAAATCAGCTTCTATTGAACATTTTTGTTTTTGTTTTCAATTTGGGCACAAGGAACATAAAGAGGAAAAAATATTGATTAATTCTTCCAGAATTCTTCAATCCTAGAACCTTTGGGTGGAAATCGTAAAAAAAGCTCAACAAGTTCATTTTCTTTCATTATTTTTAAAAATTAATTTAATTTTTAAATTTAAATTTAACAAACGCTCAACAACTTCAACAACTTTGGTTGGACCTCACGGCCCTTCACTTCATCAAATCTTGGCCCTCTTTGAAAAAAGTTTGGACACCCCTGCTGTCAAGTAAGGATTGGTCAACTTCTGCCAGCTCATCGTCCCACATGGAAGTAGATCCTGGAGATGCTGAGGTCGTTCCCAGAGCCTCTTTGCTCTGTAACCACCGCCTTGCCCATTCCCCCAGGGCCCCATTTGCACCCCTGCTCAGCTGAGCCAGAAGGATTTTGCATGTTTGGGAGCAGGAAAGTGAACAGGCAGCAACTAGGAGGAGGAGGAAGAGGAGGACCTGCTCTGTGCAGGGGGATGGCAACGTGATGATGGCAATGGCCCATGACCAGGGCCAGCCCAAGACATTTCGGCACATGAGGTGAACCACAAAATGGAGCTTCCCCTCCTTGCCAAGGAAGAAGGGTTGAATTCAGATCTACACCAGGCACCCCCAAACTGCGGCCCTCCAGATGTTTTGGCCTACAACTCCCATGATCGCTAGCTAACAGGACCAGTGGTCAGGGATGATGGGAATTGTAGTCCAAGACATCTGGAGGGCCGGAGTTAGGGGGTGCCTGATCTACATCAAGAACAAGGGGAGGAGGGATTGCCTGCTGATCAAGATGACCGAGGTGTATCTCTACTGTCCGCACAACTATGAGAGCGCCATCCCATAAAGACTTGCATTGGGATTTGCTGCCCCTGTGGATCCTGTTACATGAGGCGGTCACCTCACCTTGCCTCACAGGAGGACCGGCCCCATTCTAAGACACTGCACTAGATCTTGCTTCCCCTCAGAGACGCAGCTCTTTGAAATTGGGCCCTTCTTCGTACGCCTCCTCTGTGAGAGGGTGGGTGGGCTTTACTAAATGAGAACAGGCCTTTTCTGTGGTGGCTCCCCATTGGAAGAACGCTCTCCCCGGGGAAGCTCCCTGGCGTGGGTGTGTTTTAGAAAGGGGTTGAATTGTCGCCGGGCTGGTTTCCTAACTAAATGTTCTTCTACTTGCTGGCCTATTAACATTACTTGGCCAGAAGTTGACACGTAAACTGACTTAAATATGCTGCAGAACGGAATTCCCTCGTGGAAGTATCTGTGGCATGGTTGCGTAGTGTCTGTCCCGGGCTGTTTGCTAAGCAGGCAAAGTAAGGTAAGTAAGTTTGCTTAATGGCACGGTAACATGCTGTGGATATCTCTATTTTGCGGCCACCAACTTTTTCTTCTTCTTCGGGCTATTGTTTAAAATGTACTGGCCTTTTCAATCCAATATTTTTATCAGGCTAAAATTCAAAAGGGGTGTGGTGTGTTCGGGCAGTTCCTTTTCGTCGCAGTAGGAGGGGCTGTGCCGATGTAATAAATCATGACGTTTTAATGGTAAAACAGATACCCTGCTACGGTCCTTATTTGTGTGGTCACGAAATTAAAAGACGCCTGCTTCTTGGGAGAAAAGCAATGACATACCTAGACAACATCTCAAAAAGCAGAGACATCACCTTGCCGACAAAGGTCCGTAAGCAAAAACCACCTTTTAAAGAAACTGCTGTGCATTCATGTGGCTATACTTGAGTATTTATGATCAACTGGTCAAGAGATTTTTATTTAAGTTAGAACAGAGGTTGTCTAATATCAGGCCCAGTTTGAACCAGTGGATAACAGAGTTGTTTTGCTACAAACTGCTCTTTCAGAAAAGCAAGCTCATTAAGTTCCCCTCCCCCCCTGACCTTGAAAAGTGTTTGAAAATACAAAAACGCTTTAGAAAAGAGGCACATACATTTGAGATTCAAATGATTTGTCACCTGAGTTCTGGATCTCAGTGTCCAGTTTATCCCCATCAACCAAAGAAATAGAAGAAATGTATTCTTTAAATTACCGGTATAAAACAACATTCCGTGGAGCGTTATTTTTACTACATCTTTTGTAGATTCAATTTGGTTTTACTTATCACTGAAAAATCAGCTTCTATTGAAGATTTTTGTTTTTGTTTTCAATTTGGGCACAAGGAACATAAAGAGGAAAAAATATTGATTAGTTCTTCCAGAAGTGTACTGTACTAGATAAGGTAAACTTAAAATGTTTTACTGACTTGCTCATCCCAAAATATTTTTCTCTTGCTCAGCAAACCTAAGACATGGATATCATATTTGAGGATCCGTATTAGAAGCAATTATTCAGCAGATCACTGTAATTAAATTAAATTTATCCTGCAGAAATCCAGCGCTTAACAGCATATCTATTTTGAAAGCAATGCCAGCATGACATGCAAAGCAGACCAGAATGTGTTTTTGTGCATATGTTACATACCGTTCATTGTATTTTATATTGCCAATTGCGTTTTGTGTTTTTTTTTTTAAAAAAAAGCAGATTTACTGCGGGGCAGGAATGTCCAAAGTCCATTTCAGGGGCCTAATCTGACCCGCCGGCCGGATCAATGGTTTAATCCGACCCCTGTGGCGGTTTATTTCCTGTGGTAAAATCCGGAAAAAAAACTTCAATCCTTAAAAAAAACTCAAGAACCTTTGGGTGAAAATCATAAAAAAGCTCAACAGGTTCATTTTTTATCATTATTTTAAAAAATTAATTTAATATTTAAATTTAACAAAACCTCAACAACTTCAATCCTAGAACCTTTGGGTGGAAATCGTAAAAAAAGCTAAACAAGTTCATTTTTTATCATTATTTTTAAAAATTAATTTAATTTTTAAATTTAAATTTAACAAAAGCTCAAAAACTTCAACAACTTTGGTTGGACCTCATGGCCCTTCACTTCATCCAATCTTGGCCCTCTTTGAAAAAGGTTTGGACACCCCTGCTGTAGGGTAAGGACTGATCAACGTCTGCCAGTTCATCGTCCCACATGGAAGTAGATCCTGGAGATGCTGAGGTTCTTCCCATAGCCTCTTTGCTCTGTAACCACCGCCTTGCCCATTCCCCCAGGGCCCCATTTGCACCCCTGCTCAGCTCAGCCAGAAGGATTTTGCATGTTTGGGAGCAGGAAAGTGAACAGGCAGCAAGCAGGAGGAGGAGGAAGAGGAGGACCTGCTCTGTGCAGGGGGATGGCAACGTGATGATGGCAATGGCCCATGACCAGGGCCAGCCCAAGACATTTCGGCACATGAGGTGAACCACAAAAGGGAGCTTCCCCTCCTTGCCAAGGAAGAAGGGGTGGATTCAGATCTACACCAGGCACCCCCAAACTGCGGCCCTCCAGATGTTTTGGACTACAACTCCCATGATCCCTAGCTAACAGGACCAGTGGTCAGGGATGATGGGAATTGTAGTCCAAGACATCTGGAGGGTCGGAGTTTGGGGGTGCCTGATCTACATCAAGAACAAGGGGAGGAGGGATTGCCTGCTGATCAAGATGACCGAGGTGTATCTCTACTGTCTGCACAACTAACAGAGCGACATCCCATCAAGACTTGTATTGGGATTTGCTGCCCCTGTGGATCCTGTTGCATGAGGCGGTCACCTCACCTTGCCTCACAGGTGGACCGCCCCGTTCTAAGACACTGCACTAGATCTTGCTTCCCCTCAGAGACGCAGCTCTTTGAAATTGGGCCCTTCTTCGTACGCCTCCTCTGTGAGAGGGTGGGTGGGCTTTACTACATGAGAACGGGCCTTTTCTGTGGTGGCTCCCCATTGGAAGAACGCTCTCCCGGGGGAAGCTCCCTGGCGTGGGTGTGTTTTAGAAAGGGGTTGAATTGTAGCCGGGCTGGTTTCCTAACTCAATGTTCTTCTACTTGCTGGCCTATTAACATTACTTGGCCAGAAGTTGACACGTAAACTGACTTAAATATGCTGCAGAACGGAATTCCCTCGTGGAAGTATCTGTGGCATGGTTGCGTAGTGTCTGTCCCGGGCTGTTTGCTAAGCAGGCAAAGTAAGGTAAGTAAGTTTGCTTAATGGCACGGTAACATGCTGTGGATATCTCTATTTTGCGGCCACCAACTTTTTCTTCTTCTTCGGGCTATTGTTTAAAATGTACTGGCCTTTTCAATCCAATATTTTTATCAGGCTAAAATTCAAAAGGGGTGTGGTGTGTTCGGGCAGTTCCTTTTCGTCGCAGTAGGAGGGGCTGTGCCGATGTAATAAATCATGACGTTTTAATGGTAAAACAGATACCCTGCTACGGTCCTTATTTGTGTGGTCACGAAATTAAAAGACGCCTGCTTCTTGGGAGAAAAGCAATGACATACCTAGACAACATCTCAAAAAGCAGAGACATCACCTTGCCGACAAAGGTCCGTAAGCAAAAACCACCTTTTAAAGAAACTGCTGTGCATTCATGTGGCTATACTTGAGTATTTATGATCAACTGGTCAAGAGATTTTTATTTAAGTTAGAACAGAGGTTGTCTAATATCAGGCCCAGTTTGAACCAGTGGATAACAGAGTTGTTTTGCTACAAACTGCTCTTTCAGAAAAGCAAGCTCATTAAGTTCCCCTCCCCCCCTGACCTTGAAAAGTGTTTGAAAATACAAAAACGCTTTAGAAAAGAGGCACATACATTTGAGATTCAAATGATTTGTCACCTGAGTTCTGGATCTCAGTGTCCAGTTTATCCCCATCAACCAAAGAAATAGAAGAAATGTATTCTTTAAATTACCGGTATAAAACAACATTCCGTGGAGCGTTATTTTTACTACATCTTTTGTAGATTCAATTTGGTTTTACTTATCACTGAAAAATCAGCTTCTATTGAAGATTTTTGTTTTTGTTTTCAATTTGGGCACAAGGAACATAAAGAGGAAAAAATATTGATTAGTTCTTCCAGAAGTGTACTGTACTAGATAAGGTAAACTTAAAATGTTTTACTGACTTGCTCATCCCAAAATATTTTTCTCTTGCTCAGCAAACCTAAGACATGGATATCATATTTGAGGATCCGTATTAGAAGCAATTATTCAGCAGATCACTGTAATTAAATTAAATTTATCCTGCAGAAATCCAGCGCTTAACAGCATATCTATTTTGAAAGCAATGCCAGCATGACATGCAAAGCAGACCAGAATGTGTTTTTGTGCATTTGTTACATCCCGTTCATCGTATTTTATCTTGCCAATTGCGTTTTGTGGTTTTTTGCAAAAAAAAGCAGATTTACTGCAGGGCAGGAATGTCCAAAGTCCATTTCGGGGGCCTAATGTGACCCGCCGGCCGGTTTAATGGTTTAATCCGACCCCTATGGCGGTTTATTTCCTGTGGTAAAATCCGAAAAAAACCAACTTCAATCCTAAAAAAAAGTTCAAGAACCTTTGGGTGAAAATCATAAAAAAAGCTCAACAAGTTCATTTTTTATCATTATTTTTAAAAATTAATAAAAAATTTAAATTTAAATTTAACAAAAGCTCAACAACTTCAATCCTAGAACCTTTGGGTGGAAATCGTAAAAAAAGCTCAACAAGTTCATTTTCTTTCATTATTTTTAAAAATTAATTTAATTTTTAAATTTAAATTTAACAAACGCTCAACAACTTCAACAACTTTGGTTGGACCTCACGGCCCTTCACTTCATCAAATCTTGGCCCTCTTTGAAAAAAGTTTGGACACCCCTGCTGTCAAGTAAGGATTGGTCAACTTCTGCCAGCTCATCGTCCCACATGGAAGTAGATCCTGGAGATGCTGAGGTCGTTCCCAGAGCCTCTTTGCTCTGTAACCACCGCCTTGCCCATTCCCCCAGGGCCCCATTTGCACCCCTGCTCAGCTGAGCCAGAAGGATTTTGCATGTTTGGGAGCAGGAAAGTGAACAGGCAGCAAGCAGGAGGAGGAGGAAGAGGAGGACCTGCTCTGTGCAGGGGGATGGCAACGTGATGATGGCAATGGCCCATGACCAGGGCCAGCCCAAGACATTTCGGCACATGAGGTGAACCACAAAATGGAGCTTCCCCTCCTTGCCAAGGAAGAAGGGTTGAATTCAGATCTACACCAGGCACCCCCAAACTGCGCCCCTCCAGATGTTTTGGCCTACAACTCCCATGATAGCTAGCTAACAGGACCAGTGGTCAGGGATGATGGGGATTGTAGTCCAAGACCTCTGGAGGGCCGGAGTTAGGGGGTGCCTGATCTACATCAAGAACAAGGGGAGGAGGGATTGCCTGCTGATCAAGATGACCGAGGTGTATCTCTACTGTCCGCACAACTATGAGAGCGCCATCCCATCAAGACTTGCATTGGGATTTGCTGCCCCTGTGGATCCTGTTACATGAGGCGGTCACCTCACCTTGCCTCACAGGTGGACCGGCCCCGTTCTAAGACACTGCACTAGATCTTGCTTCCCCTCAGAGACGCAGCTCTTTGAAATTGGGCCCTTCTTCGCACGCCTCCTCCATAAGAGGGTGGATGGGCTTTACTACATGAGATCGGGCCTTTTCTGTGGTGGCTCCCCATTGGAAGAACGCTCTCTCTCCCCGGGGTGGGTGTGTTTTTGAAAGGGGTTGAATTGTGGCCGGGCTGGTTTCCTAACTCAATGTTCTTCTACTTGCTGGCCTATTAACATTACTTGGCAGGAAGTTGACACATAAACTGACTTAATTATGCTGCAGAACGGAATTCTCTCGTGGAAGATTCTGTGGCATGGTTGCGTAGTGCCTGTACCGGGCTGTTTGCTAAGCAGGCATGGATGTGGTTTGCTTACTGGATGGGCCGTTCCATGGTACGGTAACATGCTGTAGATATCTCTATTTTGCGTCAACTCTTTCTTCTTCTTCGGGCTATTGTGTACAATGCAGTGGCCTTTTCAATCCAATATTTCTATCAGGCTAAAATTCAAAAAGGGTGTGGTGTGTTTGGGCAGTTCCTTTTCGTCGCAGTAGGAGGCGCTGTGCTGATGTAAGAAATCATGACGTTTTAACGGTAAAACAGATACCCTGCTACGGTCCTTATTTGTGTGGTCACGAAATTAAAAGACGCCTGCTTCTTGGGAGAAAAGCAATGACATACCTAGACAACATCTCAAAAAGCAGAGACATCACCTTGCCGACAAAGGTCCATAAACAAAAACCACCTTTTAAAGAAACTGCTGTGCATTCATGTGGCTATACTTGAGTATTTATGATCAACTGGTCAAGAGATTTTTATTTAAGTTAGAACAGAGGTTGTCAAATATCAGGCCCAGTTTGAATCAGTGGATAACAGAGTTGTTTTGCTACAAACTGCTCTTTCAGAAAAGCAAGCTCATTAAGTTCCCCTCCCCCCCTGACCTTGAAAAGTGTTTGAAAATACAAAAATGCTTTAGAAAAGAGGCACATACATTTGAGATTCAAATGATTTGTCACCTGAGTTCTGGATCTCATTGTCCAGTTTACCCCCATCAACCGAAGAAATGTATTCATTAAATTACCGGTATAAAACAACATTCCGTGGAGCGTTATTTTTACTACATCTTTTGTTGATTCAATTTGGTTTTACTTATCACTGAAAAATCAGCTTCTATTGAACATTTTTGTTTTTGTTTTCAATTTGGGCACAAGGAACATAAAGAGGAAAAAATATTGATTAGTTCTTCCAGAATTCTTCAATCCTAGAACCTTTGGGTGGAAATCGTAAAAAAAGCTCAACAAGTTCATTTTCTTTCATTATTTTTAAAAATTAATTTAATTTTTAAATTTAAATTTAACAAACGCTCAACAACTTCAACAACTTTGGTTGGACCTCACGGCCCTTCACTTCATCAAATCTTGGCCCTCTTTGAAAAAAGTTTGGACACCCCTGCTGTCAAGTAAGGATTGGTCAACTTCTGCCAGCTCATCGTCCCACATGGAAGTAGATCCTGGAGATGCTGAGGTCGTTCCCAGAGCCTCTTTGCTCTGTAACCACCGCCTTGCCCATTCCCCCAGGGCCCCATTTGCACCCCTGCTCAGCTGAGCCAGAAGGATTTTGCATGTTTGGGAGCAGGAAAGTGAACAGGCAGCAACTAGGAGGAGGAGGAAGAGGAGGACCTGCTCTGTGCAGGGGGATGGCAACGTGATGATGGCAATGGCCCATGACCAGGGCCAGCCCAAGACATTTCGGCACATGAGGTGAACCACAAAATGGAGCTTCCCCTCCTTGCCAAGGAAGAAGGGTTGAATTCAGATCTACACCAGGCACCCCCAAACTGCGGCCCTCCAGATGTTTTGGCCTACAACTCCCATGATAGCTAGCTAACAGGACCAGTGGTCAGGGATGATGGGAATTGTAGTCCAAGACATCTGGAGGGCCGGAGTTAGGGGGTGCCTGATCTACATCAAGAACAAGGGGAGGAGGGATTGCCTGCTGATCAAGATGACCGAGGTGTATCTCTACTGTCCGCACAACTATGAGAGCGCCATCCCATAAAGACTTGCATTGGGATTTGCTGCCCCTGTGGATCCTGTTACATGAGGCGGTCACCTCACCTTGCCTCACAGGAGGACCGGCCCCGTTCTAAGACACTGCACTAGATCTTGCTTCCCCTCAGAGACGCAGCTCTTTGAAATTGGGCCCTTCTTCGTACGCCTCCTCTGTGAGAGGGTGGGTGGGCTTTACTAAATGAGAACAGGCCTTTTCTGTGGTGGCTCCCCATTGGAAGAACGCTCTCCCGGGGGAAGCTCCCTGGCGTGGGTGTGTTTTAGAAAGGGGTTGAATTGTCGCCGGGCTGGTTTCCTAACTCAATGTTCTTCTACTTGCTGGCCTATTAACATTACTTGGCCAGAAGTTGACACGTAAACTGACTTAAATATGCTGCAGAACGGAATTCCCTCGTGGAAGTATCTGTGGCATGGTTGCGTAGTGTCTGTCCCGGGCTGTTTGCTAAGCAGGCAAAGTAAGGTAAGTAAGTTTGCTTAATGGCACGGTAACATGCTGTGGATATCTCTATTTTGCGGCCACCAACTTTTTCTTCTTCTTCGGGCTATTGTTTAAAATGTACTGGCCTTTTCAATCCAATATTTTTATCAGGCTAAAATTCAAAAGGGGTGTGGTGTGTTCGGGCAGTTCCTTTTCGTCGCAGTAGGAGGGGCTGTGCCGATGTAATAATCATGACGTTTTAATGGTAAAACAGATACCCTGCTACGGTCCTTATTTGTGTGGTCACGAAATTAAAAGACGCCTGCTTCTTGGGAGAAAAGCAATGACATACCTAGACAACATCTCAAAAAGCAGAGACATCACCTTGCCGACAAAGGTCCGTAAGCAAAAACCACCTTTTAAAGAAACTGCTGTGCATTCATGTGGCTATACTTGAGTATTTATGATCAACTGGTCAAGAGATTTTTATTTAAGTTAGAACAGAGGTTGTCTAATATCAGGCCCAGTTTGAACCAGTGGATAACAGACTTGTTTTGCTACAAACTGCTCTTTCAGAAAAGCAAGCTCATTAAGTTCCCCTCCCCCCCTGACCTTGAAAAGTGTTTGAAAATACAAAAACGCTTTAGAAAAGAGGCACATACATTTGAGATTCAAATGATTTGTCACCTGAGTTCTGGATCTCAGTGTCCAGTTTATCCCCATCAACCAAAGAAATAGAAGAAATGTATTCTTTAAATTACCGGTATAAAACAACATTCCGTGGAGCGTTATTTTTACTACATCTTTTGTAGATTCAATTTGGTTTTACTTATCACTGAAAAATCAGCTTCTATTGAAGATTTTTGTTTTTGTTTTCAATTTGGGCACAAGGAACATAAAGAGGAAAAAATATTGATTAGTTCTTCCAGAAGTGTACTGTACTAGATAAGGTAAACTTAAAATGTTTTACTGACTTGCTCATCCCAAAATATTTTTCTCTTGCTCAGCAAACCTAAGACATGGATATCATATTTGAGGATCCGTATTAGAAGCAATTATTCAGCAGATCACTGTAATTAAATTAAATTTATCCTGCAGAAATCCAGCGCTTAACAGCATATCTATTTTGAAAGCAATGCCAGCATGACATGCAAAGCAGACCAGAATGTGTTTTTGTGCATATGTTACATACCGTTCATTGTATTTTATATTGCCAATTGCGTTTTGTGTTTTTTTTTTAAAAAAAAGCAGATTTACTGCGGGGCAGGAATGTCCAAAGTCCATTTCAGGGGCCTAATCTGACCCGCCGGCCGGATCAATGGTTTAATCCGACCCCTGTGGCGGTTTATTTCCTGTGGTAAAATCCGGAAAAAAAACTTCAATCCTTAAAAAAAACTCAAGAACCTTTGGGTGAAAATCATAAAAAAGCTCAACAGGTTCATTTTTTATCATTATTTTAAAAAATTAATTTAATATTTAAATTTAACAAAACCTCAACAACTTCAATCCTAGAACCTTTGGGTGGAAATCGTAAAAAAAGCTAAACAAGTTCATTTTTTATCATTATTTTTAAAAATTAATTTAATTTTTAAATTTAAATTTAACAAAAGCTCAAAAACTTCAACAACTTTGGTTGGACCTCATGGCCCTTCACTTCATCCAATCTTGGCCCTCTTTGAAAAAGGTTTGGACACCCCTGCTGTAGGGTAAGGACTGATCAACGTCTGCCAGTTCATCGTCCCACATGGAAGTAGATCCTGGAGATGCTGAGGTTCTTCCCATAGCCTCTTTGCTCTGTAACCACCGCCTTGCCCATTCCCCCAGGGCCCCATTTGCACCCCTGCTCAGCTCAGCCAGAAGGATTTTGCATGTTTGGGAGCAGGAAAGTGAACAGGCAGCAAGCAGGAGGAGGAGGAAGAGGAGGACCTGCTCTGTGCAGGGGGATGGCAACGTGATGATGGCAATGGCCCATTACCAGGGCCAGCCCAAGACATTTCGGCACATGAGGTGAACCACAAAAGGGAGCTTCCCCTCCTTGCCAAGGAAGAAGGGGTGGATTCAGATCTACACCAGGCACCCCCAAACTGCGGCCCTCCAGATGTTTTGGACTACAACTCCCATGATCCCTAGCTAACAGGACCAGTGGTCAGGGATGATGGGAATTGTAGTCCAAGACATCTGGAGGGTCGGAGTTTGGGGGTGCCTGATCTACATCAAGAACAAGGGGAGGAGGGATTGCCTGCTGATCAAGATGACCGAGGTGTATCTCTACTGTCTGCACAACTAACAGAGCGACATCCCATCAAGACTTGTATTGGGATTTGCTGCCCCTGTGGATCCTGTTGCATGAGGCGGTCACCTCACCTTGCCTCACAGGTGGACCGCCCCGTTCTAAGACACTGCACTAGATCTTGCTTCCCCTCAGAGACGCAGCTCTTTGAAATTGGGCCCTTCTTCGTACGCCTCCTCTGTGAGAGGGTGGGTGGGCTTTACTACATGAGAACGGGCCTTTTCTGTGGTGGCTCCCCATTGGAAGAACGCTCTCCCGGGGGAAGCTCCCTGGCGTGGGTGTGTTTTAGAAAGGGGTTGAATTGTAGCCGGGCTGGTTTCCTAACTCAATGTTCTTCTACTTGCTGGCCTATTAACATTACTTGGCCAGAAGTTGACACGTAAACTGACTTAAATATGCTGCAGAACGGAATTCCCTCGTGGAAGTATCTGTGGCATGGTTGCGTAGTGTCTGTCCCGGGCTGTTTGCTAAGCAGGCAAAGTAAGGTAAGTAAGTTTGCTTAATGGCACGGTAACATGCTGTGGATATCTCTATTTTGCGGCCACCAACTTTTTCTTCTTCTTCGGGCTATTGTTAAAAATGTACTGGCCTTTTCAATCCAATATTTTTATCAGGCTAAAATTCAAAAGGGGTGTGGTGTGTTTGGGCAGTTCCTTTTCGTCGCAGTAGGAGGGGCTGTGCCGATGTAATAAATCATGACGTTTTAATGGTAAAACAGATACCCTGCTACGGTCCTTATTTGTGTGGTCACGAAATTAAAAGACGCCTGCTTCTTGGGAGAAAAGCAATGACATACCTAGACAACATCTCAAAAAGCAGAGACATCACCTTGCCGACAAAGGTCCGTAAGCAAAAACCACCTTTTAAAGAAACTGCTGTGCATTCATGTGGCTATACTTGAGTATTTATGATCAACTGGTCAAGAGATTTTTATTTAAGTTAGAACAGAGGTTGTCTAATATCAGGCCCAGTTTGAACCAGTGGATAACAGAGTTGTTTTGCTACAAACTGCTCTTTCAGAAAAGCAAGCTCATTAAGTTCCCCTCCCCCCCTGACCTTGAAAAGTGTTTGAAAATACAAAAACGCTTTAGAAAAGAGGCACATACATTTGAGATTCAAATGATTTGTCACCTGAGTTCTGGATCTCAGTGTCCAGTTTATCCCCATCAACCAAAGAAATAGAAGAAATGTATTCTTTAAATTACCGGTATAAAACAACATTCCGTGGAGCGTTATTTTTACTACATCTTTTGTAGATTCAATTTGGTTTTACTTATCACTGAAAAATCAGCTTCTATTGAAGATTTTTGTTTTTGTTTTCAATTTGGGCACAAGGAACATAAAGAGGAAAAAATATTGATTAGTTCTTCCAGAAGTGTACTGTACTAGATAAGGTAAACTTAAAATGTTTTACTGACTTGCTCATCCCTAAATATTTTTCTCTTGTTCAGCAAACCTAAGACATGGATATCATATTTGAGGATCCGTATTAGAAGCAATTATTCAGCAGATCACTGTAATTAAATTAAATTTATCCTGCAGAAATCCAGCGCTTAACAGCATATCTATTTTGAAAGCAATGCCAGCATGACATGCAAAGCAGACCAGAATGTGTTTTTGTGCATTTGTTACATCCCGTTCATCGTATTTTATCTTGCCAATTGCGTTTTGTGGTTTTTTGCAAAAAAAAGCAGATTTACTGCAGGGCAGGAATGTCCAAAGTCCATTTCGGGGGCCTAATCTGACCCGCCGGCCGGTTTAATGGTTTAATCCGACCCCTATGGCGGTTTATTTCCTGTGGTAAAATCCGAAAAAAACCAACTTCAATCCTAAAAAAAAGTTCAAGAACCTTTGGGTGAAAATCATAAAAAAAAGCTCAACAAGTTCATTTTTTATCATTATTTTTAAAAATTAATAAAAAATTTAAATTTAAATTTAACAAAAGCTCAACAACTTCAATCCTAGAACCTTTGGGTGGAAATCCTAAAAAAAGCTCAACAAGTTCATTTTCTTTCATTATTTTTAAAAATTAATTTAATTTTTAAATTTAAATTTAACAAACGCTCAACAACTTCAACAACTTTGGTTGGACCTCACGGCCCTTCACTTCATCAAATCTTGGCCCTCTTTGAAAAAAGTTTGGACACCCCTGCTGTCAAGTAAGGATTGGTCAACTTCTGCCAGCTCATCGTCCCACATGGAAGTAGATCCTGGAGATGCTGAGGTCGTTCCCAGAGCCTCTTTGCTCTGTAACCACCGCCTTGCCCATTCCCCCAGGGCCCCATTTGCACCCCTGCTCAGCTGAGCCAGAAGGATTTTGCATGTTTGGGAGCAGGAAAGTGAACAGGCAGCAAGCAGGAGGAGGAGGAAGAGGAGGACCTGCTCTGTGCAGGGGGATGGCAACGTGATGATGGCAATGGCCCATGACCAGGGCCAGCCCAAGACATTTCGGCACATGAGGTGAACCACAAAATGGAGCTTCCCCTCCTTGCCAAGGAAGAAGGGTTGAATTCAGATCTACACCAGGCACCCCCAAACTGCGCCCCTCCAGATGTTTTGGCCTACAACTCCCATGATCGCTAGCTAACAGGACCAGTGGTCAGGGATGATGGGGATTGTAGTCCAAGACCTCTGGAGGGCCGGAGTTAGGGGGTGCCTGATCTACATCAAGAACAAGGGGAGGAGGGATTGCCTGCTGATCAAGATGACCGAGGTGTATCTCTACTGTCCGCACAACTATGAGAGCGCCATCCCATCAAGACTTGCATTGGGATTTGCTGCCCCTGTGGATCCTGTTACATGAGGCGGTCACCTCACCTTGCCTCACAGGTGGACCGGCCCCGTTCTAAGACACTGCACTAGATCTTGCTTCCCCTCAGAGACGCAGCTCTTTGAAATTGGGCCCTTCTTCGCACGCCTCCTCCATAAGAGGGTGGATGGGCTTTACTACATGAGATCGGGCCTTTTCTGTGGTGGCTCCCCATTGGAAGAACGCTCTCTCTCCCCGGGGTGGGTGTGTTTTTGAAAGGGGTTGAATTGTGGCCGGGCTGGTTTCCTAACTCAATGTTCTTCTACTTGCTGGCCTATTAACATTACTTGGCAGGAAGTTGACACATAAACTGACTTAATTATGCTGCAGAACGGAATTCTCTCGTGGAAGATTCTGTGGCATGGTTGCGTAGTGCCTGTACCGGGCTGTTTGCTAAGCAGGCATGGATGTGGTTTGCTTACTGGATGGGCCGTTCCATGGTACGGTAACATGCTGTGGATATCTTTATTTTGCGTCAACTCTTTCTTCTTCTTCGGGCTATTGTGTACAATGCAGTGGCCTTTTCAATCCAATATTTCTATCAGGCTAAAATTCAAAAAGGGTGTGGTGTGTTTGGGCAGTTCCTTTTCGTCGCAGTAGGAGGCGCTGTGCTGATGTAAGAAATCATGACGTTTTAACGGTAAAACAGATACCCTGCTACGGTCCTTATTTGTGTGGTCACGAAATTAAAAGACGCCTGCTTCTTGGGAGAAAAGCAATGACATACCTAGACAACATCTCAAAAAGCAGAGACATCACCTTGCCGACAAAGGTCCATAAACAAAAACCACCTTTTAAAGAAACTGCTGTGCATTCATGTGGCTATACTTGAGTATTTATGATCAACTGGTCAAGAGATTTTTATTTAAGTTAGAACAGAGGTTGTCAAATATCAGGCCCAGTTTGAATCAGTGGATAACAGAGTTGTTTTGCTACAAACTGCTCTTTCAGAAAAGCAAGCTCATTAAGTTCCCCTCCCCCCCTGACCTTGAAAAGTGTTTGAAAATACAAAAATGCTTTAGAAAAGAGGCACATACATTTGAGATTCAAATGATTTGTCACCTGAGTTCTGGATCTCATTGTCCAGTTTACCCCCATCAACCGAAGAAATGTATTCATTAAATTACCGGTATAAAACAACATTCCGTGGAGCGTTATTTTTACTACATCTTTTGTAGATTCAATTTGGTTTTACTTATCACTGAAAAATCAGCTTCTATTGAACATTTTTGTTTTTGTTTTCAATTTGGGCACAAGGAACATAAAGAGGAAAAAATATTGATTAATTCTTCCAGAATTCTTCAATCCTAGAACCTTTGGGTGGAAATCGTAAAAAAAGCTCAACAAGTTCATTTTCTTTCATTATTTTTAAAAATTAATTTAATTTTTAAATTTAAATTTAACAAACGCTCAACAACTTCAACAACTTTGGTTGGACCTCACGGCCCTTCACTTCATCAAATCTTGGCCCTCTTTGAAAAAAGTTTGGACACCCCTGCTGTCAAGTAAGGATTGGTCAACTTCTGCCAGCTCATCGTCCCACATGGAAGTAGATCCTGGAGATGCTGAGGTCGTTCCCAGAGCCTCTTTGCTCTGTAACCACCGCCTTGCCCATTCCCCCAGGGCCCCATTTGCACCCCTGCTCAGCTGAGCCAGAAGGATTTTGCATGTTTGGGAGCAGGAAAGTGAACAGGCAGCAACTAGGAGGAGGAGGAAGAGGAGGACCTGCTCTGTGCAGGGGGATGGCAACGTGATGATGGCAATGGCCCATGACCAGGGCCAGCCCAAGACATTTCGGCACATGAGGTGAACCACAAAATGGAGCTTCCCCTCCTTGCCAAGGAAGAAGGGTTGAATTCAGATCTACACCAGGCACCCCCAAACTGCGGCCCTCCAGATGTTTTGGCCTACAACTCCCATGATCGCTAGCTAACAGGACCAGTGGTCAGGGATGATGGGAATTGTAGTCCAAGACATCTGGAGGGCCGGAGTTAGGGGGTGCCTGATCTACATCAAGAACAAGGGGAGGAGGGATTGCCTGCTGATCAAGATGACCGAGGTGTATCTCTACTGTCCGCACAACTATGAGAGCGCCATCCCATAAAGACTTGCATTGGGATTTGCTGCCCCTGTGGATCCTGTTGCATGAGGCGGTCACCTCACCTTGCCTCACAGGAGGACCGGCCCCATTCTAAGACACTGCACTAGATCTTGCTTCCCCTCAGAGACGCAGCTCTTTGAAATTGGGCCCTTCTTCGTACGCCTCCTCTGTGAGAGGGTGGGTGGGCTTTACTAAATGAGAACAGGCCTTTTCTGTGGTGGCTCCCCATTGGAAGAACGCTCTCCCGGGGGAAGCTCCCTGGCGTGGGTGTGTTTTAGAAAGGGGTTGAATTGTCGCCGGGCTGGTTTCCTAACTAAATGTTCTTCTACTTGCTGGCCTATTAACATTACTTGGCCAGAAGTTGACACGTAAACTGACTTAAATATGCTGCAGAATGGAATTCCCTCGTGGAAGTATCTGTGGCATGGTTGCGTAGTGTCTGTCCCGGGCTGTTTGCTAAGCAGGCAAAGTAAGGTAAGTAAGTTTGCTTAATGGCACGGTAACATGCTGTGGATATCTCTATTTTGCGGCCACCAACTTTTTCTTCTTCTTCGGGCTATTGTTTAAAATGTACTGGCCTTTTCAATCCAATATTTTTATCAGGCTAAAATTCAAAAGGGGTGTGGTGTGTTCGGGCAGTTCCTTTTCGTCGCAGTAGGAGGGGCTGTGCCGATGTAAGAAATCATGACGTTTTAATGGTAAAACAGATACCCTGCTACGGTCCTTATTTGTGTGGTCACGAAATTAAAAGACGCCTGCTTCTTGGGAGAAAAGCAATGACATACCTAGACAACATCTCAAAAAGCAGAGACATCACCTTGCCGACAAAGGTCCGTAAGCAAAAACCACCTTTTAAAGAAACTGCTGTGCATTCATGTGGCTATACTTGAGTATTTATGATCAACTGGTCAAGAGATTTTTATTTAAGTTAGAACAGAGGTTGTCTAATATCAGGCCCAGTTTGAACCAGTGGATAACAGAGTTGTTTTGCTACAAACTGCTCTTTCAGAAAAGCAAGCTCATTAAGTTCCCCTCCCCCCCTGACCTTGAAAAGTGTTTGAAAATACAAAAACGCTTTAGAAAAGAGGCACATACATTTGAGATTCAAATGATTTGTCACCTGAGTTCTGGATCTCAGTGTCCAGTTTATCCCCATCAACCAAAGAAATAGAAGAAATGTATTCTTTAAATTACCGGTATAAAACAACATTCCGTGGAGCGTTATTTTTACTACATCTTTTGTAGATTCAATTTGGTTTTACTTATCACTGAAAAATCAGCTTCTATTGAAGATTTTTGTTTTTGTTTTCAATTTGGGCACAAGGAACATAAAGAGGAAAAAATATTGATTAGTTCTTCCAGAAGTGTACTGTACTAGATAAGGTAAACTTAAAATGTTTTACTGACTTGCTCATCCCAAAATATTTTTCTCTTGCTCAGCAAACCTAAGACATGGATATCATATTTGAGGATCCGTATTAGAAGCAATTATTCAGCAGATCACTGTAATTAAATTAAATTTATCCTGCAGAAATCCAGCGCTTAACAGCATATCTATTTTGAAAGCAATGCCAGCATGACATGCAAAGCAGACCAGAATGTGTTTTTGTGCATATGTTACATACCGTTCATTGTATTTTATATTGCCAATTGCGTTTTGTGTTTTTTTTTAAAAAAAAAGCAGATTTACTGCGGGGCAGGAATGTCCAAAGTCCATTTCAGGGGCCTAATCTGACCCGCCGGCCGGATCAATGGTTTAATCCGACCCCTGTGGCGGTTTATTTCCTGTGGTAAAATCCGAAAAAAAAACTTCAATCCTTAAAAAAAACTCAAGAACCTTTGGGTGAAAATCATAAAAAAGCTCAACAGGTTCATTTTTTATCATTATTTTAAAAAATTAATTTAATATTTAAATTTAACAAAACCTCAACAACTTCAATCCTAGAACCTTTGGGTGGAAATCGTAAAAAAAGCTAAACAAGTTCATTTTTTATCATTATTTTTAAAAATTAATTTAATTTTTAAATTTAAATTTAACAAAAGCTCAAAAACTTCAACAACTTTGGTTGGACCTCATGGCCCTTCACTTCATCCAATCTTGGCCCTCTTTGAAAAAGGTTTGGACACCCCTGCTGTAGGGTAAGGACTGATCAACGTCTGCCAGTTCATCGTCCCACATGGAAGTAGATCCTGGAGATGCTGAGGTTCTTCCCATAGCCTCTTTGCTCTGTAACCACCGCCTTGCCCATTCCCCCAGGGCCCCATTTGCACCCCTGCTCAGCTCAGCCAGAAGGATTTTGCATGTTTGGGAGCAGGAAAGTGAACAGGCAGCAAGCAGGAGGAGGAGGAAGAGGAGGACCTGCTCTGTGCAGGGGGATGGCAACGTGATGATGGCAATGGCCCATGACCAGGGCCAGCCCAAGACATTTCGGCACATGAGGTGAACCACAAAAGGGAGCTTCCCCTCCTTGCCAAGGAAGAAGGGGTGGATTCAGATCTACACCAGGCACCCCCAAACTGCGGCCCTCCAGATGTTTTGGACTACAACTCCCATGATCCCTAGCTAACAGGACCAGTGGTCAGGGATGATGGGAATTGTAGTCCAAGACATCTGGAGGGTCGGAGTTTGGGGGTGCCTGATCTACATCAAGAACAAGGGGAGGAGGGATTGCCTGCTGATCAAGATGACCGAGGTGTATCTCTACTGTCTGCACAACTAACAGAGCGACATCCCATCAAGACTTGTATTGGGATTTGCTGCCCCTGTGGATCCTGTTGCATGAGGCGGTCACCTCACCTTGCCTCACAGGTGGACCGCCCCGTTCTAAGACACTGCACTAGATCTTGCTTCCCCTCAGAGACGCAGCTCTTTGAAATTGGGCCCTTCTTCGTACGCCTCCTCTGTGAGAGGGTGGGTGGGCTTTACTACATGAGAACGGGCCTTTTCTGTGGTGGCTCCCCATTGGAAGAACGCTCTCCCGGGGGAAGCTCCCTGGCGTGGGTGTGTTTTAGAAAGGGGTTGAATTGTAGCCGGGCTGGTTTCCTAACTCAATGTTCTTCTACTTGCTGGCCTATTAACATTACTTGGCCAGAAGTTGACACGTAAACTGACTTAAATATGCTGCAGAACGGAATTCCCTCGTGGAAGTATCTGTGGCATGGTTGCGTAGTGTCTGTCCCGGGCTGTTTGCTAAGCAGGCAAAGTAAGGTAAGTAAGTTTGCTTAATGGCACGGTAACATGCTGTGGATATCTCTATTTTGCGGCCACCAACTTTTTCTTCTTCTTCGGGCTATTGTTTAAAATGTACTGGCCTTTTCAATCCAATATTTTTATCAGGCTAAAATTCAAAAGTGGTGTGGTGTGTTCGGGCAGTTCCTTTTCGTCGCAGTAGGAGGCGCTGTGCCGATGTAAGAAATCATGACGTTTTAATGGTAAAACAGATACCCTGCTACGGTCCTTATTTGTGTGGTCACGAAATTAAAAGACGCCTGCTTCTTGGGAGAAAAGCAATGACATACCTAGACAACATCTCAAAAAGCAGAGACATCACCTTGCCGACAAAGGTCCGTAAGCAAAAACCACCTTTTAAAGAAACTGCTGTGCATTCATGTGGCTATACTTGAGTATTTATGATCAACTGGTCAAGAGATTTTTATTTAAGTTAGAACAGAGGTTGTCTAATATCAGGCCCAGTTTGAACCAGTGGATAACAGAGTTGTTTTGCTACAAACTGCTCTTTCAGAAAAGCAAGCTCATTAAGTTCCCCTCCCCCCCTGACCTTGAAAAGTGTTTGAAAATACAAAAACGCTTTAGAAAAGAGGCACATACATTTGAGATTCAA
Organism: Darevskia mixta; assembly: GCA_034641385.1. NCBI lineage: Eukaryota > Metazoa > Chordata > Lepidosauria > Squamata > Lacertidae > Darevskia > Darevskia mixta. Next base: position 334,962 of record JAWWNH010000130.1, read on the forward strand.
ATGATTTGTCACCTGAGTTCTGGATCTCAGTGTCCAGTTTATCCCCATCAACCAAAGAAATAGAAGAAATGTATTCTTTAAATTACCGGTATAAAACAACATTCCGTGGAGCGTTATTTTTACTACATCTTTTGTAGATTCAATTTGGTTTTACTTATCACTGAAAAATCAGCTTCTATTGAAGATTTTTGTTTTTGTTTTCAATTTGGGCACAAGGAACATAAAGAGGAAAAAATATTGATTAGTTCTTCCAGAAGTGTACTGTACTAGATAAGGTAAACTTAAAATGTTTTACTGACTTGCTCATCCCAAAATATTTTTCTCTTGTTCAGCAAACCTAAGACATGGATATCATATTTGAGGATCCGTATTAGAAGCAATTATTCAGCAGATCACTGTAATTAAATTAAATTTATCCTGCAGAAATCCAGCGCTTAACAGCATATCTATTTTGAAAGCAATGCCAGCATGACATGCAAAGCAGACCAGAATGTGTTTTTGTGCATTTGTTACATCCCGTTCATCGTATTTTATCTTGCCAATTGCGTTTTGTGGTTTTTTGCAAAAAAAAGCAGATTTACTGCAGGGCAGGAATGTCCAAAGTCCATTTCGGGGGCCTAATCTGACCCGCCGGCCGGTTTAATGGTTTAATCCGACCCCTATGGCGGTTTATTTCCTGTGGTAAAATCCGAAAAAAACCAACTTCAATCCTAAAAAAAAGTTCAAGAACCTTTGGGTGAAAATCATAAAAAAAAGCTCAACAAGTTCATTTTTTATCATTATTTTTAAAAATTAATAAAAAATTTAAATTTAAATTTAACAAAAGCTCAACAACTTCAATCCTAGAACCTTTGGGTGGAAATCCTAAAAAAAGCTCAACAAGTTCATTTTCTTTCATTATTTTTAAAAATTAATTTAATTTTTAAATTTAAATTTAACAAACGCTCAACAACTTCAACAACTTTGGTTGGACCTCACGGCCCTTCACTTCAACAAATCTTGGCCCTCTTTGAAAAAAGTTTGGACACCCCTGCTGTCAAGTAAGGATTGGTCAACTTCTGCCAGCTCATCGTCCCACATGGAAGTAGATCCTGGAGATGCTGAGGTCGTTCCCAGAGCCTCTTTGCTCTGTAACCACCGCCTTGCCCATTCCCCCAGGGCCCCATTTGCACCCCTGCTCAGCTGAGCCAGAAGGATTTTGCATGTTTGGGAGCAGGAAAGTGAACAGGCAGCAAGCAGGAGGAGGAGGAAGAGGAGGACCTGCTCTGTGCAGGGGGATGGCAACGTGATGATGGCAATGGCCCATGACCAGGGCCAGCCCAAGACATTTCGGCACATGAGGTGAACCACAAAATGGAGCTTCCCCTCCTTGCCAAGGAAGAAGGGTTGAATTCAGATCTACACCAGGCACCCCCAAACTGCGCCCCTCCAGATGTTTTGGCCTACAACTCCCATGATCGCTAGCTAACAGGACCAGTGGTCAGGGATGATGGGGATTGTAGTCCAAGACCTCTGGAGGGCCGGAGTTAGGGGGTGCCTGATCTACATCAAGAACAAGGGGAGGAGGGATTGCCTGCTGATCAAGATGACCGAGGTGTATCTCTACTGTCCGCACAACTATGAGAGCGCCATCCCATCAAGACTTGCATTGGGATTTGCTGCCCCTGTGGATCCTGTTACATGAGGCGGTCACCTCACCTTGCCTCACAGGTGGACCGGCCCCGTTCTAAGACACTGCACTAGATCTTGCTTCCCCTCAGAGACGCAGCTCTTTGAAATTGGGCCCTTCTTCGCACGCCTCCTCCATAAGAGGGTGGATGGGCTTTACTACATGAGATTGGGCCTTTTCTGTGGTGGCTCCCCATTGGAAGAACGCTCTCTCTCCCCGGGGTGGGTGTGTTTTTGAAAGGGGTTGAATTGTGGCCGGGCTGGTTTCCTAACTCAATGTTCTTCTACTTGCTGGCCTATTAACATTACTTGGCAGGAAGTTGACACATAAACTGACTTAATTATGCTGCAGAACGGAATTCTCTCGTGGAAGATTCTGTGGCATGGTTGCGTAGTGCCTGTACCGGGCTGTTTGCTAAGCAGGCATGGATGTGGTTTGCTTACTGGATGGGCCGTTCCATGGTACGGTAACCTGCTGTGGATATCTCTATTTTGCGTCAACTCTTTCTTCTTCTTCGGGCTATTGTGTACAATGCAGTGGCCTTTTCAATCCAATATTTCTATCAGGCTAAAATTCAAAAAGGGTGTGGTGTGTTTGGGCAGTTCCTTTTCGTCGCAGTAGGAGGCGCTGTGCTGATGTAAGAAATCATGACGTTTTAACGGTAAAACAGATACCCTGCTACGGTCCTTATTTGTGTGGTCACGAAATTAAAAGACGCCTGCTTCTTGGGAGAAAAGCAATGACATACCTAGACAACATCTCAAAAAGCAGAGACATCACCTTGCCGACAAAGGTCCATAAACAAAAACCACCTTTTAAAGAAACTGCTGTGCATTCATGTGGCTATACTTGAGTATTTATGATCAACTGGTCAAGAGATTTTTATTTAAGTTAGAACAGAGGTTGTCTAATATCAGGCCCAGTTTGAATCAGTGGATAACAGAGTTGTTTTGCTACAAACTGCTCTTTCAGAAAAGCAAGCTCATTAAGTTCCCCTCCCCCCCTGACCTTGAAAAGTGTTTGAAAATACAAAAATGCTTTAGAAAAGAGGCACATACATTTGAGATTCAAATGATTTGTCACCTGAGTTCTGGATCTCATTGTCCAGTTTACCCCCATCAACCGAAGAAATGTATTCATTAAATTACCGGTATAAAACAACATTCCGTGGAGCGTTATTTTTACTACATCTTTTGTAGATTCAATTTGGTTTTACTTATCACTGAAAAATCAGCTTCTATTGAACATTTTTGTTTTTGTTTTCAATTTGGGCACAAGGAACATAAAGAGGAAAAAATATTGATTAATTCTTCCAGAATTCTTCAATCCTAGAACCTTTGGGTGGAAATCGTAAAAAAAGCTCAACAAGTTCATTTTCTTTCATTATTTTTAAAAATTAATTTAATTTTTAAATTTAAATTTAACAAACGCTCAACAACTTCAACAACTTTGGTTGGACCTCACGGCCCTTCACTTCATCAAATCTTGGCCCTCTTTGAAAAAAGTTTGGACACCCCTGCTGTCAAGTAAGGATTGGTCAACTTCTGCCAGCTCATCGTCCCACATGGAAGTAGATCCTGGAGATGCTGAGGTCGTTCCCAGAGCCTCTTTGCTCTGTAACCACCGCCTTGCCCATTCCCCCAGGGCCCCATTTGCACCCCTGCTCAGCTCAGCCAGAAGGATTTTGCATGTTTGGGAGCAGGAAAGTGAACAGGCAGCAAGCAGGAGGAGGAGGAAGAGGAGGACCTGCTCTGTGCAGGGGGATGGCAACGTGATGATGGCAATGGCCCATGACCAGGGCCAGCCCAAGACATTTCGGCACATGAGGTGAACCACAAAATGGAGCTTCCCCTCCTTGCCAAGGAAGAAGGGTTGAATTCAGATCTACACCAGGCACCCCCAAACTGCGGCCCTCCAGATGTTTTGGCCTACAACTCCCATGATCGCTAGCTAACAGGACCAGTGGTCAGGGATGATGGGAATTGTAGTCCAAGACATCTGGAGGGCCGGAGTTAGGGGGTGCCTGATCTACATCAAGAACAAGGGGAGGAGGGATTGCCTGCTGATCAAGATGACCGAGGTGTATCTCTACTGTCCGCACAACTATGAGAGCGCCATCCCATCAAGACTTGCATTGGGATTTGCTGCCCCTGTGGATCCTGTTACATGAGGCGGTCACCTCACCTTGCCTCACAGGAGGACCGGCCCCATTCTAAGACACTGCACTAGATCTTGCTTCCCCTCAGAGACGCAGCTCTTTGAAATTGGGCCCTTCTTCGTACGCCTCCTCTGTGAGAGGGTGGGTGGGCTTTACTAAATGAGAACAGGCCTTTTCTGTGGTGGCTCCCCATTGGAAGAACGCTCTCCCCGGGGAAGCTCCCTGGCGTGGGTGTGTTTTAGAAAGGGGTTGAATTGTCGCCGGGCTGGTTTCCTAACTAAATGTTCTTCTACTTGCTGGCCTATTAACATTACTTGGCCAGAAGTTGACACGTAAACTGACTTAAATATGCTGCAGAACGGAATTCCCTCGTGGAAGTATCTGTGGCATGGTTGCGTAGTGTCTGTCCCGGGCTGTTTGCTAAGCAGGCAAAGTAAGGTAAGTAAGTTTGCTTAATGGCACGGTAACATGCTGTGGATATCTCTATTTTGCGGCCACCAACTTTTTCTTCTTCTTCGGGCTATTGTTTAAAATGTACTGGCCTTTTCAATCCAATATTTTTATCAGGCTAAAATTCAAAAGGGGTGTGGTGTGTTCGGGCAGTTCCTTTTCGTCGCAGTAGGAGGCGCTGTGCCGATGTAAGAAATCATGACGTTTTAATGGTAAAACAGATACCCTGCTACGGTCCTTATTTGTGTGGTCACGAAATTAAAAGACGCCTGCTTCTTGGGAGAAAAGCAATGACATACCTAGACAACATCTCAAAAAGCAGAGACATCACCTTGCCGACAAAGGTCCGTAAGCAAAAACCACCTTTTAAAGAAACTGCTGTGCATTCATGTGGCTATACTTGAGTATTTATGATCAACTGGTCAAGAGATTTTTATTTAAGTTAGAACAGAGGTTGTCTAATATCAGGCCCAGTTTGAACCAGTGGATAACAGAGTTGTTTTGCTACAAACTGCTCTTTCAGAAAAGCAAGCTCATTAAGTTCCCCTCCCCCCCTGACCTTGAAAAGTGTTTGAAAATACAAAAACGCTTTAGAAAAGAGGCACATACATTTGAGATTCAAATGATTTGTCACCTGAGTTCTGGATCTCAGTGTCCAGTTTATCCCCATCAACCAAAGAAATAGAAGAAATGTATTCTTTAAATTACCGGTATAAAACAACATTCCGTGGAGCGTTATTTTTACTACATCTTTTGTAGATTCAATTTGGTTTTACTTATCACTGAAAAATCAGCTTCTATTGAAGATTTTTGTTTTTGTTTTCAATTTGGGCACAAGGAACATAAAGAGGAAAAAATATTGATTAGTTCTTCCAGAAGTGTACTGTACTAGATAAGGTAAACTTAAAATGTTTTACTGACTTGCTCATCCCAAAATATTTTTCTCTTGCTCAGCAAACCTAAGACATGGATATCATATTTGAGGATCCGTATTAGAAGCAATTATTCAGCAGATCACTGTAATTAAATTAAATTTATCCTGCAGAAATCCAGCGCTTAACAGCATATCTATTTTGAAAGCAATGCCAGCATGACATGCAAAGCAGACCAGAATGTGTTTTTGTGCATATGTTACATACCGTTCATTGTATTTTATATTGCCAATTGCGTTTTGTGTTTTTTTTTTAAAAAAAACGCAGATTTACTGCGGGGCAGGAATGTCCAAAGTCCATTTCAGGGGCCTAATCTGACCCGCCGGCCGGATCAATGGTTTAATCCGACCCCTGTGGCGGTTTATTTCCTGTGGTAAAATCCGGAAAAAAAACTTCAATCCTTAAAAAAAACTCAAGAACCTTTGGGTGAAAATCATAAAAAAGCTCAACAGGTTCATTTTTTATCATTATTTTAAAAAATTAATTTAATATTTAAATTTAACAAAACCTCAACAACTTCAATCCTAGAACCTTTGGGTGGAAATCGTAAAAAAAGCTAAACAAGTTCATTTTTTATCATTATTTTTAAAAATTAATTTAATTTTTAAATTTAAATTTAACAAAAGCTCAAAAACTTCAACAACTTTGGTTGGACCTCATGGCCCTTCACTTCATCCAATCTTGGCCCTCTTTGAAAAAGGTTTGGAAACCCCTGCTGTAGGGTAAGGACTGATCAACGTCTGCCAGTTCATCGTCCCACATGGAAGTAGATCCTGGAGATGCTGAGGTTCTTCCCATAGCCTCTTTGCTCTGTAACCACCGCCTTGCCCATTCCCCCAGGGCCCCATTTGCACCCCTGCTCAGCTCAGCCAGAAGGATTTTGCATGTTTGGGAGCAGGAAAGTGAACAGGCAGCAAGCAGGAGGAGGAGGAAGAGGAGGACCTGCTCTGTGCAGGGGGATGGCAACGTGATGATGGCAATGGCCCAGGACCAGGGCCAGCCCAAGACATTTCGGCACATGAGGTGAACCACAAAAGGGAGCTTCCCCTCCTTGCCAAGGAAGAAGGGGTGGATTCAGATCTACACCAGGCACCCCCAAACTGCGGCCCTCCAGATGTTTTGGACTACAACTCCCATGATCCCTAGCTAACAGGACCAGTGGTCAGGGATGATGGGAATTGTAGTCCAAGACATCTGGAGGGTCGGAGTTTGGGGGTGCCTGATCTACATCAAGAACAAGGGGAGGAGGGATTGCCTGCTGATCAAGATGACCGAGGTGTATCTCTACTGTCTGCACAACTAACAGAGCGACATCCCATCAAGACTTGTATTGGGATTTGCTGCCCCTGTGGATCCTGTTGCATGAGGCGGTCACCTCACCTTGCCTCACAGGTGGACCGCCCCGTTCTAAGACACTGCACTAGATCTTGCTTCCCCTCAGAGACGCAGCTCTTTGAAATTGGGCCCTTCTTCGTACGCCTCCTCTGTGAGAGGGTGGGTGGGCTTTACTACATGAGAACGGGCCTTTTCTGTGGTGGCTCCCCATTGGAAGAACGCTCTCCCGGGGGAAGCTCCCTGGCGTGGGTGTGTTTTAGAAAGGGGTTGAATTGTAGCCGGGCTGGTTTCCTAACTCAATGTTCTTCTACTTGCTGGCCTATTAACATTACTTGGCCAGAAGTTGACACGTAAACTGACTTAAATATGCTGCAGAACGGAATTCCCTCGTGGAAGTATCTGTGGCATGGTTGCGTAGTGTCTGTCCCGGGCTGTTTGCTAAGCAGGCAAAGTAAGGTAAGTAAGTTTGCTTAATGGCACGGTAACATGCTGTGGATATCTCTATTTTGCGGCCACCAACTTTTTCTTCTTCTTCGGGCTATTGTTTAAAATGTACTGGCCTTTTCAATCCAATATTTTTATCAGGCTAAAATTCAAAAGGGGTGTGGTGTGTTCGGGCAGTTCCTTTTCGTCGCAGTAGGAGGGGCTGTGCCGATGTAATAAATCATGACGTTTTAATGGTAAAACAGATACCCTGCTACGGTCCTTATTTGTGTGGTCACGAAATTAAAAGACGCCTGCTTCTTGGGAGAAAAGCAATGACATACCTAGACAACATCTCAAAAAGCAGAGACATCACCTTGCCGACAAAGGTCCGTAAGCAAAAACCACCTTTTAAAGAAACTGCTGTGCATTCATGTGGCTATACTTGAGTATTTATGATCAACTAACTGGTCAAGAGATTTTTATTTAAGTTAGAACAGAGGTTGTCTAATATCAGGCCCAGTTTGAACCAGTGGATAACAGAGTTGTTTTGCTACAAACTGCTCTTTCAGAAAAGCAAGCTCATTAAGTTCCCCTCCCCCCCTGACCTTGAAAAGTGTTTGAAAATACAAAAACGCTTTAGAAAAGAGGCACATACATTTGAGATTCAAATGATTTGTCACCTGAGTTCTGGATCTCAGTGTCCAGTTTATCCCCATCAACCAAAGAAATAGAAGAAATGTATTCTTTAAATTACCGGTATAAAACAACATTCCGTGGAGCGTTATTTTTACTACATCTTTTGTAGATTCAATTTGGTTTTACTTATCACTGAAAAATCAGCTTCTATTGAAGATTTTTGTTTTTGTTTTCAATTTGGGCACAAGGAACATAAAGAGGAAAAAATATTGATTAGTTCTTCCAGAAGTGTACTGTACTAGATAAGGTAAACTTAAAATGTTTTACTGACTTGCTCATCCCTAAATATTTTTCTCTTGTTCAGCAAACCTAAGACATGGATATCATATTTGAGGATCCGTATTAGAAGCAATTATTCAGCAGATCACTGTAATTAAATTAAATTTATCCTGCAGAAATCCAGCGCTTAACAGCATATCTATTTTGAAAGCAATGCCAGCATGACATGCAAAGCAGACCAGAATGTGTTTTTGTGCATTTGTTACATCCCGTTCATCGTATTTTATCTTGCCAATTGCGTTTTGTGGTTTTTTGCAAAAAAAAGCAGATTTACTGCAGGGCAGGAATGTCCAAAGTCCATTTCGGGGGCCTAATCTGACCCGCCGGCCGGTTTAATGGTTTAATCCGACCCCTATGGCGGTTTATTTCCTGTGGTAAAATCCGAAAAAAACCAACTTCAATCCTAAAAAAAAGTTCAAGAACCTTTGGGTGAAAATCATAAAAAAAAGCTCAACAAGTTCATTTTTTATCATTATTTTTAAAAATTAATAAAAAATTTAAATTTAAATTTAACAAAAGCTCAACAACTTCAATCCTAGAACCTTTGGGTGGAAATCCTAAAAAAAGCTCAACAAGTTCATTTTCTTTCATTATTTTTAAAAATTAATTTAATTTTTAAATTTAAATTTAACAAACGCTCAACAACTTCAACAACTTTGGTTGGACCTCACGGCCCTTCACTTCATCAAATCTTGGCCCTCTTTGAAAAAAGTTTGGACACCCCTGCTGTCAAGTAAGGATTGGTCAACTTCTGCCAGCTCATCGTCCCACATGGAAGTAGATCCTGGAGATGCTGAGGTCGTTCCCAGAGCCTCTTTGCTCTGTAACCACCGCCTTGCCCATTCCCCCAGGGCCCCATTTGCACCCCTGCTCAGCTGAGCCAGAAGGATTTTGCATGTTTGGGAGCAGGAAAGTGAACAGGCAGCAAGCAGGAGGAGGAGGAAGAGGAGGACCTGCTCTGTGCAGGGGGATGGCAACGTGATGATGGCAATGGCCCATGACCAGGGCCAGCCCAAGACATTTCGGCACATGAGGTGAACCACAAAATGGAGCTTCCCCTCCTTGCCAAGGAAGAAGGGTTGAATTCAGATCTACACCAGGCACCCCCAAACTGCGCCCCTCCAGATGTTTTGGCCTACAACTCCCATGATCGCTAGCTAACAGGACCAGTGGTCAGGGATGATGGGAATTGTAGTCCAAGACATCTGGAGGGCCGGAGTTAGGGGGTGCCTGATCTACATCAAGAACAAGGGGAGGAGGGATTGCCTGCTGATCAAGATGACCGAGGTGTATCTCTACTGTCCGCACAACTATGAGAGCGCCATCCCATAAAGACTTGCATTGGGATTTGCTGCCCCTGTGGATCCTGTTACATGAGGCGGTCACCTCACCTTGCCTCACAGGTGGACCGGCCCCGTTCTAAGACACTGCACTAGATCTTGCTTCCCCTCAGAGACGCAGCTCTTTGAAATTGGGCCCTTCTTCGCACGCCTCCTCCATAAGAGGGTGGATGGGCTTTACTACATGAGATCGGGCCTTTTCTGTGGTGGCTCCCCATTGGAAGAACGCTCTCTCTCCCCGGGGTGGGTGTGTTTTTGAAAGGGGTTGAATTGTGGCCGGGCTGCTTTCCTAACTCAATGTTCTTCTACTTGCTGGCCTATTAACATTACTTGGCAGGAAGTTGACACATAAACTGACTTAATTATGCTGCAGAACGGAATTCTCTCGTGGAAGATTCTGTGGCATGGTTGCGTAGTGCCTGTACCGGGCTGTTTGCTAAGCAGGCATGGATGTGGTTTGCTTACTGGATGGGCCGTTCCATGGTACGGTAACATGCTGTGAATATCTCTATTTTGCGTCAACTCTTTCTTCTTCTTCGGGCTATTGTGTACAATGCAGTGGCCTTTTCAATCCAATATTTCTATCAGGCTAAAATTCAAAAAGGGTGTGGTGTGTTTGGGCAGTTCCTTTTCGTCGCAGTAGGAGGCGCTGTGCTGATGTAAGAAATCATGACGTTTTAACGGTAAAACAGATACCCTGCTACGGTCCTTATTTGTGTGGTCACGAAATTAAAAGACGCCTGCTTCTTGGGAGAAAAGCAATGACATACCTAGACAACATCTCAAAAAGCAGAGACATCACCTTGCCGACAAAGGTCCATAAACAAAAACCACCTTTTAAAGAAACTGCTGTGCATTCATGTGGCTATACTTGAGTATTTATGATCAACTGGTCAAGAGATTTTTATTTAAGTTAGAACAGAGGTTGTCAAATATCAGGCCCAGTTTGAATCAGTGGATAACAGAGTTGTTTTGCTACAAACTGCTCTTTCAGAAAAGCAAGCTCATTAAGTTCCCCTCCCCCCCTGACCTTGAAAAGTGTTTGAAAATACAAAAACGCTTTAGAAAAGAGGCACATACATTTGAGATTCAAATGATTTGTCACCTGAGTTCTGGATCTCATTGTCCAGTTTACCCCCATCAACCAAAGAAATAGAAGAAATGTATTCATTAAATTACCGGTATAAAACAACATTCCGTGGAGCGTTATTTTTACTACATCTTTTGTAGATTCAATTTGGTTTTACTTATCACTGAAAAATCAGCTTCTATTGAACATTTTTGTTTTTGTTTTCAATTTGGGCACAAGGAACATAAAGAGGAAAAAATATTGATTAGTTCTTCCAGAAGTGTACTGTACTAGATAAGGTAAACTTAAAATGTTTTACTGACTTGCTCATCCCAAAATATTTTTCAATTGCTCAGCAAACCTAAGACATGGATATCATATTTGAGGATCCGTATTAGAAGCAATTATTCAGCAGATCACTGTAATTAAATTAAATTTATCCTGCAGAAATCCAGCGCTTAACAGCATATCTATTTTGAAAGCAATGCCACCATGACATGCAAAGCAGACCAGAATGTGGTTTTATGCATTTGTTACATACCGTTCATTGTATTTTATATTGCCAATTGCGTTTTGAGTTTTTTTGTAAAAAAAAGCAGATTTACTGCAGGGCAGGAATGTCCAAAGTCCATTTCGGGAGCTAATCTGACCCGCCGGCCGGTTTAATGGTTTAATCACACCCCTGTGGTGGTTTATTTCCTGTGGTAAAATCCGAAAAAAACCAACTTCAATCCTAAAAAAAAGTTCAAGAACCTTTGGGTGAAAATCATAAAAAAAAGCTCAACAAGTTCATTTTTTATCATTATTTTTAAAAATTAATAAAAATTTTAAATTTAAATTTAACAAAAGCTCAACAACTTCAATCCTAGAACCTTTGGGTGGAAATCATAAAAAAGCTAAACAAGTACATTTTTTATCATTATTTTTAAAATATAATTTAATTTTTAAATTTAAATTTAACAAAAGCTCAACAAATTCAACAACTTTGGTTGGACCTCATGGCCCTTCACTTCATCAAATCTTGCCACTCTTTGAAAAAGGTTTGGACACCCCTGCTGTCAGGTAAGGACTGGTCAACGTCTGCCAGCTCATCGTCCCACATGGAAGTAGATCCTGGAGATGCTGAGGTCGTTCCCAGAGCCTCTTTGCTCTGTAACCACCGCCTTGCCCATTCCCCCAGGGCCCCATTTGCACCCCTGCTCAGCTCAGCCAGAAGGATTTTGCATGTTTGGGAGCAGGAAAGTGAACAGGCAGCAAGCAGGAGGAGGAGGAAGAGGAGGACCTGCTCTGTGCAGGGGGATGGCAACGTGATGATGGCAATGGCCCATGACCAGGGCCAGCCCAAGACATTTCGGCACATGAGGTGAACCACAAAAGGGAGCTTCCCCTCCTTGCCAAGGAAGAAGGGGTGGATTCAGATCTACACCAGGCACCCCCAAACTGCGGCCCTCCAGATGTTTTGGCCTACAACTCCCATGATCCCTAGCTAACAGGACCAGTGGTCAGGGATGATGGGAATTGTAGTCCAAGACATCTGGAGGGCCGGAGTTTGGGGGTGCCTGATCTACATCAAGAACAAGGGGAGGAGGGATTGCCTGCTGATCAAGATGACCGAGGTGTATCTCTACTTTCCGCACAACTACAAGAGCGACATCCCATCAAGACTTGCATTGGGATTTGCTGCCCCTGTGGATCCTGTTGCATGAGGCGGTCACCTCACCTTGCCTCACAGGAGGACCGGCCCCATTCTAAGACACTGCACTAGATCTTGCTTCCCCTCAGAGACGCAGCTCTTTGAAATTGGGCCCTTCTTCGTACGCCTCCTCTGTGGGTGGGCTTTACTAAATGAGAACAGGCCTTTTCTGTGGTGGCTCCCCATTGGAAGAACGCTCTCCCGGGGGAAGCTCCCTGGCGTGGGTGTGTTTTAGAAAGGGGTTGAATTGTAGCCGGGCTGGTTTCCTAACTCAATGTTCTTCTACTTGCTGGCCTATTAACATTACTTGGCCAGAAGTTGACACGTAAACTGACTTAAATATGCTGCAGAACGGAATTCCCTCGTGGAAGTATCTGTGGCATGGTTGCGTAGTGTCTGTCCCGGGCTGTTTGCTAAGCAGGCAAAGTAAGGTAAGTAAGTTTGCTTAATGGCACGGTAACATGCTGTGGATATCTCTATTTTGCGGCCACCAACTTTTTCTTCTTCTTCGGGCTATTGTTTAAAATGTACTGGCCTTTTCAATCCAATATTTTTATCAGGCTAAAATTCAAAAGGGGTGTGGTGTGTTCGGGCAGTTCCTTTTCGTCGCAGTAGGAGGGGCTGTGCCGATGTAAGAAATCATGACGTTTTAACGGTAAAACAGATACCCTGCTACGGTCCTTATTTGTGTGGTCACGAAATTAAAAGACGCCTGCTTCTTGGGAGAAAAGCAATGACATACCTAGACAACATCTCAAAAAGCAGAGACATCACCTTGCCGACAAAGGTCCGTAAGCAAAAACCACCTTTTAAAGAAACTGCTGTGCATTCATGTGGCTATACTTGAGTATTTATGATCAACTGGTCAAGAGATTTTTATTTAAGTTAGAACAGAGGTTGTCTAATATCAGGCCCAGTTTGAACCAGTGGATAACAGAGTTGTTTTGCTACAAACTGCTCTTTCAGAAAAGCAAGCTCATTAAGTTCCCCTCCCCCCCTGACCTTGAAAAGTGTTTGAAAATACAAAAACGCTTTAGAAAAGAGGCACATACATTTGAGATTCAAATGATTTGTCACCTGAGTTCTGGATCTCAGTGTCCAGTTTATCCCCATCAACCAAAGAAATAGAAGAAATCTATTCTTTAAATTACCGGTATAAAACAACATTCCGTGGAGCGTTATTTTTACTACATCTTTTGTAGATTCAATTTGGTTTTACTTATCACTGAAAAATCAGCTTCTATTGAAGATTTTTGTTTTTGTTTTCAATTTGGGCACAAGGAACATAAAGAGGAAAAAATATTGATTAGTTCTTCCAGAAGTGTACTGTACTAGATAAGGTAAACTTAAAATGTTTTACTGACTTGCTCATCCCAAAATATTTTTCTCTTGTTCAGCAAACCTAAGACATGGATATCATATTTGAGGATCCGTATTAGAAGCAATTATTCAGCAGATCACTGTAATTAAATTAAATTTATCCTGCAGAAATCCAGCGCTTAACAGCATATCTATTTTGAAAGCAATGCCAGCATGACATGCAAAGCAGACCAGAATGTGTTTTTGTGCATTTGTTACATCCCGTTCATCGTATTTTATCTTGCCAATTGCGTTTTGTGGTTTTTTGCAAAAAAAAGCAGATTTACTGCAGGGCAGGAATGTCCAAAGTCCATTTCGGGACCTAATCTGACCCGCCGGCCGGTTTAATGGTTTAATCCGACCCCTATGGCGGTTTATTTCCTGTGGTAAAATCCGAAAAAAACCAACTTCAATCCTAAAAAAAAGTTCAAGAACCTTTGGGTGAAAATCATAAAAAAAAGCTCAACAAGTTCATTTTTTATCATTATTTTTAAAAATTAATAAAAAAATTAAATTTAAATTTAACAAAAGCTCAACAACTTCAATCCTAGAACCTTTGGGAGGAAATCGTAAAAAAAGCTCAACAAGTTCATTTTCTTTCATTATTTTTAAAAATTAATTTAATTTTTAAATTTAAATTTAACAAACGCTCAACAACTTCAACAACTTTGGTTGGACCTCACGGCCCTTCACTTCATCAAATCTTGGCCCTCTTTGAAAAAAGTTTGGACACCCCTGCTGTCAAGTAAGGATTGGTCAACTTCTGCCAGCTCATCGTCCCACATGGAAGTAGATCCTGGAGATGCTGAGGTCGTTCCCAGAGCCTCTTTGCTCTGTAACCACCGCCTTGCCCATTCCCCCAGGGCCCCATTTGCACCCCTGCTCAGCTCAGCCAGAAGGATTTTGCATGTTTGGGAGCAGGAAAGTGAACAGGCAGCAAGCAGGAGGAGGAGGAAGAGGAGGACCTGCTCTGTGCAGGGGGATGGCAACGTGATGATGGCAATGGCCCATGACCAGGGCCAGCCCAAGACATTTCGGCACATGAGGTGAACCACAAAATGGAGCTTCCCCTCCTTGCCAAGGAAGAAGGGTTGAATTCAGATCTACACCAGGCACCCCCAAACTGCGCCCCTCCAGATGTTTTGGCCTACAACTCCCATGATCGCTAGCTAACAGGACCAGTGGTCAGGGATGATGGGGATTGTAGTCCAAGACCTCTGGAGGGCCGGAGTTAGGGGGTGCCTGATCTACATCAAGAACAAGGGGAGGAGGGATTGCCTGCTGATCAAGATGACCGAGGTGTATCTCTACTGTCCGCACAACTATGAGAGCGCCATCCCATCAAGACTTGCATTGGGATTTGCTGCCCCTGTGGATCCTGTTACATGAGGCGGTCACCTCACCTTGCCTCACAGGTGGACCGGCCCCGTTCTAAGACACTGCACTAGATCTTGCTTCCCCTCAGAGACGCAGCTCTTTGAAATTGGGCCCTTCTTCGCACGCCTCCTCCATAAGAGGGTGGATGGGCTTTACTACATGAGATCGGGCCTTTTCTGTGGTGGCTCCCCATTGGAAGAACGCTCTCTCTCCCCGGGGTGGGTGTGTTTTTGAAAGGGGTTGAATTGTGGCTGGGCTGGTTTCCTAACTCAATGTTCTTCTACTTGCTGGCCTATTAACATTACTTGGCAGGAAGTTGACACATAAACTGACTTAATTATGCTGCAGAACGGAATTCTCTCGTGGAAGATTCTGTGGCATGGTTGCGTAGTGCCTGTACCGGGCTGTTTGCTAAGCAGGCATGGATGTGGTTTGCTTACTGGATGGGCCGTTCCATGGTACGGTAACATGCTGTAGATATCTCTATTTTGCGTCAACTCTTTCTTCTTCTTCGGGCTATTGTGTACAATGCAGTGGCCTTTTCAATCCAATATTTCTATCAGGCTAAAATTCAAAAAGGGTGTGGTGTGTTTGGGCAGTTCCTTTTCGTCGCAGTAGGAGGCGCTGTGCCGATGTAAGAAACCATGACGTTTTAACGGTAAAACAGATACCCTGCTACGGTCCTTATTTGTGTGGTCACGAAATTAAAAGACGCCTGCTTCTTGGGAGAAAAGCAATGACATACCTAGACAACATCTCAAAAAGCAGAGACATCACCTTGCCGACAAAGGTCCATAAACAAAAACCACCTTTTAAAGAAACTGCTGTGCATTCATGTGGCTATACTTGAGTATTTATGATCAACTGGTCAAGAGATTTTTATTTAAGTTAGAACAGAGGTTGTCAAATATCAGGCCCAGTTTGAATCAGTGGATAACAGAGTTGTTTTGCTACAAACTGCTCTTTCAGAAAAGCAAGCTCATTAAGTTCCCCTCCCCCCCTGACCTTGAAAAGTGTTTGAAAATACAAAAACGCTTTAGAAAAGAGGCACATACATATGAGATTCAAATGATTTGTCACCTGAGTTCTGGATCTCATTGTCCAGTTTACCCCCATCAACCAAAGAAATAGAAGAAATGTATTCATTAAATTACCGGTATAAAACAACATTCCGTGGAGCGTTATTTTTACTACATCTTTTGTAGATTCAATTTGGTTTTACTTATCACTGAAAAATCAGCTTCTATTGAAGATTTTTGTTTTTGTTTTCAATTTGGGCACAAGGAACATAAAGAGGAAAAAATATTGATTAGTTCTTCCAGAAGTGTACTGTACTAGATAAGGTAAACTTAAAATGTTTTACTGACTTGCTCATCCCAAAATATTTTTCTCTTGCTCAGCAAACCTAAGACATGGATATCATATTTGAGGATCCGTATTAGAAGCAATTATTCAGCAGATCACTGTAATTAAATTAAATTTATCCTGCAGAAATCCACCGCTTAACAGCATATCTATTTTGAAAGCAATGCCAGCATGACATGCAAAGCAGACCAGAATGTGTTTTTGTGCATATGTTACATACCGTTCATTGTATTTTATATTGCCAATTGCGTTTTGTTTTTGTTTTTTTTAAAAAAAAGCAGATTTACTGCGGGGCAGGAATGTCCAAAGTCCATTTCAGGGGCCTAATCTGACCCGCCGGCCGGATTAATGGTTTAATCCGACCCCTGTGGCGGTTTATTTCCTGTGGTAAAATCCGGAAAAAAAACTTCAATCCTTAAAAAAAAGCTCAAGAACCTTTGGGTGAAAATCATAAAAAAAGCTCAACAGGTTCATTTTTTATCATTATTTTAAAAAATTAATTTAATTTTTAAATTTAAATTTAACAAAACCTCAACAACTTCAATCCTAGAACCTTTGGGTGGAAATCGTAAAAAAAAGCTAAACAAGTT
This sequence comes from Darevskia mixta, assembly GCA_034641385.1. NCBI lineage: Eukaryota > Metazoa > Chordata > Lepidosauria > Squamata > Lacertidae > Darevskia > Darevskia mixta. The sequence goes on from JAWWNH010000130.1 coordinate 351,700, forward strand.
CATTTTTTATCATTATTTTTAAAAATTAATTTAATTTTTAAATTTAAATTTAACAAAAGCTCAAAAACTTCAACAACTTTGGTTGGACCTCATGGCCCTTCACTTCATCCAATCTTGGCCCTCTTTGAAAAAGGTTTGGACACCCCTGCTGTAGGGTAAGGACTGATCAACTTCTGCCAGCTCATCGTCCCACATGGAAGTAGATCCTGGAGATGCTGAGGTTCTTCCCATAGCCTCTTTGCTCTGTAACCACCGCCTTGCCCATTCCCCCAGGGCCCCATTTGCACCCCTGCTCAGCTCAGCCAGAAGGATTTTGCATGTTTGGGAGCAGGAAAGTGAACAGGCAGCAAGCAGGAGGAGGAGGAAGAGGAGGACCTGCTCTGTGCAGGGGGATGGCAACGTGATGATGGCAATGGCCCATGACCAGGGCCAGCCCAAGACATTTCGGCACATGAGGTGAACCACAAAATGGAGCTTCCCCTCCTTGCCAAGGAATAAGGGGTGGATTCAGATCTACACCAGGCACCCCCAAACTGCGGGCCTCCAGATGTTTTGGCCTACAACTCCCATGATCCCTAGCTAACAGGACCAGTGGTCAGGGATGATGGGAATTGTAGTCCAAGACATCTGGAGGGTCGGAGTTTGGGGGTGCCTGATCTACATCAAGAACAAGGGGAGGAGGGATTGCCTGCTGATCAAGATGACCGAGGTGTATCTCTACTGTCTGCACAACTAACAGAGCGACATCCCATCAAGACTTGTATTGGGATTTGCTGCCCCTGTGGATCCTGTTGCATGAGGCGGTCACCTCACCTTGCCTCACAGGTGGACCGCCCCGTTCTAAGACACTGCACTAGATCTTGCTTCCCCTCAGAGACGCAGCTCTTTGAAATTGGGCCCTTCTTCGTACGCCTCCTCTGTGAGAGGGTGGGTGGGCTTTACTACATGAGAACGGGCCTTTTCTGTGGTGGCTCCCCATTGGAAGAACGCTCTCCCCGGGAAAGCTCCCTGGGGTGGGTGTGTTTTGGAAAGGGGTTGAATTGTGGCCGGGCTGGTTTCCTAACTAAATGTTCTTCTACTTGCTGGCCTATTAACATTACTTGGCCAGAAGTTGACACGTAAACGGACTTAAATATGCTGCAGAACGGAATTCCCTCGTGGAAGTATCTGTGGCATGGTTGCGTAGTGTCTGTCCCGGGCTGTTTGCTAAGCAGGCAAAGTAAGGTAAGTAGTTAACCTGCTGTGGATATCTCTATTTTGCGGCAACTCTTTCTTCTTCTTCGGGCTATTGTGTACAATGCAGTGGTCTTTTCAATCCAATATTTTTATCAGGCTAAAATTCAAAAAGGGTGTGGTGTGTTCGGGCAGTTCCTTTTCGTCGCAGTAGGAGGCGCTGTGCCGATGTAAGAAATCATGACGTTTTAACGGTAAAACAGATACCCTGCTACGGTCCTTATTTGTGTGGTCACGAAATTAAAAGACGCCTGCTTCTTGGGAGAAAAGTAATGACATACCTAGACAACATCTCAAAAAGCAGAGACATCACCTTGCCAACAAAGGTCTGTAAGCAAAAACCACCTTTTAAAGAAACTGCTGTACATTCATGTGGCTATACTTGAGTATTTATGATCAACTGGTCAAGAGATTTTTATTTAAGTTAGAACAGAGGTTGTCAAATATCAGGCCCAGTTTGAACCAGTGGATAACAGACTTGTTTTGCTACAAACTGCTCTTTCAGAAAAGCAAGCTCATTAAGTTCCCCTCCCCCCCTGACCTTGAAAAGTGTTTGAAAATACAAAAACGCTTTAGAAAAGAGGCACATACATTTGAGATTCAAATGATTTGTCACCTGAGTTCTGGATCTCATTGTCCAGTTTACCCCATCAACCAAAGAAATAGAAGAAATGTATTCTTTAAATTACCGGTATAAAATAACATTCCGTGGAGCGTTATTTTTACTACATCTTTTGTAGATTCAATTTGGTTTTACTTATCACTGAAAAATCAGCTTCTATTGAAGATTTTTGTTTTTGTTTTCAATTTTGGCACAAGGAACATAAACAGGAAAAAATTAGTTCTTCCAGAAGTGTACTGTACTAGATAAGGTAAACTTAAAATGTTTTACTGACTTGCTCATCCCAAAATATTTTTCTCTTGCTCAGCAAACCTAAGACATGGATATCATATTTGAGGATCCGTATTAGAAGCAATTATTCAGCAGATCACTGTAATTAAATTAAATTTCTCCTGCAGAAATCCAGCGCTTAACAGCATATCTGTTTTGAAAGCAATGCCAGCATGACATGCAAAGGAGACCCGAATGTGTTTTTGTGCATTTGTTACATACCGTTCATTGTATTTTATATTGCAAATTTCGTTTTGTGTTTTTCTGCAAAAAAAAAGCAGATTTACTGCAGGGCAGGAATGCCCAAAGTCCATTTCGGGGGCCCAATCTGACCCGCCCGCCTGTTTAATGGTTTAATCCGACCCCTGTGGCGGGTTATTTCCTGTGGTAAAATCCGAAAAAAACAACTTCAATCCTAAAAAAAGCTCAAGAACCTTTGGCTGAAAATCGTTAAAAAAAGCTCAACAAGTTCATTTTTTATTATTATTTTTAAAAATTAATTAAATTTTTAAATTTAAATTTAACAAAAGCTTGTGAACCACAAAAGGGAGCTTCCCCTCCTTGCCAAGGAAGAAGGGGTGGATTCAGATCTACACCAGGCACTCCCAAACTGCGGCCCTCCAGATGTTTTGGCCTAAAACTCCCATGATCCCTAGCTTACAGTACCAGTGGTCAAGGATGATGGGAATTGTAGTCCAAAACATCTGGAGGGCCGGAGTTTGAGGGTGCCTGATCTACATCAAGAACAAGGGGAGGAGGGATTGCCTGCTGATCAAGATGACCGAGGTGTATCTCCACTGTCCGCACAACTACGAGAGCGCCATCCCATCAAGACTTGGATTGGGATTTGCTGCCCCTGTGGATCCTGTTACATGAGGCGGTCACCTCACCTTGCCTCACAGGTGGACCGGCCCCGTTCTAAGACACTGCATTAGATCTTGCTTCCCCTCAGAGACGCAGCTCTTTGAAATTGCGCCCTTCTTCGCACGCCTCCTCCGTGAGAGGGTGGATGGGCTTTACTACATGAGAACGGGCCTTTTCTGTGGTGGCTCCCCATTGGAAGAACGCTCTCCCCGGGGAAGCTCCCTGGGGTGGGTGTGTTTTGGAAAGGAGTTGAATTGTGGCCGGGCTGGTTTCCTAACTAAATGTACTTCTACTTGCTGTGCTATTAACGTTACTTGGCAGGAAGTTGACACGTAAACGGACTTAAATATGCTGCAGAACGGAATTCTCTCGTGGAAGTATCTGTGGCATGGTTGCGTAGTGCCTGTCCCGGGCTGTTTGCTAAGCAGGCATGGACGTGGTTTGCTTACTGGATGGGCCGTTCCATGGCACGGTAACATGCTGTGGATATCTCTATTTTGCGGCCACCAACTTTTTCTTCTTCTTCGGGCTATTGTTTAAAATGTACTGGCCTTTTCAATCCAATACTTTTATCAGGCTAAAATTCAAAAGTGGTGTGGTGTGTTCGGGCAGTTCCTTTTCGTCGCAGTAGGAGGCGCTGTGCCGATGGAAGAAATCATGACTTTTTAACGGTAAAACAGGTACCCTGCTACGGTCCTTATTTGTGTGGTCACGAAATTAAAAGACGCCTGCTTCTTGGGAGAAAAGCAATGACATACCTAGACAACATCTCAAAAAGCAGAGACATCACCTTGCCGACAAAGGTCCGTAAGCAAAAACCACCTTTTAAAGAAACTGCTGTGCATTCATGTGGCTATACTTGAGTATTTATGATCAACTGGTCAAGAGATTTTTATTTAAGTTAGAACAGAGGTTGTCAAATATCAGGCCCAGTTTGAATCAGTGGATAACAGACTTGTTTTGCTACAAACTGCTCTTTCAGAAAAGCAACTCATTAAGTTCCCCTCCCCCCCTGACCTTGAAAAGTGTTTGAAAATACAAAAACGCTTTAGAAAAGAGGCACATACATTTGAGATTCAAATGATTTGTCACCTGAGTTCTGGATCTCATTGTCCAGTTTACCCCATCAACCAAAGAAATAGAAGAAATGTATTCATTAAATTACCGGTATAAAACAACATTCCGTGGAGCGTTATTTTTACTACATCTTTTGTAGATTCAATTTGGTTTTACTTATCACTGAAAAATCAGCTTCTATTGAAGATTTTTGTTTTTGTTTTCAATTTGGGCACAAGGAACATAAACAGGAAAAAATATTGATTAGTTCTTCCAGAAGTGTACTGTACTAGATAAGGTAAACTTAAAATGTTTTACTGACTTGCTCATCCCAAAATATTTTTCTCTTGTTCAGCAAACCTAAGACATGGATATCATATTTGAGGATCCGTATTAGAAGCAATTATTCAGCAGATCACTGTAATTAAATTAAATTTATCCTGCAGAAATCCAGCACTTAACAGCATATCTATTTTGAAAGCAATGCCAGCATGACATGCAAAGCAGACCAGAATGTGTTTTTGTGCATTTGTTACATCCCGTTCATCGTATTTTATCTTGCCAATTGCGTTTTGTGGTTTTTTGCAAAAAAAAGCAGATTTACTGCAGGGCAGGAATGTCCAAAGTCCATTTCGGGACCTAATCTGACCCGCCGGCCGGTTTAATGGTTTAATCCGACCCCTATGGCGGTTTATTTCCTGTGGTAAAATCCGAAAAAAACCAACTTCAATCCTAAAAAAAAGTTCAAGAACCTTTGGGTGAAAATCATAAAAAAAGCTCAACAAGTTCATTTTTTATCATTATTATTAAAAATTAATAAAAAATTTAAATTTGAATTTAACAAAAGCTCAACAACTTCAATCCTAGAACCTTTGGGTGGAAATCGTAAAAAAAGCTCAACAAGTTCATTTTCTTTCATTATTTTTAAAAATTAATTTAATTTTTAAATTTAAATTTAACAAACGCTCAACAACTTCAACAACTTTGGTTGGATCTCATGGCCCTTCACTTCATCAAATCTTGGCCCTCTTTGAAAAAAGTTTGGACACCCCTGCTGTCAAGTAAGGATTGGTCAACTTCTGCCAGCTCATCGTCCCACATGGAAGTAGATCCTGGAGATGCTGAGGTCGTTCCCAGAGCCTCTTTGCTCTGTAACCACCGCCTTGCCCATTCCCCCAGGGCCCCATTTGCACCCCTGCTCAGCTCACCCAGAAGGATTTGGCATGTTTGGGAGAAGGAAAGTGAACAGGCAGCAAGCAGGAGGAGGAGGAAGAGGAGGACCTGCTCTGTGCAGGGGGATGGCAACGTGATGATGGCAATGGCCCATGACCAGGGCCAGCCCAAGACATTTCGGCACATGAGGTGAACCACAAAATGGAGCTTCCCCTCCTTGCCAAGGAAGAAGGGTTGAATTCAGATCTACACCAGGCACCCCCAAACTGCGGCCCTCCAGATGTTTTGGCCTACAACTCCCATGATCGCTAGCTAACAGGACCAGTGGTCAGGGATGATGGGAATTGTAGTCCAAGACATCTGGAGGGCCGGAGTTAGGGGGTGCCTGATCTACATCAAGAACAAGGGGAGGAGGGATTGCCTGCTGATCAAGATGACCGAGGTGTATCTCTACTGTCCGCACAACTATGAGAGCGCCATCCCATAAAGACTTGCATTGGGATTTGCTGCCCCTGTGGATCCTGTTACATGAGGCGGTCACCTCACCTTGCCTCACAGGTGGACCGGCCCCGTTCTAAGACACTGCACTAGATCTTGCTTCCCCTCAGAGACGCAGCTCTTTGAAATTGGGCCCTTCTTCGCACGCCTCCTCCATAAGAGGGTGGATGGGCTTTACTACATGAGATCGGGCCTTTTCTGTGGTGGCTCCCCATTGGAAGAACGCTCTCTCTCCCCGGGGTGGGTGTGTTTTTGAAAGGGGTTGAATTGTGGCCGGGCTGCTTTCCTAACTCAATGTTCTTCTACTTGCTGGCCTATTAACATTACTTGGCCAGAAGTTGACACATAAACTGACTTAATTATGCTGCAGAACGGAATTCTCTCGTGGAAGATTCTGTGGCATGGTTGCGTAGTGCCTGTACCGGGCTGTTTGCTAAGCAGGCATGGACGTGGTTTGCTTACTGGATGGGCCGTTCCATGGTACGGTAACATGCTGTGGATATCTCTATTTTGCGTCAACTCTTTCTTCTTCTTCGGGCTATTGTGTACAATGCAGTGGCCTTTTCAATCCAATATTTCTATCAGGCTAAAATTCAAAAAGGGTGTGGTGTGTTTGGGCAGTTCCTTTTCTTCGCAGTAGGAGGCGCTGTGCCGATGTAAGAAATCATGACGTTTTAACGGTAAAACAGATACCCTGCTACGGTCCTTATTTGTGTGGTCACGAAATTAAAAGACGCCTGCTTCTTGGGAGAAAAGCAATGACATACCTAGACAACATCTCAAAAAGCAGAGACATCACCTTGCCGACAAAGGTCCATAAACAAAAACCACCTTTTAAAGAAACTGCTGTGCATTCATGTGGCTATACTTGAGTATTTATGATCAACTGGTCAAGAGATTTTTATTTAAGTTAGAACAGAGGTTGTCAAATATCAGGCCCAGTTTGAATCAGTGGATAACAGAGTTGTTTTGCTACAAACTGCTCTTTCAGAAAAGCAAGCTCATTAAGTTCCCCTCCCCCCCTGACCTTGAAAAGTGTTTGAAAATACAAAAACGCTTTAGAAAAGAGGCACATACATATGAGATTCAAATGATTTGTCACCTGAGTTCTGGATCTCATTGTCCAGTTTACCCCATCAACCAAAGAAATAGAAGAAATGTATTCATTAAATTACCGGTATAAAACAACATTCCGTGGAGCGTTATTTTGACTACATCTTTTGTAGATTCAATTTGGTTTTACTTATCACTGAAAAATCAGCTTCTATTGAAGATTTTTGTTTTTGTTTTCAATTTGGGCACAAGGAACATAAAGAGGAAAAAATATTGATTAGTTGTTCCAGAAGTGTACTGTACTAGATAAGGTGAACTTAAAATGTTTTACTGACTTGCTCATCCCAAAATATTTTTCTCTTGCTCAGCAAACCTAAGACATGGATATCATATTTGAGGATCCGTATTAGAAGCAATTATTCAGCAGATCACTGTAATTAAATTAAATTTATCCTGCAGAAATCCAGCGCTTAACAGCATATCTATTTTGAAAGCAATGCCAGCATGACATGCAAAGCAGACCAGAATGTGTTTTTGTGCATTTGTTTTTTTAAAAAATATTGATATTTATTAGTTTTCCACATAATCAGATTATTTACACATCAATTTTTCAACATAATTTCCATATGTATATATAGATGGTTTCACAATTATTTATTTATTCCAACCCCCCCAAAAAACACAAAAGACTTCCCCCACTTCCTTCTTCTGTTATGATTGTATAATATTCTTATTTTACACAGTTTATAACTTTCCTTATACAATAAATCATTCGACAAATGCTGTTGCATTTCCAACCTTTAAATAAACGTTCTGTGTTTTCACCTTATAACCTTCTTTGAATCTCCATACATTCAATTTATATCCAATATCTATGCCTTATGATTTAGTTATTCTTTTAGTAGCTGTTGACTATACATGTATTGTTCTTTCAATAAATTTTCAATAAAGAATTTTCTAATCCAGTTCTGAGACTCAGTTCATTCCGCCCGTATTTCATATTCCATATATCTTTGTAACATAAATCAAAAGTTTTCCCCATTCTTTTTCATAACGATCGTTGCCCTGTTGTCGGATTTTTGATGTTCATTTGGCTATCCCCATATACTCCACCATTTTTTGACGCCATTCCTCAGTCGTTGGCATTTGTTGCTGTTTCCACTCCATGGCTAATAATATTCTAGCCCCTGTTGTAGCGTACATGAATAGTTTTACATCATTTTTTTGTATATCCTCTCCCACCATTCCCAGCAAGAGTGCCTCCGGTGTTTTCTTAAAGTTGTCTCTGAGAATTATTTTAATTTCATTGTAAATATTTTCCCAATATTTCTTTACTTGGTCACAATGCCACCACATATGTATGAAATCTCCCTCCTTCTCTCTGCATTTCCAACATTTCTTGTCAACACCTTTGTACATTTTTGCTAATCTAGCAGGTGTGATATAGGGTACCACCTGTAGATCATCTTGTATATATTTTCTTTTAACAATGTGGAGGCCGTATATTTGATTCCCCAATTCCAAAGTTTGTGCCAATTTACATAATCGATATTGTGGCCTAAGTCAATTGCCCATTTTATCATTGCAGTCTTGATCTCTTCATCTTTGGTGTTCCACTCTAGTATGAATTCAAATATCTTGGATAAATTTTTTTTATGTTGTTACATATTACTGTTTTCTCTAAGATATTTTTGTCTTGTTCAAATCCTCTCAATTTTTTATCTTTCATAAATGTACTGTGTATTTGGTGGTGCTCCAGCCATCCTTGAAGTCTATCTTTGATTTCCTCATAGGGTCTCATACTCCATATATTATTTCGTTCAAGTTTTTGTGCATTTGATACATACCGTTGAATTGTAGATTCAATTTGGTTTTACTTATCACTGAAAAATCAGCTTCTATTGAAGATTTTTGTTTTTGTTTTCAATTTGGGCACAAGGAACATTAACAGGAAAAAATATTGATTACCGGTAGTTCTCCCAGAAGTAAAGTTACTGTACTAGATAAGGTGAACTTAAAATGTTTTACTGACTTGCTCATCCCAAAATATTTTTCTGTGGCCGGGCTGATTTCCTAACTAAATGTTCTTCTACTTGCTGTGCTCTTACCATTACTTTGCAGGACGTTGACACGTAAACTGACTTAAATATGCTGCAGAACGGAATTCTCTCGTGGAAGTATCTCTGGCATGGTTGCGTAGTACCTGTAACGGGCTGTTTGTTAAGCAGAGGGTGACTTCAAAGCAACCCATTACAACCTATTGCAGCCTAACAGGGTGGCCCCTCTGGGACTGGGCTGAGTTTGGCTACCCGGAGCTTAAATACATGACCCTTTCGAACACATACATTTCAAGAGGATCCCTAACTTGGCAGAGAGTGAAAAGACCTGAAATACAGGACAAACTGTATCAATACGGGACGAAATACGGGACAATCCTGTATTATACAGGACAGGTGACAACCCTAGGTAGGGGTGGCATGGGGGTTAAAGAAAGAAGCCAATCCAGCCAAGGGCCGTGCCTTCTCATTTCATTTCTCCATTTTCTCTAAAGCTGGACTGTTCCAATAGAACATGGCTTTAGCATTGCTCAGACTGGCGTTCTCAAATGGAGAGCAGCCAGCCACTATTTTTAGTTCCAATTCTCGTTACCTTGACACGGGCCATTGGTTCTCATGCCAATTACCATACAAGGCTATTACTGAGCCTGAGTTAATGCATTCTTCATTCTTGGTCCTTATAGGTGTTCCGCTCAAAGTCACATCGGTAGCCTTTGTTGCCGTCAGCAAAAGATGACTCCTTCTTATCTATACCATATTCCATTCAGGAGCAAGAAAAGGTACAAATCAGAATAAGGAAACCATAGGCTGCCCGCTCCTGACCCATCCTTCAAATATTAAGTCTCTAAAAACATTCCAGTGTGGGTTCCAGGATGGTGCTTTAAAAACAACCAAAACAATAGTATTTCCCAATACATTTTGGGCACCCGTTTTCTGTTTTACTTTCACGGTGGAAGGGAGCAGGGCTGCAGCCAGCAATGATTTAGCATGGTGGTTCGCCCTAAAAGGTGCTGCTTGTGAGATACACATGTTTTGATTCCGTGTGCTTGTCACAAACATACCCACTTGCCTCAGAGCGCCCTAACTTGCTACTGGTACATAGTTAAGTGGGTATTTACAAGCCTGCCTTAAGGGTAAAAACAAAATAAAATAAAAAAAATTCCTTCCAGTAGCACCTTAGAGACCAACTAAGTTTGTTCTTGGTATGAGCTTTCGTGTGCATGCACACTTCTTCAGATACACTGAAACAGGAGTCACCTGTGTACTTCTTCAGTGTATCTGAAGAAGTGTGCATGCACACGAAAGCTCATACCAAGAACAAACTTAGTTGGTCTCTAAGGTGCTACTGGAAGGAATTTTTTTTATTTTATTTTGTTTTGACTATGACAGACCAACACGGCTATCTACCTTTGCCTTAAGGGTAGTTTCTTTCACAATCTAGCCCATTAGACTAATTTTCATAGGGGTAGCCTTGTTAGTCTCTTGCAGCAAAAACAATAGTCTTGTGACACTTTAAAGTCTAAACATTTATTACCGGTATCTAAAATTTTATCACTTTAAAGTCTTTTTCTTTCAAGGATTAATGTCAGCTTCGTCAAGTGTGCAAAGTGATGTCCTGTGGGTTTAGAAGCAATACACAGCTCAAATACACAGAGCTATCACCTCACACCAGTTGGGTTAGAAGCCAGGAGGAAGAAATTATGGGACACAGAGAGAGCAGGAGGCAGAGAAATGGCTGGTGTCTGTTTGAATCAAACGCTGCGCTTAGGGAGGAGGCAAGACCCTCTTGGGATGTGACTGCTCTGCACTCTCCATCTAGGCTTAGGTTGTATATATATGGAATTAAACCATATATCATAAAGACACCACAGTCTCCACTGTGTGTCATTTCCAAAAGGAAACACAGACCCTGGAGAAGTGCCTGGGACCCCTGGAATTTGACACCACTCAGAGATTGGGGTGGCATGAAACACTATTATGTGGCTGTTGTTGCTCCACTTCACTCATTTATGCCAGACCTTCCAAGTTTCCTTATTTTCCAGGCACAGTCCTGGATTTACAGAATCTGATTTAATCCTAGAATGTCCCACTTTTCCTTTGGATGTCCCTATTTTCATTGGAGAAATGTAGGAGGGTGTGGAGTTATGCGACCCCTGAGCTAAGTAACTATACAACCTTTAGAAGACCTCTGAAGGCACCTCTGTATAGGGACGTTTTTTAACATCTAATATTTTATTATGTTTTTATATATGTTGGAAGCCGTCCAGAGTGGGTATGTTGTGTTACGAAGATGTTGGTTCTACCTATCCCTCCATTCAATACTGGGAGATTTGGCTGCAGTTTCCTTGTTCTTTGTTTACAATACTGGGTGGTTTATCCTTTTCTGTTGAAAACTAACACTGTAATTTTAATGGGCTTCCACATATAGATGTTTTCAATAGAACACCTGTCTTTTGAGGGAAAGTTGGAGGTGAATTTTACCTTGATTTTTTTTTTGGTCTGTTTAGTTTAATATATTAGTAGTACACATATGTTCACTAACACATGATATAAAAAATGTTGTTAGAAGCCCTACTACGGTAAATATACACATGTAAATAAAGAGTAATGGTACACCTCACCCAAACATACAAACAATATAAGAAGTAATGGTGTTTCCTGCTTGGCAGGGGGTTGGACTGGATGGCCCTTGTGGTCTCTTCCAACTCTATGATTCTATGATTCTAATGGATAATATATTTTTATTCTTGTTTAAACAAAATTAAACACACACACGCAACAGAAATAAAATTGAAATGCTTGAGTCTTAGTGAGGCATTTAATCATTAGCAGTATACAAAGAACACAACACTTGGGAAATCTAAGAAACCATGAATCCGAAAACCATGAATAAAAATCAGGAGAGACAATGCCATTCCTGCGGGTGGGGAAGCCCTGCGTATAGCCTGGGGCAGTACCTTCACTTCTCAGTGTCAGCTGTCATTTGTTTATTTAATAAAATGTATATACCTCTTCATCATAAAAAAACCTCAAAGTGGTTTACAAAAAGATAAACCAAGAAAATCAAGAAAAAAACACAACAGTACTTTAAAACATAAAAATGTTAAAATACTGAAACAGATTAAAACTACCGCAACTTTCTAAGCATCTAGGCAGGCTTGTCTAAGCAAGAATGTTTTTTAGCAGGTACTGTACTGGAAAGAGTACAGTGAAGGCGTCTCCTTGATCTCAATAGGCAGGGAGTTCCAAAGTAAACGGTTGAATTCTTACAAATGCGGAACAGATATTCTGTGGCAGCTGATTCTGCTGATAGGACCAATTGCAAGGAAAATGTTGGGGTAGGCTATTTGTTATTAAACACCCCAAATTCACCACACACTTTCGGATTTGAAAATAAGGGATTTTTCCAAACTTTCGGATTTGAAAATAAGGGATGCCGCGAGGGCGGTGCAATGGCACCAAGTAGCCTCGCCACCCTGCACTCCAGAGGCTGCGCGCGAACGGGTGAGCGAAAGAGCGAGCGCATAGACGGCAGGCAGGCTGTCTGTCTGGTTGGGCGTGAGGGTCTGGCTGCACAAGGCATGCAAGCTCCGCCCCCAGTCGGTCTCAGACTCCTTATTGGCAGCCGAGCAACGCAGCTGAGGAGCCTCCCTGGCCAGCAGGGAGGGAGAGGAGCTGCTTCCTTTGAAATCCGGGAAATTTAAGGGATATCAACAATCCGGGATAGCAGCGGGAAACGGCATTGGAATAAGGGAGTTTCCCGCAAAAAAGGGAGGGTTGACAGCTATGCCAATAACACAGGACCCCATTTTGCGTCACACGAAAGTTCTGCTGCTGCAGAGGCTCCTTTGCATAGCGCTCTAGGGTCAAGGGGACATGACATGCATTGATTTAAAACAAAAACAACCCCAGTTTTTGCACTTGGAATAGCTGTGTGTGTATGTGTTGCAGGGGATTAGAGCAGGGTGGGGAGCGGGGTCTGGGGGCGGGGAGCAGTTAACCCTTCCTCCCACGTTGGGCGTTGCAAGAACAGGATCCTGGACGTGGATGAGCCTGATCCTGCAAGGCTCTTCTTAGGCGTTTCTTTCCTGGAGAATCCCAGGGAGAACAGGCTCCCGATCGCGGCAGTGGAGAGCAAAGGAACTACACTCTTGCACTGGCGCTTGCAGCGGGGTGGGGGAAAGGCCTATTGCCGCCCCCTCCTGGCTGCAGTGTTACAGGCAGGCTCCTTTTCGCGGGGAAACCGGGACAAACCAGGAAGTCACGGCCGCGAACTACACGCCCCACAATGCACCGGGGGCGCAAGGGCCCGCCTCCTCCCTCCCGCGCTTACCGCCGGATTGGCCGGCTGTTTCCGGACGTGCGCGGCGCGACGAGCGGACTCCCGCGCCGCGCGTGCCTTTCCATTGGGCGGCGTGATCGAGAGCTCCGCCCCCCCGCCCTCCGCTCCGTTTGGCGGGAAAAGGCAGCGCGCTTTTGGCGCCAAAGTTGTGAGGTATCCGGAGGGGAAGGAGGACGGAGCCGGGCGGCAGGATGGCGGCGGCGGCGTTGGCGCTGGACGACGCGGAGCTGAGGGAGGCCCAGAGGGACTACCTGGACTTCCTGGACGACGAGGTGCGCGGGGGGAGGGGAAGGAGGGCGCGCCCGAGCATGTGCAGAGTGCAGTTTCGTGACTCCTTAGGATCAGAGCCTCGGCGCGCCTCGCTCCGTAAATTGAGTTCGTTGGAATCCCGATTGTGTGGGCGATGCCCCTCGGTGCCTATGGGAACCTCTTGCGTCCTCCTCGGGCCGAGCGAGGCAGCGAAGGGGCTGTGGCGGAAGGCCTGGGGGGTCCTGGGGGAAAGGCAGGCCTAGGTGGGGGGGGGGGTCTCCTGCGCCTCCAGGGAATAGAGCTCACGCTCATCCTGATGGTTCTACTACGTGGATATGCATATGTTTGTGTGTATGTGTATACACGTGTACAGGCATATAGTTGCGATTGTTTCTATTTTGGGGGATGTCACCCTGCATGATGCTGGAGTCCATTGCAATTCTTTTGGGGGGGAATCTTTATTAATTCTTCATTCATAATAAACAATAACATACAATACATTACATTACACTTAACACACCAAACAACCACAAACTACACACAAAAACGCTTGCAATTATTTCAAAATGAAAAGAAAAAAACAATACAAAAGTCAAATAAACTTAGTTAAATATAATTATCTACTTCCCTATTCCATCTCTCCTTTAATTCACAATATTGATGTTTTATTTGTCTACTTTAGCTCTGACACCTCTTATTCAATCAGAATTCTGTAACATTTCAATCTTATTCCTTATTGCTTCACTATACATGGTTTATAATCGTAAAACAAGAGTTACTCCAAAACGTACACCCTGGTCATGTCACACCTCTTTTAAATAGCATAAGAAACTCTTCCACTCTTCAATAAATTTGCTTCTCGGATTATCCTTTAGATTTTCTGAAAGGTCGGCAAGCTCAACATATTCTATAGTTTTAAGAAGCCATTCTTTCTTACTCGGAAGATTAGCACTCTTCCAATAAGAAGCCACCAAGATCCTTGCTGCAGCGGAGGTGTATAAAAAAAAGGTCTTAAATTTATTGGGTATATCCGGGGCTCCAGCAAAGACTGGGATCTGATCTTTGTTGCAGGAGGACCAGGGGATTTACCAGAGTAAAGTCCGGGACATGATTAGCGACAACCAGTACCGCCTGATTGTGAACATCAATGACCTCCGAAGAAAAAATGAGAAAAGAGCCAGTCGGTAAGTTACAGTTGCACTGGGTCACTGCGGATAGATAGATATAGCGCGTGTTTGTTTATGCTTTGGTTGAGATTCATGTATTGCGGTGGGGTTGGACTAGATGTCTCTAGGGGTCCCTTCCAACTCTTACCATTCCCCCTCCATTTTCTTTTGGTCAGCTACAGTACTTGTAAGCTCAGGAACATCTCACGGCCTCCTGTACAACTGTTTTTTTAAAATAAATAAATACAAATAGATCTGCTGTATGTAATGCAAAGCCTTAAACAATATGCACCACACTGGGATGGAATCAAAGAACTACATATGACAGCTACTTTTTAAAGAATAAGATGCTACTGTCAATGTGACTGATACAAAATGGTTTAAAATTGCCACAGTAAGAAACTTGTATATGTGGAATTAAATCTGGAGCAGGGTTTGAAAATCTAAAACAGCCCATTGAGTGGTAACACAATGTAAACAATAATCTCAAAAGAGGTGAAAAAGGAAGAGAAGGCTGTCTTAAGCGCTTTTCAGGAGCAATGGTTGCTGATTTCTCTGGCTCTTGTCATTGGAAAGCTTCCAGGTGTTGCATTTCTTAGCTAAGGCAGTCCATTATAGAATCGTGCAGTTGGAAGGACCCCTGAGGACCCTCCCCCTGCAATGTCCAACCCCCTGCAGTGCAGGAATATCAACTAGATCATATATGAGAACCAGGTGTCTCCCATCTTATATCGTATTTATGCAGCTGGTTCTTCCTGCCTAAGTGTTATGAAGATTTAGCATACGTAGAGCAAAATGGCAGAAGTTGATATAGTTTCCATATAGGAAGAAAGAACCGTCTGGGCACAGAGATGGGAAAGGGGAGGAAGACCAATAAGCATCCCTTAGAAGACCAGGGATCTTCTGTCTCCCTTCCCCTGGAAGAACTGACGTCTTGGTAGGGGCTGACATGGCATTAGGGATTTTGACACCAGAGTCTTGTTCATCTTTGCTCCAGTTTGCTGAACAGTGCCTTTGAGGAGATGGTGGCTTTCCAGCGTGCCCTGAAGGACTTGGTTGCTTCCGTTGATGCCACCTATTCCAAGCAGTATGAAGATTTTTACATTGGGCTTGAGGGAAGCTTTGGATCTAAACATGTGACACCGCGGACGTTGACATCCCACTTTCTCAGCTGCATTGTCTGTGTGGAGGGTATTGTAACAAAATGTGAGTGAAGAGACAAAGTGAGGACAGCTTTTAATATTGCATGGATGGGAATGTAGTGGGACCAATGGTAGTCTTCTCAAGCACTTAAGGCCCTCTCATGAATTCTCTGCGAAAACATGTACCATCAGTGGTCTAAGTAAATGACTCTGCAGGGCAAAGCCAAGTGTGGCATAATGGATATAGTGAGCCTATTTGGGTGTTGCCATGAGGTATAGAGAAAACATGGGGGGAGGCAGTGGCAATGAGTATGCTGCCCACAGGCCTCAACTTGCAGAGGACAACTGTGTGAAGTAGGGAGCTTCTTGTATCCATGGGTTCCACAATGCTCAGGGAGCCTCCTTGGATGCCAGACTGAAGAGGGCAAGGGCGCAGTGGTCACACAACCCCTCCTTGTTTTTTCCTGTGTGTTTTTATGCGCCTTGTGGTAATACCTGTATAGGTCTTACGTATTTGGGTGGAAGTAAATGTTACTTTGGCAAATGCCTTTTTGACTGGGGTGGGGCCACTCACAAAGGAAGATGGGTGGCTGGGGGTGGGGTGCTCTCCAGCGTTGTTTGTCTCTTGATGCTGTAGGAGAGGACATTTGTGTGGAAACAGTGGTACGGGGAGGAGGCCAGGAGCAGCAGAATCTTCCCCTAGCCAGCTTGGAGACTTGTCAGTCTAGCTGTGGGATTTCTTCCAGTTTTTGCATTAGCTGGAAGAGAGACAGTGTAGGAATCTGACAAGGAATTGAGAATGTTGAAGCACATTCTGAATAAGAACGTACATGAGCTCTGATGTTGGTCATGGCTATTCCTGGGGAGTAAGGAAGCACCTGTGGGAAATAGATTTCCTTTGGGGTCGGTTACAACATGTTTAAACAAGTATTTGGCTGTAGCCCTGGACAGAATCAGGCTTTTAATGTAACACAGTCGAAAAGTTATGCTCTGAAATGGAAACTTGGAATTTCACTTGCGAATGTCTGGGGTGAATGGTGTTTATGCAACATCTATTTTTTTCAGAGTATTGTGACCTAAAACAAAATTAAAGGCTGTTCCCACTCCAACACAGGTTCTTTGGTCCGCCCAAAGATTGTGCGTAGTGTGCACTATTGCCCTGCTACCAAGAAGACAATTGAGCGCCGGTACACAGACATGACATCCCTGGAACCTTTTCCATCAGTTGCTGTTTACCCTACCAAGGTGAGCCAAGTGGGTTCCGTGTCTTCAAGCGAGTTCCTATCAATAGGATGGACATTCCTCAGTGGATCTTTTATCTAAATTATCTCAATTCTATTTTCTCCCCAGTTTCCTACCTCTTTAAGAATACTTCTTTCATGTATTCTTTTTCTGCTAAAAGGAAAGAGAATTGAGGGAGGCTATTTGTCCTGCTGCCCTTTGTGCTCCCTGAAAATTGGTTCTAAATGATGCGCACCCCACCCCCAATTGTTGTCTGAAAGGGTTTGTGCTGTTCAATATCTCTGTGTGTACCCCCCCCCCCAAAAAAAACAGCTGCTGCAGCAACAGATACTTCTGCAACTACTTCTACATAGGGATCTACAGGATATACTGGTCAGCTTGTAACCTTCCTTAACTGTGACGCTTTTGTTTTGGCTGAAAAACCCGCTGTGTCTGGATACGTTGTGAACTGCCCTGAGACCTGCAGGTATAGGGCAGTATACAAATTTAACAAATAATAATAGCAGAAAGTGTTGATGTGTTGAAGTAGTGAGTCTACCAGAATCTCTTCAATTTATTTGCCCATAAAAAAACCATTTATTTTATGATCCTCCAAGCTTACAGTTAAACTAATGTCTCATGACGTACCTTGCTAAATTACTTAACAACAGCATTTCCCTAAGTGGCGCTTGGACCATGCCTGGGCGCCACCCAGTGTGGGCATAACAGGCTACACTAAAAAGCAAGTTATATTTTTATCTTACACTGGTTGTCTAGGATGAAGAGAACAACCCGCTTGAGACAGAATTTGGCCTGTCTACCTACAAGGACCACCAGACAATCACAATCCAAGAGATGCCAGAGAAAGCACCAGCTGGGCAGCTCCCTCGCTCTGTGGACATCATTTTAGACGATGACTTGGTAGACAAGGTGAAACCAGGGGACAGAGTGCAGGTCATTGGGACGTTCCGTTGTCTGCCAGGAAAGAAAGGTGGCTACACTTCAGGGACATTTAGGTAAAACACTCAGCAGGCAAGCTTATTTGTTGGCGTGCTGTCATAAAATCAAGCTACTCAGCAAGGCTTCTTGCAATGGATTCTTGCCCTTTCCGCTGCCTACTTGTCACAGAATCTTAAAACATTATCTGCTTAGTTATGGTAATGATATTACAACATTTTAAACTTCATTCCTCTTCTCTTTTAAATCATCTGGCAGTTTACAAAGATTCTGCCTTGTCCTAGGGAAGGTATTGCTATTCTGACCCCATTCTATAAGAGGATTAATGTCAGTTTATGTCACAAAGGACATTGCCAAATATATGTGCTGAAAAATTTCCAGATAGCCTGACTTCTAAAGGGCATCATGTAGATCTTAGTTCTCTTGATAAATTGTGTGATTCTGTCCTTCACACATGTTGTTACGATCCTTTTATGCATTGACTTGCTGTTTCTGGTCTGTGTGATCTTTGTTGGCCTCTCTCGATATGAGGTTTTATTTGTTTGTGTTTCTCTGTCTCTCTCCCATCATAAGAATTTGCCTGAAGCCCCTCACAAAATGATTTCCTTTGTTTCTCCCCCATCACACTTTTCTCCTCAAATTGCAGGTGGTGCATACATAAGAATTTACACATGCCAATATGTAAATTGTGAATGCAAAATCTGATAATTCCTCTATCCTCCCGTTGAACATGCTATTCTTAAATGTAGGAAAGTAGCAACACCCAGAAAACTTAGTGTCATATACAAAGATCCACAAATTGTTCTTTGGCTTAGTAGCCAATTATTACTTTTCCTAGGTAATTTGGGTTTACTAGAAGTGCTTCTGAAGGCTTTTCCCTTTCCGCTGATCAAGTACAACCTGCCTCTCCTTACACTAAATTAAGGAGAAGGGGCTGTAGGACAGATGGCATTGTTCCCCATCTGTGTGCACAGGCTTCCCCCACTTCAGACTTTCCTTCAACATGAGGCCAGTATTGGGAAGGAGCCGTGGCAGGGAGGTAGTGTGTGCAGTGGTACCTCAGGTTAAGTACAGGTAATTAGTTCAGGCTCATTGTGGCTTGTGTACATAGTGCTAAACCGCTATATTAACTGGGGATACTTTTTAATATGAGTCTTTTGAAAATGTAAAACATTTCAGCTCTGCTGATATTAATGTCGTGAAGTGGAGTATGGCTTAAAAAAAAAGGCTCCCTGAGCATTGTACCTTCTCTAAATTCTCATTGGAAATGGACCAAACACTTATTGACTAAGATTTGTCAATTTGTTTTGAGCAATCCTCTTCCACTAATCTGCAGCTGGTCAGTCTAGACCTGTAACAAACAAACCTGTAACAAAGGTGTTTTCTCACCTTCTCTAGAACTATTCTGATCGCTTGCCAAGTGAAGCAAATGAATAAGGAGGTTCGGCCTGAATATTCGTCAGCTGATATTTCCAAGATAAAAAAATTCAGCAAAAGCCACTCAAAGGTAAATTGGGCTATGATGTTAGGGCAATTTCACATATTTTGCTTGGGAAGATTCGGGTTTGCTTTTAATGTTGGTTGCAACCAATGCGTGTGTTTGTTGTAGTCACACTGACCGTTCTGAGGCGTACAATGTTTTAACCATGTGCCTAAAAATGGAATGTGTTAAGTGGACCTTGTAAACTTTGTGCTAAAAACTGTGGTTGCAGAAAGTAGTGTGAAGGGTTTTAGATCTTAATTATAAGGAGCCTGTTTATGGTAAAATCAAAACTAAAAGTAAGATTAGGAATGTCTGCATTGAAGTTTTAAAAATCTATTATGTTTTAAGTCATTTTTACTCTGCTCATTTTATGTTTTATTCAGTTTTAAATTGTGGGGTTTTGTTGTTGTGAGACATTGAGGAAACTTTGGTGTATACTAGCCTTCAAATACTGCTAATAAGCAAATACATTTTAGTGTGTTTCTGTAGTGCCATCTTGCACTGACGTACTGTGGTTAATTGTTTATGGGCACCTCATAATACATTTTTCTGCTATTGTTTCCTGAAACCAGGATGTGTTTGATCAGCTTTCAAGGTCTCTGGCTCCCAGTATCCATGGCCATGAGTACATCAAGAAGGCAATTCTCTGCATGCTGCTAGGTGGAGTGGAGAAGGTGCTGGATAACAAAAGTCGCCTCCGAGGAGATATTAACATCCTGCTAATTGGTATGACTGTGGGCACTTTTCTTTTTAAAAAAAAAAAAATCATCGAAATGTTCATAGCTTGCTAGCCATAGTTTAGATATTTTTATTTGTTTTGAAGATGTTTTAATTCTATTTTGTTGTATTGCTTTGCCACTTAGTTGTCATGTAGTAGTTGGTCCACTCATCTGTCAATCACCTAATGCCTTTGTGACCTGTCTGGGCTTCTGCAATTTGAAATCAAACCTCATGGGCAAAGGCACAGTCCTGCACTGTCCAAGTGGCACTGGTCAGCTGATGGCCAGCACTTGTGAAGTCCTGAGCACAGCACTTTGCATAGGGCTTTTTGGGTGCTGATCATCGGCCAATCAGCAATGCCTGCAAAACCCCTTTTGGCCCAACTTCAGCTTTGTCTGCCCCATACCTGATGCCATAGACGATATCAAGTGTAAGGCAGGTGAGCATGGTTTGGCCATGATGAGGGCCAAAATGAGGAGGCCTGGAAGATTGGCGGTTCTGTACCGAGGCGGTGTTAACATCATAACGAGCCCACTGTCTCTTCTCTTTCAGGTGACCCTTCTGTTGCAAAGTCTCAGTTGCTGCGTTATGTGCTGTGCACAGCTCCACGGGCCATCGCCACCACAGGCAGGGGTTCCTCTGGAGTTGGTCTGACTGCTGCCGTCACTACAGATCCGGAAACTGGTAAGGAGCAGGCTAACACGCAAGGTTAGCAGTCACTGCAATGGGAAACACAGGCTGATGACTGGCTCTCTGAAGTCAAGATACTGTGTTCTTGCGTGGCAGCTGGAGCCAGAACTGGAGACATCAATTGGGCACAGCTCTGTGGAGAGCAAAGTTTCCTTATGGCTGTTACAAATTGGGTTATATCTCTTGCTCTGCCACCAGCCTGCTGGTTATAACTGGTTTGGGTCTTTGTGTTCCTTGCTGGAAAAATGGGTGTATGTTTTAATCCTTTCTAACACTTATGCATATCTGTGGACAAAAACGTGTTTGATATCCTCCTTTGTAACCCATTTGCATTGAGCAAAAGTGAGGCATTGGGAAAGTACAATGTTGCTGCTAGAATTGCAGAAGTAAGCATTCATGTGCAGGATCTGCACAGATTATTGGTAGCTTCATAGGTGGAAACAGTACCCTAGGAGCTAATTCTGCTAAATAGCCTGTCTTTCAGGTAGAACAGCAGCCTTTGGCTAATATGTACTGCTTAGCATATCCCTTTTGCTAACTTGGAGATGAATGCTCAAGTTGTGGTCAGTGGATGGGTGTAATCAACGTGTGTGCTTCGATTTTCTGATCCGGGGCAACTGGAGGCCCAAAGCAATGGCCTAGACTGTCTTTGCTCTTCTGTAGGACTTAATGAACGTTAAGGGACAGTGCTGGGACAGCTTACTGTGTTCATGGAGATGGGGAAGTAGTATAACACTTGAGCGCTTGGATATCAGTATTCAGTCCACCTAGTTGGAAAGGTGTGAAAGGAGCAGTGTCCAAACTCATGTGTACTCTCAATTTACTGTCTTCAGGAGAGCGTTGTCTGGAAGCAGGTGCCATGGTCTTGGCTGACCGGGGTGTGGTATGCATTGATGAATTTGATAAGATGTCTGACATTGACCGCACAGCTATCCATGAGGTGATGGAGCAAGGTCGCGTTACCATTGCCAAGGCGGGTATTCAGGCCCAGCTCAATGCTCGCTGCAGTGTCCTAGCAGCTGCCAACCCAGTGTATGGAAAGGTGAGTACTTTCAGATGCTTCCTCAGGCACACCTAATGGCAAAGTTGTTGACTTTGCAGACCGTTCCGGTTTCCTTTTTATTGCTTTAGATTTTGATATTGGTTTTGTTAGTCATTTTGTGGGGCTGCAGCTAAAGAAGTTGTGTCGTCTGAAATATGGGGATAGCCTTCTTCAGATGGTCATATGCATTCTCACATACTGCTGATGGTGAACCCCTGGCATAGTTTCAGGTGGAATTCTCCAGTTGGCATCAATCTGCATTTTGCACTTTGTACAGTTACTGGCAAGCAGGTAGGGTGCTTCCTGCCCTCTTTCCCCCAAGTTGATAGAGAAATAGTTCTCGGAAACATGTGATCCAGAAGAACTTGCCACGTGAGTTGATATTGTGGTCTTCCATGCAATGAGTGGTGTTTGCTGACAGAAACAGGAGATTCACGATGTAATGAC
Source organism: Darevskia mixta (assembly GCA_034641385.1). Lineage (NCBI taxonomy): Eukaryota > Metazoa > Chordata > Lepidosauria > Squamata > Lacertidae > Darevskia > Darevskia mixta. Next base: position 373,985 of record JAWWNH010000130.1, read on the forward strand.
CCAAGTACATGCTGTGAATTGTACTAAACACATTTTACTTAATCCATTTATAGCCTGCCTTATAGAAGATTTCAGGGTGGATAATTTAATATTAAACAATTAAAATGAAGTGCTATAATACGTAGGCAAAAGAAACAAGGCATATGAGTAGACATGTGATTGTTGTTGCTCCCAAAATTGGCTTTTAACATGGCAGTAGCCTTGCCAAGCAGGCCAGAGTCACCACAATGGTTGGTTTGTTTGTCTTTATTTGAAAATGGAGTTCTTTGATGTAATAGAAAATTGCAGGGGAAAGTGCATAGCAAGCTTTGGCTGTCATTCACCTGCATTTTCTGTACTCAAAAACAGTGCTATGCATGAGTAGCAATATTTGTGCTTCTTATTTTTTGTATTTCAGAAAATGCTGGGTTTCTCTTTATTGCTCTCCCCGTCCGGTAGGCCTTATTTCCCTCTTTAGGAATAAGATACCCTTAACAGTTGAAAGCTGAACGTGCTGTTTTTTCATATAACTTTTTACAGTATGACCAATACAAAACCCCCATGGAGAACATTGGCCTGCAGGACTCTTTACTGTCTCGATTCGATTTGCTCTTCATTGTCTTGGATCAAATGGATCCAGAGCTAGATCGGGAGATTTCGGACCATGTTTTGCGGATGCATCGTTACAGAGCGGCCGGTGAACAGGATGGAGATGGTGAGTTTCTCTTCCCGAAAAGTTTTGTGGGAAATCCTATGTGACATGAGAATTAATCGGAATTACCCAAGGCTTCTTTCTTTTGTAAGCAACACTCCTGTTGTGCCATGGGATACTTTCAGGTCTTCACTTGCTGTTGTGGGAAGTGGAATGATCATGCTAAGCTGCCTGTGGAACCCAGGGATGCTCCTAACATTAGATAAGGAATTCCACCGCAACTAATAGGAAGCCAGGTTGGAAGTTGAGGGCAAAATAGAACTTTTACATGCAGATGTGTAGGGGGGGGGGAAAGCAGAAGACTTTTCTCCTATCACGGTGTCAGGGATCTGCCCGCCCCTGCCAGTCCAGCTCTGAGTGTTTATAGAGAGCCGCTACCTGTGTTAACAACAGATTCATCTTCGAGTGAATCTGGCAGTCCCTCGGGGGAGGAGCAGTTAGTGGCTGGGAGCCAGGGAGTGCCAGGTGTCCAGGGAGTTAGTGGGAGACCTGGCACCACCCAGCAGACTTGATCGGAGGGGGAAACGTCAGGTCCGGCGCATATATCATGTAGGAGGAGGAGGTGGCAATTTAGGCCACCGAGATTGTGGTGTTGGCGCCAAAACAGGAGGGAGGCACTTCCGGATTCTGCTAGTGGGTGAGCAGACATGATAAGACTGAGCTCTGCACTGTAAATAGCTTGGCACTGAATAAAAAGACTCAAAGACAAACGGCTTTGGCTTTTCTATTGAACAACTGATAAGAGAACCTGACACACGGGGATCAGGGAACCATTTCAGCCCGAGGGCCACATTTCCTCCCGGGCAACCATTTGGGAGCCACATGCCCCTTGTGGGTAGGGTCAGTGTCAAAAATGGACTGATAATGCAAGTTTATTTCACCACGCCTGCTTTCATTATTAGAGGGAGCTTTGGCAGCTTGCCTCTTCTCATCCCTGCAGGGAATTTCCACTTCTACATGGCTGTGTACAGGAATGGTGCCACTGAGCGCACAGTGCAAGTCTAGAGAGGCCCATGCATATGTCAGTAAAGGCACTGCCCAATCGCTATAATATTTTCTCATCGGTAGTGGCTTAAAACTTGCTCTGCTGCTCATATTTTTATTTTATTTTAAATGGAGCTTTTCAGGAAACGGTACAGTGAGAAGGTGCAGGTTTTTGTGTATGTTGCTATAGTAATTGAATGTGACCTAGATATGACTCCAGGCAACCCTTCCCTTCTATTTCCAGCCATGCCTTTGGGTAGCACCGTTGAGCTGTTGGCCACAGATGATCCTGCCTTTGCTGAGGAGGAGGACCATGAGCTGCAAGTGTATGAAAAACACGACGACCTACTGCATGGGCCCAAGAGGAGGAAGTGAGTGCCTCCCTCAGTCTTCCTCCTTGCAGATAGATTGATTGCTGTAATCTCCTCTCCTGCCCCACTTACCATAGCTTAAAACACAGGTGGAGTAAAGCGCAGCCTTCAAACCATATAGAAATGCAAATCAATAGCCTATATTCAGGGGCCCTATATAACACACACACTCCCAATATTTTTGCTTTCTCGGGAACTGACAGGAAGTGTAAGAGCAGCCCAGCTGGATCCAACCAAAGGTCCCGCTTTTATTTTCCAACGGTGAGCTGTGTGTCTGAAAGTTCACAGGCAGGAGGTGGGAGACGTTGCCCCACTCCAGTTGCTCGCCAGCCTCTCACTGCAGGGATTAGCTATAGATAGGATGCATCCTCCATGACTTTTGAAGCTATCCAACCCCCAACTAGCACAGCACCTTGTGGCAATAGATTCATTGACTTCCTTGCGCTTATTGTGAAGCCCTTCTGTCTATTGCCAATCCAAAGTCATTGGGTGACATGTATTGTGGCAAGAGAGGAGAACTTTTGGCTCCAGCTTTTATGAGTTTATAAGCTTTTATTCATATTACCCCCCCCCCCTTAGTAGTTTCCCCCCACTAAACTTAAAAGCAGGCATCCCCAAACTCGGCCCTCCAGATGTTTTGGGACTACAATTCCCACCATCCCTGACCACTGGTCATGTTAGCTAGGGATGATGGGAGTTGTAGTCCCAAAACAGCTGGAGGGCCGAGTTTGGGGGTGCCTGCTTAAAAGCCTTAAGCACTGTTGCTCTTCTTCATAGAGAAGATTCCGCCTCCCCCATCTTTTTTGTGTGTTGGGGACCCCCCTACTACTTGCCTTCTCTGTGCAGGGCAGTTCTGGGAGTTGGAGGTAAGGAGAGTCATCCAGAGGGGCACACAGACCCCAGCATTTTTCTGAGACTTCCCTCCTGCAAGGTGCTTCCGCCACAGTTCTTAACACAAAGATTAGTTTGGGGATGTGAGGCTGCAGGGTTCGTAAAAGGGAAATGGCAAAGGGGTTCACTGGCTTTAATTCTCATCTTTTTACCTCTGCCTATATAGTTAGGGCATGGGACGCGGGTGGCGCTGTGGGTTAAACCACAGAGCCTAGGGCAGTGATGGCTAACCTTGACACTCCAGATGTTTTGGGACTACAGCTCCCATCATCCCTGACCACTGATCCTGTTAGCTAGGGATGATGGGAGTTGTAGTTCCAAAACATCTGGGGTGTCAAGGTTAGCCATCACTGGCCTAGGGCTTGCTGATCGGAAGGTCAGCGGTTCGAATCCCTGCGACGGGGTGAGCTCCCGTTGCTCGGTCCCTGCTCCTGCCAACCTAGCAGTTCGAAAGCACGTCAAAGTGCAAGTAGATAAATAGGTACTGCTCTGGCGGGAAGGTAAACGGCGTTTTCGTGCGCTGCTCTGGTTCGCCAGAAGTGGCTTAGTCATGCTGGCCACATGACCCGGAAGCTGTACGCTGGCTCCCTTAGCCAATAAAGCGAGATGAGCGCCGCAACCCCAGAGTCGGTCACGACTGGACCTAATGGTCAGGGGTCCCTTTACCTATATAGTTAGGGCTGTGTATTCAACACGTAGAAGGGAGGAACCTAGTTTGAATTGCTTATATAACTTGATCACTTTGTGTTGCCAAACAGAGAGAAGATCGTTAGTGTGGAGTTCATGAGGAAATACATTCATTTCGCCAAGATGATCAAGCCAGTCTTGACCGAGGAGGCAGCAGCCTTCATTGCTCAGGAATATTCTTCCCTTCGCAGTCAGGACCAGATCAGCTCTGATGTGGCTCGAGTGAGTAGGGAGCTGGGTCCTTTTTACTGGGAAAAAGGTGGGCGAGGAGAGCAAAGGTGAAATTGAGAAAACAACATATTATGTGCGATATAGTAGCACAAGAACACTGTGCTAAGACACAAAGAAACCCAGGTTCAGACACCTTTCTGGATGGCAATGGGGATGTGGCTGTTCCTCAGCTTTACTTTACACCACTGGACTGCTGAGGTAAAGGCAATGTTTCTTTTGAACTCTTAGAAGGAGGAACAAATAATTGTACTGTATATTTGAATCAAAGTAGCCTTGACCATGACAGCTGTTTTGCTTTCTGATGTGCAGCTTAGCTGCTTTTCAGTCAGCTGAACTTGGCCTGGAAATCCTCACTTTCCTCTCTGAATAACAGCAGCAGGGGAACAATGCTATAGGGCTGCAGCACTGCTTAATAAGAGGAGTTGTGCAGATGGGAGTTACCTGAGCATCATCACGTTCCCTGGCCCCCATCCATAACATACAAAATCTAGGAATGGAGCCTGAACTTAAAGTACGCTTGTAAAAAAAAAAAAATGCAACTGCAAGCAACACACTAGTATTGTCAGATGGGTGGGGCAGATCCTTTTTATGGATCTGAGAACTTATATGTATTTAGTTTTCATATTTTTTCCTTTTTCAAAGGCTGCATGTAGTCATCTCCTGCCTAGAGGGCGTGTGTGACATTTGCAGCAAAAGAGCCCTGTGGCTTCTCCCCTTTATGTGCTGCTGTGTGTTTGTTCTACAAGTGTTTGTTCTCATTCTTTTTACCATTCAGCAGCTCAATGGTTCTATCTTACTTTCCAGACTTCCCCTATAACAGCCCGTACGCTGGAAACTCTGATCAGACTCTCAACGGCACATGCTAAAGCCAGGATGAGCAAAACAGTGGACAAGCAGGATGCCAAAGCTGCTTTAGAGCTGGTGCAATTTGCCTACTTCAAAAAGGTGTGCAAACTGTTGTTGGGTTGCCTGTTATAACACACACGCACACACAAATGCATCTAACCTGGGGACAGGTATTTGGTAGCGCTTAGCTTGTATCTTTGAATGGTATTAATGTCATCCATTATTTCAAGTGTTCTTCCCTGTAAATGTTCCCAAGGTGGCCTATAGCAGGGTGGATAAAAATCAATGATTTTAAAAAAAAAAAAAATTAAAAAAATGGATTTTTTAATTTACCGGTAAATCGGATTTTTAAAATGAAATGCTTTTGGAGGAAAAATCTTTCTAAAGATAGTTTTCTATTTAAGTTACATTATAGTCCAAAGGCTATTCATCAGGAAATAAGGATTTGTTTTAAGTTTTTGATGTGTGCTAAAACTCAGTCTAAGGTTGTTGTTTTTTTTAAAAAATTGTTTAACCACATCAGTTAACAAACATGGATAAATAGTTTAAATTGTTATTAAGGAAATGATTATTTTTCTCCTTCCAGTAAAGTACATCTTAAAAGTTGTCCAAATATAAACAGTAAACTTATAAAACCTCACAATAATTTCATAATTACCGGTATCTGTTAATGTATTTCTAATAGTATAACCAATTCAGTAATTTTTGATATAACTAAAAACTACTCTGAAAATTTATTATTATCCAAAAACGAAACCTTCATCTGGCTGTAAATATTAAGATTATACCAGGAAGAATGAGTCTTTCTGTAAAAAAAAAGATTTAAATCAAGTCTTACTGACTAGTGATTTAAATCGTGATTTGAATCAAATCCACCCTGGCCTATAGTGCTCAGTAATTAGATGAACTTTACCTTCATATTCACAAATGGTAGAAGAGGATGCTGGTCTTTTCTCGTCAAGTGGCAGAGGTTTGCTGAATTGCATTGCTGCTGTGCAGAGATTTGTAATGGCTCGGCACTTGTGTGCACTGCTACACAGATGTCACTGGATTGGACAGGAGAACTCCATCACTGCTGAGTGCAGGAACCAGAATTATTGCTGCTGTGCTGAATGGTTGTTGCTGTGCACAGCTCTGCTGCACAAATGAGAGCTCTATTGCACTTGACTTCTGGCCAGGGTCGAGGCAGGACCAATTACTAGTCCTTCAGGAGGGGATCAAAGGGCCATTTGCTGGTGCTGAAGCAACACATGCATCCTTGTTCCTGAAGGGTAAAGGATTTTCAGTAGCAAAAAGTAAGTGCACCATGGTGCCGCCCCACTTAGCCAAGGGCAGAATGAGAGAGCACAGGTAACTATTTATCACGTGGTGACTTGCAGCACTGTTAGGACCACTTGATAAGTCAGTTGTTGTAGTAGTACGAAGCTCGGCTCTGCCCTCGCCAGTTCTGCTGGGATCCATCGGAAAGATCCCATACGATCAGAGACTCTGCTCCTGCCCACTGGGGGAAGTAGGTAGCCCCGAGCATCTATTCTTTAGATGGCCTTTTTATGACAAGGCGCGCAGAGACATCATTGCCCCCCTATTGGAGAGGTTAGCTGACCTTCCAGATAAGACTAAACTAAATGCCCTTTTACTAGGCAAAGATCAAAAGATAACCCGGATGGTAGGTAGATTCTGCACGCAGATTTGCAGGCACAGTCTATCCTCCCAGAACAAACCAGTCAGCGGGGAAAACAGTCGCAGTGAGCCCCCGGGGCGATAGGGTCAATCTGTATGTGATTTGATGCAGAAAGCTCCGAAGCACAGTGGAGGTCAAACAGTTCTGGCTCCACACCCCCATTTACTTTGGAGGAGACCCTGCTCAGTGGCTTTGTATGTAGAAGATCTCTTGTTCAGTCCCTGACCTCCCCAGAGTATTGAACTTGGTGTTGGGCTGTGGGTAGCAGCTCTTCTGTTTGGGAATGGAATGAAGACCTCGAGCAGAAGCTGGGAAAATGCAAGCTGGACCCTCCTCTTGGATATTTTTAGCCCCTTTTAAATTTTTAGACTGCTATATTCATTCTGCGTTTTAATCTCCTTTAGCTCTGTAAAGCACTTTTCAGATTTTAAATGCTGGTCTATGACCGTAATAAAATTTGATTGATTGATTGATAGATAGTAGTATCCTTCCAAGAGACAAAAATCTTGTCACACACCCCCCCCCCCGGCAAATTTCTGAGCAGTTGTGCATACGTGATAAAATTCTCTTCACTTGGCTTGTATTTGGTATCTTGACACACGTCGGCAATCCTTCATACAAAGGGTGAGATTGGGAAACAAAAGGAGGAATGCTGCAGGTTAGATGAGCAGAAGAAATGGAGCAAGCTGCCTCTTCTCCTGCCAAGACTCCTTGCATTCATGGGGAAGGGACGTAGCTTGGTGGTAGAGCACATGCTTTTATGTTCAAAAGATCACAAGTTCAACTCCTACTGTCTCCAGGTAGGGTTGAGAGAGGCTCCTGTTGGAAACCTCTGGAAACCCTGGAGAATGGAAGTGTTACTCAGCTAGATGGACCAATGGTGTGATGCAGTAAAAGACACCTTCCTTTATTAGTAACTAATGTATATGAATCTGCCCCTCGTTACTTGGACATTAGCTGGTTGTTCCTGATCTCAGCTCCGTGTCATTGACGGCAAGCTGGAGCCAACAGAGGCTGCAGTGGCCATACTAAGTGATGAATGCTTACTTCTCTAGTAGCATCCCTGGGGGCTTTTGAGTGAGATTGTGGGTTGTGCCTTCTTGAGACACGTAGGAGAATTTACAGTCTCCTGAATTACGAAGCATTTCACAGGTGCAGGTGGCCAGCTTATTGTTTAGTTATTCTGAGTAAATCAATCTCTTTGTCCATCCAACAGCCACCATTTATTTATATAAGAATATTTATTTATTGCCATTTCATTTTTTAAAATTAAGCGGTTCACAACAGCTATGCATAAAACCATACATTAAAAACCACACAAAACAAGTTTAAATCCGATAACTATTGTGGAAATAGGTATTCTTAATTGCCTGCATAAGCCTGATGGAATAAAAAAGCGTCTAGCTAATGGCCGCATAATTGTGGTCCGGCAAGCAAGAAAATCAGTCAGTTTTTATCAGGTGTGTTGTGAAAGGAATGGTTATGTTCTTCTGCAAATTGTCTCTAAACCCTTGTAGTATTAATCATAGCACAGAAGTTACCATGCTTCTGTGCAGGTTATATGTCTCCTCAAGCTACAGTGTTGGGTAGCTCATTTATTTGGAGATTGAACCTTAATTAAGGCTTAAAACCACCCAAGATTCACGCTCCTGTTCTAAGGAGCCACAATGGCTTCTGCTTTTGAGACTTCTCAGCTCCTGAGCAAATGGCTGTTTAGTTGACCTACTTACAGATTCTTTGGGCTTCTCTCATTTCAAAGGTTTTGGAGAAAGAAAAGAAGCGAAAGAAGCAGACTGAAGATGGTTCAGACACAGAGAATGAAGCTGCACAAGAAAGTGAAACAAGAGAGAAAAAGAGGTAAGTAAAGAAAAGCAGCGTAAGGAGAACCCACATGTGCTTTTTTTGTTCTTCAAGAATAAGTCTTCATTGGGCAATAGATAGCAAAACCACAAATTTGTCATATTTAATGAATCATCTTGCCATCAAATGCATTTCCATCTCATTGCAACTATCTGTTCAGCCAGTGGCTCACTTGGTGGGTTGCTTTCAGACAGTTATATGCAGCTCACTGGCCCAGATAATCTGGGTCGCATTGTGTGTGTTTTGCATAACGCACAAGCTGTGTGACTGCACATAATAATGTACAGGGTGGGGAACCTCTGGCTCGCAGAGCAAGTGTAGCCCTCCATACCTCCTCGTTTCCCCTGTGAGGCCATTTTCAGGAACCCCACCTGACGTCATACATGATGCCAGGTGCGGGGAAGGTACGGGTGGCACTTCAAAGGAACAATTGGGAGCTTAAAGCTCCTGGTTGTTCCTTTGATCAAGCAAGATGCAGTCCCGGTCCTATGGAAAGCCCTTGCGAGGGTGCTTGCTAAGGTTTGCTTGGAAGTTCTGAAAGTTGGGGCTTCAAAGGGAAGCATCACATGACGTCAGGTGATGGGCAGGTGGGCAGTCTACGCACAGCAAACGGGTTGCACATTCCTTCTCCAACCCCAAATAATGACATCTAAAACAAAAAGCAATATAATTGTTCCCTCCCAATACAGCCACCTAAATTAAAGACAAGTAGCAGAGACCAGGAATGTAAATGGCTACAGTTAGGTTACCGCATAGAATATGGCTTTTAATGTAAAATCTGGAATAATTTGGACCGCTTTCTTCTAAAGCAGGGATGGGGGGGACCAGACGTAGTTGAGTTACCGCTTCCCTCAGTCTTGACCATTGGCCATGCCGTCTAGAGCTGATGGGAGTTGTAGTTGAGGAACATCTGAAGGGCTGCAAGTTTCAAACCCATCTGAAGGACAAACCTGAAGTAGGTAATAAAACTAGAAGGGCCTGGAAGGTACTTTATTCAGTCCGTAGCTTTCTGCCTCCCGTTGTCACTGGCTTCCAGTCTTACTCTCCTTTTCAGTCCCCTACCCAGGGTGGGGAGGTAGAAGATAGAAGGGACGGAGAGTTTCACAGAATAAGTTTTTACAGTTTTTTGTTTTTTTAATAAGCTATTTCTAGCTCAATATCTCCTCTCCCCTTTCTCCACAAATTTACACACTCCAGGTATCTTCTACTATCCATTTGTGGGTGGTGAGAATATTGCTATAAACTTTTTTTCCTTCTGTAGGAGGAAGACGCGTTCTAGTGATCATGAACCAGTGGAAGGGGAGACTCATGATCCCTATTCCTTCAGTGACACTGAAGAGGAAATGCCAGAAGGTGAGCAGTTTCCCTCCAGTCTTTCTCAGGCTAGTAGATGAATGGATTCAGACCCCAAAAAAGCATTCATGCACTTTGCACAGTAGAATCTGCCCACAAGGGATTTAAGCATGCAGTTGGCTGCAAAAGTCACTTCACCTCTGGCAGGCTTGCTGAAAGTGTGATAGCTTTGGAGTGGCTTAGTGTCAGCTAGCAGACTTCCCTGGAGAACTCCCCAGACTATGAAAAACGGCTGCTTTTCTGTTTTCACCATTCCAGAATTTACCACTTGCATAATGCATAAACTCAGTGTTTCTTTCTCCAGTACTTACAAACCTTTTGAGTTAACTTTGCTCTTGTGTCCTTTAAAATCCACTGCTCTTTAACCAAAAAAAGTGTTTTATTTTTCTGTGGTAACAGTACTCAAGAAATAAAAAGGTATGTAACAGGGCAACCCTACAGAAGACGGCTAAGGAGTAAGTCGAACTGAGTTCAGTGAGACTTATTACTAGGTTTGTGGATGTAAGATTATAGCATCAGTCATACCGTAGGTCTTGGTTTGATGCCTTCCCGCTAGACCACGTGGGCTGCCTGTTAAATATTTGCTATATAAGCAGGGTAATTTCCTGAGAGAGAGAGAGCTGTGTTGGTTTGTTGCAGCAAAAACAACGAAGTCTTGTATCTTAAAGACTGAACAAATCTATTATAGCAACAAATCTGTTATTCATTAATTACCAGTTAGACACATCTGATGAAGAGGACTTGAGTCCATGAAAGTTTATGATGGTGTATACCGTAATAGATCAAAGTTTGTTGGTGAATAGTTGACAATGCATTCCCCTATTTTGTGACACCTTCAAGACTAACTCATCTCTCCTTGATATTATTCAGTTGAGGCACACACTCCCAAGACTACTGAACCTTTGGGCACTGGTGAGACTAAGTCAAAGTTGGATGAATCCAGGTGGGTAGTATGCAAATAAATATTACAGGTCAGAGTTTAATGGTATGCAGGCTCAGGCACTAGTTTGATCCTTGGGACTTTGTAGAATTACAAGTAGTCCCACATGTGGTAATTTAAACAAATAAAACAAAGAAGGCCATGCTTATTCTGACCCTTGATTTGAAAACTCAAATGTCAGTATTATTTTCAGAGGCTAACAGTGCAATCTCAACTGTGTCTACTCAGAAGTAAGTCCTATTCAGTTAAATGAGATTTACTCCCAGATAAGCGCGGTTGGGATTTCAGTCTTATTGTAGTTTTCTGTAGTTCAACAAAGTAACTTTAAAATAAGACCCAAGATTGTCATGTCTGAAAGATAGTCAAATGATGCTAGTTATTTATGACTAAAGTATGCAAATTAGCTGCATCTCTTTTGGTTCATTGTTAAGTTTCATGTTGATCCAGCGAGGGATTTTCCCATCCCCCCCCCCCCCCGGAGTCTCGTAAGGCATAAATATAAGCATTTCCTCCAGTGGCCTTTTTAAGATCCAACGTGCCCCACTTGAGGGATCATTCAGTTCGCCCTCTTTCACCCTGTTCTTTATTCTCTCTATTAAAGATGGATAGAGACTGCAGACTGCTGTAGCTTCCTGCTGCAGAAACACAGTGGCATGTTGTGGCAGAGGCAGAGAATAAAATGCAAACTGCGGTGGGAGAGTCAGAGCTCAAACGCAGTTCTTTAAAAGCATCTTAGCTGCTTCGTGGCTTGAGAGCCTAGCCGAGGACTGTGTAGCCACATCACACTGTTTGACTCTTTGTTTGTTTTCTTCTATGTGCACAGACTGAAAGCATTCAAGGCTGCCCTCCTGGAGGTATTCAAAGCTGCTCATGCGCAGTCTGTGGGGTTGAAGAGCCTAATGGAGTCCATCAATCGAGACAACCCAAACCCCTTTTCATCTGCTGAAGTCAAGGTGGCCTTGGAACAGATGCAAGATGACAACCAGATCATGATGTCAGATGACATAATTTTCCTGATCTGATGAACAGCTTCTTGGTGTGGAGAATCCCCTTTTCAGCACCTTCCTATCGGGACCATTTAAAAAGCTTGGCTTGCCTCACTTGAGCCATCTAGATTAGGAGAACTGACTGCAACTTTGGGGTGCCTATGTTATAAAACATTTATGTGGGTTTATTTGCCTTGGGTTTTTTCTTCTTGCAAGGGAGAAAACATTTACATTCAAAAGTACTTAACTACAATCTTTAGTTAAAAATCACTGGTATGTCCTAAAGAAACCAGTGGTGGAAGGAAACAACCGTGCAAATCTCCTGTTGTTAAATGTATAGAGCAGGGATCGGCAAGGTTTTCCAGCTATGGGCCGGATCACTCCCATGGAGATCGTCCGTGGGCCGGACATGCGCAGCGCGCTGCCGGAAATCGCATCTGCGCATGCCCGCGGCGCCAGAAATCGCTTCTGCGCATGCTCAGACGTCGAAAATCGCGCCTGTGCAGAGGCGATTTTCGGTGTCTGGGCATGCGCAGATGTGGTTTCTGGTATCTGCGCATGCGCAGATGCCATTTCTGGCACCACTCGGCGAGTCGCCGTGCTGCACCGGTTTAGCACAGCGTGTGGGGGACTTGCCGAGCGGGTGGCTCGTGGGCAGGTAAAACGGTCTTCGTGGGCCGCTTCCGCCCCATGGGCCGGAGGTTGCCAACCCCTGGTATAGAGGCTGACATAGCACAGTGGTCCAATTCTAAGCTTTTCACCTTTGTCCCCTTCAACCATCACAGCCTATCATACCTGCAATTTGTTGTTGTTTAGCAGCTCAAATTTTCTCCACAAATGTAATTACTTGACACGGACTTTTAATAAATAACCCAAATGTGGTTGTAGTGAATGAAGCTATTAAAGTATATTTGCAACCAAAGACAGCTCTACAAATATTACATTTCTCTCACTGTGTTTCTGTATTCATGCATAGCTCCTCTTCCCCATTATATACTCTACCAGCTTTGCCTTGGGGAACAAAGATTCCAAAATGTAATCATGGGTGAGTCATGTTTCTGTTACATAACGTTGGAAGCAATTGCTTTTCCCCGAAGTTATTTTGGTTACTGGAGTATAGCATGCATCAAGACGATCCCGGAAGACTCACCTTGCATATAGCTAGAGAAAATTACTTCTACAGGCAGGTACATGTCTCCCTCATAAGACAGCCATGTGTCTTTATCATTGCAAAGTGATATGGGAATTGAGCTAGGAAGGCTAAAAACTTCTTTTTCTATTCTGCCTTTGTTCTTTACCTTGTCCTTTTTGATATCGTGGGAGTTTTGCAGCTAGAATTAAAACAGAAAAAGTATAGAAATACTGCATCAAAGTGGGGGGTGGGGGCTGGTTTTTGCAGAAAACCATGCAATTATTTTTCCCCTGTCTATATTGGGAGGATATTGGCTAATTTTAACTGTTTGCCTTATTTTTCCATTTACCCAAAAGGCTGCAAGTTTTTCAAAACTTTTATTCTACTCATTTTGTATTGTCTTTCCAATTCCCACCTATTGTCTATATTTTCTTTAAACAAATGATTCAGCCTTATAATGCCATTAACTCTTTAACTGAAAACATGAGTTGAAACAAGTAATGATATATAATACAAATTAAACAATTTAAACCATGCATTGCAAATACTTTCACCATAAATTTAGCTGAAGGACTTGAAAAGGACTTGGGTAAATTAGAAATGAACAATTTCATTAGACAGAGATAAAGTGCTTTAATAATAAATCCATCATACTGTCCATTAGAGGGTGATAGAGTCTCTTCACATGAACAAATTAAGGAACTAGAAGCTTCATCAGAAAGCAAATATGCGACCTTAGAAATCAACACATTATTAGAATGATTACATTCATTTAATGAAAGTAAAGTGCCCTAGAACTGAGTGGCTTAATTAAAAACTAAGATTTTTTTATTAAGGGAAGCTTCCTTTGCTGGTGGGCTATTTATGCTGCCATAATGTCAGCAGCAAAACCCAGCATAAAAACCGAGGAGAGAAAGAGACTCCACTCCCCAAAGCAACGAATGGGGAGACATCGCAAACACCAGCCCCAATGCCCAAACACTGGGAGGCATGCAAATTATTGTTACTTTCTATTATTACTTTTAAAATTTATATATTGCCCTTGCACCTGAAGATCACAGGGCAGTTTACAGCATGAAAATACAAAACAAAACCACAAAATACATACCAACACCGCAACCAATAACCCCCTGGGAAGAGCATTCAACAAACGGGGAACCACCACAGAAAAGGCTCATTCTCATTTTGCCACCCTCCGGACCTTCACGGAGAAGGCACACAAGGGCTTCAGATGATCATCTCGGCCCAGAGAGGTTCATATAGGGCAGTGATGGCTAACCTTGACACTCCAGATGTTTTGGAACTACAACTCCCATCATCCCTAGCTAACAGGACCAGTGGTCAGGGATGATGGGAGTTGTAGTCCCAAAACATCTGGAGTGTCAAGGTTAGCCATCACTGATATAGGGTGAGGCGGTCCTTGAGGTATTATATTATAATAATAATAATCTTTATTAAATATTTAAACCAAACATTCCAAAAATCATTCAACATAATACAAATTGATTCCATATAACTTAAACTACAAATCATAACAAAACAAAAAAGAAAAAATAGGCTTCACATTGCTCTTACATTGATTTTCTTAAAATACATAACCATACCTTGCTTCCTATCCTCTTCTCAACTATATTCTATTAATAAATAAATAAATAAATAAATAATTTTTTTATTTATACCCCGCCTTTCCCGATCAAAAACGGGCTCAGGGCAGCTAACAACAAACATAAAAACATTGATTAAAAACGATTTTTAAAACAGCTTTAAAAACAGCATAAATACAACATACCGGTAAATGTGGCATCACCAGGTATTGCAGTCCTGAGCTGTTAAAGGCGTTATAGGTCAAAACCAGCACTTTGAATTCAGCCCAGAAAATTAGAGCCAGTTCGGTTGGGCCAGGATCGGTGTAATATCTTGTCCCATTGAGCAATCTGGCTGCCGAATTCTGCACCAGCTGAAGCTTTCGAACCATCTTCAGAGGCAGCGCCATGTATAATGCGTTGCAGTAATCTCACGACAGCCATAGGCAATGTCAAACCCATAGCTGTCAACCCTCCCCTTTTTTGCGGGAAACTCCCTTATTCCAATGCAGTTTCCCGCTGCTATCCCGGATTGTTGATATCCCTTAAATTTCCCGGATTTCAAAGGAAGCAGCTCCTCTCCCTCCCTGTCGGCCAGGGAGGCTACTCAGCTGCGTTGCTCGGCTGCCAATAAGGAGTCTGAGACCAACTGGGGGCGGAGCTTGCATGCCTTGTGCAGCCAGACCCTCACGCCCAACCAGACAGACAGCCTGCCTGCCTGCCGTCCGTCTATGTGCTCGCTCTTTCGCTCGCCCGTTTGCGCGCAGCCTCTGGAGCGCAGGGTGGCGAGGCGACTTGGTGCCATTGCATCGCCCTCGCAGCATCCCTTATTTTCAAACCTGAAAGTTTGAAAAAATCCCATATTTTCAAATCCGAAAGTTGACAGCTATGGTCAAACCAGTTACAGCAATGGGGAGAACGTTGCTCTCCTGGCATAAAAGCACAGAGGAAGTTACTCCAGTGACCACCTTCTGAGTGTCCTATGCAAAGAAAAAGCCAATAGATCAGTGGAGGGGGCACCTATATAACAAACACAGAAGCCTCCCCAGAGCGGAGGGAAAGGGTCCTTTTCTGGGGAGGAATTGGGGGCCAGCAGCAAGAGAAGGAACACCTACATTCTTACAGAAGCCACCCAGATGTAGTAAGCGGGGAAAGGGAATTGCTGAACCTGACGAGCCTCCCTTTTCATTTGTTACTCATGAGGAGGGGGCAAGCATGATGGCAGGGGCTGCAGGTAACATGTTCAACCCCAGAGTCATGTGCCTCCTCCTGCCCTGGTTGCACCTGCCACAACTTCTGCTGTGGGGGTCCTCCTCTATGCATGGCTGCTCCTCCTCTGATTTAGAGCCCCATATGGCACAAGGGATGCGGGTGGCGCTGTGGGTTAAACCACAAAGTCTAGGGCTTGCTGATCAGAAGATCGGCAGTTCGAATCCCTGCGACGGGGTGAGCTCCCGTTGCTAGGTCCCTGCTCCTGCCAACCTAGCAGTTTGAAACCATGTCAAAGTGCAAGCACCATATTTTTCGCTCTGGACCATAACGCGCACCTCGTTTTTAGAGGAGGAAAACCAGAAAAAAATATTTTTCTTGTTTTTCTAAAAGGCTGGGATGGAGGGAGGGAGGAAAGAGAGAGAGAAGGAAGGAAGAGAGAGAGAGGAAGAGAGAGGGAAAGAAGGAGGGAGAGAGGGAGGGAAGAGAGAGAGAGAGAAGGATGGAAGGAGAGGGGGAAGCATCTCCCTCCCTCCCTCCTTGTGCTCTCCAGGGGTGGTGGAGGAACGGACATCCCGAAAGCAGCGCTTTCGGGCTGTCTGTTCCTTCCCCACCCCCACCCCTCCGCGCCCACCAGGACAGCGTGAAAGGGGGCGGGCGCGGGGGGGGGAGGAACGGACACTCCGAAAGCTCTGCTTTTGGGCTATCCGTTCCTCTCCCGCCCCGCCGGGAGCCATGGCTCCAGTGGTAGAGTCATCCCTCTGCTTAGACTGCTGTGGCAGCCGAGGGATCCCGCTGCCGGCCAGTGCCTTCGCTCCATAACGCGCACAGACTTTCCCCCTTCCTTTTTAGGAGGAAAAAGTGTGCGTTATGGAGCAAAAAACACGGTAGATAAATAGGTACCGCTCCGGCAGGAAGGTAAACGGCGTTTCCAAGCACTGCTCTGGTTCACCAGAAGCGGCTTAGTCATGTTGGCCACATGACCCGGAAGCTGTACTGGCCAGTAAAGCGAGATGAGCACCGCAACCCCAGAGTCGTCCGCGACTGGACCTAATGGTACCTTATGGCACAAGGAACAAGATCTTGGCTGCAGACATTGTGCCAAAGACAGTGGGGAGGCCACATGACCCCTCCTCCCTTTTGCCACGTTTGCCCTCTTCACATGTTGCCCACATGAAGAGGACAAGCATGCCAGGACGGCAACATTCATGTCAGTGGCAAAAGAGGAAAAGCAGAAAGGACGAGAACCCACACAGAATGCAGAAGGCACGGGAAGACCCACCTCAGGCAGCTGTATAAATTTGTATCCATGGGTGCTTGGATGGGCAGGGGACCACATGACCTGCCCAAGCCTTCTCCACCCATAACCTGTACCAGTTGATCCAGAAGGCCTGAAGAGGAATATAAAAAATGCTCAGTTGAATGCATGTCCTAAGCAGAAGGAGAGTTGTAAGTGGTTTAACTTAAGTGTGACATTCAAAATTAGGACTTATTTCCTGGCAAATATCTGCTTACTGTTAGGCTGTGAGATATAAGTCTGATTGGGAGCAACACCATCTGAGTTAGCATCTGCTATCGGGAGCAGATGAAACATTAGAAACACCATGTACGTCTAGTAGCATCCGGAGGGCTTGGAATCATGGAATTGTAGAGATGGAAGGGACCACAATCATCTTGTTCAACTCCTTGCAATGCATAAATCTTTGGCCCAACATGGGGCTCGAACCCACAACCCTTAGATTAAGAGTCTCAATGAACAACTTCATTGGCTGCTGTTCTGTTTCTAGCCTCAATTCAAATTGCTGGTTCGCACCTATAAAACCCTAATGATTCTCCGTTGTATTTGGGCAGGCATAGGCAAACTCGGCCCTCCAGATGTTTTGGGACTACAACTCCCATCATTCCAAGCTAACAGGGCAGTGGTCAGGGATGATGGGAATTGTAGTCCCAAAACATCTGGAGGGCCAAGTTTGCCTATGCCTGCATTTGGGTTACCATGACTCTAGGACAGGAGTCGGCAACCTCCGGCCCATGGGCCGGATACGGCCCACGGAGGCCGTTTAACCGGCCCACGAGGTGTCCGGTTACTGGCTCGGCCGGGGGACTTGCGCAGATGCTGGAAATCGCATCTGCGCAGGTGTCTGGGCATGCGCAGAAGTGATTTCCAGCGCTGGAGACATGCCCTGACGCCAGGGGACCCGCGCAGACGCCGGAAATCGCATCTGCGCAGGCATCTGGGCCTGCGCAGAAGCGATTTCCGGCACCGGGGGACATGCGTAGACACGATTTCCAGCATTGCGTCTGCGCATGTCCGGCCCACGGACGAGCTCCGTGGGACGCATCTGGCCCACGTCCGGATAACGTTGCCGACGCCTGCTCTAGGACTAGGCTCCACTTGACTGTTCTCTGGTGAAACAGAGCCAAGGTCACTTTTAGGAAGAGTTTCCCCTGAGCACACACCATTGGAGCAAAATTCTCCAGTCATTTGTGTTCTAGAAGGGCACGTCCCCTCAACCCTGAGAAGTACCATGAAGGTGTGTTTAGAGACACGTGTCCTGAGCACGCATGGCAACAACAGTGACATCGAACACATCCTCAACAAGAGGAAAGATAGAGGAGCAACTGAACAGAAGGCTCAAGGAACAAAGCAATTTGTAATGAGTGCCTCAACATGAAGTTTAAATGCCTTGATGCTTCATTGATTCAGATTTTCAAACTGATAAGCCTTTTTGCACTCTGTTTTAGCTCCTCTTTCCACCCCACAAGAGCTGTCTCTGAGTGGTTTTTCCTTATAGAGCATTTCTGTACATAGCAAATAAAACGGAAGAGATAAAAATTAGAGTCTCTAGCAAAAGAAGGAGAGACTCTTGAATTACTTGAACCCTTGAATTACTAAAACTATGTCTATCACGTACAATGGGCACATCTCCCTCCTTTTTTCCCGTCCTACAGGCAGTTTTCCCCACTTTTAGTTTCAGAGCTTCCAGACGGAAACTGATCAGCCTTGCAGATAACAAATTTGAACCATTGCAGCTTTGTAATATGCAAATATGGAAGATATGAAAATGAACTAACCTGATTAGGCTGACTAAACTTCTGATTCTTATCAGGTACAGTTTGCTAAGTAAACTGCGGTGTGTGGGTTTTTGGTTAAAATTGGAACGGCATTGTAGCTTGATCTTCTTCTTTAGTGATCACTCATAGCCGAGTAAGATTGTCTTCCATAAACAAAGCCGTGTTTATGGAAGACAATCTTACTCGGCTAGAAGACTAAGCTGCAATGTAGTTCCAATTTTAACTAACAACCCACACACCGCAGTTGAGTCCATAAGTGCCTGTGGAGGCCAATTCTGGATCCACACATCCTTCCACAGTGGGGACATTGGTTTCCGGGTGGGAGCTGATCACGGTGTGGATTTTCCAGCATGCCTTTCTCTTAGCACGTTTCTCCCTTTCATCTTGAGTTCGAGTGTCTTCAAAGCCCATGACACCTTTGGTAAAGGCTGTTTTCCAATTGGAGCGTTCACCAGCCAGTGTTTCCCAATTGTTGGTGTTTATACTACATTTTTTTAGATTTACCTTGAGACAGTCTTTAAACCTCTTTTGTTGACCACCAGCATTACACTTTCCATTTTAAAGTTCGGAATAGAGTAGTTGCTTTGGAAGACAATAATCAGGCATCTGAACAACATGACCAGTTGCTATGCGACCACCTCCCAACAGTGGGGATTTCCAGGGGTTCCCGGCGCTTTCCCGGGGTTCAGTTTCCTTGGAATGAGGGACAGCAGGGACTGTGGTGTCTTTGTGATATAAGGTTTACTTCAGGCATAGGCAACCTCGGCCCTCCAGATGTTTTGGGACTACAATTCCCATCATCCCTGACCACTGGTCCTGTTAGCTAGGGATGATGGGAGTTGTAGTTCCAAAACAGCTGGAGGGCTGAGGTTGCCTATGCCTGGTTTACTTACACATACATTCAGGTCCCGCTTTCTGAACGTAATGTGTTCCCACAAAATGGTTCAGTAGGTGAGCGTTTGCATAAGGAGCTGAAGATTTCCATTATTTCCTATGGGAACATTCCTAATCCATGATTTGTCTGTTCTCCCTCCCTCCCACCATACTTTCTGCCTGAAACCGTTGCGACTAGCAAAGGCTAAATAAAGGGGAAATGATCCACTGGCTGCAATGCAGGATCCTGCCGCTGTCCCACGCGGGGATTGAACCTGTAACCTTGGTGTTAGCAGCACCACACTCTGACCTGCTGAGCTATCCAGACTGTGTGTGTGTGTGTGTGCGCGCGCACGCGCAACAATGAAGTGAAGATTGCTTTTATAAATTTGCCTTGACTACTCATCTCTGTCCACCCTGGTTAACTGTTCCTTGTGCCTGGGAGAATTCTTAAGCCTGATCTATAATTGAATTAGTGTTGTCCAAGCTGAGTTCCTTGGGACATTCCTTGACCTACCCCATATGATAGCAACATCAGCTCTGACCTCCCCGCCATGCCCCCTCAATGACTTGGCGGGGGGGGGGGGTCGGGTCTAATTGACGCAAGCACAAAGTATGGACTTTTATTCAGGTTTAAAGGGCAGCCAACGTGTGCCGGAACTGCCCTTGATAGCAAACAGGAAAGGCAGAGGTGGGGACTCCATTTAGACACTCCTTGTGACCCCGGTGCTGCTTGTAGTACGGTAATAATAATTTCCATTTGATGTATTACCTGACAAAGAAAAATAGAACGCCATGTCAAATCTGTGATACACATTTCTTTACCTCAGACAGACAGTGGGGGGAAATAAAATAGGTCACTCTGCCATTCAGCTCCCTTCCTGTCATAACGGTTAGTCAGCAGGGTCTTTTATGGGCAGGGGAAGAACTTTTACCAGCAGCAGGCATCCGCGAAAAGTTATAATCCTGTAGGGAAAGGTTACCGTCATAAGCGATCTGCAGTATGAAAAAAAAGTGTTGTGGGATTTGCACAGTAATCCTGAAGAGGAATGTGAGTGGCCCCACTCAGCACTAGCAATGGGGAAAGAAGTTCGTTTTGGTTTCTCTCGATTTCTCCTCTTTCCAATTGTAAGTTCCGTTCTCCACTTCTCCATATCTCTCTGTGTGTTTAAAAGTCCTCGTGAAAATCCTCCCACATTTTAGTGAATTTTTTAAAAGGCAGTTTTGCCCAATGCAACACATGTTTGCAAAGTTGTTGTTGTTTAGTCGTTTAGTCGTGTCCAACTCTTCGTGACCCCCTGGACCAGAGCATGCCAGGCCCTCCTGTCTTCCACTGCCTCCCGCAGTTTGGTCAGACTCATGTTGGTAGCTTCAAGAACACTGTCCAACCACCTCGTCCTCTGTCGTCCCCTTCTCCTTGCAAAGTAGCTCTCCCTAATAATGCATGTTTGTATGTATTTTTAATGTACAGGTACACGAGTATATGCAATTTGGGGAGGTACACATTATGTGGCTGGAGAATTGCACTGCAAAATTCAGATAAGTCCACATTTCCAAAGGAATGTGTTTCACTTCTCATATTGTTTTGGAAACTACAAATTAGATACCTTTTAACTGCAAATTCAATCAATTCCCCCCTTTCCTACCCACTCCTACCACTTAATGCTTCTCCCCATTCATCAACAGTACAAACACAATGGGGAAGAGTTCAGCTTTGCTGCTGAAAACGCTAATTCCTTTCCTCACTGCAGACACCATTACATTCCACAGAAAAGACCCGGGTGGTGAAATTCACTGGCCTGGCTCACAGGCAGTGTAGAGTAATGGGCATAGCTGTCAACCCTCCCCTTTTTTGCGGGAAACTCCCTTGCCGTTTCCTACTGCTATCCCGGATTGTTGATATCCCTTAAATTCCCCAGATTTCAAAGGAAGCAGCTCCTCTCCCTCCCTGCCGGCCAGGGAGGCTCCTCAGCTGCGTTGCTCAGCTGCCAATAAGGAGTCTGAGACCGACTGGGGGCGGAGCTTGCATGCCTTGTGCAGCCAGACCCTCACGCCCAACCAGAGTGACAGCCTGCCTGCCATCTACGCGCTCGCTCTTTCGCTCACGCTCACCCATTCGAGCGCAGGGTGGCGAGGCTACTTGGTGCCATTGCACTGCCCTCGGGCATCCCTTATTTTCAAATTTGAAAGTTTTGGAAAAATCCATTTGCCCAGCTCAGCATCAATGGAGAGGTTGCTGGTTATGGAGGAGCCCAAGTAGATAAAATCATCTACCATCTCAAGCATATGGTCATCAATGCTGATGTGTGGAGTGCTGGCAATACCCTGACCCAAGATGTTGGTCTTCATTGGGCTGAGGCTGAACCCCATGCAGGCTTGGGCAAAATGGTTGATGAGACTCTGTAGAGCTTTTTTGGAGGGCGCTATCAAGGCATAAGAACCCACCACCCAGGATGAACAGACCCCCGTTGCTCTCTGAATGGAATAACGCCCTGTCATCATCATCATCATCATCATAAATTTATTTATTTATACCCTGCCCATCTGACTGGGTTTCCCCAGCCACTCTAGGTAGCTTCCAATAGAATATTAAAATGCAATAATATATTAAAAATTAAAAGCTTCCCTAACCAGGGCTGCCTTCAGATGTCTTCTAAAAGTCTGGTAGTTGTTTTTCTCTTTGACATCTGGTGGGAGGGCATTCCACAGGGCGGGCGTCACTACCGAGAAGGCCCTCTCCCTAGTTCTCTGTAACTTGGCTTCTCGCAGTGAGGGAACCGCCAGAAGGCCCTTGGAGCTGGCTGTCCAGGCAGAACGATGGGGGTGGAGACGCTCCTTCAGGTATACTGGGCCGAGGCCGTTTAGGGCTTTAAAGGTCAGCACCAACACTTTGAATTGTGCTCAGAAACGTACTGGGAGCCAATGTAGGTCTTTCAAGACTGGTGTTTAGTCAAGCTGAAGACATATGAGAGCAGCAGGGAGAAGAATGTGCCAAAGAGAGCTGGTGCAGCCCTGTTTCACACCACTCTTTATAGGGTGTCTGCAGAAAAGCCATAATTTTGGACAGAGCAATGCATGTTCTCATGGAAGGACACAATCAAATGCAAGCTGGTGGAGCTTATAACTCATAACTGCAGCCTCCTGAGTTGTTTTTGCTGCATTAGCAGCACTGAAGTGACCTATCCAGATAGTGTATATGGAAGTCCTGGACTGCCCAGACAAGACCCCTTTCTCACATACAGCTCCACAATTGTGCAGTATTCATTACTACTAAAGTTGTAGCTGGAGCCATGCAGAATTAAGATAAGATAAGATAAGATAATTTATTGTCATTGCACAAGTACAAGCACAACGCTATACAAGTGCAACGAAATTGCATGCCCCCCGTAAAAACAGAAAGAAAGAAAAAACAAAACAAAAAGCAGCACAAAACACACACACACCAAGGAAAGCCACACATACACACACATACACCCATCACAGCTCTCCAAGGTCATATTATCTGGTTACAGCGTTTAAGATGGTTATAGCTCTTGGGTAGAAACTATTCTTCAATCTATTTGTTCTTGATCTAATTGTTCTATATCTTCTACCCGAAGGCAGTGGTGCAAAGAGGCTATGTCCTGGATGAGATGGATCCTTTAAAATATTGTTAACTGTTTTAAGGCAACGGGAGCTGTATAGTTCTTCCAGAGATGGGAGAGGATGACCAATAATATTTTGGGCTGTGGTTATGACTTTTTGGAGTATCTTCTTCTCCCTGGCTGTGCAGCTGGAGAACCAAGCACAAATACAGTATATAAGAATGCTCTCTATGGAGCCTTGGTAGAAGGACACCAGCAGTCTCTCACTCAGATTGTACCATATGAAAAGCTGGGGGGGAAAGGGAGAGCACTGAGCCGCAGCGTCTATGCGCGCCGCCATCAGAATTGCAGCGCGAGTGCAGGGAAAATGCGTTTCCCAAGGAATAGATCTGTGAAAGGGAGCCTGGCTCCCTTTAGAACAAATGGGCAGTGCACTCCCAATGCAGCAATATCATTGCTTGAAAGGGAGCAGTAAGTTGCTGTAATCCTGGGGTTGGATGTAGGTTCAAAACGATGAAGCTGGTGGTCCCCTGAGTCCCTTTATCGCCTCTCAACCCAGCTCAACCAACATAATTGTTGTGGGACTAGGATGTTGCTCTGAAATCACTGGAGGAAGGGCAGGGTACAAATGGAAGAAATAAAAGATGTACAATGGATGTTGAAAGTGGTGGGATTTATTTTTGCAGGGCTGACGGGGCAATTGTCTAGTTTATTTCCATATGACGGGTGCTTGTCTACGTGCTTTCATACACAGATTATGAAGGTATGACATAGATCTAGATTGTTCTATTTTACAATAGGTAAGGTGTAATGATGCAATACACTAAAAAGGGAAAAGGGGAAAAAATGCTTCTCAGGCAAGCTTGCCGTTATCTTCTAGGCCATCTGTTTTTCATTCAAACAAATCTATTGGTCTAGATTCCCCATAACTAGGTAGGTGGTATATTAAATGCATTTCCCTTGCTGTCCCCTGGTGTATGTATGTGACATGCGGCACTTTTGAGGAAGTGGTCGAGGGGAAAAATGGGTAAATGTCAGCCACAGCTGCCCCTGAACCACAACCGAGGGCGGGAAAACTAGCGAATGGAAAAAACTGGCTTTGATTCTGAAGACAGTATAAAAGGAGATTGGGATTGCACATACGGACACGATTCCAGGTACTGATACTCAGGTGCAGAGCCTCAAGCAATAGACTCCTTGCAGTAGAAAAGAAAAGCTACTATGGCTTCTACAAGATTTCCCTCGCTGGTGAGTACGCTGATAATATAGACTGTCATTTACGGTGTATAGAACTCTTAGTACATTTGTGTCCAACTTAAAAAGCAGAGGCGTTTGACGTTGCATTTTAGTTCTTACTTCATCCTGTTATCAGTCTTCCTTCCACATGCAGAATTTTGTTAGTGAAGCTTCAATCTCCCAAAAATTGAAGCCAATGGTTATCTAAGTCTTCTGTCTGTCTATCCATCCATCATTATAGCCTCAACAATAAGCTATATTTAATTAACGTAATATGTGTAATTAATGTAATAGATTTGGACAGTACAGTTTAAAGCATTTGGATAACAACTATTTCCTTGAATTCATGAATTTATTCTCCTGGAGGGATTGTCATCCCGTAGATAATCTGCCAACAATGTTTCATAGCTATGACTGTGATTCCACCTGCTTTGGGTTAATGTTTCACATAATTGAATGCTTTTCGTAATCTCATAGATCTAAAGCTATTTTTATATTTGAAAGAGGACTGATATATAATCAATTCATTCTCAGCAGGATTTCATTGTTGCCCCCCCCCCCCCAGTACCGCTTCCCCCAGGGTCCCATCTGCTTTCCTTGTGAATTTATTTGCTCAATTGGCACACAAATAAATATTAACAAATAGAACAACAAATAGAACAATTTTGGGAGCAAGTTTTGAAAGCGGTATCTCAGATTACAGTTCAGACAATCCCAACAACCCCACCTTTTGCCTTACTTAATTTATATACTTCAAATATAGACTAATTAGGAATTAATAACGCATTTACTAACAGCAGCTGGAATGGTAAAAGAACTTGGAAAACTTTGCAATTAATGAATATCGATCATTGGTATAATATAGCCTGGCAAACAGCCATAATGGAAAAGCTGTTGTAAAAATTGAAGTTGGCAAGGAGAGAGAAAAAGAAGATAATTTGTTTGGCACAGTATTATTAAATATACAAATGAAGCAACACATGGACGAGAAATACCTATAACAGGGGTGGCCAACTCCCAAGAGACTGTGATCTACTCACAGAGTTAAAAACTGGCAGTGATCTACCCCCTTTTTTTGGGTTCAGGTCAAAGTTGTTGAGCTTTTTTTAGGAAGGAGGAAGACCCATTTTGGGGGGGTTCGGGTCAAAGTTGTTGAGTTATTTCAAGTTGGAGGTAAAATGTTGAGCTTTTTTTAGGGGAGCCACAGTTGTTCAGCTTCTTTGGGGGCAGCCAATGATCTACCAGTGATCTACCGTAGACGTCCAGTGATCTACCGGTAGATCGAGAGCTACCTGTTGGACAAGCCTGACCTATAACATATATTGCCATACAGTGTGGCTAAGCAGGAGATGCTCTTTAGCTCACTCCTATTATTCTGAGTTTTCCAAGTGAATTTATTGAAGAAGCCACTGAACTGATTTACTGTAATTACTGTAAAATAATATGTGTAGTATTTTACACCCCTAGTGACCCATTTTGGGGTCGTGTCATGCCTTATTATTTATAATTTTGTAAGAGTATATATATATATATATATATATATATATATATATATATATATATAATATTAATATCCTAAATGACCTGTGACAAGTGTGTGACGGTGCAGGTTTCCCCTCAAACTTTTGCCAATGAGATTTTGTCTTTGATTGAAATCCGTCTGTCAGTCCTGGCTTCTATCACAAACTGGCAGTGGTTCAGCCCAGCTGCAAAACTCCCAAACAGAGAGTAGTCCTGAAAGTTGCTTTTGGTGAAAGGGATTAGGCTTGATATATGTGATTTTTTTATTATTATTATTATAAAAAGACACATTTAGCGTATTGCCACTTCACCCGTGAGCCCCCACTGCTTGATGTTTTAGGCTTCGGAGGAAGGGCTTCAGGGTCACAACTCTGGCTTTCAGTAAAACCTGGCATCCTTTAAGTACTTAAACCCCAATATTAGCAGAGTGCCTAGTATAAACTGATGTACCTCTTTTGGCAGTTTCAGATTATACCTCTGGCTAACGTGCACCTGATAAAATAACTCGTTTTGTATCTGTTCTCCCTTTCAGGTCGGGTTGCTGCTGCTGCTTCTTTCAGCTATAAATTTAGCTTCTGGGAAAGCAGTTAAGCCTGGGAAAAACAACGAGGAAGCCAGCGAGAACTGTCCACCCCAGTCTGGAACCCAAGAGGATTTTCCTCCAAAGTCCCTGACATTTCAAGTCCACCTTGGCCGCCCACAACCAGCCAGTGAGCTGCCTCAGGATGTCAGGAACAGATCTGTGTCTCCATGGGATTACAGGTACTGGACTGAATCAAATGTGTTAGCTATGAAGCAGAGTGTGCATAGCGAACCCACCGTGGTTCTTCAATACTTTAAATTGTCTAGGGTTGCCGCAGGAAAGGACACAATTTTGCAGCTATTGTCAAACCCAGGCGCCAGCCAGGTTTTCTGGGAAACAGATTGGAGAGAGAGGGAGAGCTGAATTGTCTCCATGAAGGGAGAAGTTTTTTTTCCTTGCTGAGGTGTTTGGACCTTCTGCCACTCCCATGTTTTGCTTCATTGATAAATGCCAGGGCTCACCCCTATCTGGAATTGTAGCCTCGGACAGGGGCTCCTCATCCAGTGAGGGGCTGCTGGTTCAATTTGCCCCGCGATGTGGGAAAGGCACTCTGCACATGATGACAGCCATGCTTCACATTGCTACTAACTTGTGTCTTCTCGAATGGAGCCCGGCCAGCCAGCACAGAGGAACTCTTTGGCAACCTGGGTGCCTGTTGCGAGGGCCCTAAATCTTAAATCACCAGAGGTGCATGGGTGCTTGGATGTTTGTGCCCCTGCCCACAAAGCTTTCGGAGCCACAACTCCATAGTCTGCACCACGGTAGTTACAGACAACTGCCTTTGAAACGGAAGTTGGCTCTATAGTGTGGAACAAGGAGCGTTTCTCTGATAGCAGAATGTTGCTGAGAACATATTTCCCCCTGGGCTGCTCCTTTTACTCCCCATGTCTTCTGGTAGTAATTGGCTGCTTGGTCTATGCACAGTTGCCTTGCCTTCCCCTTTGAGTATATCTGCTGCTCAGTTTGAGGGCACTCAGTTTGAGGTGCCCATTCACAGGTGATCATGGGAGCAGTCCCTAGTAAGAGACTCTTAATCAACGCGGTCCGTGCATGTTTCTGATCTCGCATTCTTTTCGGCAGCACTTGCTTTGAGAACCTCCCATTGGATCACCCTCCTCTGCCTGCTTAATAATAATAATAATAATAATAGTAATAATAATAATTTATTATTTGTACCCCGCCCATCTGGTTGAGTTTCCCCAGCCACTCTGGGCGGCTCCCAATCGAGTGTTAAAAACAATACAGCATTAAATATTAAAAACTTCCCTAAACAGGGCTGCCTTCAGATTTCTTTTAAAAATAGGATAGCTGCTTATTTCCTTGACCTCTGATGGGAGGGCGTTCCACAGGGCAGGCGCCACTACCGAGAAGGCCCTCTGCCTGGTTCCCTGTAGCTTTGCTTCTCGCAGTGAGGGAACCGCCAGAAGGCCCTCGGCGCTGGATCTCAGTGTCTGGGCTGAACGATGGGGGTGGAGACGCTCCTTCAGGTATACAGGACCGAGGCTTAAAACCAGGAATGGGTCTCTCACAGGGCAGGAGTAGAGACCCCTTTGCAGCCCAAGGACCCTATTTCCCTTAAGTCAGCCTTCCGGGGGATATATGCCAGGTGCAAGAGGGGTGAAGCAAAGGGGGTGACTCCTGCCTCTGTACCGGCTGCCATGTTCCCACCATGCAAAAGCCACAGGTTTCTAAACCCACTCACCTCTCCATCCACAATTCAGGCAAGCAAGAGGCATTCCCACATTCCAGTACTAGAGGGAAGTAAAGAGCAGAACCAGTGAGGGGGGTGGGGTGGCCTGGAGAGTCTTAGGAGACCGGAGGGCCATATTTGTTCCCCCAAGGGCAGTGGCTGAGGCTCTCGACCCCTGTCACGGAAGAGGTCTGACAGCAGCAGGAATTGGCAAACTGACAGATTATATTGCATATCATATGGTAAAGGCAAAGGGACCCCTGACCATTAGGTCCAGTCGCGGACTACTCTGGGTTTTCAGCGTTCATCTCGCTCTATAGGCCGAGGGAGCCGGCATACAGCTTCTGGGTCATGCGGCCAGCATGACTTAAGCCGCTTCTGGTGAACCAGAGCAGCACACGGAAATGCCGTTTACCTTCCCGCCGGAGCGGTACCTATTTATCTACTAGGTTGGCAGGAGCAGGGACAGAGCAACAGGAGCTCACCCCATTGTGGGGATTTGAACCGCCAACCTTCTGATCGGCAAGCCCTAGGCTCTGTGGTTTAACCCACAGCGCCACCCGCGTCCCTCATCATATGGTAATATAATATTAATATAGTAGTCAATAAGCAGCCATTTCCTTGAAGGATTGGGATGCGTGAACCTCTGGAAGTCTCTGCCATACAAAGAGACCCTACCTTCCCAGCTCACAGAACTTTCCAAAAGCCAGCCATTCCTGCTTCTCTTTGGCCAAGAGTCTTATTTAGCGCTGGAGAGGAGCAAACGTTTAGCTTCCCGTTGTATGCAGCCAGTTTCAAGGCTCTACGTGTTCTGATGTCTTGCCCTCCTTTTGCCTCTGTGTTTGCAGCATTCACGAAGATCCCAACAGGTATCCCCATGTGATTTCGAAAGCCACCTGCCGCCATGCCTTCTGTCTGGACAGCAAAGGCCGCCTCAACAAATCCATGAGTTCTGTTCCTATTCGGCAGGAGATCATGGTTCTTCGCCGAAAGCAGATTGGTTGCCAGCAAACCTTTTGGCTGGAGAAAGAAGTGATCCAGGTGGGTTGCACCTGTGTCATTCCGATCAGCAGGACCTATACAAACTGAAGTGCTTGAAACAGCAGAGAATTGACCAACGGAGGTAAAGGATCCACCCAGGCTGATGCTTTCAGAATCCAAATCACATTCTTTGATGACTCAGAAGAGAAAGAAACTGCTATCTCAGGGATGAGCAGAAATAAAGACACCATAGAATTAGGAAAGATTTTGTGCAACTTTCTTACTAGATGACACGACTTTAAAATGTCAGTTGTTTCAAAACATTTAAGTAGGGCATGAAAATGTAGAATATATATTCTTCCTGACCTCAGGCCACGATGACAAAATAATCTCTCCTAGCTAAAATGGTCTCTTCTGTTCACTTGCCAAAAATGTAAAAGTCCTGCCTTGTAACGATTGTGGCATCCTTTACCCCCCATGCTATTGGTCAGTCTTATTGAATTGTATGTTCTATGTCATGATATAAATGCATATGAAATGTGAAACCCAAAGAGAAGCAAAGAGGAACTTGCTTCCAGCTGTATTTATAAGACCTATTTATATAACTTGTATTTATGCACCTGCAAATTATAATTCAAAAACATGGGTTATTTGTATTTATTCAGTAACTTAAACAATGAATAAAAAGACAGAAATATCGAGCTGTGTGTTCACATTTTTCAAATTGAAAACTTTCTTAGTGGTGAAATATTTAACAACAACAACAACAATCTTTATTACGGTCCAGAGACCCAACAATTCATTACAAAACAATACACAATTTCGACAGCCCGCCTTCAGGTTACACAAGCATTTTGTTCAGACTTAGGAATAGGGATCATTGGTTCTTGCAACCCCCGATAGAAACTTCGCCACTGCTAATGTTCTGTCATTTGTCCAGTCTTCCAGTAGGAACCTGACATAGTAAGCCTCTGATTTTCCCGGGAAAGGTACTAGCAAGGGTAATATCAGTTCAGCCCTGGCTTGCTCGAATTTCACACAGTGCAGCAAAATATGTTTTATAGAGTCAATGTCTTGGGCACACGAGCATAGTCTGTCCTGGTATGGAACTCCTCTCAATCTGCCATCCAACACTGCAGAAGGAAAGACGTTAAGTCTGGCTTTTGTAAATAGCCTTCGGTAATTTGGAACTGTCAGATTTTTTAATATAAGATGTTAACTTAAAGGCATGCCCATATTGTACTCCTACTGCCAGAGAACTGGCTGTTGGCACGGGCGAGCCAGGCCAGGGGCTTGTTTTATGCATTGTAGAGGCAGCTCAAGGCCAAAGCTCAGTGGTTGGAGCATCTGCTCACAGGTAGAAGGTGCCAGGTACAACCCCCGACTCTCCAGTTTGGGCAGCTTCCTATGCCATTGTGCAATCAGATGCATATCTCTTGTGACTTATATGCAAGTAGAAGACTCCCATAGCACCTGTCCCATGCACCTGTCATGCACCACAAACATGAACCTGTTCGCTTTTCCCTCCTCAGTGCTTCAATCCAACAAGCTGTCTCTTCCACCCCTAAGACCCAGCTACAAACGGCAGCTTTCTTTCTCAAACGCTGCGTGTGATTTCACAGAAAAGCAGTTGCCGTGTCAATGGAAAGGGGAGAGAGGCACAATTAAGCAAACTTTCTCTTTCCTCTGTTCTCCACGTTGCTTAGCATTCCTGCCAACTCTTTCGAACTTTGTTCAGATCACAACTTCTTTCTGAGACCTCTTTCCCCTTCCCCTCCCTTCAGAAGCCATTTCAGACAACCCCTTCTGCTGAATGGCCGCTTCTCAGCTTCTGGAACTGCATTTGACAGGCCTGCATTTGCCTCAGTCTATGGCTGTCATACGTCTGGGTTTTCCCAGACATGTCTGGGAATAGGACTCTCAAAATGGCGTCCGGGCAAATTTTTAATGAATCAGCCAAATGTCCGGGGAAAACCCAAATGTATGGCAACTAGGGCATTGATTTTTTTAAAGAAAAATTGTTGTAAAAATCCAAAAACAACAACAGCCGCAAAGACTAAGTCTTTGGAGGGAGATGTCCCCAACAAAAAGCTCAACAAATTTGCCAAGGTGTAAAAAAGAAAGGGAAAAAAGAAAGAAAGGCAGCCCCATCAGTCTCTCTCTCTTATTTGAATGCCTATCCATGTGACGGTCACCTCCAGGCTTGATGATTGTAACTCGCTCTACGCGGGGCTGCCCTTGAAGCTGACCCAGAAACTCCAGTGGGTGCAGAATGCCGCGACGAGGCTCCTTACGGGGTCCTTGCCGTGGGACCACATTCATCCAGTGCTTTACCAGCTGCACTGGCTCCCGGTGGAGTACAGGGTCAGGTTTAAGGTGCTGGTTTTGACCTTTAAAGCCCTATGCGGCCTAGGACCCTCGTAACTACGGGACCGCCTCTCCTGGCATGCCCCGCGGAGGACCTTAAGGTGCACAGATAACAACACTTTGGAGGTCCCGAGTCACAAGGTGGCTAGATTGGTCTCAACTAGGGCCAGGGCCTTTTCAGTACTGGCCCCGACTTGGTGGAACGCTCTGTCACAAGAGACCAGGGCCCTGTGGGATTTGACATCTTTCCGCAGGGCCTGCAAGATGGACCTGTTCCACCTGGCCTTTGGTTTGGACTCACTCTGACCCTTATGTTTCCCTCTCCTTATGATTTTGATTTATGGGCTACTACTAAAAGGAGGCTGCATTTTAAATTGTAATTTAACCCGTATTTTAATTAACTTTCTTTTTCTTTTTCTATTACGTTTTATTGTAATTTTATTGGTGTTAGCCTCCCTGAGCCCGGTTCTGGCCGGGGAGGGCGGGGTATAAATAAATAAATTATTATTATTATTATTATTATTATTATTATTATTATTATTATTAATTTGTGTGGTGTTGGTGAGGAGGAGGAAACGCTGGTGTTTGTGATTTGGTTTGATTTCATTTAGATTCCATACTCCATCCCAGGGGCCCAGAGCAACTTTGTAGCAGGATTTCTCTCTCTTTTTAAATGCTTAATACCGTAGTTCTATCCCTAAGGGGCTCACAAAGATGGAAGTTAAGAGACATCAAATAAAATAAGAGACATCAAATAAAACTAACATTAAATTGTTCCCTTTTTGAAAAACAAACATACCATCACACAATAAATAACCAATTCAAAAAAAAAGCTACCCAAGGGATAATGCCTTTTGCAATCACTCACCTGCTAGATACTTAACTGTTACAATGATGCTGCAAAATGGGCTAGGCGAGGAGCAGAGCTCAGTCCCAGGTGTGATGGTGGTGCCTTTGCAGCTCTGCTTAGGAGGCAGATGGATCTTCCCAACTCCCAGCTGCAATTGCTTCGGTCCTCCGCATACAAGGGTGTCCTCTGGAAGTGAAATCGATTTCTGCACCAGCTATGCACTGGGCATCTGTTCCTGAGCACCTCGTTCCTCCTCCTGCGCTTCCGAGTAGAGGTACGTGTGGGCTTCTTGTTAAAGTTATGTGAATGCAATTCCCTGATCTGGACCTTGCGCAGAGTATAGCTCTCCACACCAAGAAAAGAGTTCTAAAGTTTTACTGCAAACTGTCCCTAAACTTGCTACAAAAAAGAGGTGTAAATGCAAATAAACACATTGCTCTTAAACTACTAGTGATGCAGTCCAGTTTTCTTTAAGTTCTTACTGGTTAATATACCAAGAGGCCTCACTCTGTGCCCAATAAGCTCAGGGTACCTTTGCTCAGCCGCACTCTGACCCATAGTAAAGGTAAAGGGACCCCTGACTGTTAGGTCCAGTTGCGGATGACTCTGGGGTTGCGGCGCTCATCTCGTTTTCCTGGCTGAGGGAGCCAGCGTACAGCTTCCGGGTCATTTGGCCAGCATGACTAAGCCGCTTCTGGTGAACCAGAGCAGCGCACGGAAACGCCGTTTACCTTCCCACTGCAGCGGTACCTATTTATCTACTTGCACTTTGACGTGCTTTCGAACTGCTAGGTTGGCAGGAGCAGGGACCGAGCAACGGGAGCTCACCCCATCGCGGGGATTCGAACCGCCGACCTTCTGATCGGCAAGCCCTAGGCTCTGTGGTTTAACACACAGCGCCACCCGCGTCCCCAACTGTGTGTGTGTAGCAGCTCTGTGTGTGTGTGCACCGTGCCTGCTACAGTGTCACCTTGTGGTCTGGCTGATATTGCAGTATAACCAATAAAGATTTCCTATGGGTGCCTGTGTGTGTGGCCTGGCCTGCTGGCATTCTGCACTCCTGTTGACTGATTACAGTCCTGTTGACGGAATAAAGACCTAGCAGTTAAAGTTAATAATAATCATTAAATAAATAAACGGAAGTAAATCAGCAAGCTGGAGAGAAAGAGAGTCAGAGCAACGTTTGAGAGCAACGTTTGATTTCTCTTTGAATCCAAGGGAGAAGCAAGACCTTTACGGCTGTTGAATGCTGTGAATCCCTCCATAGTAGGCTCAGGTTGTACAGAGGTGTAAATAAACCATATATCATGAAGACCCCACAGTCTCTGCTGCCCCTCTTTCCGAGCCCTGCGCAAGTGCCCAAAAGCCCTGGGACCTTGCACCGCTCGGAGATTGGGGTGGTGTGCAACAATACTTTGGGCCCAGGGGTATCTTACCCATAGAGGCTAGTGGCGTGGGGTGCCAGGGCGCCAAGTTCTGGAGGGCGCAAGAGAAGAGGTGGAGGCTGGACACGGCCCCTCCCGGCATCAGCTCGCCACCCTCACCTGTCTCCACCATGCCTCGCCGAAGCAGCGCTGCACCCGGAGCCTCCGTCTGCCGTGGCCACTGCGACACGAAGCAGCCAGCTGAGCCAGCCTCTGCCTCTTCCACGCCAGAGGAGCCACCCTCCAGCTGCTGCCCACCTCCTCCAACCCCACCGGCAGCGCCATCCTCCCTAAAAAAATATGGGAAATGGGGGGGGGCACGGGCGTTGGAGGGAGCTTTGCACCACGGCGCCGGATATGCTTAAGATGGCCCTGTTTGGGCCAGATCTGTAGAGGGACAGTTTGGGCAACTACACATTTTGTACCTGTCCTGGAAAACCCTTCTAGTGGTCCTGCCCTGTGGGAAGCTGGTGGAGGGCATGTGGTTGCTCTTCTCTTGCATATTTCCCTGAGTGACTTCTCAGGAGGTTTCTGCCCACTCATAACAGTTATAAACCATAGACAGCTTTTCAAGCTCCTTCCAGGAATGTCTGCTGAAATGAATCTATGCCTACAGACCTCTGCAACCAACCCAGACCTCTAAAATATGGGCCATTTTTGTTTTTGGTGTTTCAGCCAACAAGTGCTTTTAACGGAGCTCATGTCTAGCTCTCTTCCCCTCCTGCGTAGGTGCCTAGCAGTGTGGTTGAAATGCTGAGTCAGCCTGCCCTACATTCAACACTTTTGCAGAGCACTTTGGGGTGGAGAAGGCAGCCTCCTTGGGAAGGGGGAAATGTGTGGCATTTCATTTGGCTTGGCATCGTGGCTGATCTCGTGGGCCACCGGAATGGGGACTGCTTCGATTATTTCTTTTCACCCCAAACCCATAATCTGTGAAGGAGACAAGCTTGTGTTTCGAAAAATATGTGCAATGCATGTAAAACACCTGCTTAGCAGCCATAAATGGCTTGGACTCGCTGTTCATGCACTCCTTATAAAAACAAACATTTGGTGTCTGCAGAGAAGCCATTTTGGATTTCATGGAATTGGGAGGAGTGATTTAAGATGGAATTTGAGCAACTCCCTTGTAAATATATATTCAAGATTAAACATCAACAATATGTTTCTAAATGGCATTTGCTGAGGGAACATACCTCTTAATAACTATAGCAATGATACCGGTAGGTAGAAATAACTTTTCCAAGTTGTTTTGAAAGGTTATGAGTTCTCTTTCCTATTTGCCTATGATAGTTATCATAAACACCCGATAGATAGATGAAGTTTTATTGATTGCAAAATTATATAATGCAAGATCTACTCATAGAATGCATACCTTCCCATTAAGCAGATGCTGTATTAAACAGGTGATAAAAAAGGACTAGTTCTGAGGCCAGTTTACTTAGAGCTAAACTGGAAAAGGACGCGGGTGGTGCTGTGGTCTAAACCACAGAGCCTAGGGCTTGTTGATCAGGAGGTCGGCGGTTCGAATCCCCTCGACGGGGTGAGCTCTCGTTGCTCGGTCCCTGCTCCTGCCAACCTAGCAGTTCGAAAGCACGTCAAAGTGCAAGTAGATAAATAGGTACTGCGGGAAGGTAAACGGTGTTTCCGTGTGCTGCTCTGGTTCGCTAGAAGGGGCTCAGTCATGCTGGCCACATGACCTGGAAAAACTGTCTGTGGACAAACGTCGGCTCCCTTGACCAGTAAAGCAAGATGAGTGCCACAACCCCAGAGTCGTTCGCGACTGGACCTAATGGTCAGGGGTCCCTTTACCTTTATGTAAGAAATGAAATTCACATAAAAGGTGGAAAATTCCATTACCCTGGTTCAATTCCTGATCAATATAAAACCTCTCTCCTTTCCTCACTGCTTCTTGCTGATCTCACTTTATGCCACATGCTCTCACCCAGCCAAAGGACCCATGAGCCAAGCTTGCTGAGATATGGGCCTTGGCAAATGCCTGATGATCTCGGCTGCCCACCCTTCCTACTCTTACTAGCTGTGTGAACGGCGTACTTGTAGTAACTGAATATTGCTGCTCCTTGGCAATTGGATAATGTTCATAGGTGGTTTTTTTTTACTGTTCTGATAATATAGCAATGGTGCTACAATTAACACATTAAAAATCGAGTGTTTCCATGCACCCAGTTATTGCTTATATTCTCAGTTGATGTAGGAATATACAACTGAATTGTCCGTCCCCCCCTTCGCACAATTATTTCTAGGAATGTTAACCCATATGGAATCTGATAATCCTGATTCTTTGGTTTGGAAACTCTGTTTAACATCAGCCGTGTCAAAAATGTGTTCGAGTTTACCGCATTAGAACAGTAAACACAATTTCCTCTCAAGAGTTCTGAGCAGAGAGGCTAATGGAAACTCTTCCATCAGAGAGAGGGTGCTTTCTCTTTAGCCATTTACGGAAATATTCAGTCAATATGGGTCACATTCTTTCTGGCTAGGAGTTAGTCATGTGAAACCTAACACTCATCCTTCCTATAGGAGATTTTCTCATATGTTCTGGAGCATCTTATGATTCCCACGAGTGTAAAGAGAAGAAGCAGAAGAGGAAGAAGAGTTTGGATTTGATATCCCGCTTTATCACTACCTGAAGGAGTCTCAAAGCGGCTAACATTCTCCTTTCCCTTTTCCCCCCACAACAAACACTCTGGGAGGTGAGTGGGGCTGAGAGACTTCAGAGAAGTGTGACTAGCCCAAGGTCACCCAGCAGCTGCATGTGGAAGAGCGGTGACGCGAACCCGGTTCACCAGATTACGAGTCCACCGCTCTTAACCACTACACCACACTGGCTCTGAACAGAGTTGCTTGTCTGGTATTTTTGTATATTTTCACGCCCAAACTTGCAGTAGCACAATAAACAAATGAGTGAATACTGTCAAAAGCACTGCAACATCCTTCTCATTGTTCAGGGATTATAAAAAACCAAAAGATGCTCCCTCTGCATGACATGATTTCCTGTAAGTATTTTGTGATAGCAAAAGTGGAATATAAATTTTATACTGCTGAATCTGTCACAGTCTCTGATGTGACACGTATCTAGATTCTTAACTTCTCAGAAGAAGAGGGTTCGACCAATAAATGCCAGTTAGCCCCCAGATATAATAATAATAATAATAATAATAATAATAATAATAATAATAATAATAATTTATTATTTATACCCCACCCATCTGGCTGGGTTTCCCCAGCCACTCTGGGCAGCTTCCAACAAAATATTAAAATACAATAGTCTATTAAACATTAAAAGCTTCCCTAAACAGGGCTGCCTTCAGCTATTTTCTAAGATGAGTCCTATTCAGGTGTCCTGCTTGAGGTTAACTGTATATCCTAGTAGGAATTGGACCCACATTGAGTAGCCATCCCACTGGTATCCATGCAGAAAGCACAGGTGTCTGACAGGAGGGAGGGACCTTTCTATGCAGTCTGGAACCCTGGGTGATCAATGCTTCATCCTGTACGGATGTCAGGGGATGCCACTCAACATGGGTCCACTTCCAACTTGTATGTGCAGCTTATCCACAAGTAGGACATCTGCACAGAATCATAGAACTGTACAGTTGGAAGGGGGCTCTTAACTGCTCCATTGCCTCTGTGGGGAAATAAGCTCAGAACCAAACACCAATTGACAACAGGCCAGGAAAGTGCATCAATTCAATATTTATTGGAGATCAGATATTGGCACAGACTCAGGCAATACAGGCAAAGATTCCAAAAATCCTTTTAGAACAATAGTTACCCTTATTCAGAAAGCTCCAACTCACATCGGAAGCTGCCTTAAATCAAGACAGCTCATTGGGGTCCATCTGGCTCACTATTGTCTCCACCAGGCTTCCTCAACCCCGGCCCTCCAGATGTTTTTGACCTACAACTCCCATGATCCATAGCTAGCAGGACCAGTGGTCAGGGATGATGGGAATTGTAGTCCCAACACATCTGGAGGGCCGAGGTTGAGGAAGCCTGGTCTACACTGACTGGCAGCAGTTGTCCTGTATTTCAGACAGGCAGATCTCTCCCTGGTCCTACCAGGAGATCCTAGGGATTCCATCTGGGGCATTCTGCTACTGAGCCATGGTTCCCACACCACAGATCAAGAATACCCACAGCAAGTTGTGGGAATGTGGCAAGAGTAATGCGCATTGCAAAGGAACGGAGATGAGACATAGACTGTGACACAGAATGCTACTTTATTATGTACCTGATTTTTTTTTTATTGTCAAGCTCAGAAAAATATATTTTATACTTCAGATGTGGTTTGGTGGTGGTGGTTGACACATTTGTTGAGTGGCAGATTTGTGACAGATACTTCTTCGCAGACAACAACAGAGGTGGCAGGAAGGAAACCCTCGTTACCCACAGAGCAGCATAATGACTCCTAAGTGCAAAGTGAGTGGGAAATGAGAGTTTCAAGAAAAATTGAATGCATCTTCACTGTATTGTTTGGACTGGCTGGATATTATTCAATCTGTAGAATAAGCAAGCTTTTGAGTTCCGCTTGTTAACATGCACAAGTTAGGAAAGGCAATTGACTTACAATCTGATGTAGCTCTTCCTTGGCAGCTCAACAGTCATTGACAAACTATTTTGCTTCTTGACAATTAACATTAAAAGTAGCTGGGGAAATATAATTTAATGTCCCATTTGACAGCGGCAAAGCTTTGAAGGAATCCATCCTGTTGAAACAGATTGCTTGAGATTCCATGCTGAGAGCAATGCCGTGGAATCAGCTATATTGATTTAAATTTGCTTACTGAACGAAAAATACCTCTTGATCTGCAAAATATCGGTAATATTGCAGAGCCAGGTAGACCTGTCCCTCACATGAAAGTCCACTGTGATCATTTGAATGAGTTGATGGTCACTGTAAGGTCCACTCTCTACCATAAAATTAGGGAGATAATAAAGGAAAATTGATCTAACACTCTTAGTTTGTGTATAACAATGTTGAACATGAAGTATTCCAAATGAATACTCTATGCTTTGCAACATTACCTATGATTGGCCCCAAATCTCATTAAAAAAAAATTCCCCACAAAATAAGAGGAATGGAAATTTTATTAAAAAGAGCCAAATCTCCCACTCTCCAAAGTGTTACAGTACTTGGGATCCTGTAGGGGAACAGAAACATATTTTGTGGAGTAAATTCACAGTAGCCCCCAGTTTAATAGAAGTGTATATAGCTATTCACAATGATTCCTCTACCCAAACCAATTAGCTTCCCCACTGCGACTGAAGGAACTGCTGAGACAGATTAATAGGATGGTTTAAAATTATCTAGGTGGTTTAGAATTTTGAAATGTAACCAAGGAGATACTTACTTTGTAATTAGCCAATCCTGCAATATTCTACAACAGGATCTTCATCTTCAAGGGGTTTTTTTTTCTCAAGGGTTTGCTACTCATAAAAAGGTAAAGGCACCCCTGACCATTAGGTCCAGTCGTGTCCGACTCTGGGGTTGCAGCGCTCATCTCGCTTTATTGGCCGAGGGAGCCGGCGTACAGCTTCCGGGTCATGTGGCCAGCATGACTAAGCCGCTTCTGGCGAACCAGAGCAGTGCACGGAAACGCCGTTTACCTTCCCGCCGGAGCGGTACCTATTTATCTACTTGCACTTTGATGTGCTTTCAAACTGCTAGGTGGGCAGGAGCAGGGACTGAGCAACGGGAGCTCACCCCGTCGCAGGGATTTGAACCGCCGACCTTCTGATCAGCAAGCCCTAGACTCTGTGGTTTAACCCACTGCTCTGGTTCGCCAGAAGCGGCTTTGTCATGCTAGCCACATGACCTGGAAGCTGTACGCCGGCTCTCGGCCAGTAAAGCGAGATGAGCGCTGCAACCCCAGAGTCGAACACGACTGGACCTAATGGTCAGGGGTCCCTATACCTTTACCTAAGGTAAAACCAAACGCAGATAAGGGAAAGAGAGAGAAGTCTGTGTGTCTTGCAGATGGATGTGTGATGGCAGCACTGCTATAGCTGGTTGAAGGGGACCAAACCTCCAGGGAAGACGGTCTTGGTTCCATTTGACCAGCCAGAGCAGCACTCAGCGCCTGCTTTTGTGTTTACGCACTCAAGTCGACGTCAGGTCCATCTTCAGGATCTCATACCTGCAACATGTAAAAATTGAAGTTTACAGAAATGCAATGGCTATAAAACAACGCAGCCTGGTTGATTCTTATAAGTGAACATACATCTGGGATCCTTTGTCAGATCAAAGCCTTAAGGACTCTTTTCCAACCATGAAGGGAGCTATAATTGGGGCTAACCTTACCACTAGGAGAATTGAAGCAGCTTGTTTTTGTTTGTTTTAGAAAAAGACTTTCCTGTCAAAGTGGATTGTGTCCTTTTGCTGCTCAGAGGGACTGATGCAGCAGTCTGTAATAATAATAATAATAATAATAATAATAATAATAATAATAATAATAATTTATTATTTATACCCCACCATCTGGCTGGGTTTCCCCAGCCACTCTGGGCGGCTTCCAACAGAATATTAAAATACAATAGTCCGTCAAACATTAAAAGCCTCCCTAAACAGGGCTGCCTTCAGATGTCTTCTAAAGGTTTGATAGTTGTTGTTCTCTTTGACATCTGAAGGGAGGGCATTCCACAGGGCGGGTGCCACTGCTGAGAAGGCCCTCTGCCTGGTTCCCTGTAACTTGGCTTCTCGCAATGAGGGAACCGACAGAAGGCCCTCGGAGCTGGACCTCGGTGTCCGGGCAGAATGATGGGGGTGGAGACGCTCCTTCAGGTATACAGGACCGAGGCCGTTTAGGGCTTTCAAGGTCAGCACCAACACATTGAATTGTGCTCGGAAACGTACTGGGAGCCAATGTAGGTCTTTCAAGACCGGTGTTATGTGGTCTCGGCGGCCGCTCCCAGTCACCAGTCTAGCTGCCGCATTCTGGATTAGTTGTAGTTTCCGCTACTGCTAATAGATCACCGCAGAAGAAGAAGGGGAGTAGATGAGGAACTCGTTGGACCCAGGTTTTAGCAATAGTACATACATGTTTCCCACCCAACACAATAGATTAATCTGTTCAGAAAAGCGTACAAACCTTTTGTGGCATATGAATGAATATTTGTGCCTGTGTGTTACCTAATACTATGGATATATGACTGTTAGAACCCAATATACACCAAAATAGTGTATGTTGGTGGTGAGAAACCTTTCATGCCTCAATCTGTTAAATTTAAAAAATGCTGACATTGCAATTCTACACACAAGTACTGAGAAGTAAGTCCTATTGAGTGCAATGAGGTTTGCTTCCAGGTGGGAGGGTATAGGCTTGCAGCCTTAATGAGATGAATGCTAGTGGCAGAAAAGGTAATAGAGTCATAGAGTTGGAAGGGAACACAAGAGTCATCTAGTCAAACTCCCTGAATGCAGAAATCTTTTGCCCAGCATGGGACTTGAACCCATGACCCCAAGATTAAGAGTCTGTTTCTCTACTGACTGAAACACAAACAAAGTAGGGTATCGTAGTGGTGCTGATAAGCAAAGGCAACAACAAGAACCACTACACACCGGCTGATATTCAAATAACAAAATCGTAGATATTGTAATGAAGAATGAATAATATAACCATAAAGCCAAATACACTCATATACATATATAACCAAAGTCCACACGATAGAACCATTCAGCTTAAGATATAGTGGACAAACCCAGTGCCAACACAAGATTCCAAAGAAAAGTTCCTACACGATAAGTAATAGATGGATCGCTGTAAAAGAACATCAAAAATGTCGACTGTAGGATGCAATGATAGATGAAGTCATCATAAGTCCATTCAAAAGGAGGCAACTGGGAAGAACGAAGACCTGTCTTCCGGATTTTTTACAGGTTTCGCATTAGGCGCTTCATCAGTTCTGTGTAAATAATATGCCAATTACAATACAATAAAACAATCTACACAGAATATACAAATTATATAATGAAACGTATTCTACACAATGTAAAATATACCTTCATGGTGTATTGGATCAACCAAACATACAAATAATGCAGGTACAGCTTAGTGAGGCAGACAAAATGGAGACTTAAATAGAACAAACAGACCTTGATACCAATTAACATCTAATGACTCTTAAAGGTACAGCACTTCAAACATAGCATTGTAAGTCAAATTCAGTATTGAGGCCTTTAGGGTGTAAGGTGTTCAGTTCAAAAATAAATTTGTATTCCTTCTGTAACAAAATTCTATGCATATCTACAGATCTAAAAGAAGATTTAATGGGGGTCCATACAACAAAGAAGCTCAAATCATTCTCAGAATGTGATGCTGACATAAAATGTTGGTCCACACATCTATTACGTATTTTTGATCTGTGTTCAGTTATTCTTGTCCTCACTGCCCGTGTGGTGCTTCCAATATATAATAAACCACATGTACATCTTATACAGTATACACAGTTCTTAGTGGAGCAGTTGGAAAATTGTTGCAGGACAATCTGTTTACCATTGGTCGTATTGATAAAAGATTTAAGATGGTTCTAGCAGGCTGGCTGGAATGAAAAGTGGGCATTGCCTTCACCAGCATTTATAAGCCTCGGGATGCAGAACTGTATGTGGATAATAGTTACAAGGCTCTCTGGGATCTTGTGGAGATATTTTAAAGCCGGGACACTTGAATGTTGCTTGGAAGGATCAAAATGCCAGAGGCCGACCCTGAACCTTGCTTTCGCCTCTCTGAGGCCTGCAAGCTGATAGCCCCACTCATTTGGCAGCTGGGTTATTTGAGAACATTAAAAACTTCAAGATTTGGCACCTGTGGACAAGCAGGGTTCCAGCACATGACACAGCCCCAGTAGCAACAAAACGACACGTTCTCCTTAAGCAAATAGCAAAGGACTTAAAGAGACCCCTCTTTTGTCAGCTGGAATCACCTGCCAGTTGTCACTCAAGCTTCAGTTTTCACAAAGCTGCCCAGCTGTACCTCTGTGGCAGCTGCCAGGGTCTGTTGAACCAGCCGGCACGTGGCAATGTCTTAAGCAGGACAAAAGAGGCATTTTTTGAGATGACACCAAGGTGGCATGCCAGGGGGGGTGGGGGTGCGGTCACCAGGAGCTTGGCAAAACTAGCTCAAAAGAAGCTTTTAATCAGGGAGTTTCACACTCCACACCAGCCTCCTCCTCCTCCTCCTCTTTCCCTAGAGCCAATGCAGCCATTTGTTAGCTGTGGGGATGTACCGACATCTGGGGGGCTCCTACTGATCTCATAATACAGGTCTCTGTATTAGAAGACGTTATTTATGAACGTTTACCTATACCAGATATCTATATCTGAAGAAGTGTGCATGCACACGAAAGCTCATACCAAGAACAAACTTAGTTGGTCTCTAAGGTGCTACTGGAAGGAATTTTTTATTATTATTATTTTGTTTTGACCACGGCAGACCAACACAGCTACCTACCTGTAACTACCTATACCAGGTAAAGGCATAGGAATCAATATTCAGAGAGTCACTGTCATTTTAACATTTGAGTAGCAAACCAGCTGCGTAGCTAGCCGCTCGGGTGCCCAGTGCGGGGTGCGCATCCTGCAGCCGGAGGCAGGGGGAGCTGCCCATGGGGTTGGGGGGCGCTGTGTGGAGCCTCTCCGCAGCCTCCCCCTCTGCTGTAGGGCAGCTGAGGAAGAGGCGGTGGGCAGACGCAAGCCCCACGCTGCCGTTTTAGGCAGCACGGAGCCTACAGGTGCCCAAGCCACCATGTCACTCCTAGGAGTTTAACTCTTATGCAATAGGTAAATAGAAAGTAAGAAATTGGACAACTGCTAAAGAAGTAAGGCACGGAACTTTAGATAGGGAGGTTCAGAGGAAGTCAATTTGAGGTGAAGAATTTAGGTGCAGATATATTTCTTTGTTTTGTCTTATTATGTACGGTATGTGTTTTAGGTGTTTTAAGTGTTTATGATTATAGAATTTGTGAGTGATATAAAAACCATGAAAAACCAATAAAAAATTTTGGAAGGAAAAAAAGAAACTTTAGCAGACTACAATGGACACCTTACAGCTCCTCACTAAGACAGATGAACAGGTATGTGTTTGTGTGAAGGAGGGCAGACCTTTCAGGTCGTTCATCTCCTTGAAACCACACACTTCCTTACATTCCATAGCAATATAATTCATATGGGGATATAAAGAAGCATGTCATCTCAGAAAGAGAAATCTGTTGTTCTCCTCTTTGTAGCAGGAAGCCAAAACATGTTCGCCTCAGTTTTATTGAGAAAATATTGCTGTTCAGAAGGATTGAAATCTTATGCATGCCAATTCAGAAATAATTCTTACTGAATTCCACCTCACCTATCAGCCAATCACCCACTCCCACCACCCTTTTGAGTAATACCCCTCCCCACCCTCTCACTATATATAAGGGTCTGGTGACTTCTGTCTCAGTGTATCTGAAGAAGTGTG
This sequence comes from Darevskia mixta, assembly GCA_034641385.1. Lineage (NCBI taxonomy): Eukaryota > Metazoa > Chordata > Lepidosauria > Squamata > Lacertidae > Darevskia > Darevskia mixta. The sequence continues at coordinate 418,080 of JAWWNH010000130.1, forward strand.
CATGCACACGAAAGCTCATACCAAGAAAAAACTTAGTTGGTGCTACCTAGACAGCATCTTAAAAAGCAGAGACATCACCTTGCCGACAAAGGTCCGTATAGTTAAAGCTATGGTTTTCCCAGTAGTAATGTACGGAAATGAGAGCTGGACCATAAAGAAGGCTGATCGCCGAAGAATTGATGCTTTTGAATTATGGTGCTGGAGGAGACTCTTGAGAGTCCCATGGACTGCAAGAAGATCAAACCTATCCATTCTGAACGAAATCAGCCCGGAGTGCTCACTGGAAGGACAGATCCTGAAGCTGAAGCTCCAATACTTTGGCCACCTCATGAGAAGAGAAGACTCCCTGGAAAAGACCCTGATGTTGGGAAAGATTGAGGGCATAAGGAGAAGGGGACGACAGAGGACAAGATGGTTGGACAGTGTTCTCAAAGCTACCAACATGAGTCTGACCAAACTGCGGGAGGCAGTGGAAGACAGGAGTGCCTGGGGTGCTCTGGTCCATGGGGTCACGAAGAGTCAGACACGACTAAACAACAACAAAGGTGCTACTGGAAGGATTTATTATTATTATTTTGTTTGAATTCTACAAGACTGAGAGCGCGATTCTATAGATATCTACTCAGAAGCAAGCTGAGTATAAGAAAAGTCCCACTAATACAAATGAGACTTGGGGTATGTTCACATTACTGCTTGTTCCACAATCCAGTGCACTCCCACGGGTAGCTTTGGAAGCCACATTCACAGAACATTAGCCACAATCCATATTGTCTCTGTAGTTTCTCAACAAATATCGCTGTTGGCTTGTTTTTCCTCAAGCCAGCTTCAGTCCAACTGGAAAACTTAAGCCACATTCACTTCATGCTTAAGAAGAGTGCGTGCATCATTTTAGACAAGATGAGCTCAGATGACAGCTTCATGAACAGAATTTCCAGGCAGAAGCAGGGCAGCCAAAATCCATTTCAGGTGATGAAATCCCTGCCCTCTGATGTGTGCAAATGTGTCTTGAAACGCAGTGCGGAGAAATGACCATGCTGCATTTTAAGCTGCTAATGTGGAAATACCCTTCACTTTCAGATAAGTGTGTAAAGGAGTTCAGATGTTATTACCAGGTAAGTGTGATGGAGGAGCAGCCGCGGTGCATTAGATCCTATCCCCCCCCCTTAATGTGATAGTTATACTTCCTTTAGTTGACATTGGTGAGAAACAGTATGTGTAAATCGGTACCAACCCTTTAAGGTTTCCCCCATGTGCCAAGTACTTTAGATGCTCTGAGAACATTGAGTTTTCATGCACACACAGCAAGTGGCAGTAGAGCTGGGTCCAGTTTTTAAGTGAACTAATGCATCCTGACGTGATCAATTTGTGCCATGCCCTCATGCCAGAGATTCAGGCTGCTCCACCTGTGATTCCCATCAGTCTACTAGCCACAATCAGACTATGTACAGGCAATAATATTTGTGGGACAATGGGTTTTCCCATTGTCACAAGAAAATCTAAAACATCTAAAATAGCTTTGGAAGTGTGCTCTGGGTATTTTAAGGGGTGGGTGGACATTACAGTACTTGAATACCAAAATGCCCCTAGGTCTATTGCAGCTGTGCTGGCATATTGCTGAGAGCTAGTTTCAGGTCTTCCCAGGTTTTGCAGAAATCTGCAAAACTGATTTGGTCAGGAAATGTTAGCTCTACAAAACCACCTTCAAGTATCTGAAAACCAATACTCTGTGCAGAGCTCCAGGCCTTGCTTGCCTTCAGGAGTGGAGCTGAATCATGTGCCCTCAAACTATTCTTTGTGGTTCAGATGTTGTTGGCAGAGTTCTGAGAAATGCAGCTTTCAGCTGAAAGAAGATGGTATGAGCAAAGTCCCTTCAGTGTTGAATTGCCTTTTCAGTGGATGAAGTGATCATGTGAAACAGTCCGATGTTTGTTCTGGTTGCTGGGAAGGAACGGATAGGCAGAGTTTGAGGTCTCAACTTGATAAAATGAGGGAGGTCTGCAATTAGATATCCTATTTCTTTAAATTTGAAAATGCAGGGCTTTGCCAACTGGTTTGGGCCTTGTTTGCAGATACCAATGTGAATTCTTCGTTCCTTATCTAAATTGCCCCCTCCACCCCCATATGCCATTAGGTCTGCAAAAGAAGCTCTCTCTCTCTCTCCCCCTTCCAAGGAAGTACAACACCATCCGGAACAGGCTGCCTCCCCACCTTCTGAACTTGGGAACTCAAAATAGATAACACCTCTCTCTTGAAACGCAGCTTCAGCTTCAATTTATTGGCCCATCACCAACCCATCCCCGCCTCCATGTACCAATCTAGCATCTCAACTGGATGTCATCTGCAGATTTGGTGGTACCTCACTCTAGTTCCATGGACTGCAAGAAGATCAAACCTATCCATTCTGAAGGAAATCAGCCCTGAGTGCTCACTGGAAGGACAGATCCTGAAGCTGAGGCTCCAATACGTTGGCCACCTCATGAGAAGAGAAGACTCCCTGGAAAAGATCCTGATGTTGGGAAAGATGGAGGGCACAAGGAGAAGGGGACGACAGAGGACGAGATGGTTGGACAGCGTTCTCGAAGCTACCAACATGAGTCTGACCAAACTGCGGGAGGCAGTGGAAGACAGGGGTGCCTGGCATGCTCTGGTCCATGGGGTCACGAAGAGGCAGACACGACTAAACAACAACAACAACACTCTAGTTCTCCTGATGATCCTTCCCAGCTATTTCAGATAAATGTTATATATCATGGGGGATGAGATGAAACCCTGTTGGATGCCACAGGGCAGCTCCTATCATGCTGAACAGTGACCCTCATGTAACTTATTTTTGGAAATGGCTCTGGGGATAGGAGCAGAACCACCAAAGTACAATGCCCCCCACTTCAACTTCCCTGTCTGCTGCAGAAGGACACCATAGGCAATGGTATCAAAAGCCACCAAGAGGTTAAGGAGAACGAACAGGTCACACTCTCCATCCCCTTCCCTTCAAATGTCATCAACCAGTGAGACCAATAAAGTTTCAATGCAATGGCCTGGCCAAGCTGAAATGGATCCAGGTGATCAGTTTCCTCCAAACATATATGAAGGTGGGCTGCTGCCACCCTCTCAAGGACCTTGCTCAAAAAGGAGACATCTGCCACGGGCTGATAGTTATGTAACACTTCTGGGTCCAAGGAGGCCCTCTTAACTAGCGGAAGCACTGCCTTCTCCTTCCAGGCAGATACAAACTCCCATTCCTCCAGTGAAGCATTAATCATTTACTGGGCGTCCCCAGTCAATTCACCATGGCTAGCTCTGAGAGAAGCAAAGATGAGCAGGGGTCAAGGAAGACCACTTTTCCTCAAGAAGCTTGTTCCACATCCTCAGGCCACAATAACCAAAAGTGACCCAGTTCAAATGGAACGGACTGTGCTCTGGACACCTCCACCAATTTGGTCTGACTGTGATGTCAACCTCTGTTGGAATCTGAGAGATTTTGCCTCCAAAGTGCCTTGCAAAATTGTTACAGCAGGCTGTAGAGTGTGTCAGAGCCACATTCTCTTGGCCAGAGGACAAACTCACCAATTAGAAAATCTCTGCTACATGGCTACAACTTCAGGGGCTGTTTTGCCCCTTCCTCCCACTTCAACCAACAAAAGGTCTGAACTGAATACTGTTGTGCAACTTTTGTGTAACTACCATAGATTTTTTTCCCCAGCCAGAACTCACCGGAATTCAGTTCCAGCACTTCTTAAGTGACCATTGCCATTATAAGAAACAAGGGAGGCGCTCATAGGGAGCTCTGGCACCTCTTTTTCTAGAAAAATAGCACGGGTAACTACCCAGTACCTACCATAATACTATGTCTTAAAATTACATTCTTATTTATGAGAAAGGTATAATTTGTTTAACTCTTATGCAAAAGCTTTCCATTGAGTGTGAAAACACGTATCCCCCTTTAATCATAAATATAAATATATGTTTGTTTGCTTTCAGTAGACATTTACTGAAAGCAAACAAACATATATTTAAAAAGTAATATAAACTTACAGGTTTATGTTTACTTATACATGAACAGGAATGATACCACTAATGGAATAACTTTGCTGTTGTATATTTCTCCTTCTCTTCATGTATCCATGATCCTACATTTTGGCTATGAACACACTTGTGTGACTCTGAGGTTTCCTGTTTCTTATGACTGGGAAGAGGTTGCGCAGTACATTAAAAAACAACAGCACAAGCAGATAATAAATGGACATAGCTGTCAACTTTCAGATTTGAAAATAAGGGATTTTTCCAAACTTTCGGATTTGAAAATAAGGGATGCCGCGAGGGCGGTGCAATGGCACCAAGTAGCCTCGCCACCCTGCACTCCAGAGGCTGTGCGCGAACGGGTGAGTGAAAGAGCGAGCGCGTAGACGGTAGGCAGGCTGGCTGTCTGGTTGGCCGTGAGGGTCTGGCTGCACAAGGCATGCAAGCTCCGCCCCCATTGGTCTCAGACTCCTTATTGGCAGCCGAGCAACGCAGCTGAGGAGCCTCCCTGGCCGGCAGGGAGGGAGAGGAGCTGCTTCCTTTGAAATCCGGGAAATTTAAGGGATATCAACAATCCGGGATAGCAGCGGGAAACGGCATTGGAATAAGGGAGTTTCCCACAAAAAAAGGGAGGGTTGACAGCTATGTAAATGGAGCCTAAGAGGCTGGTAATGCCATAGCTGAACTCTGACCCACAAATAAATGTGTAACAGAGGGTGTTTAATGGCTAATGGATTGAGCTTGATCTGATGACAGTAACCCAATCATCTCTGAGCTATAGAGTGACACATCTGTCCATTCTTGGCATTTAAGATACGAAAGGAGACAGAGAGGAGCAGCTGTTTCAGTTTTACACTGTTAAGCGTGGTGATTTTTCCATTAACGTTGGGAGATATTTTAGAACTAGGTGATTGTACCCAAACAGAAGTTTATGCACTTGCTTGCCTGTTTGAAAGCTATCCTTTTAGTCTGGTGACATGTGCTTGCAGTATGGTACCTTACATTTGAAGGATGGCAACAGACAAAAGCTCATGAACGGGATTAGAATAGTCAGCTGTTGCGCACAGGGCCTGCACAACTGAAATTCCTGATGCTACTGAATTTAAATGTAGCTTAACCCACCTGTGCCAGCCCAATAACTTGTACTTATGTGTACCTTTCCCTTTATGTTGCAAGAGCCTGGAGAAGTGGCTCCAGATGACTTAGTGGAGACTTATATGGTTTTAACAACCACCCAACAACTTCAAATTACGCGTTAGCATGTAAGGCGACTGTTGCAACTATATCATTTCAGGCTGTTGGTAGGAGGAATACATGTGTGAAAGCTTTTCTACATGGAAGCACACGCCCCCGCTGCAAAAATCCCTGTATGAATGAAGTTCACATTTTACCGAAACACACCGAATTCTCCCTCATGTACACCATATGCGGTGTGATTTTCTGCGTGGAGGAGCATCTAAACAGGCAGTTGTCCACCGTTTGTCCAAAGTGATTTCTGAATGTGTGGCTTGGCTCTCCAAGGAGACACTTAGCTGCTAGGAGAGCAGGGATTCCATGATGCTTAAGGCACCCCAGCAACAATCCTTTGAGATATCTACTAGGGAAGTCTTGTTTGCCAGTCATGGAATCATAGAATCATAGAGTTGGAAGAGACCACAAGGGCCATCCAGTCCAACCCCCTGCCAAGCAGGAAGTCTACTAGGGAAGTCTTGTTTGCCAGTAATGTACTTCAGTTAGGGAATCAAGGTACATCCAGAAGGTCTGGAATGGCTTTCAGAAAGAAAGACCTTCCACTGGCTGGGAGACTACGCAACAGCAGAAAGGGTCTAGTCTATGCATGCTGTCCTATTCTTGCTTAAATTTTTTCTTGAACTTTTCAAATGTCACTACTTCCCTTGCCTCTCCCTTAATACATCCAGTGGAGGTCTTGCCTGTGAGTTGTAGGGCCCTACTCATCCTGAAACCAATATGAGGAAACCCTTTTGAAGCTGTCTTGCCTTTAGAAATTATCTCATGCTTTGTTACTCAGTCCCAGAATTAGGCCAGGGGCAGGAACACCTCAGAAGGGAAGTCAGGAGAGAGGACCAATGCTGACTGCTGTTTCAGTGTACACTGCTTAGATATATATTTAATATAATAAGCGGAATAGAAATTAAATAAGCAAATCTAATCTACTTAGTGTGGACAAAGGTTTAAAGACCTACTCTCAGATATAGTCGTGATTCCCTGGTCCTGAACGGGGTAATTGTGCCCCTGAAGGACCAGGTGCTCAGCCTGGGAGTCATTTTGGACTCACAGCTGTCCATGGAGGTGCAGGTTAATTCTGTGTCCAGGGCGGCTGTCTACCAGCTCCATCTGGTGCGCAGGCTGAGCCCCTTCCTGCCCGCAGACTGTCTCGCCAGAGTGGTGCATGCTCTAGTTATCTCCCGCTTGGACTACTGCAATGCGCTTTACGTAGGGCTACCTTTGAAGGTGACCCGGAAACTGCAATTAATCCAGAATGCGGCAGCTAGACTGGTGACTGGGAGTGGCCGCCGGGACCACATAACATTGGTCCTGAGAGATCTACATTGGCTCCCAGTACATTTCCAAGCACAATTCAAAGTGTTGGTGCTGACCTTTAAAGCCCTAAACGGCCTCGGTCCTGTATACCTGAAGAAGCGTCTCCACCCCCACCGTTCAGCCCGGACACTGAGGTCCAGCGCCAAAGGCCTTCTGGCGGTTCCCTCACTGCGAGAAGCAAAGCTACAGGGAACCAGGCAGAGGGCCTTCTCGGTAGTGGCACCTGCCCTGTGGAACGCCCTCCCAGCAGAGGTTAAAGGGATCAACAACTACATGACATTTAGAAAATACCCGAAGGCAGCCCTGTTTAGGGAAGTTTTTAATCTGTGACATGTTAATGTATTTTAATATTTGCTGGAAGCCGCACAGAGTGGCTGGGGAGACCCAGCCAGATGGGTGGGGTACAAATAATAAATTATTATTATTATTATTATTATTATTATTATTACAAAATGCAGTCTATATTGAGAACATTAGTTGCAGTTCCTTTAAAAAAAGAAAAAACAACCCATAATAAAGCAGAGTAATGATATTAACACAGGTCAGCCACCTTTTTAAAAAAGAGAGAAGAAAACAAATTTCTGTTCTTTTCACATGCACTCCTAATAGACTAATTTAACTGTTTATTATAAATCAGTGCACCAGACAGTGAGCTGACTACAAATAAATGTGTCTCTGACATTGGTCCAAAACGCAGGTAGTCAAAGGCAGTGGCAGAGCTTCATGCTCTGGCACCGGGGGGCGGAGAGCAGGTGGGGGCGGAGCTGGTGCGCGTCCCGAGGCATGGTGCGCTGCCCACAGGGGCGTGGCATGCCGTCTGGGGGCATGGCACACCGCTTGCGGGGGCGTGGCGCCCAATGAGGGCGGGGTGGACAGCCATGATGGCACCCCACCGGGATCGTGCTTCCGGGGACAGTGCGCTCCCCTCGCACTCCTCTTCCTGTGCCACTGGTCAAAGGAACCTTTGCCTTAGCATAACTGTATGTAATAGGACGCAGGTGGCGCTGTCGTCTAAACCACTGAGTCTCTTGGGCTTGCCGATCAGAAGGTCGGCGGTTCGAATCCCCGTGACGGGGTGAGCTCCCGTTGTTTGGTCCCTGCTCCCTGCCAACCTAGCAGTTCGAAAGCACGTCAAAGTGCAAGTAGATAAATCGGTACCGCTCCGGCGGGAAGGTTAACGGCATTTCTGTGCACTGCTCTGGTTCGCCAGAAGCGGCTTAGTCATGCTGGCCACATGACCCAGAAGCTGTTTGCACACAAACGCCGGCTCCCTCGGCCTATAGAGCGAGATGAGTGCCACAACCCCAGAGTCGTCTGCAACTGGACCTAACGGTCAGGGCTACCTTTACCTTTAAGTTTATGAGATAAAGGGTGGCAAAAGTAGGTTAAACAATAATATAGTTCTGAGGTTGTAGAGAAGGCCACCAGTTAGATCCTGATGGGCCCTTTTACTTACTCAGAATCCATTATTTTACATGCCACGTGGCTCTCCATTACAGCTTTGCCCTAAAAAGGCCACCTGTCTCCAACTCACTTCTGCTACTCCTAAATACTACAACATACCCTCCAACATTTCTCCAATGAAAATAGGGCCGTCCTATTCAACAACAACAACAACAACAACACCCTGCCCATCTGACCAGGTTGCCCCAGCCACCCTGAGCAGCTTCCAACATATACAGGGTGTGTCTTTTAAAAGGACTCACCCTGTATAAAAACATAATAAAACTTTAGACATTTTAAAAAAATTCTATACAGAGGTGCCTTCAGATGTTTTCTAAGGGTTGTATAGTTGCTTATCTCCTTGGTTCGGGGGGGGGGGTGTCACATAACTCCATATCCTCCTACATTTTTCCAATGGAAATAGGCACACTCTAAGGAAAAGTGGGACATTCTAGGATCAAATCAGAAAGTGGGGTGGCTTCTGTAAATCTGGGACTGTCTTCTGTCAATAGGGGCACTTGGAGGGTCTGCTACAAAGCAAGTACAGCGAAGCATTGCAGAGAAGTAAAAGTATTTTGTGTTTGCCACTGCAGCCGCCCCATGTAAAATCATGCTCAGAGCAGCTGAGCGCCGTTGCTGGACCCCAACCAGAAAAGCCTAAGACTTATCACCAGCACTGCTTTTAATACTGATGAAACTTGGCATCCTATATAATAATCTCCCTGTGTCCCTGCGTCCACCGTCCGTGTGTCAGTGGAATTGGCCAACTGCGCATGCGCTCCACTGACACACAGATTGGAGCGCAGAGAGGAGGAGGAGCCTGATTGGTTGGAGCGCAGCGCGAGCGAAGCGCTTGCGCTTCGCGAGCCTCAGAACCTCTCCGCTTCAATCGCTGCCGCCACCGCTCCTACCGCCGCCTCCTCCTGCTCCGGGGCCAGAAGCCGCAATGGCGGGCGCTCCCCGCGCGCTGCTGCTTCTCCCCCTCCCTTCTTTCTCCCCGCCTCAGCCGCCCGTGGCGGCGGCGGGGAGGGCGGCCATCGCCGGGGCTGCCGGCGGGGCAGCGGCAACAGGCGGCTCCGCCATGGTGGTGGCTTGGCCGGCTGAGGCGGGGAGAAGGAAGGGAGGGGGACAACTGCATATTGCGCCTCGGGTCCCCGCCGCCGCCGCTAGCGCCCATTATTAATGGGCTGAATTCAACTAGTTATAATATGAAAGAACACCAAGCGACAAACACCTTAGAGACGAGACAAATTAGTAGCGACTTAAGGATTCCAATCTGTGCGAAGCTGGGTTGAGAAACAACACATCAAACAATAGGATGTGTACAGGATACACATGCATTTTGGATAATGTCCTGTGAACATATCTGTCAACTTTCGGATTTGAAAATAAGGGATTTTTTCAAACTTTCAGATTTGAAAATAAGGGATGCCGCGAGGGCGGTGCAATGGCACCAAGTAGCCTCGCCACCCTGCGCTCCAGAGGCTGCGTGCGAACGGGTGAGCGAAAGAGCGAGCGCATAGATGGCAGGCAGGCTGTCTGTCTGGTTGGGTGTGAGGGTCTGGCTGCACAAGGCATGCAAGCTCCGCCCCCAGTCGGTCTCAGACTCCTTATTGGCAACCGAGCAACGCAGCTGAGGAGCCTCCCTGGCCGGCAGGGAGGGAGAGGAGCTGCTTCCTTTGAAATCCGGGAAATTTAAGGGATATCAACAATCCGGGATAGCAGCGGGAAACGGCATTGGAATAAGGGAGTTTCCCACCAAAAAAGGGAGGGTTGACAGCTATGCCTGTGAAGGCTGCAGTGCAGTGATTGCACAGGTAATGGGCATCTGAGCACCGTCTATGTCTGTTGGCTTAATGGAGCATTACTGATGTGGGCACTTAAAGAATACGGCACGGCCACCACAGAAGGGAACCACTGTTGTGTGGGAGGCTGCGCTGGAGGATTTACCTAAAACCTGTAAGCAAGAATTTAAATATGATGCAAATCACCATTTCCTCTGAGCCCCTGCTGCTTCAGTCAGAACGCCACCCAAATGTTCTGCCCCAACTGTTACTCTGCCCTGGGTAGAATGCTAAGCTCATGAGGAGGAGCCTTTGAGTCTCTGTGAATATTGCAGGCAGAGATTGGCAAACCTTTCCTTAGGTACAAGACTGAAGGCTTTGATGTTTAGAGAATGTCTATTTATAATACTTATTTTAAAAGTTTATTTCTTGGTTTTCAGTATCTAGGTCTCAAAGCGGCTTACAGCAATAAATATATAAATTTAGGGTAATTGATTAATAACTTTTTCATACTAATAATTTGCCCTCAGTTGGGAAACCAAATGAAAAACGGGAATTGTTTTTTAAGGCAAGGATTTCAAGAAGTGTAAATAGCAGGTGTTATGAGCACCCTGGAGGTTAAGAACATCTGCCATTTAAGATGGTGATCGTGGGACATCAATTAATGCACTATCTAAAAAAAAAAGTATGCTTTCCATTGAAAACATTGTTTTATTCATATGCGAATTCATGCAACTGATTAACTGATTAATACATTCTAGTTACAAGTCGGTAGCCGTGTTGGTCTGCCGTAGTCGAAACAAAATAGAAAAATTCCTTCCAGTAGCACCTTAGAGACCAACTAAGTTTGTTATTGGTATGAGCTTTCGTGTACATGTATCTGAAGAAGTGTGCATGCACATGAAAGCTCATACCAATAACAAACTTAGTTGGTCTCTAAGGTGCTACTGGAAGGAATTTTTTTATTTGATTAATACATTAAAATTCATATGACTGATGAGCTACAATTTATTTAATTGGCTAAATGCCTAACAAGAATCTGAAACGGATATGGTCCTTTAGTTCCAGCGCTTGAAACTCTACTCAAAGTGCTATGTCCAGAAAGCAAGAAAGAGAAGCATGTAGATTTGCAAACAAATCAAAACAAAAAACAAATTCATGCTTGGGATTTGAGGTGAATTTGGGTGCTTTTTCATTAATGTTATGTGTCATGGTTCAGTGAATAATGTTGTTACTCACTGATTATTGAAAACACAATGTTTGCCGAGCCAAGACTCAGGACTTGTCTACACTTCTGCTTTTCCGGTACCTAGAAAGCAGTTTCACACTTTTCCTGTGCTTTCTAGGCATGGGTCTGAGTGGTTTTGCGCTTGCCTGGAAAACACATTCTTTACTTCTGAATTGGAACTAATCTCTAGAAAACCTGATTGCTGTTTGGCCCGATTCAGCCGAAAACTATGGGTTTCCCCGGGGAAGTGGCAGAGCAAACGGAGGTGTGGACATGTCCTCTGGCTGCAATTATATGCGTACCTACATGGGAGTAAGCTGCACTGAATACAGTGGTACATTTAACTTATAAGTAAACCTGCATAGGATGTTACCCTTAGCATCCCTATGGAGTTATTACATCTTTGCTGAGCGAAGAAACATAACCGATTGGCTAATGAAGTTGTACTCCAGCCCCTTGTAATTTCACATTATTTAGCAGATAAACCCCACATTTTCAGGTTTTCTTTTTCAGTCAGGAGAACATTAAAATATTTCTTTAAAATATTTCTAAGCTGAAGCACTCAATACTGTTGTCACAGCTATCAGATTCTACATTGCAGATGTGATCGTGTTGTACGCTCTTCCATTGTGATTGTGGCCCTACAAACCCAAGATCATGGAGAGGATCCCTTTGCTTCTCTTTAAAGGTGGCTTTTAGTTATAGAATGTACCATTCATTGTCCTAAGACTTCATAAAAACTGTGTTCCCCCTTGACTTCTGTAGATTAAACTTTCTGTCATGCAGGCAACATAATTTAGGGTCACTGGCCATGATGGTGAGCAAAGCCGTCTTACATACTATGTGCTCTGCATGTACTGCATTCTGGGACCCAAATCCAACTGGGTTCAATTGATCTTTCTCTTGGGTAAGTGTTCATAGGACTGCAACCTCCCTGTCTGTACTATCCTAAGAGCCACTGGACACTTACAGACATTAACTGGCTGTCCTTCACTATGAGGTCCTAGGACAAGCTGCATCTATTTCATTTATTTATTTATTGAATTTGTATACCACTTGTCACCCAATGATCTCAGGGTGGCTCACAACATAGCTCAGGGGTCAGCAAACTTTTTTAGCAGGGGGCCGGTCCACTCTCCCTCAGACCTTGTGGGGGGCCGGACTATATTTTGAAAAACACACACACACATGAACAGATTCCTATGCCCCACAAATAACCCAGAGATGCATTTTAAATAAATGGACACATTCTACTCATGTAAAAACACGCTGATTCCCGGATCGTCCGCGGGCTCGATTTAGAAGGCAATTGGGCCAGATCCGGCCCCCAGGCCTTAGTTTGTCTACCCATGACATAGCCCAATGCAGTTAAGCCATGTAATAAATATTAAATAAGAGGAGGGTTGTACAGTGCTGATTTCCTCCTCCACCTCTAACAGTAGGCAAATGGCCTGATGATGAAAAATATACCATTTATTTTAGGTCTAAGTATGAAGGAAGCAAACACATGGTTGGAATATGCTTATCGTAATCCTAGCCAGAGAGTCGGGATTGGCTGCTGTTCTCTATCTAGAGAGGCTTGGTGGTTAACCTGGATTTGCTATTGCATAATGTGTGAACTACGGTTCTGCCTTTTCCGTTTTGATAAGAATCACTTTTAAATAACTTATTAGTGCATCAAATAAAGAGTGTGAAGCAATGATTTGGCATTAATAGTCCAAGAAGGGGTTAAATATGAAAATTTCAAACATTACCTCATAAATCACCAGTCTTCCTGAAGTACGTATCTCATTCTGCACAGTGGACCATCGTTTCATCATCCAAATTTGGGAAGAAGGGGTGTTAGGGGGCATTTGAAAGGAGATGTTTAGAAACAGAGAGGTTTGCTTCTTCTGCGCTTAAAATTCTTACAACTGGTTTTGTTCAGAGACCTTGATGACCTTTTAAAATTAAAAAAAGAAAAAGATTCTGTGCAATCTTTACTATTGTCTCACCTCTTGCCTGTTTCTAAAATTATTTTTCTCATGCAGCTCCCAGCCCCTCTTCCCCAGTCTATCCACACCCTCTGCTCGCCACTTCCTAATTTGCATTTTGCTTCAAATCCGTCTAAATTTCTGCCCCTCTCTCCTGTGGAATCCTCGACCCCTTCACAATTTCTTTAAAGAGTGCTGCTCCTTGCAGTATTCCTTGCTGCGGAACGGCTCCATAGTTCTTCAAGCCTCTCTGCTACACTCCCCTGTTTTCATGCTGCTAATGTCATCTCCAGTTTCTCCTCCTCCTCCTCCGGTCTCCCCCTGGGTTCTTCTTTTCCTCCTCTTCCTCTCAACTGGGATTGCTCTGGAAAGGCCGGTGCGGTCCTTTTTTGTACTAGATGCTCTTACCCTCCCCTTAACGTGGCCTCCCACCTGTCTGCGTCCTTTACTGGCCGCAGCCGTATCCACAACTCCTGTCCACCTCAATCACTAGCAGTGACAGCAGCACAGAGGACGGTTGAATTACAGCCCTTCAGCTGTCCTAGACTGGGAGAGGAGGGGACCCTCTTCAGATTGCATTTCATACATGACATTGCTGCTCTCCTCCCTGCCTGGATGTACAAAGGCAACACGTTCCCAGAAATAAGGACTTTGTTTGCCACACATCTAAGGCGCTTTTAACAGTATGCTTGTACAGGGATACCCGGATATGCCTTAGCATATGTTCCACATGCCTTATCAAAGTTACTGAAATAAGTCAAGAAGGCAAAATGCAGCTTTACGAAGCTGGAAATGAATGGCAAACTATCCCAGTGGTAATAGACCCCCCCCACCCCACTTTTGTGCTGGCAAGTACTAGTAGTCACAGAAAAAAGGTCATTTGCTATCAAGGGGACCCAGGGGTATGCCAATGTCCTAGACCAGGCACATCCAACAGGTAGATCGTGATCTACTGGTAGATCACTGGTAGATCACTGGCTCCCCCAAAGAAGCTCAACAACTTTGGCTCCCCTAAAAAAAAGCTCATTTTTTTGCCCTGCACCCCAAAAAACAGGGCTTCCCTAAAAAAAGCTCAACAACTTTGACCTGAATGCCTAAAAAGCGCAACAACTTTGACCTGGGTAGATCACTGCCAGTTTTTAACTCTCTTGGGAGTTGGCCACCCCTGTCCTAGACCTTAGAAATACCAAAGATGATGATGATGATGATGATGGCATAGAATTCCTGAGCCTGCTTACAAAGTGGTGGTCATCTGTCCTACTTTACGGAAGGCAGTCCTATGTTTGAAGAGCTGTCCGGTCAATGTCCAGCTGAAAGATAAAGAACAAGGAGGCAGCTGAAAAGCTTTCCGGGGGGATTGTTTATGTTGCGCTGCTCAGTTTTTGCTTTATATTTTCTTGGAATTTTACTGTGTTACTTTGAAATATTATTTTATTGTTTATTGCTCGTGTATGTGCTTCTTTTGAAAACTGCTTAGAGACTATCTTTATTAAGTAGCATGTGCAGTAAGCCAAATAAGTAACTATAAGTATCATCAGAAAAAGCCAATCACATCTGGCCAGTAGACTGAGCTGCAACACTTCACCTCATCGTCTTTCCTGTTATGGTCAGAGGTAGTTTTTCTGTTTAAATTAATAGTAATTGGGGCAACAATGGCTGGGAGTGGGAAAGAAAATCCAGAGCATCCCAATTTGCCCTTTGCCTGCTTTTTATTTATTGTAGCACCATTAACGAAACAAGAACTAAATTGTTATTTAGTCGTCTCTGGAATGAATTAGGTTTATTTGCTGGTTTGCCATCAAAAGATGTTGTGTCCCAGAATCAGGAGCTAAATATTCCATAATCATATTTCCAAGGTAACTTTATAAAACTGGGATGTGAGTTACATTTTTTTTTATAAAAAAATAAATAAATTGAGATGCTCTTGAAGCACTGTAGTTATTTTTTTCTTGCCAGCAATGAATGTTTAACCTTAATTTGAAATAATAGTTTTCACAGATTTCTAAAACTGTGAAATATCTGCAATATCTAGAATTGATTCATTACATGAAATATTTACAATAGTTCCTGTTTCACATTCCTCTCTCTTGCTGTACATATTTTTTTAAATATATAACTTTATTTAAACTTCCATAATAATAAAATTAACATTAACAATAACAATTATACATAGAGAAGAAGAAGAAGAAGAAGAAGAAGAGTTTGGATTTGATATCCCGCTTTATCACTACCCGAAGGAGTCTCAAAGCGGCCAACATTCTCCTTTCCCTTCCCCCACAACAAACACTCTGTGAGGTGAGTGGGGCTGAGAGACTTCAAAGAAGTGTGACTAGCCAAGGTCACCCAGCAGCTGCATGCGGAGGAGAGGAGACTCGAACCCGGTCCCCCAGATTAGAGTCTACCGCTCTTAACCACTACATCACACTGGTGAGAGTAACATAATCATGTTTCTTCGTTACAATTGACCCTTTTCCCGTTGTTTAAATGCTAATATATAGATTAATATATAAACTTCTTTAAAGATCATCCATAATATATATTAACTTTTGTCAACTTTTCTTCTTTTTCTACAGAAGGTCAAATAAAGAAATATACCAGAACCAAAAGAAAGAAAAAATCAAAAAGAAAAAAAGAAAAGAAAAGAAAAAAACAACTAAAACAGAAAAGGACTCAGAAAAAGCAAAAAGAAAAAGAGAAAATGAAAAATGAAAATGAACAAAATAAACACAATTGCTGTACATATTCTTGATGCATTTAGAAGTCAAGCTGCCTGAAGTGTCACTACAGTCTCTGATCTGGTGAAGGAACCATCGAAACTCAGCACTGTCGCTGCCGTTGTTCCTCGTGACTGAAATTCTTTGCAGAACAGGTGGGCTGCTATGTCTCATGGGTCAGGACTGCAGGAAGGAGGTCAAATATAGGAGTCGAAAGGACAAATTACATATTTTTTGTTAGAAGATCAGCAATTTCACAGTTGAATTCTTTAAGATGGTGGGTGCCAGTTATGACCTATAAAGCGCTGTGTGGCTTAGGTCCAAGCTATCTGAAATGCTGTGTTCCCTCATATGAACCTGCCTGGGTTTTGAGATCTTCAGAGGAGGCCCTCATCTTGGTCTGGCCACCTTCACAGGCATGTGAGAGAGGACCCTAGCTGTTAACCCTCCCTTTTTTGCGGGAAACTCCCTTATTCCAATGCCATTTCCCGCTGCTATCTTGGATTGTTGATATCCCTTAAATTTCCCGGATTTCAAAGGAAGCAGCTCCTCTCCCTCCCTGCCGGCCAGGGAGGCTCCTCAGCTGCGTTGCTCGGCTGCCAATAAGGAGTCTGAGACCGACTGGGGGCGGAGCTTGCATGCCTTGTGCAGCCAGACCCTCACGCCCAACCAGACAGACAGACAGCCTGCCTGCCGTCTACGCGCTCGCTCTTTCGCTCACCCGTTCGCGGGCAGCCTCTGGAGCACAGGGTGGCGAGGCTACTTGGTGCCATTGCACTGCCCTCGCGGCATCCCTTATTTTCAAATCCAAAAGTTTTGGGAAATCCCTTATTTTCAAATCTGAAAGTTGACAGCTATGGAGAGGACCTGCTCCCAGACAACTTTGGAACTCCCTCCCTGGAGAAGCTAGATAGGCTGCTTCCTTGTTGTCCTTCCGCCTGTCAGTGAAGACTTTCTTTTTCTTCCAACAGGCTTTTGGGAACTGACTACTTTTAATGAAAGCATTGTTTTTGTTCTAATTATAAAGTTTAAATAGATTTTAATATAGTTTGAATTCTATAAAAGATTAATTGATTTTTTAAAAAATGATTCCCCCTATGTTTTTAGCTGTTCTTGTTTTTATCTGAAATCCACCTTCAGTCCCTGTGGTCACTCCTCTCAATTGGTTCAGCACTTCCATCTCACCCCAGGTCCTGGGTCCCACTCAAGATTAAGTGTGCATGAAACCTTCTAGGGAAAAGTGAAGAGAGACTGTAAAACAGTATCAGCTACCGAACTCCTTTGGTTATTGTGGCTGTTAGAGTTGTCTGTTAAGAGTTGTCCGTCAGTCTGCATAAAATGCATATAATTAATTATAAAATGTAGAAACCCCACAAAATGTAGTGTTGGTGCAGAATTCAGCTTCCTAGTGATTTGCTTTCGTTTTAATGAGAAAACGTGTTCTCCTTCATGGAGAGCACG
The DNA here is from genome assembly GCA_034641385.1 of Darevskia mixta. Lineage (NCBI taxonomy): Eukaryota > Metazoa > Chordata > Lepidosauria > Squamata > Lacertidae > Darevskia > Darevskia mixta. Next base: position 435,262 of record JAWWNH010000130.1, read on the forward strand.
GGTTGCGGTGGGGGCCAGTAAATCACTCCTCTGGTGCTGGGCGGGATCGGATAGATGGCCACAGCTATGATTGGGCCCTGGGTTGTTGTTGGGGAGATTTAAGTGTTGCAATTTGTGATGGACAACCCAGCGGGTATATAACCCTTGGCACGCCCTGTGATGTTCCTCTTTGCTGCGTGCAACGGATCTCCCGCCCTTCCTCTCCCGTTTATTAGGCCTCTGTGTTGACCTTGCTATGCCTGTCATGGGGTCGTCTGCTGTTGGGGCAGGGGCCTGGTAGGAATTTTTCCAGTTGGCTGATTGGCTGGTGCCTTCTGGTTTTCGCCTACTGCGTAGCAATTAGTCACAACTTGTAAGGTTGGTGGTTAGCCATTGGTTATTGTGTTCGTTGGTGGAGGGGTAAAGATTGGCTGTGTCTGCCCCTCCAATGCTGCTGCTGCACGGGGAATTCCGTTAAAGGAATCCAGGGGCTCGCCATGCTTTTGTCCATATCCCCCCGTCGGGGGCCAGGGCCACGCAAGAGCCTCTGGGAGCATTTGGGGAGAGACGTTGGGTCTGACCCCCGACCTCTCTTTTTTCTCTCCCCTAAGTGTTTTCCCTTTACTGACGGTCGTCAGTTCTGTCCCCAGTGGGACAGATAGTCTAAACCAATGCCTATGCAACCACTCACATATCATGTATTTCAATAAAGTTGTGGCCAAAATTTATGCCAAAAACCAAAACCTAAATTACTGTCTCAGGTGTGAGTTATTTTGAGGGGTAGTTTGGGGGACCTCGACACGCAAAGCAGTTTTTTTTTAAGCTCTTTTGGACACAACAATAGATTTGAAAGTGTTTAGAAGTCAGAGAAGGAGGGTCAACTAGTAGAAGCAGCGTCAGTGATGCAAAATAAGTAAATGTGCTTGATTTGCCTAATGCATACAGGTTGCAAAACCCAGCCTCATATTTTGTACAACTTTGCTTCTTCCTACAGACCAACGACAGGGTCAAAAGCAAGAGTGCTCTGGAGCAATTGTGGTGTCCCACACCTGCTTGCACACTTGTGAGGGGAGTGGGAGCAGTTGTTGGTTGATGCAAATTCTAAGAGTTCTTTTGGAATGTGAGGCCTGATGCAGCTGCTCTTTTTAGATGGCCTTTTCAGAATGATGTATAAGTATCTTTGATTTGCCTTAGAAATTAGGAAGATTTCCAGTAGGAACTAAGCCCATCTGTTTACATGGTTTTTATCAACATTGTATTAATCACCTCCATTATAGTGAATCACCGTATGTGTGCAGGGATGAAATTCACATGGTTGGCAATGACATTCTGGTAGAATATGAAGAATGTAGCTTCTTCAAGGATTATAAAGATACTGTATTGGTTCATTGGTTTTACTTAAAAGGCATACATGCCACTTTTTAAAACATTCAAAATCGATTCTGTGATTGAATGGAAGGTGTGATTCCAGAATTCAACCCCATATGTATTTAATAATGCGGCTCCACATATATTCATGGATGTATCTGGAAGTGAAGATTAAAACATGACCCACCCAAAGTCCCTACTAAATTGTTGTGTTTCTATTTCCTTTCTCTCCCAGGAGTCCGAAAAAATAATAATTACTTCATCACAATGCAAAAGAAGGGGACGCACACACACATTTTTTTAAAATGTACATCATTTTGACCCTGCAATTAATTTTAAACACGCACAGAGAGCTTTTCAGGTATATGTTTTTATTTTTTAAAAAACAGGCATTCTAAGAAGCATGCCAATCTGCAAAAGGTTTGAGCTTTTTCTTGCATGGCCCAAGACACTGGCGACGGTGCCCAGCAGCTGTCCTTCTTGAGGTTTATACAGCTGCTGTCGAGGCAGCAAGCAGAGCAGGCAAATGTACAGAATTACCGAAACCGTGTACCGCTGGGACAGAGAAGGTCAAAGGGGAAAACGTTTTGTGCGAGAGACAAACAGGTGAAAATGGGAGGACAAAAGGACAATAATACTTCCAGTGTTACAAGATGTAACCTGGCTTTATTGAAAATCATTTACTGCTTGAGAACAATGCCAACAGTAGCACAGATATACAGCAACACCTCATTTTGATAGACTAGTCCTTAAATATGTTAATTTATTTTCAGAAATCCAGCAGTGACACCAAGTCCTTGTTTATTTATTCATATTATTCATATTATTCATATTATTATTATTATTATTATTCCTTGAGAATGCCAGCTTAGCTTAAAGACTGGATAATAATAATAATAATAATAATAATAATAATAATAATAATAATAATAATAATAATTTATTATTTTTACCCCGCCCATCTGGCCGAGTTTCCTCAGCCACTCTGGGCGGTTTCCAGTCAAATGTTAAAACCATACAGCATTAAATATTAAAAACTTCCCTAAACAGGGCTGCCTTAAGATGTCTTTTAAAAATAGGATAGTTGTTTATTTCCTTGACATCTGCTGGAAGGGCGTTCCACAGGGTGGGTGCCACTACCGAGAAGGCCCTCTGTCTGGTTCCCTGTAACCTCACTTCTCGCAATGAGGGAACCGCCAGAAGGCCCTCGGCGCTGGATCTCAGTGTCCGGGCTGAACGATGGGGATAGGCTCTTTGTTACACCTTCTCTCACATCCTCACAACTGCCAAGCCTTTGAACAATTCCCTCTTCACTATGTCCAAATTCTGCCTTTCCCCCTCTGTAGCTATTGCTTTCATATCTCCCCCCCCTGTGTGTGTGTGTGTGTGTGTGTGTGTGTGTGTATGTGTTGCCTGCTTGAGTTTGTACTATCACACCTCATATAGTATTTGTCGAGGGAGAGGAGGCATTGCGACTGCAAAAAGAGATGCATTCGTAGGCTCTGGGAAACACAAAGGTTTACACAAGAATGATTGATATTTGAGCATGCTAGCCTAGGGCTTGCTGATCAGAAGGTCGACGGTTCGAATCCCCGCGACGGGGTGAGCTCCCGTTGCTCGGTCCCTGCTCCTGCCAACCTAGCAGTTCGAAAGCACGTCAAAGTACAAGTAGATAAATAGGTACCGCTCCGGCGGGAAGGTAAACGGCGTTTCCGTGCACTGCTCTGGTGCGCCAGAAGCGGCTTAGTCATGCTGGCCACATGACCCGGAAGCTGTACGCTGGCTCCCTCGGCCAATAATACGAGATGAGCGCGCAACCCCAGAGTCGGTCACGACTGGACCTAATGGTCAGGGGTCCCTTTACCTTTATGCGACCACAGAATACTCCCTGACTGAATGTTTGCAGGGGCTGGGCATGAAAACCAGGAGAATGGAGGAACATTTTGTTAAAGGATATGGCAGAAGTGCAACATTTTGCTGCAGGTCCTACTTACTTGATTCTCGAAAGTGTGTTATGAATTCCCTTAAAGATGGAACCAAGGAAGAATCTTTTGGGAATGCTTTTGGGAATGCAGGTACTTTTATCACCAGCCACCCCCTGAGTCCATCTGCAGTTCCTTCTGCCTGCTCTCTTTCGAGGGAAGAGCCTGGAATGTGCGGCATGTCATCAACTGCCAGAGAAAAGAAAATATGGCAATAAACGTTCCCGTTGGGATTCAACCCTAGCCGGATCTGAAACCTGGCCTCTCCCAAGAGAAGGAGCAGAGGAAGCAAGACCCCACAGAGCAGATCCTTGCCCTGCCCATGGCCACAAGGAGGCTTCAGACCCAGATATCCCAGCCCCAGGTCTCCACAGGCGCAGAGGAGATGGTGCACCTGGGAAGAGCCTAAACTGGGTAACTACAAGTTGCTATTGAAGTGTAAATTTTGCATGTTTTTAATTACCATATAAGCTGCTTTGGAAGCCATTCTTGGCTGAAAAGCAGGGTATAAGTGAAATACAGTGGTACCCCGGGTTAAGTACGCTTCATGTTAGGTACGCTTCAGGTTAAGAACTCCGCCAACCCAGAAATAATGCTTCAGGTTAAGAACTTTGCTCAGGGTAAGAACAGAAATTGTGCTCTGGTGACGCAGCAGCAGCAGGAGGTCCTATTAGCTAAAATGGTGCTTCAGGTTAAGAACAGTTTCAGGTTAAGTACGGACCTCCGGAACGAATTAAGTACTTAACCCAAGGTACCACTGTACCTAAATGAATGAATGAATGAGATGTGGTTGGTTAGCCACACATACTCGGTGACCAACACAGAAGGTTGGAGCTGAAACAAGCTGTCTCTCGAAACTGGAGAACACTCCAACCTGTTGCTAAAGCAGCTGTGCCAGCAGTAAATTTAGCATTTAAAGAAATCCATTGACTGAAATGTGACGGGGGCAATTTGTTCCAATTGGTGTTAGGATGTTTTTAGAAACAGTGCTCTAAAGACATCCCAAAATATATTTTTCTTAGCATAAATCAGAAGAAATTGTGGTGATAAGTGACATGAAAAACCAGCCATATCAAGTGAAACTGGGTGACCTTGGGCCAGTCACTCACTCTCAGCCTAACTTACCTCAGAGTATAAAATGGGGGAAAGGGAGAACCATCTGGGGTTCCTTGGAGGAAAGGTGGGGTGTAAATGCCATAGATCCATAAATCTGTTTGTGCTCAATGATCAATATACTGAAAATTTAGCATGTCTGCTCTTGCTGACTTGGGCTAAAGCCATCTCAGCAGCATGCAACGGTGGAGAGAAATGTTTGTGTTGGTTCCCTTGTTGGAACAGAAAGGCTGGACAGTGTCTGATATAAAAATGGGCCTGAGTGTTGGGATGGGATATTCTGTTGAGCCTAACCTTGATCCTTAGTAGAGGCTGCCAATCAGACTGAATGAGAAGCAGAGATTTTCCATTGTGAGCAACTGTCCTCTAGTCGCTGAGCTGGAGATCAGGTGACAGGGGTGCGGGAAGGAAGGTGAGGAATCCCAGGTCAGGGTGCAGTGTTGTGCTTGATAGAGCTCCTGGTCGTGAAAAATGGCAAAGTGCTGCTCACAATGACTCACAAATGCTGTTTTAAAAATCTGGAGATAGTGCTATACTGCTTTATATTTTTAAGGGGAAAAAACCTCAAAGCCGTTCACAACACATTAAAAGATCAAATAAAACATTACGGAAGAAAGTACAAAAAAGTATACATTCAAAGCAACATAATAGGAAATGAAAATATTATCTTAAAGGTTTCAAAAGAAAACATTACAAAGGAGGTCAATTGCAAAAGGCACATTGAACGCAGAAAAGCTAGCCAAAAACGTACTAAAAGCATGAACAAAAACTTTTGCAGACGTTTCATCTCAACTCACTGTAGCAATACATTAGATATTTCATCTACCTCGGAGTATTGTTTAACTGGTGCTAAATTATGCTCAATTAATTTATTAACTTTATTATCCACTAAAATGCCAAGATAGTGAATTCTGTTGTTCCTCTGTTTAGATATTGTAATATTCCTTTCCCCGCTACTCATCTTCATTAATCCCTAATAATTTGGATTTATTTTAGATTAACAAATCTGCGTGCACTTTTTGAGCCAGCCCTCCAATGCTGAGACTGAACAGGTGAGACAGGAGAAACCCTTGTCTGATTTGTGCAGAGATCCCACCTCTGTGCCCATTCCAAGAAATCATTAGCTATAAACAACTGCCATTTCCCCCTCCAAATCCAAAGGTGGCCAGCATTTCCTGCCTGAGATATCTAAGTCAGGGATGTGATGTCCCTTTAGGCTGGAATTCAGATGGAGCGCAATAACAAGAAGAATTTACTGGCAAAGAAATGCACCAAACAAACAAATCAACCAGTCAATCAATCAATCAATCAATCAATCAATCAATCAATCAATCCCAACAGCTCACCACTAGGCTCTGTACAGGAATTGGGTTTAAGCAAAACAAAGCTTGACTGCAGTCGTACAGTGATCCATCGACTATCTCTCCAGTTCTTCAGTGGCTCAGCACTGCCACCCTGTGCCCCAAATGCTCCCAATCATATGGTGTGATTTTTGAAAAATTATTTACGACTGAAATCAAGGCGTTCATCCCCCCCCCTTTTCGAAATGTGGATGGAGCTGTTTTGGGGCTCCTCTTTAAATGCCCACTTGTTTTCCTTTAGATTCTGAGTTTTATACTCTTGGAACTATTTCTAGTACCGTATCTTCCTGCCCTGCTGCTTTACTGCAGTGGCTGAAATTGAAAATTGCGACAGTTGCTCCTCCCAATGGATCTGTTAAAGGTAAAGGGACCCCTGACGGCTAGGTCCAGTCACGGATGACTCTGGGGTTGCGGCGCTCATCTCTCTTTACTGGCTGAGGGAGCCGGCGTACAGCTTCCGGGTCATGTGACCAGCAGGACTAAGCCGCTTCTGGCGAACCAGAGCAGTGCATGGAAATGCTGTTTACCTTCCCGCCAGCGAGGTACCTATTTATCTACTTGCACTTTGACGTGCTTTTGAACTGCTCGGTTGGCAGGAGCTGGGACAGAGCAACGGAAGCTCACCCCGTCGTGGGGATTCAAACCGCTGACCTTCTGATCAGCAAGTCCTAGGCTCTGTGGTTGATTCCATGGAGGAATCATAGAATCATAGAACTGTTGAGCTGGAAGGGACCCCGAGGGTCATCTGGTCCAACCCCCTGCAATGCAGGAATCTTTTGCCCAACATGGGGCTCGATTCCATGACCCTGATATTAAGAGCCTCCTGCTCTACTGACTGAGCTATCCCCAAGACAATCTGTTACTGATTATGGCATTCTGGTTCTTCCTCGCCCATCTCCATGATTATGGTTTTGCGTACAAATGTGCCCAATCCAGGAAACAGTTCAAGTCCGTCAAAGGGGCATTTTAGGGGGCAGCGGTGGAAAAGTTCACCTCAGCCTTACACATATTGGATCAGCAGTAAGATGGCCGAGCAAGGAGCTGTTGGTTGTGGGGACTCCAGCACTGCATTGAATAACCCTTCCTCAACCTGAGGCACTTCAGATATGTTGGACTACATCTCCCATTAATGCCAGTCAGCATGAGAAGACATGATGGGAGTTGTAATAATAATAATAATTTAATAATAATTTATTATTTGTACCCCGCCCATCTGGCTGGGTCTCCCCAGCCACTCTGGGCAGCTTCCAGAAAACATTAAAATACATTAACACAAATATTTTGTAGAGCAAAATATCTAGAGGATACCAGATTGCGGAAACCTACGAATCATCTATATGTTCCTCACATGTAGAATAGTCCTCAAAACTAAAGGACTGTTAAATGACAATTGCTTATATTATTTTCATACGTATATTTCAAATTGCGTTTTTCTCTCTCTTTAAAATTATTAAATAAGATTAAGAGAAATGTTCCAAGCTAGTTCCGTATCACCATGAAAAAAAGGCTTGTGGCAAGCTGGCTTAATAGCATAAGTAGCTTACGTTAATAAGTAAGCTTGCCCCAGGAAAAATCACCCACACCTCTGCTATCGCAAGCATTCAGATTGGTCACACACTCGTTTTAGTTACAGTACAGCTTTTTCCAGTTTCTGGAAAAGCAAAAGCTATTGTTGGCTAAACCCATTATCCAGTACCAGTTGAAACAATGGAACAGAACTAAATTATAGGACTTTGAAAATGGTTGATTTTGACACTCCGCATACCACTGTCTAATTATTGGATCAGAAAACTGGAGGAGGAACAAGTACTATAAAGGTATGCAATAGCAGAATTTTGAAGCATATAAACTCACTGGTGATTGTGTCATATTGAGAAAATGCTTGTTTGTTGCAGATGTATCTTGGGGAGGACCAGTCTATCTGTGTGTTTGTCTGTCTAACAAAATATCTATACTGTTTGATTGTAACAAAACGTTGAAGTGGTTAGGAAGAAATATTTAAATTGTCAGTAAAAAAATTAAAAGCAAGTATTAAGAAACTTTTAAAATATCTACATATCTGGATAGGCTTGCATAAAGAAAAGTACTTTAAGCAGGTGCCGAAAAGAATACAGTGATGGTGCCTGCTTGATGTCAATGGGCAAGAAGTTCCAAAGTGTATATGCTGCCACAAGAAAAGAATGACTTCCTACAAGTGTAGAACTGGCACTGTGTGGAACCTGTCACACTGCCAGTTCTGCAGAGCCAAGCAGCCCAGAGAGCAAACACGGCACAAGGCAATTCTGCAAGTAAATATGTGTGTCCCGGGCCATGCCCCCCCCCCCGGCCCCTCCATGCCATGCCATGCCGCTGCACACTGCTGTTCCCCATCAGCTGGTCTACTTGATTTTGCTCACAATTGTGAGATCTGTTTTTAATTAAATTATAAATTAACTATAGATTAATATACATTATAATATAATATCATAGAATACCGTCTTTCCCCCTTTTTAAGACACCGTCTTATAATTTTTTTTCCTCAAAAAAACACAGGGTGGCTTATTTTCGGGGAGGATGTCCTATTTTTATTACGTCAGTATGGTACGGTACAGCCTCTCCCTGCACGCTGAGCAGGCGGGGCAGAACTCCGCAAGAGGCGGGTTCCCCCCCCCCCCCGTGCCTCTCGCTGGTTCGCTGGCTCCCTGCGCATGGGGAACAGGTGGGGCAGGAAGAGGCGTCTCCCCCCCATGCCTCTCCCTGCACGCTAAGCAGGTGGGGCAGAACTCCGCAAGAGGCGCGTTTCCCCCCGTACCTCTCACTGGTTCACTGGCTCCCTGCGCACGCAGGAGGGGCTGAGGAGGCGACGGGAACAATGGTGGTACCACGGCTTACTTTTGGGGTACGTCTTACTTCTCACAAAGGTAAAAAAAACCTGCCATGGCTTACTTTATGACTACGTATTAAAAAAGGGGAAACAGGGTAGAATCATATAGTTGGAAGAGACCACAAGGGCCATCTAGTCCAACCCCCTGCCAAGCAGGAACACCATCAAAGCATTCTTGACAGATGGCTGTCAAGCCTCTGCTTAAAGACCTCCAAAGAAGGAGACTCCACCACCCTCCTTGGCAGCAAATTCCACTGTCGAACAGCTCTTACTGTCAGGAAGTTCTTCCTAATGTTTAGGTGGAATCTTCTTTCTTGTAGTTTGAATCCATTGCTCCGTGTCCGCTTCTCTGGAGCAGCAGAAAACAACCTTTCTCCCTCCTCTATATGACATCCTTTTATATATTTGAACATGGCTATCATATCACCCCTTAACCTTCTCTTCTCCAGGCTAAACATACCCAGCTCCCTAAGCCGTTCCTCATAAGGCATCGTTTCCAAGCCTTTGACCATTTTGGTTGCCCTCTTCTGGACACGTTCCAGCTTGTCAGTATCCTTCTTGAACTGTGGTGTCCAGAATTGGACACAGTATTCCAGGTGGGGTCTGGAATATAATATAATATAATATAATATAATATAATATAATATAATATAATATAATATAATAAATATAATATAATATAAACTATAGAACTTCATCTCCAAATGTTTCTTTAAAATAAGACCTATTGTTAAAGCATCCACCCACCCATATATTTATTTATATCCTGCCCCGTTGTAGCTTCTATCCATGGGCTGTTAGGCTGTTGAACGGAAAATAACAGCGAAATTGACTTGCGAGGTGGTGTGTTGTTCGATAAGAAATTGAGTGTTTGGGGGGAGGCTCCTTTAATTTCATTGTACACAGGTTGTACAATGACAACAAATGTATTATTATTATTATTATTATTATTATTATTATCATTATTTATTATTATTTCCGTGATAGGGACCCAAGGTAGCTTACAGATCAAATAAGAGCAGCTTAAAAACATAGGGGGGGGGAACCCCCCACAATCAATAAAAAACAATCAAACATTAAAATAATTGAAACTCTCTCTCAGTCTCTCTCTCTCTATGAATTATATATTAAAACAATATAGATAATTACAACAAAAACATCACAGCACCAGTCCTTTCCTTAAAAGCAGTCAGTTCCCCAAAGTCTGCTGGGACAAGATCTTCTTCATCTGCTGGCAGAAGTACAACGTGGGAGCCAGACTGGCTTCTCCAGGAAGGGAGTTCCAAGGTTTCCTGGGAGGAGCCACCACCGAGAAGGCCTTCTCCGCATCCCCACCAAGTCTGAGGTACTAACATTCATGGAATTATAACATAACAAAAACAAAACGGCAGAATACAACATCCAGTTCAAATCAGCCAATATAACCGAAGCCTAGGTGAATGGACCTCACCCTGAATGATAACAAAGGTCTTCCCCCTTGGGAAGAGAGTTCCACAAACAGGGCACGGGAGCTGGAAAAGCCTGCTATCCAGTTGCCACACCTGGCTTCAGATGGCAAGGTGGGCACCCATGCCCTCAGCAGATGACCTCAAAACACAGCACCTTAAATAGGAGCTTAAATCTACCAGCAGAGTGGAGATCTCTCCCCCCCCCCCACTCATACAAAGGATGTGGTAACAGATATCTCTATCTGTCTATCATCTAGATCAGTGATGGCTAACCTTGACACCCCAGATGTTTTGGAACTACAACTCCCATCATCCCTAGCTAACAGGATCAGTGGTCAGGGATGATGGGAGTTGTAGTCCCAAAACATCTGGAGTGTCAAGGTTAGCCACCACTGATCTAGATCATCTATCTATCTCCCCTGTGAGGGGAGAGACTCCACCAGGCAAGGCCTCCTTCCACTTGCTTTGCCCCCCCCCCCCCCAGCCCTGGGAGTCCTCTTGAGGGAGCTGGGCCTGGAGGAAAAACTGTGAGGGGAGAGACGCCCTCAGGCAAGGCCTCGCTCCACCCTCTAGTCTTTGCTTCTCAATTTGTATTGTATTATTTTATGTACTGTGGCTTGCTGTTGTTTTATTGATTGGTTTAGAAATTATTTATTGTAACTGTTGAGTGGATTTCTGTTTAACTGCTATATGTTGATATTATTTTATACTATAATAATTGTTGAATGTTACTTTTTGATGTAGGTTGCTTGTTTTAAAGTTTTGTTTTATTATCACATTTTTGTACTGCATTAGATTGTTATAAGATTTACAATTTCTTTGTTTCTTCTGCTTGTAAACCACCTTGAGTATTATAAGATAGAAAGAGGGTATACAAATAATAATAATAATAATAATAATAATAATAATAATAATTACTAGATTAATCATGTGTGATTTTGTCAACCAATGGTAATTTATCAATTAATCTGCTGATTAAATTTTCATGTGGGTGAAAACAATAGTTTTAAAGCAAGAAGCACATTTTAATTACTGCTCATGTGTGTCACATAATCCTAGAAGAGATATTCTTTGCTATGTGAGAGACTATGGAAAATACTGCAAACAAAGTATTCTAAATGCAATTGCACTGTTGATTCCTAAAATGGCATTATTATATTGATAATTTTATTTTCAGTCCCTTTCATTAATAATTCCTAACTTGAAATCCACTCTCTTTCACAGCTGCCACATTGTGGGTCAACTCCAGCACAACCCCAGATTCTCTTTCCTGGTCACAGATCCTGTGAGTGAGGTTAGAATTTTTTTGCCACAAATTGTATCACTTTGCACTTGTGTACACCGAATTGTGTTTGTCATTTTACGGCCGATTTGCCCAGTTTGGAGAGATCCTTTTGGAGCTCCTCATGGTCTCTCTCTCTCTCTCTCTCTCTCTCTCTCTCTCTCTCTCTCTCCAAAACTGCCTTGAACACCTAGAATCATAGAATCATAGAATCATAGAATCATAGAGTTGGAAGAGACCACAAGGGCCATCCAGTCCAACCCCCTGCCAAGCAGGAAACACCATCAAAGCATTCCTGACAGGTGGCTGTCAAGCCTCTGCTTAAAGACCTCCAAAGAAGGGGACTCCACCACACTCCTTGGCAGCAAATTCCACTGTCGAACAGCTCTTACTGTCAAGAAATTCTTCCTAATGTTTAGGTGGAATCTTCTTTCTTGTAGTTTGAATCCATTGCTCCGTGTCCGCTTCTCTGGAGCAGCAGAAAACAACCTTTCTCCCTCCTCTATATGACATCCTTTTATATATTTGAACATGGCTATCATATCACCCCTTAACCTTCTCTTCTCCAGGCTAAACATACCCAGCTCCCTAAGCCGTTCCTCATAAGGCATCGTTTCCAGGCCTTTGACCATTTTGGTTGCCCTCCTCTGGACACGTTCCAGCTTGTCAATATCCTTCTTGAACTGTGGTGCCCAGAACTGGACACAGTATTCCAGGTGAGGTCTGACCAGAGCGGAATACAGTGGTACTATTACTTCCCTTGATCTAGATGCTATACTCCTATTGATGCAGCCCAGAATTGCATTGGCTTTTTTAGCTGCTGCATCACACTGTTGACTCATGTCAAGTTTGTGGTCTACCAAGACTCCTAGATCCTTTTCACTTGTACTGCTCTCAAGCCAGGTATCACCCATCCTGTATTTGTGCCTTTCATTTTTTTTGCCCAAGTGTAGTACTTTACATTTCTCCCTGTTAAAATTCATCCTGTTTGCCTTGGCCCAGTTCTCTAATCTGTTATGGTCATTTTGAAGTGTGATCCTGTCCTCTGGGGTATTAGCCACCCCTCCCAATTTGGTGTCATCTGCAAACTTGATCAGGATGCCCTCAAGCCCATCATCCAAGTCATTGATAAAGATGTTGAATAAGACTGGGCCCAAGACAGAACCCTGTGGCACCCCACTAGTCACTTCTCTCCAGGATGAAGAGGAGCCATTGATGAGCACCCTTTGGGTTCGGTCAGTCAGCCAGTTACAAATCCACTGAATGGTAGCATTGTCTAGCCCGCATTTTACCAGCTTCTTTACAAGAATATCATGGGGCACCTTGTCAAAGGCCTTGCTGAAATCAAGATAGGCTACATCCACAGTGTTCCCTTCGTCTACCAGGCTTGTAATTCTGTCAAAAAATGAGATCAGATTAGTCTGACATGACTTATTTTTCAGAAACCCATGCTGACTTTTAGTGATCACAGCGTTCCTTTCTAGGTGCTCACAGACCGTTTGCTTAATTATCTGCTCTAGAATCTTTCCTGGTATTGATGTCAGGCTGACTGGGCGGTAATTGTTTGGGTCCTCTCTTTTCCCCTTTTTGAAAATAGGGACAACATTTGCCCTCCTCCAGTCTGCTGGGACTTCACCTGTTTTCCAAGAATTCTCAAAGATTACTGCCAGTGGTTCTGAAATCACCTCTGCCAGTTCTTTTAATACTCTGGGATGTAGTTCATCTGGCCCTGGAGACTTGAATACATCTAAACTAGCCAAGTGTGCTTGTACTACCTCCTTACTTATTCTGGGCTGTGTTTCCCCTGCTGAATCATCTGCTCCATATTCTTCAGGTCGGGCATTGTTTTCTTTTTTGGAGAAGACTGAGGCAAAGAAGGTATTGAGGAGTTCTGCCCTTTCTGCGTCCCCTGTTCGCATTTCACCTTCTTCTCCTCTAAGTGACCCCACTGTTTCCTTGTTCTTCCTTTTGCTACGGACATACCCATAAAAACTCTTTTTATTGCTTTTAACCTCTCTAGCAAGCCTGAGTTCATTCTGTGCTTTAGCTTTTCTGACTTTGTCTCTACATGTGCTGGCTATTTGTTTGAATTCCTCTCTGGTGGTTTCCCCCTTTTTCCATTTCTTGTACATATCCCTTTTAAATCTTAACTCAGTTAAAAGTTCATTAGATAGCCACCCTGGCTTCTTTAGGCACCTTCCATGTTTTCGTCTCATTGGTACTGCTTGAAGTTGTGCTTTTAATATCTCCCTTTTAACAAACTCCCATCCATCATGAACTCCCTTCCCTTTTAGTATTACTGACCATGGGATCACACCCAGCATTTCCCTAAGTTTTCTGAAGTCGGCTTTCTTAAAGTCTAGAATTTGAGTCTTAGTATGCTTGGTTGCTCCTTTCTGATGTATAATAAACTCCAGAAGAGCATGATCACTCCCACCTAATGATCCTACCACTTCTACCCCACTAACCAGGTCATCACTATTGGTTAGGACCAGATCTAAAATGGCTGATCCTCTTGTTGCTTCTCCCACTTTCTGGACAATGAAATTGTCTGCAAGGCCAGTGAGGAATCTGTTCGACCTTATGCTCTTGGCTGAGTTTGACATCCAACAAATATCAGGATAGTTGAAATCCCCCATTACTACTATCTCATTTCCTTTTGAATGCTTGGTCATCTGTTCCAGGAAGGCGTCATCTATGTCCTCAGTTTGGCTTGGGGATCTATAGTAAACTCCCACCATGAGATCACTGTTATTTTTCTCTCCCTTAATTTTGACCCAGATACTCTCAATTTGGCTTTGAAGTTTTAAATCATGGATCTCTTCACAGGTATACACATCCCTGACATATAACACCACTCCTCCTCCTTTCCTGTTTGGTCTATTTCTCTTAAATAGATTGTATCCCTCTATTACTACATTCCAATCATGAGACTCATCCCACCAGGTTTCAGTGATGCCTATTATGTCGTATTTAGTTTGCTGTACCAAGAGCTCAAGTTCATCTTGTTTATTTCCCATGCTCTGTGCATTTGTATACAGACATTGAAAACCATTGATCATTCCCCCTAGTCTCCTACTTAAGAATTTTTTCCTCCCACCACTAGGTCTGTGCGCTGTTTGCTCCATTTGGTCCTTGACTTTTGGATGCTCATCTTCAGCATTTGATAGACTCCTACCTTCAGGACCACTGTCTCCCTCCCCCACATAAGTCAGTTTAAAGCCCTCCTGATGAGGTTTTTGAGATTGTTGGCAAAAACATTCCTCCCAACCCTTGTGAGGTGCAGCCCATCACTTGCCAGAAGTCCATCTTCAAGAAACTGCAGACCGTGATCTAAGAAACCAAACCGTTCCTGCCGGCACCATTTGCGAAGCCAGTTGTTCACTTCTCCTATTTTCCCCTCTCTTCCTGGGCCACGGCGTTCAACTGGGAGGACAGATGAGATGACAATTTGTGCATTTAATTGCTTCAGCTTCCTGCCCAGAGCCTCATAATCACTTTTGATCTTCTGGAGGCTATGGCTTGCGGTGTCATTGGTTCCCACATGGACTAAAAGGAAGGGGTTTTTATCCGTGGGTTTAATTATTCCTTGCAGCCGTTCTGTAACATCATGGATCTTGGCCCCGGGGAGACAGCATACCTCTCGAGACATCTTGTCAGGCCCACAGATCACTGCTTCCGTACCCCTCAGTAGGGAATCCCCTATCACCACTACACGCCTCCTCTTAGGCTTGGTCGGGATTCTTACATGTGCTGTCCCTTCCAAGGTCGCCTGCACATTCCCAGAGGACTGACTATGTTGCTCGTCTTCATATACCTCATCAACTGTGATGAGGGAGAGATCTTCCAATGGTGTCTGTTCTTCATCTTCCAGATTTGAGAGCACTTCAAATCGATTTTGTAGTTCTAAACACTCAGAGCGATCCCTGGGCATTCTACTTCTGTGAGTCACGTTCCTCCATACATCTGGCTCCTGAGTTGGGGAACTGATCTCCTCCTCAGAGATGTGCCCTGTCTCCTGCTTGGTGGAGACAGTGTGCTCTGCTGCATCCAAGAAAAGCTCCAGCTCTTTAATTTTCTGGAGCGTAGATACACGGGCCTGAAGTTGCTGGACCTTGTCTTCGAGTAGGGCAACCAACTTGCAGTTGCTGCAGGTGTAGCTGTCTACAACCTTTGGCAAGAAGACAAACATTGCGCAGGAATTACAGGCGACTACAGTTGTTCCCTCCCCCTTCTGAAGTTGCCGGACCTTGTCTTCTAGTAGGGCAACCAACTTGCACTTGCTGCAGGTGTAGCTGCCTACATCCTTTGGCAAGAAGGCAAACATTGCGCAGGAATTGCAGGCGACTACAGTTGTTCCCTCACCCTCCATCTTGAAGCTTGAAGTCAGGACACTCAAAAAAGAAGCCTAGGTCTCCCCAAGTAAACGTTTGAGACTAGCTCTCCTCTATCAAAAGATAGGTCAAACTGCGCGCGCCGCCAGGCGCGCGCCGCTGCCCTCTAGGCACTGATTAGCTCCGCCCACAGCTAGTCACCAGACAAACACACACACACAAGCCAGAAACAAACTCTCTCACACACACAAGCCTGGGAAACACACAAACAAATAAGGAAACAAATAAGCACACAAACTTAATCACACACAGCCCCCAAAAGACAAACCCACAAAACCTACAAGCTCAGCTCACCTTGTGCTCCCTCCTCAGTCGCTGCCCTCCAGGCACTGATTAGCTCCGCCCACAGCTAGTCACCAGACAAACACACACACACAAGCCAGAAACAAACTCTCTCACACACACAAGCCTGGGAAACACACAAACAAATAAGGAAACAAATAAGCACACAAACTTAATCACACACAGCCCCCAAAAGACAAACCCACAAAACCTACAAGCTCAGCTCACCTTGTGCTCCCTCCTCAGTCGCTGCCCTCCAGGCACTGATTAGCTCCGCCCTACAAGCTCAGCTCACCTTTTGCCTACTTCCTCAGTCGCTGCCCTCTAGGCACTGATTAGCTCCGCCCACAGCTAGTCACCAGACAAACACACACACACAAGCCAGAAACAAACTCTCTCACACACACAAGCCTGGGAAACACACAAACAAATAAGGAAACAAATAAGCACACAAACTTAATCACACACAGCCCCCAAAAGACAAACCCACAAAACCTACAAGCTCAGCTCACCTTGTGCTCCCTCCTCAGTCGCTGCCCTCCAGGCACTGATTAGCTCCGCCCACAGCTAGTCACCAGACAAACACACACACACAAGCCAGAAACAAACTCTCTCACACACACAAGCCTGGGAAACACACAAACAAATAAGGAAACAAATAAGCACACAAACTTAATCACACACAGCCCCCAAAAGACAAACCCACAAAACCTACAAGCTCAGCTCACCTTGTGCTCCCTCCTCAGTCGCTGCCCTCCAGGCACTGATTAGCTCCGCCCACAGCTAGTCACCAGACAAACACACACACACAAGCCAGAAACAAACTCTCTCACACACACAAGCCTGGGAAACACACAAACAAATAAGGAAACAAATAAGCACACAAACTTAATCACACACAGCCCCCAAAAGACAAACCCACAAAACCTACAAGCTCAGCTCACCTTGTGCTCCCTCCTCAGTCGCTGCCCTCCAGGCACTGATTAGCTCCGCCCTACAAGCTCAGCTCACCTTTTGCCTACTTCCTCAGTCGCTGCCCTCTAGGCACTGATTAGCTCCGCCCACAGCTAGTCACCAGACAAACACACACACACAAGCCAGAAACAAACTCTCTCACACACACAAGCCTGGGAAACACACAAACAAATAAGGAAACAAATAAGCACACAAACTTAATCACACACAGCCCCCGAAAGACAAACCCACAAAACCTACAAGCTCAGCTCACCTTGTGCTCCCTCCTCAGTCGCTGCCCTCCAGGCACTGATTAGCTCCGCCCTACAAGCTCAGCTCACCTTTTGCCTACTTCCTCAGTCGCTGCCCTCTAGGCACTGATTAGCTCCGCCCACAGCTAGTCACCAGACAAACACACACACACAAGCCAGAAACAAACTCTCTCACACACACAAGCCTGGGAAACACACAAACAAATAAGGAAACAAATAAGCACACAAACTTAATCACACACAGCCCCCAAAAGACAAACCCACAAAACCTACAAGCTCAGCTCACCTTGTGCTCCCTCCTCAGTCGCTGCCCTCCAGGCACTGATTAGCTCCGCCCACAGCTAGTCACCAGACAAACACACACACACAAGCCAGAAACAAACTCTCTCACACACACAAGCCTGGGAAACACACAAACAAATAAGGAAACAAATAAGCACACAAACTTAATCACACACAGCCCCCAAAAGACAAACCCACAAAACCTACAAGCTCAGCTCACCTTGTGCTCCCTCCTCAGTCGCTGCCCTCCAGGCACTGATTAGCTCCGCCCTACAAGCTCAGCTCACCTTTTGCCTACTTCCTCAGTCGCTGCCCTCTAGGCACTGATTAGCTCCGCCCACAGCTAGTCACCAGACAAACACACACACACAAGCCAGAAACAAACTCTCTCACACACACAAGCCTGGGAAACACACAAACAAATAAGGAAACAAATAAGCACACAAACTTAATCACACACAGCCCCCGAAAGACAAACCCACAAAACCTACAAGCTCAGCTCACCTTGTGCTCCCTCCTCAGTCGCTGCCCTCCAGGCACTGATTAGCTCCGCCCTACAAGCTCAGCTCACCTTTTGCCTACTTCCTCAGTCGCTGCCCTCTAGGCACTGATTAGCTCCGCCCACAGCTAGTCACCAGACAAACACACACACACAAGCCAGAAACAAACTCTCTCACACACACAAGCCTGGGAAACACACAAACAAATAAGGAAACAAATAAGCACACAAACTTAATCACACACAGCCCCAAAAAGACAAACCCACAAAACCTACAAGCTCAGCTCACCTTGTGCTCCCTCCTCAGTCGCTGCCCTCCAGGCACTGATTAGCTCCGCCCTACAGGCTCAGCTCACCTTTTGCCTACTTCCTCAGTCGCTGCCCTGTAGGCACTGATTAGCTCCGCCCACAGCTAGTCACCAGACAAACACACACACACAAGCCAGAAACAAACTCTCTCACACACACAAGCCTGGGAAACACACAAACAAATAAGGAAACAAATAAGCACACAAACTTAATCACACACAGCCCCAAAAAGACAAACCCACAAAACCTACAAGCTCAGCTCACCTTGTGCTCCCTCCTCAGTCGCTGCCCTCCTTGATACCAGCAAACATGGCTATTTCACTGTTGTTGTTGGTCGTTTAGTCGTGTGCCTTAAAATGTTGCTGTGTTTGCTTGTTGTTTGGTTGCCCACCATTAGGCCTCTCATATCCCATCAATTGGTCTCACCTGGAAGTGTCGTTCTTGAATTCAGTGCTGCCTACAGTACAGTGTGACGTTCAGCCTGTCAGTTTTGATCTGTCCACCACAAAATGCCAAACAAGGTGAGGAAGGTTCTTTGCAATGCTATTATCAGAGGCAGAGCACAATAGTAGAGGTCCAGATTAGTCAATCTGGAGCCATCCAGATGCTGAACTGCAGGTCCCATCATGCCTGGCCATTTCCCTGGCTGGGTCTAATGGGACTTGGGACCCAACATCTGGAGGGCACCATTTTGGCTACCCAGGATATATGTATATGTCCTTCTGGTTAAAATATTCCTGTGGGCCTAGAAGGGATAGTGGACTCAGACCATCCCAAAACCATGTTTGAGAAGCATTCTGTCGATATATGTGAGGAGGACCTTAAGGTCCATAAATATCAACAGGTCCCGAGCCTCAAGGTTAGATTGGCCTCAACTAGGGCCAGGGCCTTTTCAACACTGGCCCCGACTTGGTGGAACGCTCTGTCACAAGAGACCAGGGCCCTGCAGGATTTGACATCTTTCCGCAGGGCCTGTTCCGCCTGGCCTTTGGCTTGGACTCACTCCGTCCCCTTATATGGGATTTGGTATATAAATTTTCCCTTGGCTTTTTTGCTGGCCCATGTAGGACCAGCATGGATAGCTGGCTCGGGTGAATATCTGATGTTTCCTCCCTTTATGATCTTGATTTATGGGCTACTACTAAAATGAGGCTGCATTTTAAGTTGTATTTTAAGCCGTATTTTAATTAACTTTTTTTTTCTTTTTTTCTATTAAGTTTTATTGTAATTTATATTCAGTGTTAGCCGCCCTGAGCCCGGCCCTGGCAGGGGAGGGCGGGGTATTAATAAAATTTTATTATTATTATTATTAGTAGTAGTAGTAGTAGTACAGTGTGCTCTTGCAAGTCATGGGAATGGACCTACATTCCTTACATGCTTCAACCTTACTTATGAATGTAAAAGGGACCCCTGACCATTAGGTCCAGTCGTGTCCGACTCTGGGGTTGCGGCGCTCATCTCGCTTTATTGGCCAAGAGCCGGCGTACAGCTTCCAGGTCATGTGGCCAGCATGACAAAGCCGCTTCTGGCAAACCAGAGCAGCACACGGAAATGCCGTTTACCTTCCCACCAGAGCGGTTCCTATTTGTCTACTTGCACTTTGACGTGCTTTTGAACTGCTAGGTGGGCAGGAGCTGGGACCGAGCAACGGGAGCCCACCCCGTCGCAGGGATTCGAAACGCCAACCTTCTGATCAGCAAGCCCTAGGCTCTGTGGTTTAACCCACAGCGCCACCTGGGTCCCACTTATGAATGTAATGGACCTCAATTCAGGAAGTGCATCTTATTGCAACAAGCAATGAGTCTCCTACATGGAGGAAGGGATCCAAACCCAACACGGAGGCAGGTCCTCCAGCAGGAAATGTCCTCATCCACTGCCCCCTGCTCCCTTTAATGTGCCACCAACGATTCAAACTGGGACCTTCTCAGAGCATGAAAAGAAAGTAAATGTTGTGCTGAGGCAACTGCTCTGTCAGGGCAAACATTGTGGCTTCCCAGGCAGAATGACCCCTTTCTCCCCCCACCCCTGCATGCTGCTCTGGGGGTTCTCCTGACAGCCCCCAATTTGAGGCAGCATGGAGGGGAGGAGGAGAGAAGGCCCCATTGCACAAACAGAAGTCCTTGCCCAGGGTTTTATTTTTTATATATTTATTTACAGCATACTTTTCAGAATTTCTAAGCGGTGTACGTAAAAACGAATAAAAAACACCCCAATGACTTGTAGAGGATAAAAACAATAAAAACTCATCATAAAAACAGAAAACTACACCACTAGAGCTAGACTGACGTCAGTAAGGACAGACATATCTTATTATAGGGCCTGCAGGATCACTTGCCATATGTCCTCTATTCCCAGGACACACCCTCTTTTTCATGGGTAGAGTCGTTATAGCGATCCATAGTTAGTAGAAGTCGGCAAATGTCCTCTTTTTTGCTCTTCAAAATGTGGCAACCCTGGATGGTCTTTCTGTGGTGTTAACATTTTTCCTGCTCTTTTGTTATGCTTTAACTCCACTTCTTGATTGTTTTTTTTTCTCTTTTTATGTGATATTTCTCCATTTTAAATTATTTTCAGTTGCAGTTCTTCTGAAGATATACTGGTACCATAGGGTTGTACTGTTAATTTTCTATATATCTATACTTGTTACTGTTGTCAGCTACCATGGGCATGTTGCAAGGACAGAATATCTGTTATTCTGTCTGTCAGTCTATATCTATAAAACCTCAGTGCTTTTTAGTGTTACCATACTCACTGGTAGACTATCCCCCACCCCCCGCTTTTATGGCTCGGTTGTGAATTTATTAATTTTTATCAGACAGGGACTTTAATAGGAAAAGTATATGTGGATGATAAAAGTTATTAGAAAAGTAGCATTAGTTTATATTCCAGACCATAACAAGGATTTCACCAAGTGCCAAGCAGGAAATCAGAATTTAAAATGTTAACGACAATGATTGACAGTTTTAAGACAGATTTTATTCATGGGTAAGTGTGTTTATTGCTTCCTTCAGTTCCTCTGTGCAACTTGATATAGGGTTATTCCCTTTGCATTTCAAGGATGGGAACTGTGGCCACTTCTGTGGGTGTGTTCCTCTAGCGTTCCTTAGCGGCTTTGGCAAACATGCCGGCCACGTTTCTTGGATTGGTTGTCTGTAGATTGATCTTCCTTTTCCTCCATCTCCTTGTTCTTGTTTCCAGGGGTGGTGAAGCGGACAGACTGTTTGTTTGTCTGCCTGTCCTGGTGATGCTGCTGTCCTGGTGATGATGCTGTTGGTAAGGATGGGTTTGCCAAACGGTATAAAATATCATTCTCTGTTTGACGTGGCTTTCTTTGGGCTTTCTTCAGAGCAGAATTTCCAGTGCGCCTAGCATGTTCCTTGAGTGCCTTCTTAAGTTTAGCCTTCATAGCAGCCCTCTTCTTTAGTTTGGCGTGCAGAAGGCCTGAGCGAGTCCGAGTGTAATGCTTTTTCTTCTTTGGCCTGCTCACCCGTGAGGGTTTCCTGCTATAGGATTTACTCCTCTGGGAGCACATGGTATGTTTGGCCTTGCGGGCTGAAAGGACGTTGGCTCTCATCCGCCTGTTGAAATACCGGGACATGGACTGGCGCCTCTTTTGATGGTGACTCCTTGCATACCTCACTATGCGTCTTGTCCTTGCTTTCTTCTTTCGCCTGGAATATAGCCTTCTTCGTCTGCTCAGGATCTTCCGGGATCTCTTCTGCCTCCTTCTCTGGGAGTAAGCCTTCCTACGTCTTTGGACAGCAGACATGGCTTTGCTGTTTCTCTGCCTTCCTGTTCAGCTTAGCTGCCCCAATGCAAGTGACAGTGACCTCACTCCAGCTGTGCTCTTATATAGTGGTAGGCATTCAAATGAGGGACCGGCTCCAGGTGTTGTGATTGGCTGGGTGGAACAATAGTCCAGTGAAGTACATAAAAATGCTTCACTGTGAGATATTTCCTTCATGGTGAAGTCACAGTAAGTCCCCCTCTAATCTGGCTCTGTATTGAAGGAGAGGGAAATAGCCGTTGTCATGGCTGAAATAAAAATGAATTTCTGGAATTCTGGTCATCCTATAATGAGCCAATATTTGGGCCTTTATTAATGGTCTTCCAAAGGTATCACTTGGATTGGTGCCATTATTATAGAGAGAAAATGCTCTGCTTCTTTCCATGATTGAGAAACTAGATCTTCAGGATATGTTGCTTTATGAAAATGTGCCTAAAAAGCATGGGTCCAAGCAATTTTCCTATTCTCCCACGCTTTCTAGGCATGGGGCCCAGCCTTTTTGCCTTTGCCCCGCTGCTTCAGCACAGAAAACATGCTCTTTAGTGCTAAATCGTAGCAAACGTCAATCCGCAACGAACCCACTTGCTGTTTGCTCCAAATTAGCAGTAAACAGAGAGTTTTCCCAGGGGAAAGCAGCGGACAAGCAGAGGTGTGGATGAGGCCTTACTGTCATGGGCTGGTATAAACACATTCATACTCAAAGCCGGCAGATTTGCTTGTTCCTCTTATTATTTAAAATATAGGTAAGGAGACTGTGGATGCCACTCCTCTGCTCCTTATTGAATATCCTGTCATGTTGCTGAAGCCTGAGGACACAAACATGGCTCATGTAGTTCACCTTCGGAAGAAAATCCCACATGCTCTCTCAATAGTCTGTGAGTGCAGAATAGTCCTTGAGTACCAATGGAGTGAAAGGGTTGATAAGAGCCAGCAAAGCAAGGAGATTAGATCTTATTAACTAAGTAGCACCTCCATATCAATGGTCGCTTACATCTGAATACTAATTTTACATATATGTTAATGAGTCTGACCTGGCGGTGACTGACCAGGGTCATAGTAGACCGACAGCAGAATGAAATGGTGACTCAATGAACAGCAGCTGAGCTAAAAAATATTCCATGTTAGGTATCCTTAGGACAGGGACTGAAAACAGAATTGCCAATATCATGATGCCATTATACAACTCAAATGAAAGTAGAGTGGTACCTCGGGTTACAAACACTTCGGGTTACAGACTCTGCTAACCCGGAAGTAGTACCTCGGGTTAAGAACTTTACCTCAGGATGAGAACAGAAATCGTGCGGCAGCAGCGGGAGGCCCCATTAGCTAAAGTGGTACCTCAGGTTAAGAACGGTTTCAGGTTAAGAACGGACTTCCGGAACGAATTAAGTTCTTAACCTGAGGTACCACTGTACTTCTTCACACAGCAGAGCACAGTTAAACAGTAGAATTCGCTCCCTCCACTTGGATGGCTTTGAAAGAGGATAAGTCTATCAGTGGCAAGCAGCCACAATGGCTATATTCTTCTTCCACTGCCTTTGAATATCTGTGGCTGGGAATCACAGGAGGGCAGAGGGCTCTTGTGCTCATGTCCTGCTTGTGAGCTTCCCAGAAACATCTGGTTGGCCACTGTGAGAATGGGAGGCTGGACTAGATGGGCCTTCGATCTGCTCCAGCAGGGCTGTTCTTATAATCTTGAACTCTGCTTAAGATTATTACATCGGCATTTGTTATGGGAGTAGGTCATGCTTTTCACGTATTAACAGCAACGTCTGCAAGTTGTCTTTCATTCACTGCAGGGGGTCAGGTGCTCCACATAGGAATATCATCCCTCACCAATTATACCTGTCTGGACGTGCAGTTCAAAATTCAGGAGTCTGGGGGAGAAATCCAAGCGCTATCAGATCATGGAATCAGTGTGGTACTGCCTTCTCTGACAAATGGATTGTACAGCTTTCTGTCATTTTCAATAACGTCTCACTAGACACTAGCGGGTAAGCAAATATAACTTAATTTACTGTGAATTCTTTTAAGGGAATGATAAAAAAAATGAGACTGTAGTACAGGCATCCCCAAACTGCGGCCCTCCAGATGTTTTGGCCTACAACTCCCATGATCCCTAGCTAAAAGGATCAGTGGTCAGGGATGATGGGAATTGTAGTCCAAAACATCTGGAGGGCCGAAGTTTGGGGATACCTGGTGTAGTATAATCCCTACCAATGAATATTTGTTGACAAGAGAGTTTTATGTTGTTTGGGTATTATTTAAAAATGTTTTAGTGTTTTCTTGCTGATCGAACTATTATGAAGGGTTTAATATCATGTTTGAATGTGTGTGTGTGTTTTTGTGTGTGTGTGTGTGTACACATATACACAAACATATATGTATGGACTGCGGTAAGTTATTTCAATTCTTCAGACTGAAAAGCTAAAAATTATTCAAAATAAAATAAAAAATTTAAAAAAATCCTTCCAGTAGCACCTTAGAGACCAACAAACTTAGTTGCTTTCTAAGGTGGTACTGGAAGGATTTTTTTAATTTTTTATTTTGTTTCAACTACGGCAGACCAACACGGCTACCTACCTGTAACTAAAAATTATTCAGACAGGTTCTTCTCAAACAGTAAGAAGATGAGCTCAAAGTAACAATTTAAAGCCTCCAGACAGGTAGGGCTTGTCCACACTTGCTAGTCCTGTGCCTAGAAAGCATGGGGCTGAGAGGTTTTCTGCTTGACTTGTGCCTTCTAGGTCAGGGTCTGAGCAGTTCTTCATTGTCCCACCACTTTCTCTGGAAAAACTGTGGAATTGGAAAAAACGTCAGTTGGGTTTTCTATAGATTGACGTTCGTTTCCATCCAGCATAAAACACCATGTTTTCCCAGAGGGAAGCATGAGGCAAGTGGAAGTGTGGGCGAGCCCTTAGTGGCCACCATGTAGTTTCCTGCCAGAGTGTACAGGGCTGTTGGGTCTTCAGCTCAGCAGGGTTCATATGGAGGCACCTCCATGCAGAAGTTTGTGACTTGTCCAAAAAAGGTTGAAAAAGGCCTACGAAGATCATGTAAATCACAGCTGCCATGTGCGTTAGTCCGACACGGTGGAAAATGAAATTCAGTCTTATCAAGCACAGAAATGAGACTCTTTGCATATAAGAAAAAATACACAACTGAGTTGCATGGGTCTCTTTTTTTTCTAGAGTGGAGCCATTAATCCAGTATGTCACCGAGATCTTCAAAATGGAGCCATGTTGTGGTTCCTTGCTGGGTAAACGCTATCATACATGTTTATGCAGTAAGATGCTCAAGGATCACAGATAGATGACACCTATTGTTGGAGTAGGAGCTAAAGTTATACAGTGCTGTTGTTGAACCTTGTGTGCATGGCAGGGGACAGATTCCCCCCCCCCCCCACAACTGTATCCCAAATTGCAGCCCATTTAGTAAAATGCAACGGTAGCTGTTTGGGAAGTAACTCAGTTCTCATTTGCATAGTTCTACACTGCCTAAGTCTAAATGTAATATTAGACTTGGTAAGTTGCGTTTTAGTGCACTGAGATTTTATTATCTGTTTCCTAGGTGGGACATTGCTCACAATCTCTGGAACAGGCTTTAGCAACTGCCCAGACATGGTCTCAGTCTTGGTAGACTCACAGCTTTGTCCCGTTACCAGCGTGAACGATGGGAGGATTTTGTGTCAGACTCCACCTGTCACTCAGCTAGCCAATGCCACCTTAGAAGACTTCCCAGTGCAAGTGGAGGTGCTCATAGGCAACAGGTCGCCTGTGGACACGCCTGCCTTGAGTTTCTCAAAGGAGAACGTTAACTTTCTTTACAAAATGTCTTTGACTCCACATATTTCAGATATTAGAGTAGAAATGCTGAATGATAGTTTACGGCTGAGCATAAAAGGGACCATGTGACCAATTCAGTGGCTATGCTGGGAGATGAGGAATGCCAGCTTGAGGTGGAGAACGCCAACCACTCTGCAGTCGGCTTTCAGTGCTCTGTACCCCTAAGCGCACTAGAACCTGGACAGTATCTTTTAAGAATTCTCCAGAGGCAAGCGGGCTATGCCAACATACCAGCAGAGATGCAGCATGTAACGGTACCCCCCCCCCCCGATAAAGACTGTTTTCCCGTCTCGTGGCTCCATATGTGGGGGGCAGTTGCTCACCATATCTGGCGTTTCTTTAAAACAAATTCAGCATGGGTGAATCTAACAGGCAACTTCACCTGTGAGATCCAGAGTTCAAACGACAGCCTCATAAAATGTGCCCTTTCCCCAGGTGATCCTGTTCTCAATGACTGGCAGCTGCGTGGTGCATCTCAAGTCCTTAGCGTCACGGTGACTGTGAATGGGATCACTAGCCATTGCCTAGGGGGCTGCTCACTTCATCTTCTTGAAAACCTGACCCTTGTTATTGATGCTGTGACCATGAAGTGGAACGGGAGGCTCACTTACTTGTTGACAAGAGGCCAGCGATTAGATAGAGCAGGGGATGAAACCTTGATAGAGGTGGATGGTCATCTCCCTTGCAATGTCACAACTTTGAATGAAACCTGGATCAAGTGCCAGACAGGCAGCCTTGACGCTGGAGAACACAGCATTTCTGTGCTGAGCAGAAGCTGGGGTCAAGCGTGCCTGAGGCAGAAAGGCTCCAGCATTTTCAGAGTTGTTCCCTATGTCCTCCAATTTTACCCCCAGAATTTCAGCGTCAACGGCAGAGGCCTTCTCACACTAGACGGCATAGCATTATGAGGCAGGAACGAGACCTCCATTCTCATAGGAGAGCTCCACTGTCCCCTTACCAGTGTCGCATACCAGGCTCTTCGGTGCCTCACCCCTCCCGGCACTGGAGTTGCCACAGTGCAGCTGAACATAGATGGCGCCTCGTACCATATTGGGGAAATAAACTACAGTGAAGATTCCACACCTGTCTTTCTTTCCCGTCTACCTTTGGTGAATCACCATCTGACAATCAGGGTGCCACGGATCAGACAGACAGAAGACATGTATGTTTTCATTGGAGGCTCTCCCTGTGCCAATGTTGTTGGCAACAACACAGCTTTGAGCTGCACACTCCCTCAGCTTCCCGCTGGGGAGTATAATGTCACAGGCTGGGCTTCTTCCATTTGGTGTTCCCTTCTGTCCTGATGGTTATGTCTGTGAACAACGGCTTTGGTAAGCAGGCTTACAAGATAATTTTATTTTGACCTTGTTGGAGTGGCATGGAATGCAGACACAGGACAATGACAATATATTATAACATAGATATGAGAACTCATGGGCTGCAGTCAATGGGTTCCTGCTGTAATTGTGAGACTACTTGTTACCTCTGCTTTTAAAAATCTTTTTCCTGGTAGAGAGAAAGTGCGGAGCTTGTCTTACAAGAAGCATGTGCTCCTTGCTTAAAGCACACATCCCAATGCTCTCAGGTTTAATACTCTTTCTGCTGAAAGCCTTCTGACTTGCAGTAAATGGACAGTCTTTCCTGCTTTTCTATTGTCTCAGGAAATACTCTAAAGTAAATCTTGAGCAGTTTGTTTCCTGCAGCAGAGGCTCTTGCAAATTCTTAAGTTTCAGAAATCCATTACTGGCTTTGGAAGAAATGCCCAAACCCCAGTACCTGACCTTCACCACCTCTTTCTTTCTCTCTTTGTGTCTTGCTTTACTCTGGGCACATTCAGAGGTATGCTATGGTAATAGGAAATGGCCAGCGAAACAATATATTAACTGTGAAATGAAGGGTATCACAGGACTTTAGTAGAACTCTGCAGGCGCTGAACTAAAAAACCTCTTTGGATACTAATGGGGCATTTAGTCACTGCCTTGTATTCTGAGGCTATGGTGAAGCTTTCTGTAACCTGTTCAAGAGCTTATCTGTTGTATACTCTTTTTGTGTGTAACCACCTCTGTGTGGTTGTGGGCTTTCTGTCCTGAATAGCTGCATTGCGTTCCTTGTGGATATATGGAAGGCACAAGAGCTGCCTGTGTCTTCATAGACTATCTCCAATGGCTTTTTGCTACATAATAAGCCTCTGACGTTATGGGAAGCTGGGTATTACTTAAGGGACCGTCTCTCCTGGTATGCCCCAGGTAGGACCTTGAGGTCATTAAATAATAACTTTCTGGAGATCCCAGGTCATAAGGAGGTCAGGTTGGCAGCTACCAGGGCCAAGGCTTTTCGGTTCTGGCCCCGATATGGTGGAATGATCTGCCACAATAAACGAGGGCCCTGCAAGAGTTAGCACCGTTTCGCAGGGCTCGCAAAACGGAGCTGTTTTGTTTGGCTTTTGGGTTAATTTGAGTGTAACTTTTAAATTCAAAATTTTTAAGTTTTAAAGTGTATTTTATATCTGTATTTTTAATCTGTGTTTTTATATCCGTATTTGATTGTTAGCCGCCCTGAGCCCGGTTTTGGCGGGGAAGGGCGGGATATAAATAAAAGTTTATTATAATATTATTATTATTACATACTTCTGGATTGACTGATGTTAGCAAGAAGATCTCAGCAGCTGGCAATTATTTAGCTCGATGCAAATTTTCTGTTTTTTCCTTCAAGGTTGCCTAGGTAGTGGAGAAATACATATACATGGGACTGGATTCTGTCCAGGAAATACTTCCATTACCATCTGTGGTGCTGTCTGTGAGTTGCTGGATGTCACACCAACTGATCTGCGATGCTTAGCCCAGCCCTTGAATGGTCAGTTCAGCTGTGTGGACTGAGAGATGTGCTTAGGGAGAAAGTGAATGGGTGGAAGAAAGAAAAGGGGAACGGTTGCCCTTTTTGTCTTATGGTTGGTCCTCACCATTGGAGGGTCCGGTTTGCTAATGTGAAAATCTTCATTGCTTCTTAAAATATAATGAATGATAACAAGGAGGGATGTAATGTAGTGTCTTGTAGTAAGCAGAAGCAAATGAAGAATGGTTATGACAGTAAAACATTTTGTGAAGCATTGGACAGCTATTCAAAGTGTTGGTGCTGACCTTGAAAGCCCTAAATGGCCTTGGTCCAGTATACCTGAAGGAGCGTCTCCACCCCCACCGTTCAGCCCGGACACCGAGGTCCAGCTCCGAGGGCCTCCTGGCGGATCCCTCACTGCGAGAAGCCAAGTTACAGGGAACCAAGCAGAGGGCCTTCTCGGTAGTGGCACCTGCCCTGTGGAACGCCCTCCCAGCAGATGTCACAGAGAAAAACTACCAGACTTTTAGAAGACATCTGAAGGCAGCCCTGTTTAGGGAAGCTTTTAATGTTTAATAGACTATTGTATTTTAATATTCTATGGGGCCACCCAGATTGGCTGGGGAAGCCCAGCCAGATGGGCGGGGTATAAATAATAAATAAAAATAACAATTATTAATTATTATTATTATTATTATTATTATTATTATTATTATTATTCAATTCACACTCTTTTTAAAACCTTTTCTTATGAGGCTATAATCAATATTTTTATTTATAGACATATTTATGGACATATTTTAAGCCGATTTTGCCCTCCCCCCGACTGCGCCCCTGGCAGAGGCCCACCTCACCACCCCCTAGCTACGGCCCTACTCTTACCTGGGTGCTGACTCTACCTGGGATGTCTCTCTGGAATCTGGTGACATGTTGTAGTAGCCAACGTGGAAGATGATGGCTTTCCCCAGGGCTACTGACTCTCCCACGGTTGCTACAGCTTCCAGAGCAGCAGCCTTCTAGAAAAGGAGAGAAGCAAAGGGGGTTTGGAGCCTCTTGGGGCTGTGAGAGGAAGGAAGGAAGGAAGGAAGGAAGGAAGGAAGGAAGGAAGGAAGGAAGGAAGGAAGGGAGGGAGGGAGGGAGGGAGGGAGCATGTGATGAAGGGGCTAGAGGCTCCCCAGGTAAGGAAGGGGAGGGATTGGATCCTGTCACCCTTCTTGGGGGCACAGCAGGGTCTGGTTTGGCTTATAATTGGGCTCAGAATAGGGCGAGCCGTTTTCTAGGTTTCCGGAGGTCATGCCATCACAACGTACCTTTCATCCCTTTGAGGGCAACTACTGGTGTGCTCTGGTCCATGGGGTCACGAAGAGTCAGACACGACTGAACAACTGAACAACAACAATTGGTTTTTATCTAGTATAGGCATTTAATAGAATTAGCTTAATTTTTATCCTAAAGAATACCAAACAAAGACTTCACATACCTAATATGAGTTTTGAAACCTGGAAAATATCCTTCATGCGTTAATTTGTAGGAAAAGAATGATGGTTTGATTTATAAACATAGCATCACTTTAGAAAAAAGAATTTACCAGAAAGAAGATAAGTTTAGTTATTTGTAGATGTAAGATCAGTTACTTACAAAAATAAAAGTAACTAAACTACAGTTACTGAAACATAAAAATGAAGTATTTAATGTTAAAATTGGTTTGTGCACAGGAGAGGGGGTGTTGCTTTTGACTCCTTGCAATACTTTAAATTGCCATTAGATGTCAGCAAATGAACACTTGATTCGATCAATATCCTTTAGTAATTTGGCTGGGAAAGTTCGGTTAGAGGAAGCTGTTGATGTGGTATAAAGAATTTTCTCATTGTTTCCAGTTGCTTCAGACTAGAGAATGGACGGTAGTTGTCACTGAGAAATAGCCTGCGTGTAAATTTCACATGAGAAATAGCCTGCGTGTAAATGCATGAATAAAATTTGGCAGCAACAGCTGATTGACGTGGAACAGGCTGCCTCTGAAAGACACCTGTGAGCAGTTGTAGCATATTCCTTCATGGCTGCACTGTTATAAGGTCCCAGAGTCTTCAAACTAGGGACTTTGGGAGCCAACTCAAGGCATCTTGCCTTGCGTGCCACTGGGGCAGCTCATGGGGCAAAGCAAACCAGCTGTCACTCACACAGGCGAGGAAGCAAATAGCTGTTGTGTTGCTCTAGGGTAGGGCCCAAACAAATGACTTCCAACAGCAAGAAAGGGATTTTTGCCTGCACATTAGGAAGGACTCCCTGATGGTACGAGCTGATTGACATGGAACAGGCTGTCTCTGAATCCTGATTGCTGCAGGTAGAAGATGGGGGAAAGAAAGAGTTTGGTGGAGCAATGGAATGGGCAGGTGTGATGGCCTCCAGCCAATGATATTGGCAATCTGAAGTATAAGAGAAAAATTAAAGTGAGGAGGAAAAGGGTAAGTGAAAGATTTTTGGGAGCAGACACTGAAATGCAGCTACATTAACTGAAAGTGGTATCAAGGCAGGTGTGGAGGGCAACGGGCAACTTTCTCCTGAAGTTGCCCCATTCTTACATGCCATCAGAATTCCTTCCTTTCTGTTCCTTTGTGGTTTCAGAACAATGGGAAGAGGAAATAATTTATTGGATAAAAATTGATTTAAAGGACAAAAGATTAAAAAACGTTTCCTGGTTGTATGGCTTAGGGAAAAGAAATATATCCCTCATCTCTCTCTCTCTCTCTCTCTCTCTCTCTCTCTCTCTCTCTCTCACACACACACACACACACACACACGTCAGAAAGGAATTGCTTTCACTTTCATTCCAGAACAGTAGCTGTATTGATTTGTTGTACTGTCTCTGGCCTCCCACACCCTTATCTGAAACAGCCATGCTGAAAACTGAAACAAGTTGGACTTTATTTCATGTTAGTTAATACAGAAGGCTTTTGGATTTGGCTGTTTCCATTATCAGCTCTGACCTTGAAGGAATGCAGAGAGAGAAAAGATTGCCCACCTCTGGTTTATGTGACCCATTAGGAGAATAGCCAGGGGCAACTGAATGTGTGTCACATAGGTAGCAAAACTGTCCCAGCAGTGAGAGGGGTTTGGTTCTAGAGCTGTTGGGTGGAGCTGCAGTGCTTTCAGTTGATTTCCTTAGACAAAGCCGATGGCAAACATTTCTCATGCTAATCATTCTAGTGAAGTCGGACACAGGATTTGGCAGCATTTGTACAACCGGAGCCTGCAAACTAAACATGGAGAGAACACATTGCTATATGCTGATTATGTGATATTGGTGCTGCTCAATTTCTTTTTGCATGGAAATGTATTTTCAACACTTAGGGCTGTCTATGATGTCTTTGTAGGACTGAGTGAAAATTGAAGAGCTGAAAACAAAATTCAGTTGTTAAGGCCCCAATTTGAAAGGAGTAAGAGAGGCTTCTTTGCCCTTTCTCCTTATATCACCTTCCTACTATTACCGGCAGCAGTTTTTATACCCCTATGGTGGAAAACAAATAGTATACACCAATTGTGATAAAAACAAATGTTGGGGTGGGGGGGCTTGACCTATCTGGATCCATTTTCCTCCTCCAAATTGCAGACTCCATGGCTGCATTTTATTAAACAAAAGTCTAGAAAGAATGGCGGAACTACATCTGAAGTGTAGTTTGTTTATTTTTATTGGATAAGTTTCCATGCAGCCCTTCAGTCCAAGTGATACCCAATGGCAAAATACAGCAAAATCATTCCACCCTGAGAAAGCTTTAATGTTAATAGTAACAAAGCTGGGATAAGAAACTAGCTAATGAAAGTGCTTACTTATTCAAGCCTGGCAACTTTTAACTCGCCTTCCCCTTTGTGTTTTTAGCAGCAATGTGACAAACCGACTGAGTAGGCTAAACTTTCCCCATCACTTTTTGCAAGGGAAACAGGAGCAAGCCTCACCAAAGAAAAGTGGCGGTACCTATACTAATATTGATGGTTGGTGATTTCCCTCCCGCTCCTGCTGCTCTCTCTTCTCCAGCATCCATAGCAGTTCTGTGCAGCTTGACATGCTCTTTGGAAGATAAGGGAGATGACTGCAAGCAGCTAGGTGCAGCACTGATCCAGTGTGACATCCAAATCAGAGCAAGTGCTTCTGTTGTGACGGCAGCCACACCGTACCGATACGTTTGTGACGATTCAATGTGTTCCTCTTCGCTGCCTTGCAAGGCTTCTGTCAACTCATCTGCCATCCATTTTGCTGGCATTTTTATCAGACATGATCCTTCTGCCTGACAGTGGCTGGGCTCCAGTGCACTGTTTTGTAAGGAGCACTCAGGTTTTGTAGGGACGGGTCTCAAACTGGGAACAGGCATGTCACTGCACTTGCTAGACTGGCGATAGTAGAAGGTGCTTTGGCCTGCAGAGAGATCTGCCTGATTGAACGTGAAATCCATTCATTGTTGATAACAAAGCATCTCTTCCTTTGTCTTTTAAAAGTATTATTTGAGTCTGAGGGACACCAGATGATCCATCTAGTAAACAGCTTACTTTGTTCCTGCGAGAGAGAGTGTGTGTGTGTGTGTGTGTGTTCTGATCCAAAGCAACATCTGGTGAATGCCACTGGGGGGAAAAGATTAGGGATTATGAAAAGCAGAAGAACGTCTCCCCTCTTCACTACTTTGAGTCAACAACCTAAGCAATATTCAGAGTGCCCATTCAGTGTTTATTCATCATGTACTGACAACCAGTACATGACGTGGGTGGCGCTGTGGGTTAAACCACAGAGCCTGGGGTTGCCAACCAGAAGGTCAGCGGTTTGAATCCCTGCGACGGGGTGAGCTCCCGTTGCTCGGTCTCTGCTCCTGCCCACCTAGCAGTTCGAAAGCACGTCAAAGTGCATGTAGGTAAATAGGTACCACTCCGGCGGGAAGGTAAACGGCGTTTCCGTGCACTGCTCTGGTTTGCCATGCTGGCCACATGACCCAGAAGCTGTACGCCGGCTCCCTCGGCCAGTAAAGCGAGATGAGCGCCGCAACCCCAGAGTTGGTCACGACTGGACCTAATGGTCAGGGGTCCCTTTACCTTACTGACAACCAGGGTTGCTGTTGACTTAAGGCCAAGTGTTACTGACACACGTGAATCATCTGGTGCCAATTCCTCCTTGTGGTACATTGGTTGGGCGTTTGGGGAACTGGCTAAATTATTGAAGGTTATACACTAGTTCTAGTCCTGTGTTTTTAGCAGTGCATAAGAAGTAAACACTTCTGGTTAGAGTTGCCAGGTTGTAAATCAGAGACTCCCATTTTGCCTTCAAATCTACTGCTTAAGTTGGATTTTCAGAAGCTGTTGTAACTCCCCACCTTTTAAGGGTTCTTTCCTCCCTTGCAACTCACCTGAAGTACTGTTTGTAACAAGATGGGAGGGAAATGCCAGAAATCAAGGTTACTCAGTGTCCTTATACAGGAGCAGAGTTTTTTAGTGTAATGATGGGCATTTCTGGGTTTCAACTTTGCAAATATATTTTTCCATGTATAAGATGCCCCCTATTTTGGGGGAACCAAAAAAGAAAATGGGGGGGGGGGAGATTGCTCAGAGTTGTTGAGCTTTTTTTGGGGGGGGATGCTGAAAATCTCTCACCCCCACCGAACAGACGCTGACAATCGCATGCTGCCCAACTTCCTCAGTGGCAGCCAATCACCCACAACCTTTCATACAACCACCAATCAGCCGCCAGATCGCTGCAGAGAATCTCCGACTCGCGGCTGCAGCCAATCGCACATCCGCCCTCAGCACTACCTGTGTTATAAGACGAGCCAAGATTTTTAACATGATTTTTTAATAAAAAACCCCCCTCGTCTAATACACAGAAAAATATGCTATATGCTAAATATGTGTTGCCAGGCACAGTAGCAGGGCCATTTAAAAAGGCTGGCAACTCCAGGCACAGTGTGACAGTGCGATGGCAGCCCTCCCGGAGAGGAGTGGCCCTGATAGGGAGCTCTTCACCAGCTCTGCCCAAGAGGGCAGGATAAGCTCCCTCCGTCGGATCTCCTGTAAGTGGTAGCTGTTATGGCACCTGAGGTTATCAGGCTGAAGGCCAGCAGGCAGCTGCCAGACGATTGTAGTGTCTCAACAGCGATGTGGTCAAGGAATCAAGGTCGAAGCCAGTCCGAGTCAAAAGCCAGTCAGGAGTCCAAAGTTCAAGGAACAATCAAGTTTCAGGAACAGAAGTTCGAGATAAGAGTCACGAATACAGGATCAAGGCGAGGGTCACAAACGCAGGAACAAGACAAGGGGTCAAACAGCAGGAATCAGAGATGCAGGAACACACATACGCCAGCACATCAGTTGCAGACGCTGAAGAATGGGGCAGCCAGCTTCCCTAAATAGCCGGGTCACTCCCACGCTTCTTATGAGCTGCAGCTGATTCTAATTGCTGACGTCGTTTCTCCGCTCGGCGTTCTACAGCTGAGAAGGGAGGAGGAGAGGGGATCGGCTGATACTCCCCCTGACTGGGGCCTGCTTCTGGCTGAACTTCTTCCCCCAGCTCTGGACTTCCCTCCTCCCTGTCAGATTCCTCCTCTTCAGAGGAGTGCCGCCACCAGTCTTCCCCAGGTATGAATTCTTCAGATTCCTGTGTGGGTGCCTCCTTGTCAGGGGGGGCTTGCCATCACTCCTCCTCATCTGACTCGACCCTGACAGTAGCCAGTGGAATGGCCCCAGAATGGGCCGATACAGGGTGGGGGGTGGCCCTGGGGCTCTGGTAGGTTTAGATCCACTGGATTTTGGCAAGCACATTTGTCTTGCAGGGCAAAAAGAGCAGCACCTGCCGAATTCTGGCCTTTCTGTAACTGTTGAAGGCCTACCTGGTTTGTACCAGTCACATTATCTGTGGGAGAATTCCCCAAATGTCTGTTTCTGTTTCTCAGGATACTGTTGGGAACACACAGGGCCGTCTTAAGCATATCCGGCACCGTGGTGCAGAAGGGGTGGGGGGCCACGTTCTCAGCGCCCCTCCCCCGTGGTGCAGAAAGGGTGGGGGTGACATTCTCGGCACCCCTCCCCCTCCCCGTTATCCCCTCCCCCTGCGCTGGAAAGCTCGAAGCTCGCTTGCTGCATGGGCTTCCTCAGCAGTCCTGCTAGTGCCGCGGGGCAGGCAGGAGGAAGAAGGGCGCTGCATAGGTTTGTGTGCTGCCACCGCCGCCTCCTCTCCCAGGCAGGAAGCAAGAGAGTGCGGCTGGCCATAGAAAGAGACGCCGCCACCCAGCATGCCTGGGCCTGGACTCCCGCTGCTGGGCACCCCTGATGGGCGGGCGCCGTGGTGCAGGGCGCCACTAACCCTAATGGGTAAGATGGCCCTGGGAACACAGGAAACCCAGTCGGGATGCCAGCTGCTTTGCTAATAGGGCTCCTGTGCATCCCAAGCAACAGCATCCCTGTATCTGTAAGGAAAAAAGTTTAATCTGCTGAAGGTCTGCTCGCCATGTACCGTATATACTCGAGTATAAGCCGATCCGAATATAAGCTGAGGCACCCAATTTTACCACAGAAAACCTGGGAAAGCTTCATAGGAGCCACTGCCTGCCTCACTCGAGTATAAGCCGAGGGCAGCTTTTTCAGCACAAAAAATGTGCTGAAAAACTAGGCTTATACTCGAGTATATAGGGTATATACCGTTGAAGCAGACAAATCCTGCAAAACCATCACCACCCACATGGGCAGCTGTGCTGCTTTTCTTTCTCCTGTGATGGTCCTGAGGGAAAATGCAGGATTTTGGGGAAAAAATAAACCCTCTCACAAACACAGAGTGTTAGGGGCAAGTAAATCTGAGGTTTTTAAGGCAGCTGAAAGGAATGAAAATGGTTGTTCTGGTAGGTGGAAATAGATACTAGAACTTTAGAAGTTCCCCACCCAAGTGAGCAGCTGTTAGCAAGCGGGCCTAATTAAGAGCACCCCTTTGCTATTTCCATTATTATTACTTCTCCCCACCCCGCCTCCCACTTCCCAATGAGAAGAGAGATTTCGGGGGGGGGGGAGAGAAAGCGGCCTGTTAAACAAACTGGCACATATATCGAATCTGCTTAGCCTGGGCTGTTAAGTAAGTTTAATTAATTTACTAAGTTAATGTTCCAGTGCTAGCAAGAAAGCATCATTGCTATCAGCTGGGTAGCAGGAATTGGAACCCTAAATGAGCTCATTTTTTCACAGTTGGAATTAGGGACCAGTTAGCCAGTTGTGTGGTTTTTCCAATTTCTGCGCTTGCCCTAAGGGAGTTGCAAGTTATTCATTCCCCAGGATTAAGTGTGAGTAAGAGAGGGGAAGGAGACAAACGCTACCTGGGGTTTGCTGCCATTTTTGACTCAAGCAGTGTCTGTTGTCTTTAGTTGTCCCTTCTCGTGTTTGTTCCGTCCTGGAACTGAATGTGTACATACATTTTGATCGGCAGGCAGAATGGCACCAGTGGAAAACATTTCCTATGTGTATTTTTGTTGAGAGGGCTTGTAGATAAAGGGGGTGGGGAGGCAAAACAAATAAACAATAAAAGAATGGAAACAAAATTACAGAAATTTGCAAAGTTTGACAAATGGTGGCCTGCAGTTGCCACAAGCTAATGGCTTGCGATGATTAATAAGAGTAAAAATAATTGCATTTCATTAAGATTGATGACACCCCATTTAACCTCCCTTCTCGTTTCAGCCCTAAAGTGGAAAGAGATGAAGTTCTCATCTATAATAGCTCCTGTAACATTACCATGGAAACTGAGGCAGAGATGGAGTGTGAGGAACCTAATCAGCCAATTACCGCCAAGATTACTGAGATATGGAAAGAGCGGGGCCAGAACACTCAGGTATAATCAAATCTTTTTTATAGACTGATTCAAACAGCTTAAAATTTAATTTGTAATATTGTGTACATTTAAGAGGAAGAAAAAAAACAATTTAGGCCAGGCACAGGCAATATATAATTTTAACCGCTTTCCAACTTTGAATAGTATTTCTAATGCACAGCGGTGGAAATGATGGTTAGTTATATGGTTTATCAAATATGAATGAGACCAGCCCTATTTCTTTTAATTGCCCTTTATAGCTTATGGTTATCTTTTTATTTTGGCAAAGCCTTTTTCTTATAAATGCAAGCACTCTTCCTAATTCGATACTTCTTCCTGTCTCTGTTGCTCAAATCAGAGATCCTGATCACAGATTATTATGGGGGCCTTTTCTGAGCCATTATGGAAAGTTATCATTCTTTACGGGCTGCTTACCAGTTGAAACAGGCAGATGACAACGCTTCTCTTTATGGCTATGTGGGGTAGCTAGGTTATCTTTTTATTTTGGCAAAGCCTTTTTCTTATAAATGCAAGCACTCTTCCTAATTCGATACTTCTTCCTGTCTCTGTTGCTCAAATCAGAGATCCTGATCACAGATTATTATGGGGGCCTTTTCTGAGCCATTATGGAAAGTTATCATTCTTTACGGGCTGCTTACCAGTTGAAACAGGCAGATGACAACGCTTCTCTTTATGGCTATGTGGGGTAGCTAGGCAGACTTTAGAGAGTTCTGCCACATTTATTTATTGAGGGAGAATGGCAGTTACAATTCTAGAGTACCCTGTTTTGGTACTGCCCCACCCTGGAACCCAAATCAATTGAAAATCTCATCATTTGATTAATAGATAAATAAATAAGAAGTTGGTTTTGTGTCCCTGCATGCTCTGAGAAGCACAGATAACTTAACTCTCTCAGCCTCTTCGTCTTTGCCTTCCCTTGTTCTCCCAGAGATTGTAGCTGCCCAGACAACTGATTTTCTACTACCTGGTTATGGCTCTATCCTCTTCTTTTTTTGGCAATCACTCGTAGCTGAGTAAGATTGTCTTCCATGAATATGGTCTTAACAGGGTGTCCATATGGCTCTATATTCCGTGTGTGGCAGTGTGAATGGTTTTTTTATTTTATTTTTAAAAAATACCTTTGTGAGTATGAACTTACTAGATTTGGTGGTGTTCTTTAGGCAAATGTCGTGTAAATGTAATGTATCTCTCCTATCAAAAAATGAATAATAAATAACATTTTACTTGGACTCCAGTTGCTTGCTCCCTTACATCTTTTTGCTAGTGCATAGACTGTGAAATACCATACTATTCCGTGTATAAGACGTGCTTGTTGTTTTTGTTTTACTGTAAAATAAGGTTGGGACGCGGGTGGCGCTGTGGGTTAAACCACAGAGCCTAGGGCTTGCCGATCAGAAGGTCGGCGGTTCGAATCCCCGTGATGGGGTGAGCTCCCGTTGCTCAGTCCCAGCTCCTTCCCACCTAGCAGTTGGAAAGCACGTCAAAGTGCAAGTAGATAAATAGGTACCGCTCCGGCGGGAAGGTAAACGGCGTTTCCGTGCGCTGCTCTGCTTCACCAGAAGCGACTTTGTCATGTTGGCCACATGACCTGGAAGCTGTACACCGGCTCCCTTGGCCAATAATGTGAGATGAGTGCGCAACCCCAGAGTCGGTCACGACTGGACCTAACGGTCAGGGGTCCCTTCACCCTTTACCTTAAAATAAGGTTAAAAACCGGGGGCGTCTTACACACAGAATAGTGCATATGTGGGATGGGTGATTGGTTGCAGCTGCGAGCAGGAGCTTATCAGTGGCGATTGGGTGGGTGATTGTTGGCTGCTGCTAAGGCTGCTTAGGATTGGCTGCTGGTGCATCAATTTGGTGGCTGATTGGTTGTTGTGTCAAGGGCTGCTGTGGATTGGCTTCCCCTGCAGCAATTGTGTGTGCAGTTGGCTGTTGCTGGCGGCGGTGAGCGGGCAGACGCTTGCTTCCTCCTGTGATTGGCAGCATTGGGTGAGTCATTTTTGGGGTATTCCCCTCCAAAAAAACCTCAACAGCTCTGGGCCATCTCCCCCCATTTTCTTAATTTGGGGTCCCCCAAAAGTAGGGGGCGTCTTATACACAGAAAAATATGGTAAAAAAGTGATATTACTGGTAGGCATTTTGTGTGCACGCTATATCTTTGAAGCACAATATGCCCCTCAAAGAATACTGGGCAGTAACATTTAGCCCTCACCCCTGGCAGCGCCCAAAATTCTTTTAGGGGGCAAATGTACTTTGAATGTGCTTTAAAGGTTTCCCTGCCCCTCGGCCTCGGATTAACATCTGGTCAGTTTAAAATTACTCCAACTGACTTGTCCTCAGTGCAAATTCTAATGTAGCGTATATTTATTTACTTTAAATAGCAGGTGGAGATAAGAAATAGCATCTCCCATAAAAGCCTGCCTGTTTTTTTAAGATCATATGTGAAGACCCTCTTCTGAGTTCCAGACCCATATTTGGTTGGGACAAGGGAGTTGGGCCTTCACTGCTGCTGTGCCTAAACTTTTGAATTCCCCAGTAAAGGAGATTTGTCTCGAGTCTTCTTGGGTGGCCATTGACCGCACCATTAAAACCTTCTCATTTAGGAAGACCTTTGGCCTGCTGCAGCTGGTTTTTAGTGCTGCCTACCATAATTGTATGCTCCCACCTTTCCCCCTATTTGGCATTTATTATGTTTTGTGATGCTCCCCCCCACCCCCCAACCTGCAGTTGCTTTTAAACCAGGGTGGATTTGATTTAAATCAAACTGATTTAAATCACGATTTAAACCACGATTTAAATCACTAGTCAGTAAGGCTCAGGGTGGATAAAAATCAATGATTTTTTTTTAAAAAAATCTGATTAAATAAAAGAAATCTGATTTAAATCAAAAAAATCATTGATTTTTATCCACCCTGAGCCTTACTGACTAGTAATTTAAATCGTGATGTAAATTGTGATTTAAATCAGTTTGATTTAAATCAAATCCACCCTGTTTTAAACTCACTGCTGGCTTTTATTGATTTTTCTTTTATATGTCGCTGTTTTAATGGGAAGTATGCAAGTATGCTAGTGCAAGGATTAGTGCTAGCACAACAGAATCCCTCCTCCTTCTGCAAGACATGCCCTGCAAAGTTCCCAGCTCTGGGGGGTTGGGGGGGGAACCCAGGTCAGATTGAGAGGGGAGGAGGGGGGAATGTTCCATTATGCAAGAAGAAATCCTTGCACTAATGGAATGTTCCCCTTAGTGCTACATTGGATGCAGACAATTGTGTTACATGTCTACTATTTCTGTAAATTGCCTTGAACAATGTGAAAAGGGCGGGGTATAACTATTTTAAATAAACACACAAGCAGAAGCAACTGAGCCCTGTTTAGGGAAGTTTTTAACCTGTGATATTTTAATGTATTTTAATATCTGTTGGAGGCCGCCCAGAGTGGCTGGGGGGACCCAGCCAGATGGGCGGGGTACAAATAATAAATTATTATTATTATTATAGCAATCTCTCTTCCCGGTAGTGATAGTTTCTTAAAGAGTCTTGTTTGGAAGAATGTTCAGATTCTCCCCATCATCATGGGCTGGTTCATAGGTCACAGATAACAGAACTGTAGAGTTTGAAGTGACCCTGAGGATCATCTAGTCCAACCCCCTGCAATGTAGGAATATGCAGTTGTCCCATACGGGGATCGAATCTGCAACCTTGGCATCATCAGCACCACACTCTAACCAATTAAGCTATCCAGGCATTCACAACTTGTTGAATGCAGCATCAAATGCATGTGTGAATGAGCTATCAAAGATTAATCACTGCATATAAAACTTTCCCCGTTCGCTATTTCCAGGCCACCAATACTTTTCTGGGTTATCTTGCACCATCTGCATGCCAAATAATATGGAGACAATTTGTTGTTGTTGTTTAGTCATTTAGTCGTGTCCACCTCTTTGTGACCCCATGGACCAGAGCACGCCAGGCACGCCTATCCTTCACTGCCTCCCGCAGTTTGGCCAAACTCATGTTAGTAGCTTCGAGAACACTGTCCAACCATCTCATCCTCTGTCGTCCCCTTCTCCTTGTGCCCTCCATCTTTCCCAACATCAGGGTCTTTTCCAGGGAGTCTTCTCTTCTCATGAGGTGGCCAAAGTACTGGAGCCTCAGCTTCAGGATCTGTCCTTCTAGTGAGCACTCAGGGCTGATTTAGGAGTTCTGTATTTTGCAGAGTTATATTACCAACCCGCATAGCTCCCTATTGTATATCTATGCAATACTGTACTGTTAACTCCATAACAGGAGAAACATAATTTCTGGATGGGCTCTTGGAGAGGTTATTCCTAAATCATACCCCAGAACCTGGTTGATTTGCACCATGAGTTTCCTGATCATAAAATCTGCTTTAGCTTGAATGGCTGGTCCTTTCTGTTCATAGAAGAAAGCTGTATCCTGTCCATGGTTCTGCCTAGTGACTAGTGACCCAGGCCATGTGCATATTTGTGTTTGCTAACTGAAACCCAAGTAGCATGTATGCGAGTATGTATGGGGGAAGGGGCAGGTCAGATAAAAGGTTTCCATTTTAGTTGACAGCCCCCAGCTAAGATTTATGACACCATGCGGTATATGCATGCTTCTTTGTAGAGGCTTAAATCATGTCATGCAAACTGGCCTTACCTTCCCACTGGAAATAATGGTACCAGTCAGAGAAATGCATTAATGGCATCTTGTACATTGGGTTACAATAATGGTGCTATTAGCAAGAGGTGCAAAATGTCAGGGAAGTAATGGGACATCAACTTTTTCCCCTTGCACACCGGACTCCAAGGATTTAATGCACCTCTGCTTATATTGAGCATGAAGCTCTGTATTATCAATAGACACTTAACCTTGTTGGCTTAAAAGAAAACAATTAATTCAGTTGAAAATTTGATCTCTACCTGGTGATTCTGGGATGTCAAAGTGTAAAACAAATGTCCTCCTGAAACTATTGCCTTGTCACCTTATAAAAAAAACACCTGAAAACTATTTTGTGCATGGGAAGTTTAGAGATACATTGCTGTGAACGTTTCCACCTCTCCTCCTTCAAAATATTTAATTCATTTATGTAAGTGCTGGGAATGCTGAGTATTCTTCAGTGTTATACCTAGAGGGCAGGCTGTGGAGTATGGTTAGTGTACATGTTAAAGCGTGTACACTTAAAAATAAGCACACATTATTGTAATATTAAAGAATAAGCACACAAATCTATTATTAAAGCACAAATAATAATAATAATAATAATAATAATAATAATAATAATAATAATACCAGTAATAATAATAATAATAAGTTTTATTTATACCCCCCCCCCAGGCAAGACCAGGCTCAGGGCATAAAAACCAGGCATAAAAACAATTGATTAAAATACAACTTAAAAACAGAATAAAAATACAACATTAAAGTGCAGCCTCATTTCAGTAGAAACTCAAATAAAAAACTGTTGGGGAAGAAAGCATCAAATCTTCACCAAGGCCAGCTATCCAGACTGGTCCTACATGGGCCAGAAAAAAGCCAGGGAAGTCCCCAAATAGGAGTTCCATCACAGGAGGAAAAAGGAAAGAGGGGGAAGGGGATCAAGTTGATTCCAAGCCAAAGGCCAGGCGGAACAGCTCTGTCTTACAGGCCCTGCGGAAAGAAATCAGATCCCGCAGGGCCCTGGTCTCATGAGACAGTGCATTCCACCAGGTTGGAGCCAGTGTTGAGAAGGCCCTGGCTCTGGTTGAGGCTAATCTAACTTCTTTAGGGCCCGGAAATAGGAGGTGGTTTGTTCTTCTGGATTGGCTGCTAGCTTGCCGCAAAGGTTTAACACTGAAACCCTGCCCCTCACATTGAGCTGGACGATTAATTGTGTTAGCACCGTCCTCCTGGCTCTGCGCTCCATTCTGACCAGGCAAAGTATACCCATAAGTCACGAAGGAAATAGACTTGCGCATGTTTTAGAACTCATTGACAGATTGGTGGCACATTGAAAAGCTCATTGGACTTGCATGATCTGCATTGTAGTTCAGTATGATGGCAAAAGCCTGATTTGAACAATAACAATAAATGTTTACATATGGATTTCTGGAAACGCTTTACTTTTGATAGGATGTCTCTTGGCAGGTATTGTGGCATGGAGAGGGAATTTTATGTCAGGCGGCTTAGATGTGCTAAAAGTGAAAATATAGTGAGAGGTGAATGAGATTTGGGTAAAATGGAGTTGGCAGTGTTGAGAGCAGCAGTGGAAGCC
The DNA here is from genome assembly GCA_034641385.1 of Darevskia mixta. Classification (NCBI taxonomy): domain Eukaryota; kingdom Metazoa; phylum Chordata; class Lepidosauria; order Squamata; family Lacertidae; genus Darevskia; species Darevskia mixta. Next base: position 479,211 of record JAWWNH010000130.1, read on the forward strand.
CCATAGGTTGTGGGCTGTTGCTGGCTGTATTGCCAATGCATGAAGAAACATGGAGGCCGACTAAACACCAGGAAGAACTTTCTTGAAATATACTCGGAGTCGAGTGTGGATTTCATGCTCTTTATTCAGCTCATAGTAGCGAGGAATGAATGTTCCCACAGAACGTCTGCTTTATATACAGTACATTATTTACACAATGGGCCCCACATGATTGGCTAATTCCGGGATACTCCTGTAGGCCAATCAGGTTGCGGATTCACTTCCACCTGGAGTTGGATTGGGTGGCTCCTGTGGACCAATCAGACTGCTGCATTCTGCATCCTATTGTTCTAGGACCAATCAGACTGCTGCATTCTGAATCCTATTCAACTCAGTGCATAACATTTCTGATGGTAAGAGTTGTTTGACAGTGGAAGGGACTCTGGGGTGAAGGACTCTCCTTCCTTGGAGCTTTTCATTACATGGGTTTGGACTAGGTAACACTTAGGGTACCTTCCAACTCTACAGTTCTATGATTTTATGAAGTGTGATTCTAATGTTTTATTTTCTGATTTTTTTAAAACCTACATTTTAAATTTTGTTTGCTGCATGTTTAGGTTTTTTTTAGTAAGCTGCTTGAGGCATGTTGTGAAAACTTAGTCAGCGGCACCCCAAATATTCAATCTTTTATTGATGATCTCCGAGTGCCAGCAGAGTGAAGAAGAGAATACAGTGATTCAGTTTAGTAAAACAAATGGAGAAATACGGTCAGGAAAGTATGCAGAACAGATAATTACAAAAAGAGAGAGCAAAGTTTTGGGAAAAGACACCCATTTCCTGAGCATTCATTGCTTGGTCTTTTCCCGTTATCTGCTTGCAGACTCTTGTGACGCACTCTTATCGGAATCAATTTAGCATTGATTTTGGCTTCGGGACATACCTTCCCAGATCTGATGATTTCCAAAAGCCAGCTCTTTTCCTTCTCCCCCTAAGTGTTCCTAAAAATATTTTCCTGCCTCCCAAGTTTAGAAAGCGACCTTCCCTTAGGGCAGAAAGGGACAAATCAGTAACTTGCATTTTTAGGCATATGTCCTAATGAGTAAAATAGGGGTTTTCACAACATTGTCTTCATTGAGATGCACACACTTCGCTTGCAGACATAGCTTTGTGTTTGTGCATCTTAATGTGAAGGAGGTACTGCTCTGGCGGGAAGGTAAACAGCCTTTCCGTGTGCTGCTCTGGTTTGCCAGAAGCGGCTTAGTCCTGCTGGCCACATGACCTGGAAGCTGTACGCCGGCTCCCTCGGCCAGTAAAGCGAGATGAGCGCCGCAACCCCAGAGTCGTCTGCGACTGGACCTAATGGTCAGGGGTCCCTTTACCTTTACCTTTAAAAGATTTGGATCATCATAAAAGATGCAGGAGAAAATGATTAATAATAATTGAACCCACAAAGAGGAGGATGGAGGTCCAGGGGATTCTTTGGAATCTTGTTTTTATTATCTGTGTTCGATATACGACTGTAAAAATTTAATCTGAAAAAACCAAATAAATAATTTTTTATTTTATTTTTAAAAAAATAAACAGCACCAGAACCTTGATCTTTAAATCTGGCCCACCAGCAGACAGGAAGTCACTGGAGGTCTTTTAACACCAGTGTCATGTGCTGATAGTGGTCTCTTTCCTACTCTTGCCTAAGTGCATTCTGCACTTAGGCAGCCCTATCCACTGCATGTCACAGTAATTCAGTCCTGCAGTTTTTAAGCTGCGGTCAGATGGCCACCTGTCATGGATGCTTTAGTTGAGATCCCTGCATTGCACTAGATTGGGGTTGGACTAGATGACCCTCAGGGTCCTTCCAACTCCACAGTTCTATGATCCAGGATATATTCACCCCACCGTTTGACTGAAAATTCCTCCAAAATTATGCAGAAAATGAGATTGCATCATTAGGAATTCTGCTGCTTTTTTCAAGCCAGAAACATGGAGGGGAGGACCCAGATGGCAGTTGATGGCTTTGAGAGACCTGTGAAGGGTTTGTCCCAGTCACACACAGGCTGACTAAAGAAGCTCTGCTGTCTTATCTACAGAGACATACGCTGCTCTTTTTGAGGAATTATATCAAAACCTTGATCTAATATGTCTTAGCATGTGCATAACTTTGCGATTGCAGGTTAAAAAGAGAATTTCATTAGGAACAAGGCTTTGGCCCCTTCTCCGCAAGCTTGTTTATAGTGCTGGAAATATAGGCTGACAAGTGTGATCTGTCAGTGTGTTCATCAACTGTGCCACCTTTCGGGATATTCCTTTCCCACCCCAACAGAGAGGCTGTGATCATTGAGCACCTTTTCCTACTTCTTTGATTCCTAGTGTTCCCTTGATCATGCTGACACCTCCCTCTTGCTCTGTTTTGGAGCCAGGGCCGGCCCAAGACATTTTGGCACCTGAGGTGAAAAACAAAACAGCCCTCTCTTCCTGCCAGGGAAGAAGGGGTGAGTGAAGATCTACATCAGGAACAAGGGGGAAATGAAGATATTCTACACACCAACAACCAGGGTGGGAGGAGACTAGCAGCGCCACAGCAAGAGGCCACTGTAGAGACGGCATGTGGCAGCAGCAATGGGCGAGGCATTCCTTGGAAGCCAGATCTGCAGCTCCTGCCTCCTGAGGCAGTCACCCCTCCTTGCCTCATGGGTGGGCTGGCCCTGTATGTAGCTGCCGTACAGCTCCATCTACCAAGTTAATACGGAGAACCATGTGCACTGCCTTGAGCATCTAAGCCCACTATTAGGATATGTGGTGGTGGTGATCATGCACGGATGAATTCATTTGCGTAAGACAGAACCTCTTAGTATTCCTTTTGGAATCCACTGCCATGGGCAGCTTAGCCTGTGATTAACCTGGGGAGTCTGCTTCTGTAAATAATGCAGTTCAACCTTTGTAGAAATGGAGATGCTGGTGGCTTATTAGCTCATGGCTAAATGCTACTCTGAATACAGAGCTGAGGAAGCCCATAGGAATAACCTGTCCACTTATACCTCTGGTATCTAATGAAATGTCAACCACTGAGACACTGATGGGGTAAACATGCTGATGGGGTAAATATCTCAATACGAGATGCTGATGTTCTCTCTGGGCTTATGGGAGGTTTTGACCAAACTTGGATGTCTTTGAACCTATTATGCTTAGTGAGCCTGCAGATTATTATTCCAGATCACTAGACCAGACCTAATCATCATGCAAGCATGCTGTTTTAACAATGTTTCCCTTGTACAGATTTTCCTTACTCCCCTGGCACCCATAGGTGGTATGAATACATCTTTTAGGGCAGATGCCATGTATGTGAAGCCAAAGGCAGGAAAACCGAGCTGGTGGAGCATTGGATCTGTGACAATCCAGTCTCTTGAGAGATTACAATTATGGAACACACAGGCTGATAACTCTAACTATTCCAGTTCATAGTGATGCACTGAATGTACTTTTGCCTAACAGAGCAACCCTAACTATTGAAAGCGGGCATAACTTACCCCTATTCCATATTCTGTTCAGGAGACATTTGTCTTACACCACCCTCTTTGTGAGCTAAGTTGGCCATGGGTGCAAGTCTCTCTTTGCCCGTTACTCAGTCCCTGCTCCTGCCAACCTTGCAGTTTGAAAGCACTTCAAAGTGCAAGTAGATAAACAGGTACCACTCCAGCGGGAAGGTAAACAGCGTTTCCGTGCGCTGCTTGGCCAATAAAGCGAGATGAGCGCTGCAACCCCAGAGGCGTCTGCGACTGGACCTAATGGTCAGGGGTCCCTTTACCTTTACCTAAAGGTGGGAAGGGGAGGCCTCAGGTAACAGACAAAGTTTGTATTCTCTCTTTTTGTTCCGCCCACACTCCACCCCTTGAAAGGACCACCGCTTCACCATGTCTCGTAAGATCAGTCAGTCCAGGCAGTAGCTCTGCTGACATCTCTTTCTATGCACATATTTACTCTTGACTGTTTATTGCTAGATCTGTTACAGATGGTGGCACATGGCAATCATTGTCCCGTGCCCTGGGCTTCTTTCATAAAGTGTGGCAAACTTCGGTGTCCTTTTTGTAACCCCTGCCCCCATTGTAAGCAATTCAAAATCCATTTTTTGTTCCTCCCTTTTCAGGAGTGACATCCTTCATGGATGGCACCTCGTTTAAATCACTCTGGCTACTTGGTGATGCATGGAAAAAAGACAAGCCATTACAAAGTGTATTATCTGACACCCCGTTCCCTAGCAGTAGTACTTCTGAAGTTGGAAGCAGTCGACCCTCGGGTCTTCATACTTACACTGATGTTTGCCAGTGATATTTTGTAATAGAAATTGGAGTTCTTGGTGATGTACAGCAGTCAAAATTGTAGAATGCAAGAACTCTGGCCAGGCAGTAGATCAGTTTTTGAATCTTCAAACAGTTTTAATATTATAGTATTGCAACAAATTCCAGTTGAAATAAATTCCTGTTCCAGGAATTTATTTTCATGGTCAAAGTGTACCAATGTGTCTTCTGTGTGCACACACACATTGGTACACTTTGACCATGAAAATTTACCTGACGAAGAATTAGCGAAACAGGGCCTTGTCCTGGAACAGGAATTTATTTCAACTGGAATTTGTTGCAATGCTATAATATTAAAACTGTTTGAAGATTCAAAAACTGATCTACTGCCTGGCCAGAGTTCTTGCATTCTACAATTTTGACTAGTGATATTTTGTAGGCTTCCCTGAACCTATGCCACTTCGTATCGCCTCATTCTTCTCCGTATCTGGACAGTCGTCTTTCAAAATTATATTAAATGACCTCCCACCCCAGGAGAACAGTAAGTCCTGTGTGATCAGTGTGCATCAGCAGCAGCAACAACAACTGAAAGTCCAAGTTTAAGTGCAGATGTTATCTTTATGAACAAATGTGCCTTCTGCAAGGTTGTTAAGCTGCAGAGAGAGAGAGCCAACATGGCCGCCACTGTTACCACAGGCAATGCGAAGAGATAAATGGTTGACCCTGGCCCGTGTCAGGTTAGGATTGATGCCACTATCAGCTCTAGTGCCTTTCCAATGATTTTTTTTTTCTTTTTAAAAAAAACCCTCTGATAGAGTGTGTTATCTAGTTACTTCCATGAGGGCAATAGCCTGGGGAAGGGGAAGGGGGAAGAGAGGGGGAGGGGAAGAAAGGTCATTCTGAGAGGACAATCTTTGTCAGATTAAATGAGAAAAGGGACCTTGCTTTTGAAAAGGAAGTCGGGGAATAAATAAATAAATAAGGAAAGTAGCTCTGAGTTGTAAGGGGAAGGATAAGCAAAATTGCCAGCGCTTTTCTCTCCTGTCTCACCAGGTTAGGCTTGGGGCAGATACGGGGGTTCTGGTTGTAGCAGTCGTATGAGAGAGAGAGAGAGATTTTGAATAACGCTGCATGTGCTTTCGGTCCTGTAACTTTGAAAACGTTTTAGCTCAGAACCAGAATGAATTTGCTTGCCCTTCTTACAAGGGGAGATGGGAAACAGAAGGAAAGTTAGGATCCAAGTTGTTGTATTTTAACCATTTTTAAAATGTATGCTGCCCAGAAACCTTTGGTTATGGAGCAGAATGGAAAGACCTTAATATATCATAGAATCATAGAGTTGGAAGAGACCACAAGGGCCATCCAGTCCAACCCCCTGCCAAGCAGGAAACACCATCAAAGCATTCCTGACAGGTGGCTGTCAAGCCTCTGCTTAAAGACCTCCAAAGAAGGAGACTCCACCACACTCCTTGGCAGCAAATTCCACTGTCGAACAGCTCTTACTGTCAGGAAATTCTTCCTAATGTTTAGGTGGAATCTTCTTTCTTGTAGTTTGAATCCATTGCTCCGTGTCCACTTCTATGGAGCAGCAGAAAACAACCTTTCTCCCTCCTCTATATGACATCCTTTTATATATTTGAACATGGCTATCATATCACCCCTTAACCTTCTCTTCTCCAGGCTAAACATACCCAGCTCCCTAAGCCGTTCCTCATAAGGCATCGTTTCCAGGCCTTTGACCATTTTGGTTGCCCTCCTCTGGACACGTTCCAGCTTGTCGGTATCCTTTTTGAACTGTGGTGCCCAGAACTGGACACAGTATTCCAGGTGAGGTCTGACCAGAGCGGAATACAGTGGTACTATTACTTCCCTTGATCTAGATGCTATACTCCTATTGATGCAGCCCAGAATTGCATTGGCTTTTTTAGCTGCTGCATCACACTGTTGACTCAAGTCAAGTTTGTGGTCTACCAAGACTCCTAGATCCTTTTCACATGTACTGCTCTCAAGCCAGGTGTCACCCATCCTGTATTTGTGTCTTTCATTTTTTTTTGCCCAAGTGTAGTACTTTACATTTCTCCCTGTTAAAATTCATCCTGTTTGCCTTGGCCCAGTTCTCTAATCTGTTAATATAAATTAATGAACAAATAATGACAACTCTGAAGTGAATTAGAGCTGCGTCAAGCAGATTTAACATAAAACTCCCTCTGTCCCCTGTGATATGGAAAGCTTTAGCCATTGTTTTTCTGCTGACAATCATTGGGAGTTTGGACATAAAGTTCAGGCAGGAATGTCAGCAAAGGTTGCCATATGCTAAGCCTTGGGCAAAAATGGGGAACTGTGAACTAGGCGCTGATAGCTGTATTATTCCCTTTTAATTTGCTGCCTTCAGATAATTGATAAGACATCATGGATTGATGTACATAAACTCCAAATTATTGTTGTTATTTGCATTTATCCAACACCTTAGGTGTTCAAAGTGTAAAGGGGGAGGGTCACCTGGTGGCACCCACCTCTGGCCTCACAGGTATTGCCTGACCATTGCAACCAAAATATCGCTTAATGGAAACCTAAAAGGACAATATAGAGGGGGCCATATGAGTCTCCCCGACAAAGTCACCCGCTGCTGCTCTTTTAATTTTGTCAGCTGCTCTAACTGCTAGGCAAAATATTTCTAGTTGACTTCTGGGTGGTGTGGTGCTGGAGCTGTTAGCTCTGATTAGTTAAATTTCAAATGTCAGAGCTCATTAGTGGTGATTTTAGTCAAAGAGGGTGTAGAATCTAAGTTCCTCAAACTGAATTGAGTAAATGGAGAGCACCTATTTTTATGACTTTATCTCGGCCCTCCACTCCTTCCCTTACCCTCCTCCTCTGACATGGGATAAACCCATTCCCAGTTATATATCAGGTAATAGGTTGATCACATAAAGGTAAAGGTAAAGGGACCCCTGACCATTAGGTCCAGTCGTGACCGACTCTGGGATTGCGGCGCTCATCTTGCTTTATTGGTACAGCTTCTGGGTCATGTGGCCAACATGACTAAGCCGCTTCTGGCGAACCAGAGCAGCGCACGGAAAGGCCGTTTACCTTCCCGCTGGAGCTGTACCTATTTATCTACTTGCACTTTGACGTGCTTTTGAACTGCTAGGTTGGCAGGAGCAGGGACCATGCAACGGGAGCTCACCCCGTCGCGGGGATTCGAACCGCCGACCTTCTGATCGGCAAGCCCTAGGCTCTGTGGTTTAACCCACGTCCCATGGTTGATCACATAACCATGCTCTATTTCCTTTCCTTGGTCTGGTCTAGTTTTTAGGATTTGTTTGAAGGTGACTTTATTTGATTATTACTGCCAGTATTTCTATCCCGCTGCTCCATTTAGAACAACCAAAGTGGCTTGCAGCAAATAAAATAAAATTGACATAAGATCAAATAATGCAATAAAAACACCCATGCAGCAGTACTAAAACATGCACTGGCATTGCTGTTCAATACTGGGATTAAAAGCAGCCGGTTAATGCAGTTGCTTGAACACAACAAATCACACATTAAAACCCAGCTGAAAATGGCTGCTTACCCAGTCTTGGGGTGGGCGGTGATGGCGGCGCACCAGGCCCCCTCCCTTTGCAGGGAAAAGGCCTCTCCGTTTTATGGCCGGTATCGTCTTGGGATATCCCATGGCAGGATGCAAAGGAGGGCAGGATAGCCTGCCAAGCCTATCCACCAATCAGGAGGCAGCTATTTAGGCCGGTGCTGCTGGTGTTTGGGGCCACAGTTGGCTGAAGAGCACCCCTCCTGCCCTCCCGTGATGCTGTGCTTTGTGTTTCTAAACTTTTCCTCCAGGGCAATATAATGCTTGCTGTGTTTAATTGTATGCTATCCCTTTCCTTCCTTGCACCACCCAATTGATCTTGCTATGGTTCATTCTGGTTGCCGTATCTGGAGCCGGAAAGGAATTTGCCTGCAAAAAGTTTAGCCCCGTTTGGAGGTTTTGCCTTCCTCATAACAAACTGCCACAGCTTTTGTTGGATAAGGCACTGGGTGGAATCCTGAATGTTGGGGTGGAGTGAAGTGGTGCAACGCCCTATCCCCCAAAGGTGTGATTGCAGGGTACCCCGCTAGAGGAGTCCAGGGGGAAGACGCTGTCCAGAAGCCAGGTGTGGGCAGATGGGTCATAGAGCTTCCCCGTGATTGGGTCTGCAATTAAAAAGTTAGCAACAGTCATTAAAAATTGTAGGAGGGAGTTGCCAAATGCAGCAGAGAGCATTGTTGGCTGCTCGCTCTCCACCTTAGAGCAGATTTATGCCATGAGGTGCCACAGAAAGGCACTGGACATAGTGAAAGATCCATCGCATCCTGGTCACTGTCTCTTTGAACTTTTGCCATCGGGACGGAAATACAGGACGATGACAACAAGAACAAGCCGTCTTAGAAACAGCTTCTTCTCCAGAGCGATCGATAGCCTGGACTTTGAAGTCATCTAATCTTACCTGTTATGTTTTATCATTGTATGGTTTTAATCAGTGTGTATGGTTTTAATCAGTGTTTTTGTAGTTGTTTTGTCTTTGCGTGGAGTGCCCTATCTGGGTGGATGGAGCAGCCAAGTAATTTTGTTGCCCCCGAAGGGGACAATGACAATAAAATATATTCTATTCTATTCAAATAGAAGGCATGTTTCTTATATGCTTTCTGCATATTGACAGAGCAGAAAGCAGGTCTTCTGGCGCTGATCTCAAGGCTAAGTAATTGCTACGGCAGCGGGTGGCTTCTTGGCTTCTGAGGTAAAGGTAAAGGGACCCCTGACCATTAGGTCCAGTCGTGACCGACTTGGGGGTTGGGGCGCTCATCTCGCTTTATTGGCCAAGGGAGCCGGCGTACAGCTTCCAGGTCATGTGGCCAGCATGACTAAGCCGCTTCTGGTGAACCAGAGCAGCGCACGGAAACGCCGTTTACCTTCCCGCCGGAGCGGTACCTATTTATCTACTTGCACTTTGATGTGCTTTCAAACTGCTAGGTTGGCAGGAGCAGGGACCAAGCAACGGGAGCTCACCCCGTCGCGGGGATTCGAACCGCCAACCTTCTGATTGGCAAGCCCTAGGCTCTATGGTTTAACCCACAGCTCCACCCGCGTCCCTGGCTTCTGAGGTAATCCGTTTTAAAGGTCAGTACCAGGCCTTTAAATGGAGTCTGGGAAGAAATAGGTAGCCAGTGCAGGTGGAACAAGATATATGGACACATTTTCGGAGGATCAAAAATATTCTCCACATAACATACACAATAAAATAAGACACAAAATTGAAAACAACCATAATGAAGAACTCAGTAAACCCATCAGTCATTCAAACCAACCCTGTAGTAGATAAAATCCAGCAATAAAATCCAACATAGGGGACACAAATTAAAAGCCCGGCAACCAATCCAACAAAATTGAGCCCAGATACAGAAGCGAAAAAAATAAGGCCAAATTGCCATTATCCTCCAGAGACTAAGTAAAATCAATAATGTTAAAAGACATAAAGAGGTGTTAAAAGACTTGGGGAAACAAAACAAAAAACTTTCTATGTGGTGCTGAAAAATAGGTGCACTTTGCACCAATTAAAGTTTCTAGCCTGTTTCCAAAAGCAGCCCCACAGCACTGAAGTAAATCACCCTGGAGCTAGACATCTTCAGCACCATCTTCTCCAGAGAAGGCCCAGCAGGTGAAACAGCTGAAGGCTGGTGAAAAGGATCCCTATCACTAGGACATCCAAGGAAGGTACCCACAAACCTCCTCCTCCAGGCAGCATCCATTCAGTACAATGGGCTGCACATCTTGCCCCAACCCTGAGGAACTGTGCTTTCATCTTAGCTGGATTTTGCCCCCTGCGCCTGCAATCCACTCCTGGAGGAACACCAGACACAGATTTCAGAACTCCCGCTGCCTCCCTAGGATCAGATGGTGGAAGTGATAAGTAAAGCTCTTTGTTGCCAGCATTTCAACCCAACCCCTAAATGACATTTCCCAGCAGTTTCATGTAGATGCTCAAAGGCATGAAATGGAAATGCCTTTTAGCATCCAGCTGCCTGCTGGGACTGATCTTCCGGGAATGTGAGGAAGTACTGAAGAATAGTGCCCTATAATGCCATCTCTCAAGGCAACAGAAATTATACCATAGTTAGTGGTATCGAAAGTCACTGAAAGATGAACCGCAAGGTCACACTCTCCCTGCCTAAATCCTGGCATAGGTCATCCACCAGGGAAATTAGGGCAGTTTCAGATCCAAGACTGGAGATCAAAACAAAACAAAACAAAAATCCTTCCAGTAGCACCTTTTTTATTTTGTTTTGACTATGGCAGATCAACACGGCTACCTACCTGTAACTGTCTGGAGATCTTAAATGAATTCCCTGCTAGAATCTACTAGGTCCAATGTTTCTGATGCTGGTGGTGTGAGGTTGCTGGAAGAGAGGAAGGAGGAGGATACACCCTCCATTGCCTCTCATGTCTGCTCCAACCATTTATTCTCCTTGTCAGGAGCAGGGAAGGGAGGAGTCAGAGTGTGTGTTGGCACAGAAGGTGCTATGGATGCCTTAGGGCAGTGGTGGCTAACCTTGACACTCCAGATGTTTTGGGACTACAACTCCCATCATCCCTGACCACTGGTCCTGTTAGCTAGGGATCATGGGAGTTGTAGATCCAAAACATCTGGAGTGCCAAGGTTAGCCACCACTGCCTTAGGGGGTATTGTGAAGGCATGCGGTTTGGAAGTTGTGATGGCGGGTCATCTCATCCAACCCCCTGCAATGCTTCTACTCAGCTTGCTCTTGGGTTTTGCACACTCTGTGAGCCAGGCACCAACAAATGCTTGTGCCATCACTACTTTCATATGTTTCTAAAGGTGGCTTATATAAGCTCTGAACTGTGGTGCGTATGCTAAAAGTTTACTGTTTTGTTTCACAAGGACCTCGGGGTGTTGTTGTTTTTTTGCAACATGAAAATGGGGAAATGGTTCAACTTTGGTTTACTGTGGCATGCTTAAGCCAAAATACAAGAAAACCCCTGTTAAAAGGCACAGTTCCACTCCCACAGTAAACTCTAAATGTGTTGGACGTAGGAGTTGTATTCTACCGTTTCTTTTCACAAGACAATGAGCCTGAAGCTATCAGGTGCGAGGCATCAGGTGCTACTGTCAAAATAAGAATGACATTGAAATGAGTTCATGTGTTCCCTTCTAAACAAGTAAAACCCCACAAGATAAATACAGCACTCTGGACACTTTTCTTGAAGTGGTGGGGCAGTCTCTGTTAGAGTCGGTGCAGCCTGAATGTACTGCAAGAAGAGGGGGAAAAGAAGACACAGATTTGCATACAAATTCCATATGTGAATTTATATGTCTGGATGGAAATTTAGAAATAATTGCTATGATTTAAATAAAAATACAGTACATCTCACTATGGTGGTGACAACTGTGAGTGGATGACCTGAGTGCCTGCTTATTCTGCTGTCCAAGTGCTAACTGTGGATGGTCAATATGAAGGCCTCTGCTCTTGCTACATGATGGACAGCTCTCTGGATAGAGAACACCTTTAAACAGAGAACTCTGTAAAGTAGGATACATGGATGGACACCCTAGTGCTGGCTGTTTTCATAAAAGGCCGTTTACTCACAGCTTTCCCCCTTAAATTTAATTTTTGCTGCTTTGTTCAAAAATGAAACCTTTTTGACGAGAAATCCTGCAAAGTGTTTTGTTTCCCTTTTTGTTTTGGGCAACTGCTGTGCTTGATCTGAATACTGCAGAGTTTATGCAGCTTACATTATCAGATGGAGGTGACTTTATTTCCTGCATTTATTCTTCCGGACTGAACAGCATTATGCAATTATGCCTGCTTTTAAAACTGCGTATTTTACACGGGGTGGTTCTGTAACCAGGCCATGATGCATTATGGCAGTGATAATGTATACAGATAAGCCAAAGGAAACATGTTGCTGCTGTGCTAGGACTGAAACAGGATATTGCCCTGGAAATGGAATGCTTAGTGCTTGCAAATTAGGCACTCCTTTTTTCTTTTTTTCTTTTTGCGTTGATGGGGGGCAAAAGAGAGAGCCCTTGACAGCCAAGTCTCATATCTAAATAGAAAAGGGGAAAGTCTAATGCTGTCATGCGTGCTGCTGCTCCCACGTTGAAATGGCTCCGTTTGCACATCATGGATAGCCATGTTTTCCTGAGATGTGCATGAGCTGGAAGGATCTGTCATGAACCACCCACCCATAGCTGTCAATTTTCGGATTTGAAAATAAGGGATTTTTTCAAACTTTCGGATTTGAAAATAAGGGATGCCGCGAGGGCGGTGCAATGGCACCAAGTAGCCTCACCACCCTGTGCTCCAGAGGCTGCGCGCGAACGGGTGAGCGAAAGAGCGAGCGCGTAGACGGCAGGCAGGCTGGCTGTCTGGTTGGGCGTGAGGGTCTGGCTGCACAAGGCATGCAAGCTCCGCCCCCAGTCGGTCTCAGACTCCTTATTGGCAGCCGAGCAACGCAGCTGAGGAGCCTCCCTGGCCGGCAGGGAGGGAGAGGAGCTGCTTCCTTTGAAATCCGGGGAATTTAAGGGATATCAACAGTCCGGGATAGCAGCGGGAAACGGCATTGGAATAAGGGAGTTTCCCGCAAAAAAAGGGAGGGTTGACAGCTATGCACCCACCTCAGATGGAACTATGTACTGGGCTATGCTTTCAGCCGGCAAATACCTTGTGGTAGAAAATTCCATTGTTTAGCTATACTGTGTGTGAAGAAGCACTTTCTTTTGTTTCGAATCTTCCAGCGTGCAGCTTCGTTGAATGGTCCCAAGTTCTATTATTACGAGGCCCAGGGCTTTTTTTCCAGCCAGAACTCACCGGAACTCAGTTCCGGCACCTCTCAGATGGGCTCCATTGCCATTATAAGAGAACAAGGGAGGTGTTCATGGAGAGTTCCGGCACCCTTTTTCCTAGAAAAAATAGCACTGACAAGGCCTATCTCGTTTCCCCACACCTCCGTCGTGTCTCCCCACTCTTACTCACCTTGTTTCTAAACTTAAGAGAGAAAGGGAAATGGGTGCCGGACCGGTAAGCTATATGCTGTTGTCAAAAGGGGGAGTGGACACCAGACAAGGGAGCTCTGAGGAAAAGAGAGACTGCGAGCCAGAGAGCAGCAAAAAGTCAATGGCAGGTAAATAGGAACTGAGCTCAATACACTTATTTAAAATAACCAGCTATGTCTCTTGCTATTGGTCTCTGTTTAGTTATTAGTACCAGCCAGTCACATCGCAGAAGAATTTTAATCTTGGTTTCTGAATTTGCTGTCTATGCAAAGGGGAAGAGTGTGTTAAAGTAAGGATCTTCCACTTCCTTTACAGCAGGCATCCCCAAACTCGGCCCTCCAGATGTTTTGGCACTACAATCCCCATCATGCCTGACCACTGGTCCTGTTAGCTAGGGATGATGGGAGTTGTAGTCCCAAAACATCTGGACGGCCGAGTTTGGGGGTGCCTGCTTTACAGTCTCACACAACACAGTTTTTATCTTCCCCCACAATGTTCTATTCCATAAATTAATTACCTCTAGGATGACAAGCCTTACCTCCTGGGTCTCGGAAGCTGCAGTTATTACTTTCATACCGAGTGAATTTCCCCACCCTTCCTCATCCAGGATTTAGATTCCCCTTTTGCTTCTGCCCATGTGCAAATTAACCTCTTCAGCCCAGGAACTGGCTCATGGTGACCTAGATCTGCCCCCTCCCCTCCCCAACTCATCAGCAAGCAGAACTATTTCCACATTGGCTTTGGAGTCTTCCTGCTGCATTTGTAGCTGCCCCTGTCGGAGTAATTAATGATAGCGCTGTTGTTTATGGGCTTGAGTTGCTAACACTCTTGGCTGGAAATGCATTTCTACCTTTGGGGCCTGCTAGTTTTCTGTTTCCAGTCCCACTTCACTGGTCCAGGTCAATATTTTCTGTGTAAATAGATTTATCCAATAATGGCTGGTAGGAGAGTGTGTCATTCATCAGTCCCGTAGCAAACACACTAGACCAACTTCCACTGGAGCCCAGGAGGCTGCACTAGTGCAGATTTGAAGAAAATGTTCCTTTTTTCTGTATTGCAGGTGCAATCCTGTGGTGTGCTTGATACTGAATGGAAGACTTTGAGGCAATAACCACCCCAGTCCTTAAAAGAAAAAGGTCCCATAAACTTTCAATGGAGTATTTGTATACACAAGCAGGCCTAGAATTGGGGACCTAAGCGTGGGTTGCTTGAACTGGATACATTCTTATGAACTACCCCATCCCCTGTGAGAAATATTCCCTTGGTTTTATGTGGAATTCTTGGGCACTAGGTATATTAGAGGTGTATCCAGGTGGCAAATTCTCCAACAACAGTGGCACTAAACAAAGCAAAAGGGGAGCTAATGCTATGGTTGAGGTATGCAGCACTCATTATTATCTATTAACCCAACTGGTCTATTGTCGCCACAAAAATGATACCCAAGAAGTACTGTAAGTATTTCCCCCATAATGTTATAAGGTAAAGGTAAAGGGACCCCTGACCATTAGGTCCAGTCGTGACCGACTCTGGGGTTGCGCGCTCATCTCGCATTATTGGCCGAGGGAGCCGGTGTACAGCTTCCAGGTCATGTGGCCAGCATGACTAAGCCACTTTTGGCGAATCAGAGCAGCGCACAGAAACACCGTTTACCTTACCACAGGAACGGTACCTATTTATCTACTTGCACTTTGACGTGCTTTCGAACTGCTAGGTGGGCAGGAACAGGGACCGAGCAATGGGAGCTCACCCCGTCGCGGGGATTTGAACCGCCGACCTTCTGATCGGCAAGCCCTAGGCTCTGTGGTTTAACCCACAGAGCCACAATTGCTTTTCGCCCCCATCAGCAATGAGATTTTTTTCTGCTGACGGATAAATCTAGTGTCACCCCCCTAGATTTTATCGTATTTCCTGTTAGAGTCAAATTGGAAATAGTACATAGGTGACAGTTCTGAATAATATGCCCCCATGTTGAATGTTTCCTATGCTGACATTTATTAAAATAAAAAACAGGCTTCTTAAAATAATAATAATGCCCAAATGACCACATGCAAGTTTAACACAATAGCAACATGTATCTATGTTGGAAAACTGTCTTGCGTAAAGCAGTCTGAAGGAGATGTGCGATTGCACCCTGGAAATCTTAACTCCTTCACAAATCATTTGTGGGTGCCTTCCTCCAACCCATTTATGTTGATGTCCTATAGTGTGTGGCAGAGGAGGGATCTCTGTTGTGCAATGATTCTATGACATCCGAGAAGCACGTAAAAGAGACCTGCGCAAACTGTGATTTCATCAGGCTAAGGCGCTAAGCCTTGCCCACCTTTGCTCCTGCCTGCCTCAGACTGCACGGAACAGAGAATTCTTGGGGACCAGGCCAAGCAGAACATCAAATTGAGCACAGGGCAAGATGCCCAAGCCAGCTTTAAAACAATGTTTGAGATAGTGATGACTATGGCAATGCTTGTTACAAGCTGCCTGCTCCAAATACATTTGGAAGGATTTGCTAGCAGCCTTGCCGCTCCTGGTGAGCATCCTTTATAGATCAGAGCACTGAAAGGCATAAGCATATTTTGTCTGTAATGTATCTGTTGCTTATATTTTCTGTTAACAAGCCCAAAGGTATACATACGTACTTGGAGAGTGTGGGAGGTTGACGCAGGCATTGCTTCGTCTTTTTAAATTATGGTTCTGTTCGCCTTCCTAATTGTTTCTTCACTAGGAAATCGCTTTTTCAAAAAACATTTCCCTAAGAGCTAAAGATAATCAACTTTTGTTTGTTTCTGTAAATATTTTCTGTGTCCTTAAGGAAATAATAATTTCTATTGTTGCAAGAATGTGGTGGTGGCCACTCCTCTAGGAAGAATTAGAGCAGATGGCTGTGAATACATTCCTTGGAAAAAAAAGGCAACTTGGCAACAAAAATGAAGCCAATTCCAGCCTCCCCCCCCCCACCTTCTTTTGACATCTCTGAAGATGTGATTTTGCTTCCCTTCAGGTGGGTAAGGGGAGGGCTAGGGGAAAGCAAATCTCTCTGGTGTATTAATCTGAGGAGCTGTCAAGAGTTCACAGCCTGGAAAGTACGCACCGTGTATTCCATCACTGAAATTAAGTGTTCTGAAAGGTGGAGCTGGAGTCCTGGGTCTCTGGCATGGGGAAATATATACACTGCATTCCATCACTTAAAATGTTAACCTTGTCCCTCACTGGTGACTGGGAACAGGAACACTTGCTCTATGCTTGCTAGTTAAATGGCAATCTGTCAGGGCAACAGGGACAGCAGGGAGGCTGTGTTGTGTTATGTCAGTCTCTGTGATTTGGCTTTAATGTTCCATAGTTTCACTTGTTTGCGCTTGCAAGGCCGGGCGAGGGAGTAGTAATATATATATTACTTAAAGATTTCCCATTGCCCCAACAATTCTTTGTCCCTCCTGCTGTGGACCACAGCTAATTACAGGGAGAAATAGAGTGCTTCAAAAAGCTTGTCTAGCCTAAACTATAAAGATGGTCCAATAAGTGTGGCGCTAGTTGGAGGAGCTAAAATAGTTTCTTTACTCTTTTTATTCAATACGGTTCCATATCACTCTACTAAGGTTCTAGATCCTATTGATTTCAGTAGTGTGGATGTGTGAAAGATGGTTTCTTGTGTATGCTCTCAGAAAGGTTTACATCTGCAAAATGGAGACAATGCAATGCTCTTTCGCCGTAAAGAATTAGGGTTTGCAGTAAACGTTATGCTGACAAATAAATAGCACAGAACACCTGTAATGTCCCATATGCTCTGTCAGGGGTAGGCAACCCAATGCCCATGGGGGTCATTTAACCGGCCCCCGAGCCGCCCCCGAACCGAGCCACCCGCTCTGTGAGTCCCCGCGCACTGCACTAAACCAGTGCGGCATGGGGACTCGCTTCTGTGGCACCGGAAATCGTGTCTGTGCAGGCACACACACTCAAATGCGCACACAATCCAGCCCGCAGAGGGATTTCCGCTGGAGTGAACCGGCCCAGGCGAGGTAAACCTTGCCGACCCCTGCTCTATGAAATGTACACCACCAGTCCTTGCATCTATATTGAGAGTAGGGTCTCTACTATTTTAAGTTTTTTAAATGAAGGGTCCCTCCTAGGCTGGGCTGGTGTTCATTTCCTTAGGCATGTCTGAGCTGATATTTTTAATCAGTGTTCCCCTGGTCAAGACTAGGCTTTATCGTGAAGCTACATGAAACAATTAGTTCAGTCAGCAATATTCCAGAAATGGCACCTATTTTCTTAGTTTTCTCACTTGTTGATCTACTAATGAGATGCCCTCCAAATATTGGGAATGCAAATGGCCTAGAGACATACCCGGCTTTGGCTGCTGAGCAATTTTCTGCCTTGCACCTGTTCCCTTTGGACAGTGTTACTCAGGATGATGACAGATATGCACCTCGCCCTTGTTGAGTTCAGCTGTCTCCGTCTCGTATAGGCAGGAGCCTCTTACCCTCTTCTCCCACAAGTGTAGTTCTGTGGGTTCGCAGCTGCTTTTCGCCCCCTCTCCATGCTTGCTTCAGCTGTGCAGGTATGAATGTGTAGTGGACACACTCTCAGACTTGGACAAAAATCTCCACTCCATGTCCATTCCACAGAGACCGTGGACTCCGTGTAGCTTCCCCTGACCCTAAAGGGTTATTAATCAACCAGTTGTATCCTCCCATCTTATTTATATCAATTCTCTGGGGAATCGGGGAATAGGGCTTCTTGATTTAGATGCAATCTGGGTGATGATGACTTTTCAGTCCTGTTGGCAACAATTGCTGCTTGGACAGAGCCCCATCAAGCAACGACTTTCATTTCATCGACATTAGCTTGGAAGTTTGCTATCACTTGGTGGGTTTTATAAACATCTAGATTGGTGGGAGGGGGCTGGGCTAACGAGTTGCTGATGTTTCAAAGGCAGTAATGCACGCACAGACAGCTTTGTTGCATCTGCTGGCAATTTCCCCATGTGCTGCTATAGGGGTTCACCCCACCACCCCAATCCAATTCTGGTGTGCGGGGGAGGGAGCGGGGTGTGTGTGTGTGGTGGAAATAACAGACAGGAATCATAAGTTGAATCCAACTCTCAGTAATATTTAGGCTAAACAAAAGCACCCCTTCATCCAGTATTTTACTAAACACTAGAAAGAAATAGGATTACATGTTACCGTGTTTCCCCTAAAATAAGACACCGTTTTATATTTCCCCCCTCAAAAACACACACAGTATGGCTTATTTTCGGGGGATGTCTTATTTTAACTGCTCCGCGTCGGTACGCTGCATAGCCATGCCTATCCAGGCCGTCTTAAGGGAGAGACGCCGCATCACTATGTCTTATTTTCAGGGTATGGCTTATTTTCGGGGTATGGCTTGTATTTCGCAAATGCGTAGAAATCCTGCTACGGCTTATTTTATGGCTACGTCTTATTTTAGGGGAAACAGGGTATTTAGTAACTAGCAATTGTTAGGTGATGTTCTCAAACTTTTCCACATCACCCACAATGCAATCTTGAAGATGATTTGCAGTCTTTATGCTTCTCAGTTTTGACTAAACCTAATTTAACTTCTCCCTACTTAGCCCATTTTTCTCTCTGCTGAACAGAAAGTGACAGCCCTTGAGATATTTGAAGATGGCTATCATATCTGCTCTTAGGCTGAACATACCCAGCTCCCCCAACCGTTCCTCATAAGGCTTGGTTTCCAGACTCTTGATTATTTTGGTGGCTCTCCTCTGCACACCTTCCAGCTTGTCAATATCCTTCTTAAACTGAGGTGCCCAGAACTGGACACAGGACTCCAGGTGTGGTTTGACTGAGGCGGAATAGAGCAGCCCTGTGACTTCCCTAGGGACGTGGGTGGCGCTGTGGTCTAAACCACAGAGCCTAGGGCTTGCCGATCAGAAGGTCAGCGGTTCGAATCACCGCGATGGGGTGAGCTCCCGTTGCTCGGTCCCTGCTCCTGCCCACCTAGCAGTTCGAAAGCACATCAAGTGCAAGTAGATAAATAGGTACCGCTCCGGTGGGAAGGTAAATGGCGTTTCCTTGCGCTTCTCTGGTTTGCCAGAAGCGGCTTAGTCATACTGGCCACATGGCCCGGAAGCTGTCTGCGGACAAACGCCGGCTCCCTCGGCCAGTAAAACAAGATGAGCGCCACAACCCCAGAGTTGTCCGCGACTGGACCTAACGGTCAGGGGTCCCTTTACCTTTATGACTTCCCTTCATCTGGACAGTCTACTATACTAAATTTCGTATTTTTACGTTGTGAACCACCCTGTGATCTTTAGGTAAGGGAAAGTATACAAATGTAAATAAAAATCATAATAATACTTCTGTAGATGCAGCCTAGAATAGCATTAGCTTTTTTGCAGTTGCATCACACTGTTGACTCATGTTAAGCTTGTGGTCTTCTAAGACCCCTAGATCACTTTCACATATGTTACTGGCAAGACACGTGCCCCCCCCCCCCCATCTTATATTTGTGCATCTGGTTCTTCCTGCCTATGTGTAGAACCAGACATTTGGCCTATTGAAATTCATTTTGTTAGCTTGGGCCCAGTTCTCCAATCTGCTAAGGTCGTCTTGAATCCCGATTCTGTCTCCTGCGGCACTTGCTACATCTCAGAAGAATGGCATTGTATATACAGATTAGTGTTGTGTTGTGTGCTTACCAGTTCACTTGAGTGTCACAAGAGCACCAAAGCAATTTTTATACAATTTTATCCATACAATCAAATAACTCAAATGTTTTATCAATTTGCCTGTACACATTGTTTTATCAAATGTTTTGTCAAAATGTCTGTACACATTAGTAACATTTGCTTCAAGTAAAATGAAAGCTGCAGCAAACTGCATGCTGAAATTAATTTTAGAAATTCTCCCTGTTAAACTGGAATTTGAAAAGAGTGGAATATAGGGCAGAGTAGACTCAGGCAGTGATGAAGGAGTGGGGAATGTGCCCAGTATTGCATCCACCAGGGCAAAGAAGTCACTGCTCCTTATTCTTGTTAGGAGCATTTATGCATTTCTGTTTCAGTAAATTCTGATGTGAATGGATACAGCTTTGCACCTCCTAGACTAATGTGTGTTTTGGAATATATTAATCCTCCTGATTTCTCACTTCTTTGAATTCGGTGATACAGTTCCCGTTTCAAAAAATGTATTTAAGTGTGGGTGAAATACACTTAGAAATTCATACATTGGGGTAAAATGCATAACTAAACAGCGTATTTCGTGATAAAATATGCAGAACAACAAAAGACCTCTACAGATTAGTGTGCAAATGGGATGCGATGGGTTCACAACATTAGCTTAGGGATGGTTGATAAATAGATGGACTGACCTTTCCACTTACTGTAGGTGAAGGTTGAAATCTGGAGCAGAGTCCTGTCAGCAGATTTTAAAGAATGGGAAGTATTATAGGAGAAGACGTTTAGATCTTTGAACTTAAGCACCAACACTTTGAACTGGGCTTAGGACACTTACAGGCAACCCTAATAGCTGAACTCAAATTGGTGTCGTGCAAGTTGCCCCTTGGCTCTGTTGGGACATGAGCCTTGTATGGGGTTCTGGTTTGTTTTCAATGGCATTCCCACCCAGAGGGCCTTGCAGAAGTCTTAACAGAATGTTTCTAGAGTATGGACAAGGGTTGCAAAGTATATTCCAGAGCTTGTTTACCAGATTTGTATTCTGCTTTTCGACTAGTGCCCCCAAAGCAGTTCACAACAGCCATAAAATCAACCAAATACTCTAAAATCAAACCATAAAATAAATGAGGCCATAAGATACCTGTCTCTGTGTTTGTCTTTATAGATACTGATTTTGAAAACGAAACCACCCACAACAAAAAATTAACACCCCTCCCCACACCTATGGATAATATCTAGTTCCTCTGAATATGAGGGAGGAGAGGAGCTGAAGGAGCTGATTTATGAACGGAGGCATGGGATGGCATCTCAGTCTCCACCTCCTTCTCTCCGTTTCCTGGTTTTCTCAGGCATGATAGTTGGCCTTTCCTGATGAGATGTTAGTTTCGCTGACCCTTGAGCTGTTTTGCTGTACCTGCAGTTCATGCTTCTGTCTTCTGCAAAAGAAGACCATAGAACAGGCATCCCCAAACTGCGGCCCTCCAGATGTTTCAGGACTACAACTCCCATGATCCCTAGCTAACAGGACCAGTGGTCAGGGATGCTGGGAATTGTAGTCCAAAACATCTGGAGGGCCGAAGGTTGGGGATGCCTGCCATAGAATCATAGAACCGTAGAGTTGGACGGGACCACGAACATCATCTTGGGCAACCGCCTTCAACACAGGAATCTTTTGCCCGGTGCTTTCCTTCTAGAAAAAAGGTGCCAGTACTCTGTACCTTTGAGTACCCCCAGAAAAAAAGCACTGCTTTCGCCCAACGGGGGCTCGAACCCACGACCTTGAGATTAAGAATCTTACGCTCATGCTTCTTCCCTTGGTCTTGACTTTATGACTGCATCACCTGGAGGACAGGGCACGCCAAAGAAAGATCCCACGATCTACCTAGCCACAAAATTTAAGAGGGAGGGTGCTCTAAAAATGAAACAGAAAGCAAAAAAGGTTTTAAAAGTTTGTATTGCTAACCTTTTTTGCTTTCTGTTTCATTTTTACAGCACCCTCCCTCTTAAATTTTGTGGATTCTGGACAAAGAACAGCAGCTGGCTTACTGGGCAGCAACCACAAGATGGCGATAATGTCACAGTAGAAAGAGGCCAGACTTTGTTCTTGGATACAAGCTTCATGTCAAAGGTCTGAGCAAATTTCTTCCTCTCCTATTCCCCCCCCCCCCGCCCCCGGAAGGAAATTGCATCTATTCATTTGCTTTATTCTGTTGCTTTATTAACACTTAAAACTCCTATTTTATGTATGTGAAATTGTTCAGTGCTACTTGAGGGGCAAGGGACCCAGGTAGCGCTGTGGGTTAAACCACAGAGCCTAGGGCTTGCTGATCAGAAGGTTGGCGGTTCGAATCCCTGCGAAGGGGTGAGCTCCCGTTGCTCGGTCCCAGCTCCTGCCCACCTAGCAGTTTGAAAGCACAAAGTGCAAGTAGATAAATAGGTACCGCTCTGGTGGGAAGGTGAACGGCGCTGCTCTGGTTCGCCAGAAGCGGCTTAGTCATGCCAGCCACATGACCCGGAAGCTGTATGCCGGCTCCCTCGGCCAGTAAAGCGAGATGAGCGCCGCAACCCCAGAGTCGGACACGACTGGACCTAATGATCAGGGGTCCCTTTACCTTTACCTATGCCTTGAGGTGGGAGAGGCCACAGAGGAGCAGAGTTGTTACACCTGAGCGCATACACACAAGCTCTTACTGTCTGTGCTCCTGGCTGAAATGCCTAGATCTGAGCGGAAGGAGCTGGTTTCATATGAACTGTTGCATTTCTCATTGGACCTGGTTGTGCTTCTCAGAGAACAGCCCAAGTTCACGCACGTCCAGCAACGTGTGCTGTGTAAAAAGGCGACGGTGGTGTGTGCATGTTCTAAAACGTATCTGGAAGGTGGGGAAACTCTGCCTTGCTCTGCACTGCTAACTAAAGAAGTTGGAGTTCTTGAATGAAGCTATGCAGAAAATTGTAGAGAAACAAGAACTCAGGCCACAAAAGTAAAATTGTGTTGAACTGATGATTTAAATGATTCAAGTTTTTCAATTAGTCTTTTATGGATAGATTTATTTCTTGAAGATTATATGCCAGGAGAAGTTAATATGCCAGGACAAGGCCTTGTTTCGAAAATTCTTCAGCTGGAATAAGTTAAATATACATTCTTCAGAGACCCTCTTAACATGTTAATTATCATATAAGCAGTATAAAGTCAAATAAAGGTTTACAAACATATATGCGAAATTGTATTATAAAAGTTAATCTTACCAAAAAGTCTTATAGTCAACGTGTACTGGTAGCTTAGAGTTAGGTGACTCAGAGTATGTTTGTAATATTTAAAGAACAATTAGGGTTTGTTCTAATAAAGATTTAAAGTGGCAGTAGTACAATTTCTATCTTAAAGTTATAGTAAGAATTATAGCAAATTACAGAAAATGAGTAAAATCCTGATGATATTTAGACCTCGGAGGGAAAACCATATTAAAAAGATGAATGAATCTGGTTTCTTCTTGTAACAGGAGTTTACCAGTATTCTTGCAATGAAAACGATCTGGGGACAAAGAATAAGAAATTCTCTTCTGTATGTTTTTGCTGCATGTAGTGGCGCTTCCACGATTTGGTTACATACTGTATTCTGGATCGGTGTTCATTGATCCTGAGTCTTATTTGTCTGGAGACCCCAATTCAAATGGTCACTCAGTCACGAAACTTACTGGGTGACCTTAGGCTAGCTATTCTCTCCAGCCTAACCTGCCTTGCAGGGGTGATAAGATAAAATGGGGGAGGGGAGAACCAGTACATACCTTGGAGAAAGGGTGGGATATACAATCCATCAATTTAATGTCTTGTAGAAGCTGGCCCAAAGCCCAAATGTTCATGGTGAGGAGACTTGATGGCATATCAAGCTAACCATTGTGTTGCGCTCCCCCTCCTGAGGTTTGAGACTGTATCTCCCACCAACCCCTACCATTGTCCACGCTGATGAGAGTAGCTGTGCCAAACATATGGAGGTCACCGCATTGTCTACCTTGGGGGGGGGGCGGGGGACAGGGATGAATGCACGACAGACACAGGCTGGATCTACTGGTACACTGATCTAAAAAAGAAAAGCCAAGAAAAATAATGTTACAGTGGTACCTCGGGTTATGGACCCAATCCGGTCCTGGGGTGCCGTCCGCACCCCGAAAAGTCCATAACCCGAGAGGCGTTATCGCACATGCGCGAAAGCACGATATTGCGCTTCTGCGCATGTGCGAACTGCGCAGAACATTTCTGCGCATACGTAGACCGCTTCCGCGCATGTGCGCATGGCGAAACTGGAAGTACTGGTAAACACCCGTTTGCAAGTAAACATTTGTTTGCAACCCGAAGCGAATGGAACCCGAGGTATGACTGTACATAGCTCTCAATGCAATTTTCCATTGACTGCTGTACAGCGCCCCCTGGTGTTACCTGTTAAGGCAGAGTGCTGTGAAGAAATTCAACTAACTTCCTTCAGTTAATTCTATCAACAGAGTGTGGGAAAAGACACAGAAAAAAGAAGTATCTGAAGAAGTGTGCATGCACACGAAAGCTCATACCAAGAACAAACTTAGTTGGTCTCTAAGGTGCTACTGGAAGGAATTTTTTTATTTTTTATTTTGCTTTGACTATAACAGACCAACACGGCTATCTACCTGTAACTAGAAAAAAGAAGGTTTACATAAAGGACAGGGCTTTGAAGGTAGCATTTTAATTCTTCAGTTTTATACCTGTTGATTTCCAGTTTTTCCGCGGAGCAATTCTCATCTTCATCTGAAGATGCTTGCAGCTAATGAAGCTTAATTCCGCAAAAAAGTTTTATCTGCTGGCATCTGGAGATCAAAGTGCTGTGGAAGGCAGGCTGTTGTGGTTTTGTTTTCTTCCAGTATTTGCTGGCAATCCTATTTAAGTAAAGTTTCAAGTTGTATATCTAAGTCAGAGGCAGGTTTTTCCTGATCCACAATCCCATTATTATTATTATTATTATTATTATTATTATTAAAATCTGCTCAATATAAAGGTGTATGGGTATGAATTGATGTGTGGTCCATGTGAAGCCAGTAGCTCAACTTTTTTAAAAAATGCTTTCACTGACTAGACATCTTCATTATTTTTATACTGAATTGGTCTGAATGTAGTTCCGATTTATCTCATCCATTTTTAGTTTTGCTCAGACCTTTTCAGATATAATTTTGGATTCAGTTTTTAGTTAGTATTCAGTTTTTATCATTAAAAATGCTATAATTTAAATGAATGATTCTAGCAATGACCATGATTAATTTTTTTTAAATAGATGTATTTTTTTAAAAAAAACCAAATAAACTCCACCAACTAATGGGCAGTCTACTTCAATATATATATGTGTGTGTGTGATTTTTATTAAGGAAGGAAACTTATTTACCTTCTGTTTATATGTTGTATCTAGGATTGTCATAGTCTTGGAAAAGCTATGTACAAAGGGGAAATACCTGTTTGCCATTCAGATGGAATTGAGTTGGTATAGGAAGAAAATCCCATCAAATATCAGTTGATTTTCAGTACCTTTGATCTTTGTAAATTCTGATTTGTGACTCAGTACAGGATGCACACATCTATTTCTAGACCTGCCAAGGATGAGGCAACAGCCTGTACATGAGATTCCTACAGCTCTTATTAGCCAACAAAGTTGATTATATGCATCTTTGGCAGCTGCTAAGATTCATCCCGGGCTTCTCAGGGTGAGCTCTGGTGCCTCAGCGAAAGTTAATCCTAGCTCTATTAACAAAAGAAATTGCATTCCACTTCTGCAAAGCTTTAGCATTTCCTTTACTTGTACAATGGAGCTGACTGGCCTAAGAAGTGGCACAGGTGGAGTTTAATGTGATTGCTTGATTTCTCATTGCTTCGTTACATAACCCAATGACTGGCAGTGGAATGGGTAAACTGTGTGGTTGAGACAATACGACAGGTCTGTTTGTATTAACTCATTTGCACATGCAAATTGTCACTTGATGCTGCAGTCATCGGATAATGAACATGCTTGTGTGAGACAACTCTGTTCGTTCTCAGAGTATTGAAGCCCTTAAATTTTCTAGGAACCCTCCAAAACAATTACAGCTTTGATGCGCTAGATGTTCTATGCAGATTCTTAGATACCACCTTTGCCAGGCAAGCCACTCCACACGTGGGAAGTGTGAATTGATGGTTGCCTTAATTCACCTCATTTCTTACCATCCCTGCATTTCATTCCTCCCGATCTTGAAATGCAGTGCCTTCATTAGCAAATCGGTTTATTGTATTGGCTTTTCAAATATGGACACTGATTAATCACTTCTTCCCATAGCAGCAGCAGCTTCAGAGGAAGTTGCAAAGCAGGTTCTGTCTATAATAACCAGCCATGTTGTTTTAGCTTTAACGTTTCAGTTGAAATTAGAAATAGTCCTGGACCTCTACAGATCAGATGTCATAATCATGCGCTGTGGTCTAAACCACCGAGCTTCTTGGGCTTGCTGATCGGAAGGTCGGCGGTTCAAATCCCCGCGACGGGGTGAGTTCCCATTGCTCTGTCCCAGCTCTTGCCTACCTAGCAGTTAGAAAGCATACCAGCACGAGTAGATAAATAGGTACCGCTGTAGCGGGAAGGTAAACGGCGTTTCCATGCGCTCTGGCTTCTGTCACGGTGTTCCGTTGCACCAGAAGCGGTTTAGTCATGCTGGTCACATGAGCCGGAAAGCTGTCTGCGGACAAACGCCGGCTCCCCTGGCTAGAAAGCAGAGATGAATTCAACTGGACTTAACTGTCCAGGGGTCTTTTACCTAACTTTACCTTTTTAAGGTAAAGGTAAAGGGACCCCTGACCATTAGGTCCAGTCGTGACCGACTCTGGGGTTGCGGTGCTCATCTCGCTTTACTGGCCGAGGGAGCTGGCGTACAGCTTCCGTGTCACGTGGCCAGCATGACTAAGCCGCTTCTGGCGAACCAGAGCAGCGCACGAAAATGCCGTTTACCTTCCCACCTGAGCGGTACCTATTTATCTACTTGCACTGTGTGCTTTTGAACTGCTAGGTTGGCAGGAGCAGGGACCGAGCAATGGGAGCTCACCCCGTCACAGGGATTTGAACCGCCAACCTTCTGATTGGCAAGCCCTAGGCTCTGTGGTTTAACCTTTCCAAATACTGGAGGGTCTCTTGAATTCAAATAGTGATGTTGCCTGAGTAACTGCTTAAACAACTGGGGAGACAAGGAAGTGATTGCTCGCTAGCACCCATTGAACGACTGCTATTTCTTATCTCTCTGAAGGCCATACAAACAAATTATTTATGTAATATATAGGGTGCCCCCCCCCAATATACAGAACACCCACTGTCATTAATGCAGTTCCAGAGCAAGCACAAATGTTATGGTCATAACCTTTCTTCCTCTCTGGCATTTGTTTCCTTTGGCACACAGAGCCACATTTGAATAACCACACCGAAAGCGATGCTGTTTCATTTCTGTTCATGTGGAGCAGTTTTCCTCCGGAAGAGATGCCATGTTCGAGCTGCCGATTAAATCACCCTTGCTTGGCACTGGTACTGTCAGGAAGGAGTCCAAGCAGCTTGCAAGGGAGCCCATGCCATCTGAACAGATGGGCACACATGCAGATGGCCAAGAAACATGGACATCAGTTTGGGGAGTTGATTTCTGACTGAGAGTGTTCAAGCATCTGCCTGCGTATAACTCAGAGTGGGAGGAAGGCTTTGATCCAGAAAAGTGCTTTCATACACTGCTTGACTTTAAGCACACATTGAGTTCTATGAATTCTAATGGGAGCACTTGCATATTAAAAATCCAGCACCTGTTTAAATGCCTTGCTTAACTGGGACTGGAATTGGTCTCCCTAGTGTGCTGTAGATCTGCAGTTGATGAAAAAATAGGTTTAACGCAAGCTGGATAAATGTAATGCAAAAATTGCTATATAGTGAATGTAAGAAATCCACAAAGTTAGACTGACCAGTATAGCTAATGACAAAAGTATGGTACTGATGTCATCATCCTCCTGTCCTGAATTTCTCATCTAAATTTTTTACTTTCCTTGAAATTCCTATCGCTAGCCTCAATCACCCACCCAGGAATTCCACCAATCTTTCTGAAATCATCCTCTCTTTTTGTTATGCACAAGAGCAAATCTCCAAAGGTTTAAGTCTTGCTAATTGTTAGATAGGCTTTTCTGGCTTTTCTTTACCTTTACCTCTGTGGTAAAGGGACTCAGGTGGCGCTGTGGGTTAAACCACAGAGTCTAGGACTTGCCGATCAGAAGGTCGGCGGTTCGAATCCCCGCGACGGGGTGAGCTCCCATTGCTCGGTCCCTGCTCCTGCCAACCTGTTAGTTTGAAAGCATGTCAAAGTGCAAGTAGATAAATAGGTACCGCTCTGGCGGGAAGGTAAACGGAGTTTCCGTGCGCTGCTCTGGTTCGCCAGAAGCGGCTTAGTCATGCTGGCCACATGACCCGGAAGCTGTACGCCGGCTCCCTCGGCCAATAAAGCGAGATGAGTGCTGCAACCCCAGAGTCGTCCGTGACTGGTCCTAATGGTCAGGGGTCCCTTTACCTTTACCTTTACCTTTACCTCTGTGGGACTCTCCCCTAGGTAACATTAACTTTGTTATATTTTGAGTACAGCAAAAGGACATGGTTGCTACCTCTTGCTGAGGCTTTGTGTAGTCTCTCGTGTCCAATAGAAGTATGCAATCTAACAGTGATGCCAGTTCAGGAGAAAGTCGCAAGTGATATGTAGCAGAAATAAAACAAAAAACCCCAGGAAAGAAGGAATGGCTGAGTGGCCCCTTGTGCCATGCCTACAAGGCTAGCATGTTCCCTGGCCAATTTCCATTTACATTTCACAGACTTTTGCAGCAGAGCCTCCTCTTGGGAGCAACCAAGTTCTTTCTTTTTTAAAGGGGGAAAGTCTGAGAGTAGAGACTAAAGTTTATTTGAGATGCCTGGTAATTTTGATGGTTTCTCAAAGCATCAATCAGCCTCAAGATGTTTCTCTTTACCTTCCTTATATGAGGGGAAGAGTGCGTTGGGAAATGTCTCTCTTGTAACTGTATAGAAGTGATTATTTTTGGTATAATTGTATTTATTTTGCTTGGTAGGAAGGCCATCATTGCTATAGTTCATTGATATTTTTGCAGAATTACCCTAAGGTCATATGTAAGATATTCCTTGCTTTCTTGGAGAGCCAGAACAAACAGTAGAAAAGCTGGAGCCAAACACTTGCTTGAGTAATATTCATTCTTTTCTGCTCTTAGAAGAGGGGTCAAGTGCTATGAAAGCAAGAAAGAGCAGCAGCTTTGGAGGATGGATGGCGGCTAACAGATTGAGGTTGAATCCTGACAAGACGGAAGTACTGTTTTTGGGGGACAGGGTGCGAGCGGGTGGGGGGGAATCCCTGGTCCTGAACAGGGTAACTGTGCCCCTGAAGGACCAGGTGCGTAGCCTGGGAGTCATTTTGGACTCACAGCTGTCCATGGAGGTGCAGGTTAACTCTGTGTCCAGGGCGGCTGTCTACCAGCTCCATCTGGTACGCAGGCTGAGACCCTACCTGCCCGCAGACTGTCTCGCCAGAGTGGTGCATGCTCTAGTTATCTCCCACTTGGACTACTGCAATGCGTTCTACGTGGGGCTACCTTTGAAGCTGACCCGGAAACTGCAATTAATCCAGAATGCGGCAGCTAGACTGGTGACTGGGAGTGGCCGCCGGGACCACATAACACCGGTCCTGAGAGATCTACATTGGCTCCCAGTATGTTTCCGAGCACAGTTCAAAGTGTTGGTGCTGACCTTTAAAGCCCTAAACGGTCTCGGTCCTGTATACCTGAAGGAGCGTCTCCACCCCCACCGTTCAGCCCGGACACTGAGATCCAGCGCCGAGGGCCTTCTGGCGGTTCCCTCATTGCGAGAAGCAAAGCTACAGGGAACCAGGCAGAGGGCCTTCTCGGTAGTGGCGCCCGCCCTGTGGAACGCCCTCCCATCAGAGGTTAAAGGGATCAACAACTACATGACATTTAGAAAACACCTGAAGGCAGCCCTGTTTAGGGGAGTTTTTAATCTGTGATGTGTTAATGTGTTTTAATGTTTGCTGGAAGCCGCCCACAGTGGCTGGGCAGACCCAGCCAGATGGGCGGGGTACAAATAATAAATTATTATTATTATTATTAGCTTAAAAACAAGGAAAAAACCAACCCTGTAAGGCAGTAGCTGCATATTTATTTTGTACTAACAGAGTGCAGGAAAGGGTGGGTTCAGAGAACTAGCAGTTAAGACACAGTTGGACCTAAATGCTTGTAAACTTTGAAAGTGTTATAATTAAATCAGGCAAGGGGTTTGAATTTAATCCTCCCCAGTCATTTCTTTTCCTTTTTCCTTATGTTTATTCATTTAGCACTCTGGCTCTTAATAAGTGGCTGGATTTTCAAAAAGACAAAATTTACGGCAACGAAAGAAAGCAGTGCTCCCTTTTTTTAACGTGGGATAGAACTTTGAGCATCACCTGAACAGTAGATTTAGGCTTGCATTTATCACATACATTGACAATGGTTGTATGAGCTCTATATTTCCCCCCATACAGCTTCAAACACTTTCAATTTTATTTTCTTAAAAAACTTTGTTTTAGTCGTAGTGGTATGAACAAAATAAAAAAATTCCTACCAGTAGCCCCTTAGAGACCAACTAAGTTTGTTCTTGGTATGAGCTTTCGTGTGCATGCACACTTCTTCAGATACACAAGTGTGCATGCACACGAAAGCTCATACCAAGAACAAACTTAGTTGGTCTCTAAGGTGCTACTGGTAGGATTTTTTTTTATTTTTTTTTGACTATGACAGACCAACACGGCTATCTACCTGTAACTGGAACTATGGTATGAACAGTTTAACATAGGGTTTTTCCACATGTTTTCTCCCTCAGCCTTCCTCCCACCTGCCCAGGTTCCACCCTGGCTCACACAGTTCAAGCAAAGTTACTCCAGGAACCTGAGTTTTACTGCAACCTACTGAAGGAAAAGGATTGCTGGTAGTCTCTTTAAAGATCAGTAGCAGCATATCACTGGGTATCATTTTTAGCTGTGCCAAAAGGTCACTCATATATTCCAGTAGTGAATCTAATTGGTTTGCTTTCTGTTCTAATTTTATACAGGCTACGATATTCTCCTCAGAATGCAAATAAAGCATTTGACCTGTGCCGCCCATGTCCATATCTACTTGCAATTCTTCATGTTCATATTGGACACCCACACTTTAGTCTAACCTGCCATAGCAGTCTGGCTATTTTTCGGTGCAGTAAAATGATGACTTGGCTCTGTATAACCTGTAGTATCTGATATGGAGTTGACCGGCCTCAAATGATGAAACATGGGAGTTAAAAGTGAGATCAAATGACACTGCTTTTGTTCTTTGACAATAGGTACTCACATATTCAGTATGAAGATTTATGCACATCACAAAACTTTATGCACATCAGGCTACTGGATCTGGCAAACTGTATTAGCTGACAAAGTAATAGCACAATCCTATACATGTCTACTCAGAAGTAACCCAACTGAGTTCAACAGGACTTACTCTGAAGTATCAAAGCAACACAATTGTTTAGAAATATGGTTTTCTCCTTATTTCATATGTGAATCAGGGCTCTAAAAATCTTTGGTTCCATTTTCGCAGAGATCCTGGAGAGACTTGCTCTCATGAAAGGTGTTAACTTTCTCTTTGTGGAAGGTTTTCTCTTTGTGGAAGACATCTTTTATGTCAGGGATGGGGAACTTTGGCCCTTCAGATGTAGGGAACTGCAGTTCCCATGACTCTTACCATTGTTCATGCTTCCAGGGACTGATGGGAATGGGAGCCCAATGACATCTCCATTTCTGTTTTATATACAGTGGTACATCTGGATGTGAATGGGATCTGTTCCGGAGCCCTGTTTGCATCATGAGCAGCCCGCAACCTGCAGCGCCGCATCTGCGCACGCGCGGGTCGCAATTCGGCACTTCTGCGCATGTGCGTGACGTCATTTGACGCGTCTGCGCATGTGCGAACCGCTGAACCCGGAAGTAACCTGTTCCGGTACTTCCGGGTTCGGCGCGTTCATAACCCGCGCCGTTCGCAACCTGCAGCGAACGCAACACGAGGTACGACTGTACTACCCAATGTAAACTGCATACCCATCAACTGCCCCATTTGAAGTGTGACATCCTGGAATCACAGAAGCCAATCCCAGTTTCTGTTTGATTCCCGGATGTCTCATGTTTTGGTCCAGTGTTCTAGAGTGAGTCTTTGTGCCTGAGCGCTAGACCAAAAGACTCTTTCTCTGGCGCTCGTGAGCAGGGTCACACCACAGTGCTGAAGGCCCAGCACTCCAACATGACCCTCTAATGAGCCTAGAGCGCTGGTGCTGTGCTCTCATGCCATGCACTCACCCCACTTTTTCCGGGGTGAGAGGATGGTGTGGGACACATGAGTGGCCCAGGAGCGATGAGTGTCCCAATTTCAGGTAAGAAAAAGTTTGAAAGCGAAGTATGTTAGAGTTTGCTTTTGTATTTAAATTTATTATTATGTTCAGGATTTTGTTATAAACAAACAAACAAATAAATATAGCATAGCATAGCATAGCATAGCATAGCATAGCATAGCATAGCAGAGAGTGGGACAAGGAATAAAACGTAGTTGTTTTTATCCTATATAATAAAGTTGCTGTGTCCCTGCGTCCAGTCCGTGTGTCATGGAATTGCGCTACTGCGCATGTCCGTGTCCCACACGGACGCAGGGATTGGAGTGGGCAGAGAGGGGGGCGTGTCCGCGAGGCAGCGGCGGCGCACGCGCGTTGTCAGTTGCGCCAGCGCCGCTGCCTCGCACGGACGCAGAGGCAGAGCCCAATCCCCGCGGCTCGCCGCTGCTGCAGCCGCCCCCGGGGAAAAAGAAGAAGGGGGAGGGAGCCCCTCTCCACCCCCCAGCGGCCGCTGTTCTGCCTCCTCCTGCCGCCTCCTCCTCTAGCGCCCGTTATGTAATGGGCTAACTTCAACTACTTAAATATAAACTGCAAGACATAACTAATATAAGTAAAAATTCACTTTTAAAGACCAGATTATCACAGTGTTATAGGTGAAGGGGATTGTGGACAGAGATGGTGCAGATAGTTTCTTTTTTTATCGACGTGTCTTTGAAAACCCTCCCATAATGACCTGGTGAGAGCTGCTTCATGCTTTTTAATTTTGGAGATACAGTGGTACTTTGGTTTTTGAACGCAATCCGTTCCGGAAGACCGTTCGAGTTCTAAAACGTTCGAAAACCGAAAATAGCTGACAGCTAGGCCTCAGGATCTTGCACTCAGCGGAAGCCACATGGCATGTTCGACTTTTGAGGCGTGTTCAAAAACCAAAGCATTTACTTTTGGGTTTGCGGCGTTCAAAAACTGAAATGTTCGTCAGTGGAGACGTTCGAAAACCGAGGTACCACTGTAATGTTTGCCTTCTTAGTTGGGGCAGGGGGATAGTGGGGAGATTATATAATGAACAGGACAGCTGAGACTACACCTTCCTACTGTTAATTATTGTTAATGCTGTTTCTGTTTCAGGAGGCAAGCTTGTGTTTGTTGGCCCTGGGCCCATAGAGCTCCATGCTCATTACATTCTGGTGTCAGATGGAGGAGAACTTGGCTCTCCTGGTCAGCCTTTCTGTGGCAAAGCCCAGCTCCACCTCCAGGGCAGTTTGCACTCTCCAGCATCCTTTCCATATGGGGCCAAATTTCTGGCTGTGAGGAACGGAACCCTTTCCTTGCACGGTGAGTTTTAGCCACAACTGTGTGATAGATGTTTCAAAAATGCTCAGCGTTAACAAAACTCATATTTTCCAGTTGATTAAAATAGCTTGCATTCGAATCTCTCTTAAAGAGAACTGTGGAATATTTCAGCAGCCCTGAACATCCACTCTCCCTTATAAAAAGGTGTAGGAATTATTTGCACCCTCGCTAGTGCTGTAGTAGAGAATCTCCACATAGGGATGGTCTTATTCTCAGGATAAGGCATCTTCCTGTAGTGGAAGGGCCAGAGTTCAGTGGTAGAACATGGCTTTGCATGCAGAAGGTCCCAGATTCCATTCCTAGCAGCTCCAGAAGACTCTTGCCTGAAATCCTTGATAGCAGCTGCTAGCCTGTGTAGGCAATGCTGGTAAGTTCCAGTGATCTGACTCAGTATAAGGCAGCTTCCTATGTACTTTCTACCTAGGATAGAGCCAAGGCAAGTGAATTAGGTTCTGAAAATGATGTTTTATTCCCCAGTTAGTTAAGTCCTTCCTTGCATACATGGCAAAGTCAGTTTGGGTAGACAGCTTCTTTTTAGCAAAACCCTGATATGTTCGTACTAGTACACTGCTTTGCATTGTGTCTAGAGTGAGTTCTTAATTACTGTGCTCCATCTAGGCACCATAGTAACACCGGTGCCCAGGTTTGTCTCTCATTATCCTTCTCTTTTGTATAATAAGCTATACCAAATATTATATTCATCAATTTAAGAATTTATATCCTGCCCTTCATGATACGGTCATAGGACAGGTTACAGCATTTCAAAATACATTAATTAAATACAACCAACACACATGAATGTTTGAAGGTGCAATATGGTCGCTGCTTACTCTGAAGAGCATCACACAAAAAAAGAAAAGCCCAATTACGCAAGCGAAATTCTTGGAGGGATGTCTCCGTTTCCACCAAGGTCAGGCTGTTCAATTTACATTGCCTACGCAACTGCTTAATATGCCACACTGTTCCTGTGGCTGGCGATATCTCAGACATCACTCTTGCTGATAATGAATTCAAGTGGTGAGTCCTGACAGAATGAGGTCGCTGAGAAACACGAGGGCAGTGTCGGCCTTCTCAAGGGAACCCTGATGTTTCCGGAAGTAAGTAAATAAATAATAAAGCCAAAGGGTGCTAGCCAGCTCCAGACGCGAGCCTTCGACCATGATATGGTACAGGAGGCAGAGGGAAGGCGAGGGATCTGCAGCCCAAGGCCTGAAAAGCATTGGCAGGAGCTGTGATGGGTGTATGTGTGTGTATGTGTGGCTTTCTTTGGTGTGTGTGTGTTTTGTGCTGCTTTTTGTTTTGTTTTTTCTTTCTTTTGTTTTTATGGGGGGGCGTGCAATTTCGTTGCACTTGTATAGCGTTGTGCTTGTACTTGTGCAATGACAATAAATTATCTTATCTTATCTTATCTTATCTTATCTGAAGAGGAGGAGGAGGAGGAGGAGGAGGAGGAGGAGGAGGAGTAGTTTGGATTAGATATCCCGCTTTATCCCTACCGGGAGGAGTCTCAAAGCGGCTAGCATTCTCCTTTCCCTTCCTCCCCCACAACAAACACTCTGTGAGGTGAGTGGGGCTGAGAGACTTCAGAGAAGTGTGACTAGCCCAAGGTCACCCAGCAGCTGCATGTGGAGGAGCGGGGAAGCAAACCCGGTTCCCCAGATTACGAGTCTGCCACTCTTAACCACTACACCACACTGGACGACCTCTCTCAGAGGGGTGGAGATGCATAGCAACATTTTTTATTGGTCTTGCTTGTTCTCCTGATTCTCTGACCTGCCAGAACTATGGAGTGCCAACTATGGGGGACCCAGCCAGATGGGCGGGGTACAAATAATAAATTATTATTATTATTATTATTATTATTATTATTATTATTATTGTTATTATTATTATTATTATTATTATTTTCCTTCTGCTTGGGTTTTACTAGTGTCCAATGCCTTCACCCTGTGTTGCTAGCAGGAGAAGCATTTGTACGGAAGGCAACAGGACCTTGTCTCCAGAGCATTTGACCTAGGTGCCATAAAAAGGCAGATGAAAGGAACATCCATAGGAAATACCAATGACTATTTCTAGTCATGTCCATAGCTGTAGAGAGTAGACTGGGTGATCAAAAAGAGCCAGTAAGGGAGAAGAACCAGGTGGCCTTGCCCATTCTATTGGAAACATCTTTTGGTTTCAATTCTTCAGCAATGATGCAAGAAATATTGGGCTTGCCATCCCATCTCCTGTCCGAGGCGCAGTTCCAGTGCATGGGTACAATTAAGTTTCACTCAAAGCGTGTAATCCACCATTTAGCCGTAATGCAGTTGAGCTTCTATAAATAAGATGGAAAAAAGAACACAGACTTTTCTGCCTTCATGCTGCTTATGTCAAATGCAAACACATTTCCCTGGTTCCAATATAGCATCAACCTAGCTTGTAGTATAAAACAAATTGGAGTGCTTGTCAACACTTTTATAGTTTTGAAATAAATGTGTATAGCTAGAGCAGATCTAAATCATTAAACAAACAGGCTTTTGAAGGGGGGTGGAATCAGCTGTCTGAGTAGACAGGATTGAATGTAATTTAATTTCTTATTTTCCTTCCAAACAGAAAATTTGGGAGGAAACGTTCTATAGCAATGGCTGAATCCCGATTGTTTAGTAACTGCCTGTCAGCTTCTTCCTTTGATATGTTAATATGACTAAGGGTTTTCCCAGAATTCTCTCCAAGTGGCAGTCCTGTGCTCGGGTGGTCGGAGTAGACGGGGAAATTGCACTGTTGCCTTTGGCTTTACCCAGCTCCCCTGCCAATCAGACCACACTCCCCATAAACTGCCTGCCAATCACATGTCAGGTTTAAAGGAGGTCTCAGTCAGCTGGGGTAACTTGAATTTTTGACAATGTAATTATGGCCCTTGTGTCCACAGCAGAAGCCTGAATAGGATGGAGGGATTTTTTATTATTATTATTGATTGTTCAGAAGAGAAATTTATCAATGTCTCTGGCTCTGTTCATATGTATTCCCCGAGAAACTCTCCTGACAAGTTTCCAAAGAGAAATCTAGCTTGGTGGCCTTGGCCATATCTTTGTCCTTTCCATTATAATCGATCTAGACAGGCTGGCTGTAGTTCCTGAGAGAACATGCAGAATTTCAGGTGGTGCAAGTGATAGAGATAGCTATCAAGAGATAGCATGCAAAAGAATTACAGTCGACATACTGCAAATAAAACAAACCTATTCATTTCCCCCCATTACAGCACAGATGAACTGTTTGACCGGTGTCTGCTGCAGGATTCAACACTGCAAGTGTCTGAACTTGTGTGTTCACCCTTCACTCTGTCCTTTTGTGCTGTGATGCTTCTTCGTCTCTTGCTCTCTTATGGATAATTCCAAAGTCTTTGAAAACCTGACTCTTGGATGCAGAATAAAACTAAACAAAGGCACTGTAGTTCTGAACCCAGTTCTCAGGCAACACTGAGAGCTTTGGGTCTCTCTGAGCTGATTGAGGTGTTTCCGTAATAGGCATTTAGCATGGAATTGCAATATTTAGATAGCTCACTTTGTACAGAGCATTCATATGATGCGTCCTCCAGTTATTGTCATCCTGCATTTTCCCTGTGGTGTTTCCTGCTTGCAAAATATGTATTCCCCACCTACCAGAAGAATAGTACAATCTCTCCTGCTGTAGATGCCATTAGGGATACTCTTCTATGCATATATTTGAAGGGCAGGAGTTAGAGGGAGGCTTGGATATATATCCGGTGGCTGAACCAGTAACAGCTCAGCACACAGGCACCATAACCATATTAGCATTTTGTTGTTTTTTAAAACTTTTATTTAATGTGAAGTGCTAATTTTATCTAGTTGGAAATAGCACTAAAATGCTGTTTAAATTTCTAATATGCTCTTTTTGTTTTATTACATCGTAATACCAATTTAAATAATAAATCAGAAGAAAAAAGTATTTCCAGTTGCCGCAATAAACCACCTTGCTGAAATGACATGGAAAGGGTTCCCCAATCTTTTATTTTTATTTTTTAAGCATTGTAGTTTGCCAGATCCAGATGCAAGCCATTCCTTGCAGGGCAATGAAATGGTGTCTACTGCAAAGATTATAGTGAACTAGTAGACTTGAAGCCCGTTAAATTAACGGGCGCTAGAACATCATGGAAAGCGGGGACGGCGAGAACTTGCTGAAGTGCTCGATGTACTTGGGCGCCCCGGCCAGCGCCAAATGGCCCTTCAGCAGGCAGCGCAGGAGGCGCATCATGGCGGCGGCACTGGCACCAGCCAGGCCCCGGCAGGCCAACTCAGCCGCCACTTGTAACAGCTGCTGCCGCTTAGAAGTAAGTCCACGCGAGCGCGCACCTGCCGCTTCAACAGCCCGGCCGCCCGAAGTCTCTGCGCTCCAATCCCTGTGCCCGTGGGGCACATGCGCAGTTTCGCCCGGCCACCCGAAGTCTCTGCGCTCCAACCCCTGTGCCCGTGGGGCACATGCGCAGTTTTGCCCGGCCGCCCGAAGTCTCTGCACTCCAATCCCTGTGTTCGTGGGGCACATGCGCAGTAGGACACAGGGACGGACACAGGGACTGGACGCAGAGACACTTGCACTTTATTACTGTAGATGTGTGCTTTGCTTCAAATGGTTGTTCAGGAGCATTGGACCTTCCTGTTTTTCATCTTCAGCACTGGACATGACATAGCAGAATGTATACTTAAAAGGGTGCATACACCCAGCAGTGTGGAGAATTAAATACAATTCTTCTTCTAGCCAAAAGAAGCCCAGTGATTGGGTAACACCGGGAGCAACCTGTTTGGAAGTAGCTTTGGTTTCTCACCTTATTTTAACGTTTCGGTGGAAGATACTTTTACATAAAGCATGAATCATGAATAAAGGTAAAGGTAAAGGGACCCCTGACCGTTAGGTCCAGTCACGGATGACTCTTGGGTTGTGGCGCTCATCTCGCTTTTTGGCCAAGGGAGCCGGTGTACAGCTTCTGGGTCATGTGGCCAGCATGACTAAGCCGCTTCTGGCGAACCAGAGCAGCGCATGGAAACGCCGTTTACCTTCCCGCTGGAGCGGTACCTATTTATCTACTTGCACTTTGACGTTCTTTCGAACTGCTAGGTTGGCAGGAGCAAGGACCGAGCAACGGGAGCTCACCCTGTAGCAGGGATTCGAACCGCCAACCTTCTGATTGGCAGGCTCTGTGGTTTAGACCACAGCGCCACCTGCGTCACTCATGAATAATTGTTTAAAAATATGAACTAGTGCTGAACTCCTGTTGAAATGTGGACCTAGATCACAGCAAGTATCTTTTGGCTAATCAAGGCATCCTAGACAAATTCTAGGTTTGTCTTTTAGCCAAGGAATAATCAGTCTTCCTTTCTTCACTCCCCTCCCTCCAATTTCCCTTCATAATGACCGACTTTTAGCTCCCGAAGTTATAGGCAACAGATCTTAACATTTGGATGATCATCTTGCCCTACACTGATGTTCCTAAAAGCGCTAATTCTGTCTCATTCACTAACTGCTCAGGAGATTAACTGGCAATAATGGAAAATGTGAGAAGCTGGTGATGAGTCTGTGTTGTACTTAGGCACTTAGCCATCACGACATCTTCCTCCCTTTCATAGCAGTGCAATCTGAATTACAGGTTCATTGCATTGCACATCACATCTTGCCAGCTTGGCCCCTGATGCTATTGTCAACTGGCAATACCTATGGAAAATACTGGCAGCACTTTGCTAGCATTATAATGGTTGCAATATTGTAATGCATAAGTTAGTTCACCCTAACTTAATTTGCTAGTGTTGGGCGGGACTAAATCCTACCGGTAAGTCCACTCTCTCACCGGCTGGGGGACTTGGATTCAGCCAGCCTGCAAATTGACTAATTGCAGGTGAGCCCAGGGGTAGTCTTTTTTGGAGGGGGGTGGAGTCCAAAGAGGACTTCACTCCAGTCCACTCCATGAAAATAAAAGGTGGCCCCACCCCTTCACGGGCACCACCGGTTCCCCCCTCTTCTTCCTACCCACCCACTCTTGGTTTCATCTTGATACCAGGAGTAGTTGTTTGGTGTTTGACCTTGCCATGGAGGCTCTCGGTCGCCGTATTCAGGGCCAGGAGGTATTTTTCTGTCGGACTAATTGGCCTTGTCTGAGGGTTTTGCCTTCCTCGCAACTTTGGTGGGTTAGGCATGGTTGGAGGGGAGGTTGTTAAGCCTCTGCCTGCCCTTCTGAGTATCCCATTAACAGGATCCGGGATGAGGGATCCAGGACATTAGTATTGGGTTGAAATAGGATAGAACTTTTATTGATTACAGGTGTAAGTAGGTTTTGGCCAAGGTATTGGGTATGTCTCTGGTATCAAGCAACCCACCTACTGTTTGATAAATAAGGTGGGGGCCATCCCCTGACATACACCAGATGATACGATCCCACCAGGGCCGTCATTGGGAAAGGTGCTATGGCCCCTGGACTCTCAGACACCCCCCCTTCCTGGACCCCTTTAATGGTGTCTTCAGATTGGCCTGTTCCAACAGACCTTTGCCACCAATGCCTGTGCGGTTGGAAGGGGAGGTGCTTAGCGGTCCAACCACGGCCAAATGGGGAGGAAAAAGAATGGGCCCCTGGAGCCCAGGTAAGTGGAGACCCCTAGCTACTGATATACAGTGGTACCTCGGGTTAAGTACTTAATTCGTTATGGAGGTCCGTTCTTAACCTGAAGCGTTCTTAACCTAAAGCACCACTTTAGCTAATGGGACCTCCTGCTGCCGCTGCGCCGCCAGAGCACAATTTCTGTTCTTAGCGGACTTCTTAACCTGAAGCATACTTAACTCAAGGTACCACTGTACTTTGAGAATGGAGAAGAATTGTCTTGAAGGCCTGCTTCTTGGGTAAGAGAATTAACATGTTCTTGAAAATTGCTCACAAGTATAAACCACAAAACACTCTGATTAATTTAATATTTGTGTTTCTAGGTAGTTACCCCTTTTCCAAAATATTATGTATGGTGAAAAAAGAAAGAAAAAAAGTTTTCTGATGTGAGACGGTATAAGAAAAGTTCCAGATTTTGCACCATGATGCAATGGGAAATTCTACTTTCCTGCAGTAGGCTGTTCTCCTTCTGAAGTACTTTCTCTTTGATACTAGGAAGCTTCAGGGGGTTTTGCTTAAGGAGTTCTCAGTAACCCAGGACACTGAATATTCCTTAGCAGCAAATACTGATATGGAATAGATTCATTTTCCATGTCTAGAGGACTTAGTCATCATAAATAAGCAAAGACCTCCTGTTTTATCAGAGGGAACGTATGAAAAGCTTGCAGAATGTCAACCAGCATATAAGCAACTTGAGAGAAGTTTGCTTTGCATCAACAAGCTGCCTACACAGAGAATTTGTCCTGAAGTAGCTTACGGAGGTGGCTCTAAACTTTCACGACAGGGAACAAACAGCGCCTGATTTATAGAAGTTGTGGAAGCTCCTTCCTATTTCAGCTACCCTGGTGCTTATAATGTTGCCAAAAGAAAGGATAGAAGAGAGAATCCAGGTTGATTTTGAATGGCTGCAGTTTGCTCCGGTCAAACGTAACTTATCCAATAGCCGTTTGGCAAAATGTTTGGAGGAAGATTGTAGGCTTCCAGAGCTGCTGAAGAAAAACTGAATGCAAGCTGTTGCTAGGTAAAGGTAAAGGGACCCCTTGTGGGATGTATAACACTGGTGCAGTCAATCACAACATTCCTAGAGTGTACACAAAGGGGCCTTGGTCCTCCAGGTAGAGTTTCCTGTGCCAAGGCTGAAATCACTTCCTTTGTGTGACCAGAAGTGGGAGTGGCCTTACCTGTAGCTATTCAAAGATACAGGTGAGCTGCTACTCTCCCTCTCTTCCCACCAGGACTCCGAGGATGCAACATCTCAGGAGATGCTCTCTTGGCTTCCAGCCAAGAGAGGCCCACATGGAGCCTTTCTCCCTTAAGGAGAATCTCCACATGTAAATACATTTAATCTAAGCTAGCCTGCCTTTCTGAGACTGTAGAAGCTTGAAATGACTGTGAGTAAAACCTTTATACTTTTATAAGCTTATGTGTCGTGTATTTTCTTTTAAGAGGGAACCAGGGGAAATATGTGCCAGGATCTGCCTTATTCTAGAAGTTCATAGGAACTTAAACGCCACGCTTTGCTGCGCTTTATTGGGGATGAGAAACTCTGCTAGTTTGGAGCTTGTTAGCACAAGCTGGGATAGGAAATATTAATCAATATTCCCTCATCCACATTCCCTCTCATCTCCCACAAAGGGTTTTGAGGCCCAGAACTGCGTATTTTGTGTATTTTTAAAGGATTGCTTTGGATTGTGATTTTTGGCAGAGTAGAATTTTTCTGTTTGTACTTCCTGGTAAGCACATGGTCCTTTGTTCTCCATTGTGCTGTGAAAAGGGGGATTAGCGACCCCTCCCCTCCCTCAGAGCTCACAGACCTCAGAGGCAGTGAAGATTTGTTTACATTTTGAGATTTTTGAATTTTGATTTTTGAATTTTAGCCATTTTTGGGAATTTCTGAAATTTTTGAAAATTTTTCAATTTTTGAGGATTAAGATGGCAAGCTCAGGATTTGATAGTGAAGCAAGATCAAGCTTTATGCTGCTGAATGATCGTAACTTTGTGCAATGGAAGCAGCGCCTTTTAGTGCATCTTGGTGCAAAACAAGTGCTTAAAGCGGTGAAAGATCCCAAACCTGATTTTGCTGATTTAACCAAGAAAGCAGATTGGGAAAGGCAAGATGCAGAAGCTAAACACATAATTTTGTGCAGTTTGAAAGATGAGCATTTATCTCTGATTGACTATGAAAGTGATGCATCTCAGATTCTAAAGGATATTGAGAGGGTTTATGCACAATCATCGGAGAACTCTTATAGACATTTGTTGGATAAACTGCTGAAGTTAAAGATGAATTCTAGAGAACAATTTACAGGGCATTTTAAGGACTTTAATGAAATTGTTCAAAGGATTGCCCTAACTCCCAGAGCTTTTGATGATGCAACCAAAGTGACTTTTATGCTGGCATCATTAGGAGAAGAATTTGCTTCATTTAAGAGTATAATGGATCACACAAGAGATTTGACTTTTAATGAACTAGTAAATCACTTAAGAGAGGAATGCAGAGATTACCTTGATTCTCCACAAAGGAATCCAAGGAGGGACACAAGTTATGTTTCTAAGCAATTTCCCAAGTCTAAGGAAGTGTCCAAAGAATTAATATGCCATAACTGCAATTTAAAAGGGCACATTGCAAGGAGTTGCCAGAAGCCCAAGAATAAGTCCCGCCCCTTTCAACCAAAAGGTGAAAAGAAGGGGGGTCACGAGCGTACATTTCTACTGCAAGAAAAGAGTTTAAATGTGCAAAGAAATGAAAG
The DNA here is from genome assembly GCA_034641385.1 of Darevskia mixta. Lineage (NCBI taxonomy): Eukaryota > Metazoa > Chordata > Lepidosauria > Squamata > Lacertidae > Darevskia > Darevskia mixta. The sequence continues at coordinate 522,387 of JAWWNH010000130.1, forward strand.
GAAAAGTGACCAATTTATTTTAGATTCGGGAGCTACAAGCCATTTTGCGCATAAAAGAGAATATTTCAGAGAAATTAATGATAGTGAATGGACTGAAATCCAGATTGCTGATGGAAATGTTCTAAAATCACAAGGTACAGGTTCAATGCGTTTGAAATTCAAGGTGAACAATGAATCTCTTGAAACAACTGTGCCTAACGTTCAATATGTCCCAGAATTGAATTGTAACTTGCTTAGTGTGTCTGCTTTAGACAAGAAAGGTTTCAAGGTTACATTTGCCAATGGAAAATGCAATGTAATGAAAAATGGTGAGGTTTACACTCAAGGGAAATTAATCAATGGTGTATATGAGATTAATGTTTCAGAAATCCAGTCAGCGCAAGTAGCTCCATCCAGGCAGAAGGACGATCCAGATCTGCAGCACTGGCATGAGGAGGCTGACACAAGGAACACAGCAATTGACTGTTCCAATGAGCCACCAACAGAGGAGTTTGTAAGTTTTCCTTTTGAAGCCATACCAGAAACTAATCCACCTCCTAGTATTGTACCTCCTAGTGTTGTAGCACCCCCTACAGATGACACCCCAGAAGACGCGGAGGACCAGATGTCAGAAGGCTCCAGAGACGAAGAGGACCCGTATGCAGGGATGCCGCCATTGGAAGGAGATGAGGAAGCTGATGCGGTTCAACAAGAGCCAGAGGTCAGACGTTCCTCCAGGTCCAACAGAGGCGTTCCACCACTACGACTGTCCTACTTTGCAGGGTCGGCGCCACCACAGGAACCTTCCACGTGGGAACAGGTTCAACGGTTGCCAGCTGCTGAGGCCAGTCTCTGGAAGCAAGCCGCGCAGGAAGAGATGGATGCACTGCATCGCAACAAGACCTGGACCCTGACAGAGCTACCTCCTGGTAAGAAGGCAATTGGGTCCAAGTGGGTGTTCAAGCTTAAGAAGGGGTCAGAAGGGGAGGTGCAACGCTACAAAGCTAGGCTTGTAGCACAAGGATTTTCACAACAGTATGGCGAAGACTATGATCAAGTATTTGCGCCTACAGTGCGATACAGCAGTGTTAGATTACTTCTAAGTATTGCAGCATCTAAAGGCCTATCAGTCCGTCATGTCGACATAGCAACAGCTTTTCTTCATGGGACGATTTCTGAACAGATTTATATGAAGCAGCCCAAAGGCTTTATCAAGCAAAATGAGGCACATCTTGTATGTAAACTTCAGAAAGGAATTTACGGTTTGAAACAAGCTGCAAGAGCATGGAACCAGAAATTACATGAAATGCTGGTTCAGCTTGGGTACAAGCAGTCAACAGCTGACAAGTGCCTGTACACTAAGAACAGAAATGGACAATTCTCTTACATTCTGGCTTTTGTCGATGATTTATTAATATCAACGTCCAATGACAGAGACTATAAAGACATAGTCAGACATCTCAACAAAGAGGTGGAAGTAAAGGAATTGGGACTTGTCCAGTATTACTTGGGAATTCAAATTGAGAGAGAAGAAGACGGCTCATTTCTTCTCAGCCAGAAGCAGAAGATAATAGAACTGATAGAAAGCATGCAGATGCAAGGTGCACACCCTGTCGCGACACCCATGGCCACAGATTTTCTAAAGAATCAGCAAGATTCGAAGCTGCTGCCAGACAACAGCGAATACAGGTCAGCGATTGGTAAACTTTTGTATTTGGTTACTACCAGCAGACCTGACATAGCAAGTGCAGTGGGGATCCTAAGCAGAAAAGTGAGTTCTCCCACTGAACATGACTTGGGTGGGGTCAAGAGGGTGGTGCGTTACCTCAAGGGTACAATGAATTGTAAATTAAGATTGCCAGCTGTAAGGGACCCTAAGTTGGTTGGGTACAGTGATGCAGATTGGGCTGGGGATAAGGCGGATTACAAATCCACAAGTGGTTATGTTTTTATGTTTGGAAATGCACCTATCATTTGGGGCAGTTATAAACAGAAATGTGTAGCCTTATCGTCCACAGAGAGTGAATATATTTCAGCTTCGGAAGCATGCAGAGAGATCATCTGGCTGGATCAACTCCTGACAGACTTTGGTTTGCCGAGAAAAGGACCTGTCAGCTTGATGGAGGACAATCAAGGCTGCCTGCAGCTAGCGCAAACCGAAAAGTTCCTTGCACGTTCAAAACACATTGGGGTCAGGTATCACTTCATTCGCCAGATGATCCAAGATGGACTAGTAGAAATGTCCTACTGTAGTACACAGGAGATGACTGAGGACATTCTCACGAAACCCTTGCCACGAGAGAGTTTCCAGAACCTACGTGTCAAGCTGGGACTCTGGGTGGTTGAATAAAGTTGTTTTATGTTTGTTAAATGTTGTTCAGACTGAGAAGGGGTTTGTGGGATGTATAACACTGGTGCAGTCAATCACAACATTCCTAGAGTGTACACAAAGGGGCCTTGGTCCTCCAGGTAGAGTTTCCTGTGCCAAGGCTGAAATCACTTCCTTTGTGTGACCAGAAGTGGGAGTGGCCTTACCTGTAGCTATTCAAAGATACAGGTGAGCTGCTACTCTCCCTCTCTTCCCACCAGGACTCCGAGGATGCAACATCTCAGGAGATGCTCTCTTGGCTTCCAGCCAAGAGAGGCCCACATGGAGCCTTTCTCCCTTAAGGAGAATCTCCACATGTAAATACATTTAATCTAAGCTAGCCTGCCTTTCTGAGACTGTAGAAGCTTGAAATGACTGTGAGTAAAACCTTTATACTTTTATAAGCTTATGTGTCGTGTATTTTCTTTTAAGAGGGAACCAGGGGAAATATGTGCCAGGATCTGCCTTATTCTAGAAGTTCATAGGAACTTAAACGCCACGCTTTGCTGCGCTTTATTGGGGATGAGAAACTCTGCTAGTTTGGAGCTTGTTAGCACAAGCTGGGATAGGAAATATTAATCAATATTCCCTCATCCACATTCCCTCTCATCTCCCACACCCCTGACCATTTGGTCCAGTCATGTCCGACTCTGGGGTTGCGGCGCTCATCTCGCTTTATTGGCCGAGAGCCGGCGTACAGCTTCCGGGTCATGTGGCCAGCATGACAAAGCCGCTTCTGGCGAACCAGAGCAGCACACGGAAACGCCGTTTACCTTCCCGCCGGAGCGGTTCCTATTTATCTACTTGCACTTTGACATGCTTTCGAACTGCTAGGTGGGCAGGAGCTGGGACCGAGCAACGGGAGCTCACCCCGTCGCAGGGATTCGAACTGCTGACCTTCTGATCAGCAAGCCCTAGGCTCTGTGGTTTAACCCACAGCGCCACCTGGGTCCCCGTAGCTGTTGCTACAGGGCCACAATTCAGTGCTATTGCACATGGTTTGCATGTAGAACAGGGGTAGCTGCCAAGGGAGCCAGGTATAGGGGGTGCAAGTGGCTTCAGTCCCCTTAATAGTTTGAGGCAGGGGGCCCTGCCTCCAATATTGAGGGGGCCGACATCCCCCGCTGCTGCCAGGTGCCCTCCGCAGACCCCAGACCCTGCCCAAGAGCCCAGGAGCTGGGAGGGGGTTGGAACGAGCGGGAGCGAAGATTGCCCTTCGCGTGTTCTGCCCCTGCCGGGCACATGCAGGGAAATGGAGGCTGGACATGGAGCCCAGTGGCCACGCTCTGCCTCCCCTCTCCTAATGTCATGAGGAGAAGGAGGCTGAGCACAGAGCACAGCTCCGCACTCCCCATTCAACACCCAGCGTTGGTGTGCCCATGTGGCTTGGCCTGCCGCGTGGAGGGGCAAGTTGGCGCCCCTGGTAGCTGGTAACTTTCTGTAGACTGGGGTCCATGTTGTCCCTACCGATGGAGAGACCTGTCTTGAAAGAAGCAAAGGAATGCCAAAGGCTTCTGAAGACTGCAGATTCACTTGTTGATGAGTCACAGGGAGCTTCAGATGATGCAGAGCACTTACAACTCCAGCTCAGTGGCATGTTACGGTTTTTTGTTTTTTGTTTTTTTTTGCATAGGGTGGGTGTTGAATTGCAGGATTGAGGACATGGAAATTGCCCCCCAATTACCCCACTGCACTTGGGGAAACCCACAGCAGAAGGTAAGAAAATTCATGGGGCGAAACTCCCAAGTGTTTTTTGGTGGCCCATGGAGATCTTGGCATTTGCTGGTTTCAAATTTGGCAGCAAACTTTGGGGAAAATATGCTTTATTTTCCTCCTAAAACAAAACAAAACAAAACCTCTAGCCTTGGCCTAATAGTATGTTGATGGAAAGGGGGCGGCGGAGAAAAATAAAAGCAGGAGCCCTGACTATTTTTTTTTCTGGGGTCCCACACCCACCAACATTATTGCCTAGGTACATTGCCTTGGTTGGGTCCCTGTACTCTGCTGGCACATGTCCTCTCCAGCAGATGTCTGTGAAAGAACAGATGACGGATGAATGTGGTTCTTGACAGACAGAAAAAAAATGGTTGCCAACCTCTGTTTACAGCCCTCAACGATAGTTTCAGCATACTCTGCTTGTAATATTTTTCCTCTTTCCTGTTTTATTGTGTTCAACTTCAAATATATAGCTTCAGCACGAGCAGGTTATTTAACACCTCAAAGGATGCATCTATAAAGCAACCTTGTGTACCTGGTCTGCTGAGTATTTACCAAATTTTCCCTAAAAAACTTATTTTATATTTTGAGTTGAAGAAGAATGGGGGTGGAGGGTTTGATGGAGCCCACTTTCTAACGCGGCTGAGAATGGTGATGGCAATGGATTTGAAATGGGGTGCTCCACAGAAGTACAAGTAGAAGAGTGCAGGTCGCATCCAGTTATTTTGTAGATATTCGGAGTAATACAGTATGCTGCATTGTTGATATTGCAATACATGGAAAGCATTTATGTGTCTTAATTTACAGTGTACACGCTTATGTTTCTGTTCTAACTGGTGTAGGCGTTGCCTCCAAAAATAGTCTGTGGAAGAGCTGTTTTCCAACCGGCACTAGTTAATAATTAAAAAATGAATTAAATAATTGAGGAGTTGCATGGAGCCAATCCATATTTTAGTACTTGGGAATGTTTCCAGTGGCAGGCCTTTTGGTAAAGAATAACCGTAGTGATTTTAATTTCCCTTGCTTTTGACTGCCATCCTTTTATGAGAAATAGAATGCCATCTCTGGTGGGTTTATTTCTGCCCCCCTCCCTGTGGTGCTTGCGATATCCCCTTGTGAACAATCTGTTTCTGGCGACAAGACTTCTTCCCAAAGCATTTCGTCTGTTGCAGAGGGCAAGCAAAGGGGTGATAGATCATCTTGAAAATTGTCAGAGGAAGCATTCGCCCCCCAGGCCTTGTTCTCCCTAAGTTCTTCCCTGATCCCAGTGCCAAATTTTCTTTGGAATTGGCTCAGACTCGAGTTTTTGGAGGAAATCCAGCTTGTTGTTCTGAAGAGGTGGAACTCAGTGGAGGTTTGTCTGGGGGAATTCAAGGCGAAGCTAAAATGGCACGGGAGGCGACTTCAACAACTATTAGTCACTCCTGGTTGGCACAGCTGTTGGAACTTTCAGCTAATGAACCAGTAATTTATGAAAGCTGGGAAAGCTGATGATCTATCTTTTCTGCTTTTGGATTATTTCCACAATTCATGAAGGTTAATCAAGTGTCAGGTTCCCAGTATACGGGTATAGATGTACTCATTAATACTTGAGGTCATATATTGCTTGTTATGCCATGAGAGTTCAGATCCTTGTTTTCTAATTTTGAATGGAATGTGATTGATCATTTGTTTTTTTATTTCACTCAGCTTTCCCAACTCTTAACTCCCATCAGTCCCAGGCATTGGATGATGTAGGGGGTAGTCCAAGAATTCAGGAAATCAGTCAGTCTGAGAAGACTTGTCTAAGTGGGGTCAACACAGTATATTTCCCTTTATATAGCCAGTGTGGTGTAGTGGTTAAGAGCGGTGGACTCGTAATCTGGTGAACTGGGTTCACACCTCCGCTCCTCCACATGCAGCTGCTGGGTGACCTTGGGCTAGTCACACTTCTTTGAAGCCTCTCAGCCCCACTCACCCCACAGAGTGTTTGTTGTGGGGGAGGAAGAGAAAGGAGAATGTTAGCCGCTTTGAGACTCCTTCGGGTAGTGATAAAGCGGAATATCAAATCCAAACTCCTCTCCTTCTCCTTCTCCTTCTCCTTCTCCTTCTCCTTCTTCATTGCATTTTAGACATGCAGACTGATGGCTGTCTTTTAGGTTTTTCCTTTGGCATGGCCTGTGCATAACTTTGCCTATTTAGCTGTCTTGGCTCACAGTAAGTACTGTTTTACAGTAAGTGACAATTCCACATGGTTTAAGTTGCCTTATAATATGCCAATAATGTTACTTACAATAAATGGTTTTCTATCCTCTCTTGTGTGTATGGTACTGGATGTCACTGTATTTCAATATCTTCTGTGATCTTTGCTCCTGCAACTCCGCACCCCTCAGACACTTGGAAGCCTCATATTTTAAAAATGTTTCTGCGCTCTTTTGTTGCCCAGCATCTCTGGACCCTTGGGATCTCCTCCAACTCTATGGCTCTATGATTTCTACCAAGCCTAAGTGCATGATCCAGCATTTGCTCCCACCCCTTGCCACTTTCTTCTTTCCACATTGCCAATACCAAATGTGTAGGTTCATTGGATGTAGGATCCTAAATTTTTGGTTATGGAATTCTTACAAAATACCATGCATCTGGATGGTGTTGTATAAACAGTAATTTGTAGGCGACAAGCTCCCTGAAAGTGTATTGCTGAAAGGTTCTCAGATACTTCTCACTGACCTTGATACGGTAATCGATATGCAAATCAGAGTCTTCCGCCTCCACCCACATGGGGACTTTTAGAATCCTTTGTTTGCATTACAGTTGCATCAAAAATACCGACTGCATAGTCGGCATGGATCATTGCTTTCTCTGTTTCCACATCACCCTTCTCTGTTGGCCTCCAAGTGCTTGAGGGTTTTCTTCTTTGTTTTGTTCTACATGATCATTTCAGTGTGCATGGAAGAAAAATGAGTGTGCTACTCTGTATTTTAACTGGCCTGAAGTTTAAAACAAACACAGGAGAGGGCAGAATGATTATTTAATGAGACGATTCATATTAATACATTAGCTTTAGCTTTACTGAAAGGGAAAGAAGAGAACATTTAAGGAAACTTTCAGAAGAAGGACCTGGGACTTCACCCATTTCTCTGAGCGTTGTCACCGTTGTGGCATATTATTCATAAATTCATTTAAAGGCTTTGGGAGGAATTCAATGTAGCACCAAAGAGGTTGCTCTAACAGTGCAAGCATGCATAGTTGTTTGTTACTGATTTTGCTTGAATTGTAGGTTTGAAATACTTGGGAGATGAGAGCGGAATGCTTGGTTTCGATGAAGAAAAAGTCAAGCTACAACACCTTTGTGCTCCTTGTCTCTCTTTATGTCTCTACACTTTATGTTGTAGGTTGTGTCCCTAAAGTGACAGTCACACACTTGAAATCAGCCGCACGTCCCAATGATACAAAATTAGTTCTGGTGGATCATGTGGACTGGAAACCTGGAGAGATGAAGTGTTATATGTGGAGGAGGACCTAGAAATGCCCAGAAGCAAGAGGAAGTAGTGACTGTCAAGACTGTAAATGGCACAGAACTCTATGTTTCATCTCCACTCAGGTATTTTTTTCAGCAGACTTTGATGTTAATGTAAAGCTCATACAATTGTTCTTGGTATCTGAAGAAATGTGCATGCACACGAAAGCTTATACCAAGAACAGTTAGAAATGTTTAAGGCTGATCCTAAATACAATTACTGTCCAGGCTCCCATTGGTTGACTGAGTACACAGGTTCTCGACTTTCTTCTTCTTCCTCCCCCTCCTCCTCCTCCTCCTCCTCCTCCTCCTCTTCTTCTTCTTCTTCTTCTTCTTCTTCTTCTTCTTCTTCTTCCTGGCTTTATTCCAGGATTCCCTACTGTGCTCAAACATAGATCAGGTTACATGATTCAGAAGTCGCTGTAAGATACATGGCCGGGCATAAGCTTAGAAGTTGTCCCAACACTTGACCAAAGCTTCCCTTTTGAAGTGCGAGGGGGACAGTCATCCGCACTGTTTCCCCCCAAGCCACAGGACTGGGCAAGCCCAAAGGGCGCTCCTATGAGTAGGCTGGATCTGCTGAGTCTTTGCACCAGAGGCAGAGTTGACATAGCTGCCTCACATAGGTGTTACCTCCCCAGAGGTAGGGAGCACTTTCCTTACAGGAGGCAGCAGTGGAGGCAGGTTGGGCAGCTCTCCTGTGGTGGCCAGGTTATCTGATGTCACTGAGCTGGGCCTCTCCTCTGAGAACCCACTCCACCAAAAAACATTGCCTGCCTGCCTGTCTATTACATTTATCTAGCCCCTCTACCTTGCAAGTTTCAGGGCTGAGTGGGGATTTGAACCCTGGTCTCCCAGGTCATAGTCCAACACGCTAACCAATACACCACACTGGCTCTAGATCACCACCTGCCACACCACTGGGCTCTTCTCCAGAATCCAGTTCGGCACCCTCGTCCCATTCCTCTGCCCTTCTCTGGCCAGTCAGGTCAAGACATTTCCATGTGGCTCATGGCATTTACTAAGGAGTAATCCAAACATCTCTCAAGCCCACCTCACTGTTAGGATCGTCCTACTCTCGTGTAGGACCCTGGTAGAGACACATTCCCTACTGGCATGTTCTCTCCCTCCTGGCTGATCGTTCGGGAGCTTCAAAGGCTTTCTTCAGCCCGAACATCAAAGCGACTGATACCAAGAGGCATCAGCACACTTACGATCCTGCAGAGTATTGGCAGTTTGCGTAACATAACTCAGTAGCACAGCATTTTGGCTAATCTACTTTATTTACATATAATACACTTGGAGCATTCTGCCTTAGCTACTTCCTCTTTCTCATCAAACAGCAAAGAGAGGAAGAACAAAGGACAATAGTCCCACATCACGGAACACAGTAACACAAAAACATCTTGTCTCCGTCACTTCCCACTATGTGGAATAAAAACATACACGTCATGTGATAGACAACAATCCCATGACTGCAAACACGGAGCAAGAATCCTAACACTCACTGTCATTGCATGAGGCCCAGTGTGGGTTCATTGGGTGCATAAGTGTGCATAGCCATCTTAACTGGTTCCCTCTCCATCTGTTTTAGCCGCTGTGCACCAGCAGGTTTGCAAATGCAGTGGTGGTCCCACTGCTCTGTAAAGTCCCACTGGTGTGGAAGGGTGGGGAGATTTGCATTGTGCCCTAACCCTCATTGCATTCAGTGGGTCTTACTTCTGGTAAACATTTTAAGGATTGAACTATTAGTATGCAAAGTACTGCTTGTAATGATATAGGAGAAATTACTGTAACCTTGCAGTTGTACGGTGAAGCTGCATTCATGTGGTTGCATCACAACTCAAGCGCCCACTTATGTGCATAGTTATATGTGTAGACTGGGTATGATTGGAGAAGAAGGGAAACTATTATTTGCATGCTCAGAAAATCCAACTCTTATTGTTGCAGCACATAATCCAGGGCTCAGCACTGCAGCTAAACATGTGTTCCAAGCACCACAGACCACCTCCTATTTCCAGAGGGGTAGTCTCTGGAAACCAAAACCAACAAAGAGTCTTGTGGCATCTTTAAAGTCTTAAACAAATTTATCATTGCATAATTTATCATGGCAAATTTATTATCATGGCAAATATTATTAGATTGGCAAATTTATTATCATGGCAAATATTATTAGATTGGCAAATTTATCATCAAACAAACCAAGTTTTTTCCTTGTTTGGTTTGGGTTGAGGTGCCGTGGGGCAATTGCAAACGGCTCATCAGAAGATAATGAAAGTTAAAAAGGTACGGATGGCAACTGAATTCTGGCTCTCATTTGTGACTAGATTTACCTTACAAAAATCTAAGCTGGCTACGATTGTTCCTGTCTATCCTATAGGTATCCTCATGGTATTGCCGAAGAACAGGTGTCTGGAGAGCACCATGTTTTCAGAGCTCTTGTGGCATTGGTCAGTTGGAGTGTGGTCATCCACGGAAATGTCACCACTGCAAGGGCTTCCCCCCTGCAGCAGTGCAAAGAAACAGATATTTCAGGAGGTGAGAAAGAGGGTACCCTAAGGGTAACATAAAGAGATTAATAGAGTCACAGAATTGGAAGGGACCCAAGGGTCATCTAGTCCAACCCCTGCAATGCAGGGATCTCAGCTAAAGCATCCATGACAGATGGCCATCCAACGTCTGCTTAAAAACCTCCAAGGAAGGAGAGTCCTCCACCTTTTGTGGGAGTCTGTTCCACTGCCGATCAGCTCTTACTGTCAAAATGTTTTTCCAAATGTTTACTCGGAATGACCACTCCCAGCATTAACTGGGGGGCGGCTTTTGCGTGGTCGCGCACAGCCCCCCGGGGACTACTCGACCCCCGGCAAGGTAGTTGGCTTCACTGCTCCCCCCCCCCCGAGCTGGATACCTGGAGGTTCCCGCCTAGCCTCATCAATCAGCCAGTCCTGGCTGGGGGGGGGGCGTTGCCAAGGGAATTGGCCAGGTAAAGTTAGGACCGCCCGCACTCACAATAGAGGGTGTAACTTACCTGTTGGTCCTCAGTCGGCTCCTGAACTTGACCCCACCCTGCCCTGCCTCAATTTATGCCTTCTTTCGCAGTTTAACCTTCTTCTTTACATCTATACAGGCGCTGTTGCGGTCCTAGATGGTCGCCGTTGAGGGACCGAGAAGGAATTTCCCTGCATTGGCAGGTTTCGCCTTCCCCGTAGCAAAACGTCACAACTTTTAGAATGCAAACCAAACAAATTTCCCTACTCCACCCCTTCTTGTTAGTCACAGCTTGGGTATTCTGAACATTTCAGAAACAATTTTGTTAATTATTTGTCACTAAAAATTCTTCTTGAGCAGCACTAGTAGAATAATAGCTGTTGTGATTTGCTTTGCACATTTATGCTTTTTGTGTGAATGGTGATCATGTGAGCACTCTAATGAACAAACATTGTGCCACCAGCCTGAGTAAGTTTCACCTACTTCACCTCTAGTGAGTGGAGCACGTCATAAACCATACAGTTCCGGCATGTAGGCCAAGCTTTACAGAAGCATCTCAGTGCACTGACTATTGCTGGAAATGCCCACATGACTAGTTAGCAAAAATTATTATATTTTGTATCTTAGCAGCCTTTTAAAAAATGAACAGTCGTTGGTTTTAACTGAGTTCCATCATAAGTCTTGTTAGAAAGACATTGCTAAAAACTCAAAAACCAGGAGTGGAGCTTATTAGCCGTTCTTCCATGTTCAACTTTGTAGACCTTTATTTCAGTCAGGCAATAACACTTTTTCTGGACTAATAAAAGGAGATTTTTGGTAACCATTGGTCAGTCCAAAATGTCCTTTTCTGGGGGTGATGTCACCATGATGCTTCAGCAGGTACTGGGTGGTCAACTTTAAATACCTCTGGGTGAAGCTGGTTATCTAGAAATATTTCAGTTGGCTTCCAGGTTCTTTGGGGAAGCAAGACCAGAACACTCTCTTGGTTATCCTGTAAGATGACATTCACAAGACAGACAGGAATGAGGGATCAGGACTACAGCTTGTGGTTGATCTGCATTTAGATCCAGACAGACTGTTTGCTTCCCAAATGCCCAGTTGGCACTTTAACTTGGTAGGTATGCCAACTGCAGCATATCTTCTAGGGAAAATCTGATAGGTTGTAGTTATCTATGCCCTGGTGGCATCCAGGTTAGATTACAGCTAAATGACAAGTTGCCCATGAAGACTATGTGGAAACTTCATTTCATTGGGTATAAAGCTCAATGGCTGCTGACTGTTACTTATAAGAAAGAACGTATGTTTTCAATCTTTAGGGTTTCACTGACATTTGATTTGTTCCCAGGCACAATTCAAACTGCTGGTCTTGTCCTATAATGCCCTAAATAGCTTAGGGCCAAGAACCACCTGGTCCCATAGGGATCAGCCCAATTGCTTTGATCTTATTTGGAGGACGGACTTTAAGAGCTCACACGCTCAGAACCAAGGTTGACGGTTTCCAGGGATAGATCCTCCCTGGTGGTGTCATCTTTTTGCGTGTTTAGACCTTTTACCCTCCCTGAAATAAGCTCACACAAGAGACAGATATTTGGTTTGGTTTTTGGCAGAATTTAGGCCACAACTTTTATTGATTACAACCAAGTGAGTGGTTGCATAGGTTCTGGTTCGACTATCTCCCTGCACCCTTGCAGGCAGAACTGTCCCAGAGCCACATTTTTTAGGACAGACAAGGATGAACACCAGGGACGGCTGCTGGTAGGATCACCATCCAGCCATCCTGATGTCCCCGGGACTCGGCCATAGGCCATACCCTTTCGGGAACGACAAACCAATGAGTTCCTGGATTCCTGTACCGGAATATCCTGCATTTTCATAGGCGTGGCCATGCACCGTGCCACGCCTATCACCTGAACCAGAGCCTACCCGCAACTTACAAGTTGTGACTAATTGCTACGCGGCAGGCGAAACCCAAGTGGCAACAGCCAATCAGCCAAATGGGGAAAATTCCTACCATGCCCCTGTCTCAACGACAGACGACACACGGTCAACTCAAGCCCTAAATATAGGGAGCGGTGTGTGTGTGTTCCGATGCGAAAGGCCCCAAAGAGGACGCTCTGCAGCCTCGCATGGGCTTAAATAGGTCCTGCATTGCTGCAGTTTTACGATGCCCCATTGGTCGGATTCCTCCCCAGCAACGGGGAGGGGTTGTGGCCTGTTATTCCAGTTACCCCCACAACACAGGGTCAGGTAGCCGGTTGCACCGCAACACGTGCCCTCTTTTATGGAAGACCCAATTTGTTGCGCTATAAGCTCAGGACCACTCAATGCATGTTCTGATGGCCTTTATTTAGAAAATGTGTAGACTGCTTAAAATTTTAAATTTCTGAGCAATGTACAATATAAAAAAAACAAAATAAAAACATGATAGACACAAGGACATAGGATGGCAAGATGCCAAATAACAGAACAATCTAAGCATGTTTAGTTTACTGGGACTTACCCTCAAGTAAGCATGCATAGGATAAAACGCCTGTTCTTTCCCTAGGTTTTAGTGGGGAACAGGCTTTTAGTGCCAGTTGCTTTTTTCAATCCCTGATTGCTTTGATTTGTTACGCTTCACTTTTGATTATTTATTTATATATTATTTTTAAATATGATGCAAGCTGTCTTATGAAATATGATTGAAAGACAGGATAAAAATATTCTAAGCAAAAATAAATAGAAATGAAGATACAGCATGCAATTCTACTTCTATCTAATTCTACTGCTTTATATGGTTTTTCTTCTTCTAGATTCTTATTTTCAAAACTGTGCTTTATTAGATTCGTTTGCTCGTGGAATTAGCCTACATGGGGTGTCAGATTTCAGGGTGGAAAATAACATTTTCTACAACATTATGGGCCATGGAGTTAGAGGGGGTAAGTTATACAAAATAAATTTGTGTTATGAAATATTAGTAGAAATTTTCAAGAAGATTCATTTCCCTCAAAACTATATTTTTTTCTTTAAAAATTCCATACTTTTTACTTGGCAATTCACTCCTTTCATTTTATAGCTTTGTTTCAAAAACTTTCAATTTCCCCTTAAGATGAAAAACAGACATTTTATATAAAACCAGAAAATGTCAGTTAAATAAAAGCAGCAAAACTATTCTAAGAATTGAAAAATTGAAATAATATATATGGTGCTGATTGTTTGACCTACAGAACCTGATACAGTTCTGTGGATTTTGTAATTTCTTCTACTTATTTGTCTCTTTGGTTTACAAGCACTTGAGGGAAATCTTGATCTTTCCAATACAAGTCAAAATGCTGCAAACAAAATGGATTTACTTTTTATTACAGAACCATAATCTAGTCTCCATCTAAACAAAATGAGGGATTCTCTGGACCATCTCCATCATTTTTGTCCTCCATCATTCTTTGGACCACCTCCATCATTTTTGCCTTTTGCTGCTTTGCCCACAAGTTGTGTCCCATTTCTTAATCATGCCTTTGAAACAGTAAGCAAAGTGTCACTGATTTGCCATTTAGCTCTGGATTACTGAGCAGGAACCAACTAATGAACAACTCAAGGTACCGGTATATATTCTGCGACCATTGCCTCTGTGTCTTGCCTCTGTGGCAGCTTGTTAATGTGTTATCTTCGTTTGTTTTTAGGAGATTCGCTGGATCAAAATAACCTATTAAGGCACAATACAATTATTGGGCTTTATGGAACTGATGGGCTTTCCTTTGTTGAAACCTTGTCACCTGCTGGATTCTACATCCAAGTTCCTGGTGATTCGATAGAGGTGAGCTGTAAGGATAATGTACATGCCACAGAGCACCAAGATAAGTGACAGTGTTTTCACAAGGTTCCCCTCTTCCTTTAGATTTTGTTCATTGTCAAACAGATACTTCTGGGAAGTCCACAAGCAGGGTGTGAAAGCAATACCCCCTCTGCCACGGTGGCACCCCAATAACCATCATGACTAATAGCAATGGATAGACCAACCTCTATAAAAAAGGTAAAGGACCCCTGACAGTTAAGTCCAGTCGTGAACGACTCTGGGGTTGTGGCGCTCATCTCGCTTTACAGGCCGAGGGAGCCAGCGTTTGTCCACAGACAGTTTTCCAGGTCATGTGGCCAGCATGACTAAGCTGCTTCTGGTGCAGCATAACACTGAAACCGGAGCAGTGCACGGAAAAGCTGTTTACCTTCCCGCCGGAGCGGTACCTATTTATCAACTTGCACTTTTTTTGGCGTGCTTTCAAACTGCTAGGTTGGCAGGAGCTGGGACTGAGCAACAGGAGCTCACCCCGTCACAGGGATTCGAACCACCAACCTTCTGATCAGCAAGCCCAAGAGGTTTAGACCACAGCGCCACCCAACCTCTATAAATTTGTCTAATTGTGCTTTATGAAAAGGAGTAGTTTCTTTGGTCTGATGATGGTGATTTGTACCCCGCTATTCCTCCCAGAGCCAGTGTGGTGTAGTGGTAAAGAGTGGTAGTCTTGTAATCTGGTGAACCGGGTTCGCGTCTCCGCTCCTCCACATGCAGCTGCTAGGTGACCTTGGGCTAGTCACACTTCTCTGAAGTCTCTCAGCCCCACTCACCTCACAGAGTGTTTGTTGTGGGGGAGGAAGGGAAAGGAGAATGTCGTCCGCTTTGAGACTACTTTGGGTAGTGATAAAGCGGGATATAAAATCCAAACTCTTCTCTTCTTCTCCCAGGAGTTTAAGGTGGCATGCATGTTTCTCCACCTCCATTTTATCTTCACAACAGCCCTGCGAGGTAGTTTAGGGTGGGAGTGAGTAGCTGGCTCAAGATCACTCAGTGAGTTTCAGGACAAAGCCAAAACTTGAGCTGGGCTCTCTCCAGTCCCAGTCCAACACACAAGGTGACCCCTGAGTTCTTGTGCTATGAGAGAGAGGTGGGGAAATCCGCCTTGCTTTCCCACACCATTCAAACTGCTTCTTTCATGGTGGAGTGGAGATTAAAGGGGATTAGGCCTGTTGCTCCCCCTGCTCCCCACGCCACCAGCACTGGAAGCGCGTATGAGTGATATATACTCATTTATTAAATAACCATGGTTTCCCCTCCTCTTTTGGATGATGGGAGAGGGAGGGGCAATAAATTCTAAAGCACTAATATAAATATTAATAAATCTAAGCACTAATATAAATATTTTTATGCAAGTCAACTGTTATGACTTGCATAACAATGTTTATATTGGTACTTGGGATGATGTCTCAGAATATGTGACTGCATGCACATTGCACAATCTAAGGCTTAATTCTCACAAACCACAGATGAAGTAGTTGAGTTATGTTTGGAGCACTTTGCTTCAGCCTGTAGGCAGAGACATGCATGACTAACTGCTGCTCCATACATAAAATTCCCCACATATAGAAAAATAGCTGTGAGTGTTCTAGCCTAATCTTCTAGAATAGAAATAGAATAGAATAGAAATACTTTATTGTCACTGTACCACATGTTTACAGTGAGATTAAACGAGCCCCCCTCCCCCCAATCTCTCAGTCCTTGTCACACTCTGTGTGCTGTCGTACTACCACCAACCCTGAACGTCAGCTGCAATGTTGCTGTCTTCCATTCAGCAGCCTCACGGCCCACGGGTAGAAACTGTTCTTTAATCTGTTGGTGTGGCTTATCATGTTTCTATATCTCCTGCCCGAGGGCAGGAGATTAAAAAGGTGCTGGCCAGGGTGTGAGTCATCCCTGAGAATGTTCCTCACTCTTCTGAGGCAACAGTCTCTCGCGATAACATCTAGCGGACTCAGGGGACAGCCCACGATATCCTGTGCTGTCTTCACCACCCTCCGTAGGGACTCTCTGTCCATGGCTGTCAAGCCAGCATACCACACTGGAATGCAGTATGAGAGAACACTTTCTATCGTGGACCGATAGAAGGAAATCATCAGTTGCTGTTCAACTTTGTTCTTTCGCAAGACCCTTAGGAAATGAAGTCTCTGTGGGGCTTTCCTAACCACCTGGGCTGTGTTGACCTTCCAAGTTAGGTCTTCACTAAGACTCCCTAGAAAAGACCCTGATGTTGGGAAGGATTGAGGGCACAAGGAGAAGGGGACGACAGAAGATGAGATGGTTGGACAATGTTCTCGAAGCTACTAACATGAGTTTGGCCAAACTGCGAGAGGCAGTGAAGGATAGGCGTGCCTGGCGTGCTCTGGTCCATGGGGTCACGAAGAGTCGGACACGACTGAACGACTGAACAACAACAACAAGATGGACTCCCAGGTATTTAAAGGAAGAGACTCTCTCCACACAGCCCCCCCCCCCGATGTACAACGGGGCTAGCTCCCCTCTCTTCCTCCGAAAGTCCAGCACCATCTCCTTTGTCTTGCCAATGTTTAGGTGCAGATTGTTCTCAGAGCACCATGTGGATACCTTTTGAACCTCCTCCCTATACACAGATTCGTCACTGCCTGTAATTAATTCTCTCTGCTTATGATAGTTATCTGTGGGTTGCAATGTTTTTTCATGGGAGCTTCTCTGCTTTTTGTGAGAATTGGGCTGTAACATGTGAGCCAGATTATGGTGGCTGTTTGATCCACTGCATTTTCCTCTGTCAGACCACCTGGGAAGGCGTCCCCTGCAATCATGCTAAGGAATGACTTTGCTTGATGATGGTGGATATTGAATAAAGAGTTTGCATTGATGCTGGCTTATTGTTTCAAGCTTCTTAAAATCTGCCATTAGGGAGAAGATAAGGAAGCAAGTAGAGAGACGAGCTTGGATTTAAACTCAGCAATAACAAAATATGTTCAATATCCACATCCTATATAATAATCTTGAAGTGTCCCTGCGTCCACCTTATTTTTCTGTGTGTCACGGAAGTGCGCTCTGCGCATGACACACGCAGACGCAGGGATTGGCCAGCGGACAGGAAGTGACGGCCGCCCGCCCGCCTCCCTCACAGCCCCGCCGGAGGACGGCCGGCCCGGCCTGGAGGCAGCGGCAGCGAGGAGAACGAGGAGCCCGGGCCAGGCCGTGGCGGCGGTGCCGGGGCCTCGGGCAACCAGCTCGCCCTGGCGCTGCTGCTCCTGTGGAGTGGCGGCGAGGTGAGCGCTGGCGGGCGCCGCGGAGCGCGCTCGAAGCGGGGGGAGCAGGGCGCGCCGGGGCCCCGCGAGCCGCTCGGAGGGGTGGCGAGGCGGGAGCGGCCGGAGCGTGCTCGAAGCGGGGGCCGGGAGCAGGGCGCGCCGGGGCCCCGCGAGCCGCTCTGCCGCCTCCTGCCTCCTCTTCCTCTAGAGCCCGTTAGTCAACGGGCTAACTTCAACTAGTGTGGTGTATAAATCGCTTAAAAGGTCACATGGCTGTATTCAATTGCTATCAGATACTCATGGAAAAATCCCACTTTCTCTCTGGGAATTTAGCTGCAGAGAGATCTATAGAATACAGTGCCCCAAATAATTTATTTCTGCAGAAAATTCTCTGCTTTGCCGAGACCGCTGCTGTCAAGCTACCAGCTGTCTGCATAAATATGCTGGACTCTCGCCCTCACAAATCATCTGCAGAATGCACTACTGGAGTCGTAGGTAAAATAGTCACTGAACTATAATGTGAGCTGACTATTGAAGCTCTGCATGAACTGTGCTGTGGGCAGTGTGGTCTGAAAAGCTGCGTTTCCAAAAAGGTGCCTAAGCTTGTGCTCCGAGCACTACTCTTGTCTCTTTGCTTTGTGACCCTTGTGACAAATGTCAGGCACCAGGACAGTGGGAAAATTGCATAGGTCACGAGACTGGAAACGGGATACGGAGCCTCTCTCTTCTAGGTCACTAGCTCTTCTTTGATCTGGGTCACAAGAAATGAACAGTCATTACCTTCTTAAAGCTCTCCAGTGACCTCTGGGAAGTGAGTTGGTGGTCTGGCTTCCAATCCCTGTGGACAAATACCCACCCCACAAACACTTCCAGTGACACAAGCGGCCACCTTTTGGCCACTGCACATCTGGACCAAATTTCCACTATGATTTTATAGTGTTGAAGGTCTGGGCAGCAAATTCACTCTTTGCAACTCTGGTTAATTCCCTTTTAGATTCTCCTGACTCTAATTCTCTGTGTCCAGGTTTTTTTTTATTCCTGATTTTGTAGCGAGGGTTTTCTTCAAAATGTATAAATTTGCAGAAAATTCCAGAGTGGCTAGGGAGACCCAGCCAGATGGGCGGGGTACAAATAATAAATTATATTATTATTATTATTATTATTATATTTATTTATTTATTTATTTATTTATTTATTTATTTATTTATTTATTTATTTATTTATTTAACTAGTGAGAAACCCACCAAATTTTAGGGTTTATTATTATTATTATTATTATTATTATTATTATTATTTATAAGATAAGATAAGATTTATTGTCATTGTACAAGTACAACGTTGTACAAGTGCAACAAAATTGAATGCCATCCCATAAAAACAAAACAAAAAACATTATTATTATTATTATAAAGTATTTTTGCATTCAGTTTGATTGGATAATACTGTATTTCTCTCTGCTTCCTCTCTGTCATTCTCTCATGTATGCAAGCATGTGCACACATGTATGTGAGCACACACTCACTTTGCTGCATAACTGCTAATTGCAATAGTCAATGGGGAGGGGGGAGAAGGTGTTTAATGCTTTCTCTGATGCTTAATAGGGTCTGTTCCCCAGCAGGATGAAAACATATTGATATGCTATGGTGCATTTCTCATAGACTGTAAATAGGGTTCATTTCAATTACAATTACATATATTCTTTTTTCCCAGTTCTAAACTATTGCCTAGTAATCTCATCTAGTAAACAGCTGTTGAATTTCATTGCAGAGATGTAGACTCTGCATATAGGCTTCAGTATTTGGTACATTGCAGGTCAGTCTTACGGGGACGTGGGTGGCGCTGTAGTCTAAACCACAGAGCCTAGGGCTTGCCGACCAAAAGGTTGGTGGTTCGAATCCCCACGACGGGGTGAGCTACCGTTGCTTGTTCCCAGCTCCTGCCAATCTAGCAGTTCGAAAGCACGTCAAAGTACTCGATCCATTCTGACAGTTAAGTACATTTGTTTAATAATCTGCAAAAAAAGGAATGATAACACTGATTTTTGAACAGGGTGTTTTTGTTTATGTCTGGTTTACTATTCCGTTTCCTGATTACCCACTGCTTTTTCTATTTTCCTTTGTATGTGCTTAGTAATTAGTATAATTTAATTCCTGTGGAGTCAGGTACCTCTACTGGTGTTTCCATCCTCAGTATAAAAATCCCTGGCTCTGACTTGCAGTTTTCATTATTGTGTGTGTTTTATAGCAACAGCTGATATTTGCCTATGAATATATGATGTGAACTGGAATCACATTTCCTTCTCAGTATAAAGAATATGTACATTTAGGAAGAAACTTGAATTCCAAAGGGAATTCACTTGATTCAATTCAGGCAGATCATGACTGATCAGATCATGAGACAAATCATGATATACTTCCCTTTTTTATGGTAACAATTGGGGGCATGTATTTCTAATAATTTAGGTCTATAATAATAATAATAATAATAATAATAATAATAATAATAATAATAATAATTTATTATTTGTACCCCGCCCATCTGGCTGGGTCTCCCCAGCCACTCTGGGCGGCTTCTAGCAAACATTAAAATACATTAACACATCACAGATTAAAAACTTCCCTAAACAGGGCTGCCTTCAGGTGTTTTGTAAATGTCATGTAGTTGTTGATCCCTTTAACCTCTGCTAGGAGGGCGTTCCACAGGGTGGGCGCCACTACCGAGAAGCCTGGTTCCCTGTAGCTTTGCTTCTCGCAGTGAGGGAACTGCCAGAAGGCCCTCGGCGCTGGACCTCAGTGTCCGGACAGAACGATGGGGTGGAGACGCTCCTTCAGGTATACTGGACCAAGGCCGTTTAGGGCTTTAAAGGTAAGCACCAACACTTTGAATTGTGCTCGGAAATGTACTGGGAGCCAATGTAGATCTCTCAGGACCGGTGTTATGTGGTCTCGGCGGCTGCTCCCAGTCACCAGTCTAGCTTCCGCATTCTGGATTAATTGCAGTTTCCGGGTCACCTTCAAAGGTAGCCCCACGTAGAGCGCATTGCAGTAGTCCAAGCGGGAGATAACTAGAGCATGCACCACTCTGGCGAGACAGTCCGCGGGCAGGTAGGGTCTCAGCCTGCGTACCAGATGGAGCTGGTAGACAGCCGTCCTGGACACAGAATTAACCTGCGCCTCCATGGACAGCTGTGAGTCCAAAATGACTCTCAGGCTGCGCACCTGGTCCTTCAGGGGCACAGTTACCCCATTCAGGACCAGGGAATCCCCCACACCCGCCCGCCCCCTGTCCCCCCAAAACAGTACTTCTGTCTTGTCAGGATTCAACCTCAATCTGTTAGCCGCCATCCATCCTCCAACCGCCTCCAGGCACTCACACAGGACCTTCTGCTATTGCAGTCTTGATCCTGTGTGGAAGTACAGTACTGAAAATCCAGTCTTCTGGTTTGTTTCTAATTGTTAATCAAGCAGACGAGGAATAAGATACAAGGGGAGTGGGGAGGAAGGCAGGGTGGGTAAATTACTGTGTCAGCTAGGTAAGGGCTCAAGATTGCTATATCACGCCTGTTGCTAGTTGGGGACAATACGATTGTAGCCAAAGCCCTGTTGAGGCTACCTGTAGAAGCATGGCATTCCATCATACTCATTTCACATACCTTGGGCAGTATTTCTTATGGCTCAGGGATGGAACATCATCATCATAGCTAGGCGGCAGTGCCATTTAATCCTTCCACCAGGGCTATTGACTTTATGATGATGTTGCTGGTCCCCAGGAATTTAAAAATTAAAGGAATTGGGCCATGTGGAAGTTAAGTATAATGCCAATTTTACCATTTAAATAATAATTTACAAATTACATTAATCCAATGTATCTTTGTGTCTCATCTTGTAAATATGAAAACTTTGTGATTTAACTATTTCACAATTAAAATAAATAAAAACTGGAAAAAAATAATCATAGTTAAGTGTCCCTTGTAGCATAAATTGTGGAATGTCAAACCGTAATTCATTCATGCCATGTGTCAGGTTCCCTTATCGGTTGTTCAATAGAAAAGCCAAGCCATTTGTCTTTTAGTTCTTTTATTCAGTGCCAAAGTATGTACAGTGCAGAGCTCAGTCTTATCACGTCTATTCACTCACTAGCAGAATCCGGAAGTGCCTCCCTTCTGTTTTGGCACCAACACCACAATCTTGGCAGCCTAAATTGCCTCCTCCTCCTCCTCCTACGTAATCTATGCGCCAGACCTGACGTCTCTCCCTCCGATCGAGTCTGCTGGGTGGTGCCAGGCCTCTCACTAAATCCCTGGACACCTGGCACTCCTTGGCTCCCAGCCACTAACTGCTTCTCCCCCGAGGGACTGCTGCTTTCTATAAACACTCAGAGCTGGACTGGCAGGGGGAGGCAGATCCCTGACACCATGTGATAAAGTGTGGCAAGACTGAAAAAAAGACCTTTGTAACTAATGGTT
This sequence comes from Darevskia mixta, assembly GCA_034641385.1. Taxonomy (NCBI): domain Eukaryota; kingdom Metazoa; phylum Chordata; class Lepidosauria; order Squamata; family Lacertidae; genus Darevskia; species Darevskia mixta. The sequence continues at coordinate 544,461 of JAWWNH010000130.1, forward strand.
AGGTGATTGGTAAATTCATAATTTTTGTTAAGGCCTAAGATGTCACTGTCTTCTCAAACAGTGTCTTATGGAGCACAGAAAACTATTCATTTACTTTATCTGTTGATTTCCTTTGTAATAATCTATTAATGTTTAAAATACTTACTATTAACAGTAGCAACCTACAGCTTTGGAGCTTCCACATCTCTTCTTGCAAATATTTTGGAATTGACATTGTGGAGAGTCTTAGAAACACCTCTGTTGCCAACAGTTTACTACTTGGTCACTTGCATGAGAAGGTAAGAACTCAAGTTGTCCTCCACTTTCAGAGGCTAACAAAGAAACAAACTTAAAGAGCTAAAAGGGCAATAAAGTTAGAAAAAAACAGCTTTAGGGGGTCTGTATTGAGGTCTTTTCTCAGCAATGTTGTCAGACTTTATAGTCATATCTAGATGTCAAGCTAAAGCGTGTTCTCCTTCATGGAGAGCACGTGTTGCGGTGGGGGCCAGCAAGTCACCCCTCTGGTGCTGGGCGGGATCGTATGGATGGCCACTGTTGTGATTGGACCCTGGGTGTTGTTGGGGAGAACTGTATGTTGCAATTTGTTGATGGACAGCCCAGCGGATATATATTGGTGGGTGTGCAACGTGACCCCCTCTTGGCTGAGTGCTTCGGATCACCCTCCCTCCCTATATTTTAGGCCTCTGTGTTGACCTTGCTATGCCTGTCATGGGGTCGTCTGCTGTTGGGGCAGGGGCCTGGTAGGAATTTTTCCATGTGGCTGATTGGCTGGTGCCACCTGGTTTTCGCCTACTGCGTAGCAAATAGTCACAACTTGTAAGGTTGGCGGTTAGGCATTGGTTATTATGTTGGTTGGAGGAGGGGTTATGATTGACTGTGTCTGCCCCTCCTATTGATGCTGGTGTACGGGGAATTCCGTTAAAGGAATCCAGGGGCTCGATGCTTTTTGTCCGAACCCCCGGTCGGGGGCTAGGGCCATGCAAGAGCCCTGGGAGACTGAGGGGAGAGGGGAGGGTCAGACCACCCGGCTCCCTTTATCTCTCCAGAGGGTTTTCCCCTTACTGATGGTCGTGGGACAGATAGTCTTAACCAATGCCTAAGCAACCACTCACATTGTTTGTATTTTAATAAAGTTGTGGCCAAAATCATGCCAAAAACCAAAACTAAAATTCTGACTGATGTGTGAATTATTTGAGCGGTGGTTTGGGGACCTTGACACGCAAGTCATAGTTTAGTGTGATGTGAATGAGCTGTAATGAGACTTCGGTTCTTGCACTCCCCTCTCCATGGTTGCTAGTTGACTTATGACTGAGTTTAATGGCAAGTGATGGGCTGCACCTCACAAGGGTTGGGAGGAATGTTTTTGCCAACAATCTCAAAAACCTCATCAGGAGGGCTTTAAACTGACTTATGTGGGGGAGGGAGACAGTGGTCCTGAAGGTAGGAGTCTATCAAATGCTGAAGATGATCATCCAAAAGTCAAGGACCAAATGGAGCAAACAGCACACAGACCTAGTGGTGGGAGGAAAAAATCCTTAAGTAGGAGACTAGGGGGAATGATCAATGGTTTTCAACGTCTGTATACAAATGCACAGAGCATGGGAAATAAACAAGATGAACTTGAGCTCTTGATACAGCAAACTAAATACGACATAATAGGCATCACTGAAACCTGGTGGGATGAGTCTCATGATTGGAATGTAGTAATAGAGGGATACAATCTATTTCAGAGAAATAGACCAAACAGGAAAGGAGGAGGAGTGGCATTATATGTCAGGGATGTGTATACCTGTGAAGAGATCCATGATTTAAAACTTCAAAGCCAAATTGAGAGTATCTGGGTCAAAATTAAGGGAGAGAAAAATAACAGTGATCTCATTGTGGGAGTTTACTATAGATCCCCAAGCCAAACTGAGGACATAGATGATGCCTTCCTGGAACAGATGACCAAGCATTCAAAAGGAAATGAGATAGTAGTAATGGGGGATTTCAACTATCCTGATATTTGTTGGATGTCAAACTCAGCCAAGAGCATAAGGTCGAACAGATTCCTCACTGGCCTTGCAGACAATTTCATTGTCCAGAAAGTGGGAGAAGCAACAAGAGGATCAGCCATTTTAGATCTGGTCCTAACCAATAGTGATGACCTGGTTAGTGGGGTAGAAGTGGCAGGATCATTAGGTGGGAGTGATCATGCTCTTCTGGAGTTTATTATACATCAGAAAGGAGCAACCAAGCATACTAAGACTCAAATTCTAGACTTTAAGAAAGCCGACTTCAGAAAACTTAGGGAAATGCTGGATGTGATCCCATGGTCAGTAATACTAAAAGGGATGGGAGTTCATGATGGATGGGAGTTTGTTAAAAGGGAGATATTAAAAGCACAACTTCAAGCAGTACCAATGCGACGAAAACATGGAAGGTGCCTAAAGAAGCCAGGGTGGCTATCTAAAGAACTTTTAACTGAGTTAAGATTTAAAAGGGATATGTACAAGAAATGGAAAAAGGGGGAAACCACAAGAGAGGAATTCAAACAAATAGCCAGCACATGTAGAGACAAAGTCAGAAAAGCTAAAGCACAGAATGAACTCAGGCTTGCTAGAGAGGTTAAAAGCAATAAAAAGAGTTTTTATGGGTATGTCCGTAGCAAAAGGAAGAACAAGGAAACAGTGGGGTCACTTAGAGGAGAAGATGGTGAAATGCGAACAGGGGACGCAGAAAGGGCAGAACTCCTCAATACCTTCTTTGCCTCAGTCTTCTCCAAAAAAGAAAACAATGCCCGACCTGAAGAATATGGAGCAGATGATTCAGCAGGGGAAACACAGCCCAGAATAAGTAAGGAGGTAGTACAAGAACACCTGGCTAGTTTAGATGTATTCAAGTCTCCAGGGCCAGATGAACTACATCCCAGAGTATTAAAAGAACTGGCAGAGGTAATTTCAGAACCACTGGCAGTAATCTTTGAGAATTCCTGGAAAACAGGTGAAGTCCCAGCAGACTGGAGGAGGGCAAATGTTGTCCCTATTTTCAAAAAGGGGAAAAGAGAGGACCCAAACAATTACCGCCCAGTCAGCCTGACATCAACACCAGGAAAGATTCTAGAGCAGATCATTAAGCAAACGGTCTGTGAGCACCTAGAAAGGAACGCTGTGATCACTAAAAGTCAGCATGGGTTTCTGAAAAATAAGTCATGTCAGACTAATCTGATCTCATTTTTTGACAGAATTACAAGCCTGGTAGACGAAGGGAACACTGTGGATGTAGCCTATCTTGATTTCAGCAAGGCCTTTGACAAGGTGCCCCATGATATTCTTGTAAAGAAGCTGGTAAAATGCGGGCTAGACAATGCTACCATTCAGTGGATTTGTAACTGGCTGACTGACCGAACCCAAAGGGTGCTCATCAATGGCTCCTCTTCATCCTGGAGAGAAGTGACTAGTGGGGTGCCACAGGGTTCTGTCTTGGGCCCAGTCTTATTCAACATCTTTATCAATGACTTGGATGATGGGCTTGAGGGCATCCTGATCAAGTTTGCAGATGACACCAAATTGGGAGGGGTGGCTAATACCCCAGAGGACAGGATCACACTTCAAAATGACCTTAACAGATTAGAGAACTGGGCCAAGGCAAACAGGATGAATTTTAACAGGGAGAAATGTAAAGTACTACACTTGGGCAAAAAAAATGAAAGGCACAAATACAGGATGGGTGATACCTGGCTTGAGAGCAGTACAAGTGAAAAGGATCTAGGAGTCTTGGTAGACCACAAACTTGACATGAGTCAACAGTGTGATGCAGCAGCTAAAAAAGCCAATGCAATTCTGGGCTGCATCAATAGGAGTATAGCATCTAGATCAAGGGAAGTAATAGTACCACTGTATTCCGCTCTGGTCAGACCCCACCTGGAATACTGTGTCCAGTTCTGGGCACCACAGTTCAAGAAGGATATTGACAAGCTGGAACGTGTCCAGAGGAGGGCAACCAAAATGGTCAAAGGCCTGGAAACGATGCCTTATGAGGAACGGCTTAGGGAGCTGGGTATGTTTAGCCTGGAGAAGAGACGGTTAAGGGGTGATATGATAGCCATGTTCAAATATATAAAAGGATGTCATATAGAGGAGGGAGAAAGGTTGTTTTCTGCTGCTCCAGAGAAGCGGACACGGAGCAATGGATTCAAACTACAAGAAAGAAGATTCCACCTAAACATTAGGAAGAATTTCTTGACAGTAAGAGCTGTTCGACAATGGAATTTGCTGCCAAGGAGTGTGGTGGAGTCTCCTTCTTTGGAGGTCTTTAAGCAGAGGCTTGACAGCCACCTGTCAGGAATGCTTTGATGGTGTTTCCTGCTTGGCAGGGGGTTGGACTGGATGGCCCTTGTGGTCTCTTCCAACTCTATGATTCTGTGATTCTGTGATGGGGCTTTACCCTCTAATAAATGTGTATAGGATTGCAGCCTTATTCTTTCATGGGAGTAAGTGGGATTTTCTTTTGAGTAGACATGTATAGGTTTATGAAGTTAGGCATGCTGTACTTTGTATGTTCAATGCATCCCAGTGACTATTGCAGAACTACCGGTAATCTCACTGTAAACATGAAGTACAGTGACAATAAAGTATTTCTATTTCTATTTCTAATAAGGAAAGACCCGACTAGAGAAGACACTTGCTCTCTCATCCAGAGTCTGTCTGAGTTTTATGTTTGGTTCTAATTTTTCCTTCATTGCTTTGGCAATATTTTTAATCTCTTTGTCTCAATTCTCTAATCTGTAAAACAGAAAATAATTCCCTGTGGCATAGTGAGGGCTTATCCGTTCATCTTTATCCGCTGCTTTGAAGCTGAGGAAAACTATGTATCTGTTGTTAACTATTTATTGTATTGTATTGAAATCCCTCTCCACAAGTATAGCAAACCAAAAGCCACTCGGATTCCTAATAAACTCAGAGTAACAACAGTTAAGGGGAGTGCAGGGTCTTTGTGTCTCAAACAGAATGTGTTGGGAAGCTGCTGTAAAAGGTTAGCCAATGTTGCACAAATACAGTTGGCTAGCAAGCAAGAATCCCTTTTTAGTCATAGCCAGTATTTCAGGAACCGTATTATGTCAGTATAAAAAATATGAGGGATGTTGTTGTTGTTTTGCGTACGTGTTTGTCCAGAGCATGTGCTCTATCACTGGGCCCAACCCAGAGAAGGTGCCCCACTGACTGAGAGGAGAGGTGGCTTGCAGAGAGTGGAGGAGAGAGGGAAGAGGACCCTATGCTTTTTCCTTTTCACATCTCCGTCTGCAAGCTGCCTGAACAGTGGTGACTAGCAAAGGGATGCTGTAGTGGCTTGCGCCAGTTATTCTCTGCTTGAAAGGTCCCCAAGAACTAATCGCTTTTGCCGGCCGCACCATTCCCAGAAGTAGAACCTAAAGTTCTTCATACAGGTCAATGTCAGGAGACGTGCTCCTTCAAGTACCTGGGTTTGTTTCATTTCCGTAAGCTGTGTGTAAGGATGTGTGGGCAGGTGTGTGTGTGTGTGTGTGTGTGTGTGTGTGTGTGTGTGTGTGTGTAAGCCCAGGGCGTCTTAGGAGTGTGAGATGGTGGAGAAACAATATTCCTTGTGAAAGTGAGGAAAACTGAGGCAAAGAAGCTCAAGAGCCAGGAGAGATTAGAACAGGGGTAGGCAACCTAAGGCCTGGGGGCTGGATGCGGCCCAATCGCCTTCTCAATCCAGCCTGTGGACGGTCCGGGAATAAGCATGTTTTTACATGAGTAGAATGTGTGCTTTTATTTAAAATGCATCTCTGGGTTATTTGTGGGGCCTGCCTGGTGTTTTTACATGAGTAGAATGTGTCCTTTTATTTAAAATGCATCTCTGGGTTGTTTGTGGCGCATAGGAATTCGTTCATCCCCCCCCCCAAAAAAAAAGTAGTCTGGCCCACCACATGGTGAGGGACGGTGGACCGGCCCACAGCTGAAAAAGGTTGCTGACCCCTGGATTAGAATGGCAGAGTGAGGTGAGCAACAAGAAGGCATATGGAAATCTAAGATATGGCCTTTTGGTTTTGTTTTACTGTTGCTGGATATAGAGCACTTGAGTGCCCCCACCCCATACTTGTTAAGAGATTTAGAAGCACTCAGCTATGCTTTGTTCCTCACTGCACCCTGGGGGTGTGATTATCTTCGATTATCTCATGATAAAGAGTTGTCTTGTCATAATTTACATATTAATTTATGTAATTCTATCCTTTAATAATGATGTCTCTTTAACATCAATTAAAACTTTATGACATTAATTTAACAAGAAGGCTAAACCTTCCACTCCGCCAGCCCTTTTATTTTTAAAATATGCCTTTAAACCAGCTGTTACTTCTGTCCTTTTGTACTTCTGCTCTTTACACTGCAAGTTAATTTTTTTGTGGGGGGGAGGGGAAATTACTTCCATCAAGGCCAGAGAACAACATTGCCTACAGTTGGAACTTAAAATTAACGTTGCATGTGTAGTTCTGTTTAATAGCTGTTAGCAACTCAGAAAGTGCATAGCTCCTCCTGTCTATAGGTATGACTTGTGAAAGACACAACTTTCAATTCTTGCACAACTTATGTTTTTACAAGGGCCTAAAGGCAGCAAAAGCACGGAGAGCTTAATAGTGAAGGACACAGAATTTGTGGTGGATACTGAACCGAGTGGGAAGCCAGTGGTGGAAGCTGAGAAAATGTATTCCCTTCAAATGTCCTTTTTCATAGATTTTCTAGGGGTCAAATTTCGGTTTTATGCTCTTGTGATAACAGAACGATAGAATCACTTCACCATATAGTGCTCAACTGCCCTCTATATGACGTTGGCCGGAATAATTTAGTGCTACCATTAATCCAAAAATTGTCTGGGCACCCGGTTGACTTCCTTCTTGCTTTTTTTATTGCAAGATACTGACCAGTTTGTAACCCTACAAATGGCAAAATTTTTAACTTCTGTTCTGACATACAAGAGACGTAATGGACGTAATTGAAATTGCTTGGAAGCAACATTCACATTATTTGTGTGTGTGTGTGTGTGTGTGTGTGTGTGTGTGTGTGTGTATAGTCTTTTATTGCCACTAATTTTATTGACACCAATTTTTTCAATTCAATTGTGTGAGTGTAACTGCTGTTCCGGCGTTTTCTGTCTTGTCTTGCTATGAGCTTAAAGCTGAAATAAAGTTGATGATGTAAGAACACAGGATCAAACATAGGATAATTGGGATAGGACCTGGGAGAGAAAGCTGAAAATCTGGGAGGCTTTCTGGGCATGCAAATCACTGTGTCTAGTTCTGGGCACCACAATTTAAGAAGGTGGAAGGTGTGCAGAGGAGGGCGACCAAGATGATCAAGGTCCTGGAAACCAAGCCTTATGAGGAGTGGTTGAAGGAGCTGGGTATGTTTAGCCTGGAAAAGAGGAGAGTGAGAGGAGATATGGTGGCCATCTTCAAATATTGCAAGGGCTGTCACATGGAAGATGGAGCAAGCTCGTTTTCTCCTGCTCTGGAAAGTAGGATCAATAGCTTCAAGTTACAAGGAAGGAGATTCCAACTAAACATCAAGAGAACTTTCTGAAAGTAAAAGCTGTGGAACAGACTCCCATGAGAGGTGATGGACTCTCCTTCCTTGGAGGTTTTTAAGCAGATCTGGTGACTTCTGTTTCAGTGTATCTGAAGAAGTGTGCATGCACACGAAAGCTCATACTAAGAACAAACTTAGTTGGTCTCTAAGGTGCTACTGGAAGGAATTTTCTTATTGCGTAAGCAGAAGCCCTTGTGCAGGCAGGGCATCCATGAACAAGATTCATTGAGCAAATCCCACCTTTAGTTTTGAATAGGCACACGATGTCAATTGCATTGCGAATGCCATGCTCCAAATGCATTTATCTCCAGTTACCAACAGTGGATATGTCATAGATTTTTGGTATGAAGTAATACATGCCTTTAGGTTATTAAGAAACAAGTAAGCAATGATACGCGGGTGGTGCTGTCTAAACCACAGAGCCTAGGGCTTGCCGATCAGAAGGTCGGCGGTTCGAATCCCCGCGACTGGGTGAGCTCCCGTTGCTCGGTCCCTGCTCCTGCCCACCTAGTAGTTCGAAAGCACGTCCAAGTGCAAGTAGATAAATAGGTACCGCTCCTGCGGGAAGGTAAATGGTGTTTCCGTGCACTGCTCTGGTTTCACCAGAAGTGGCTTAGTCATGCTGGCCACATGTACGCCGGCTCCCTCGGCTAATAAAGTGACATGAGCGCCGCAACCCCAGAGTCGTCCGCGACTGGACCTAACGGTCAGGGGTCCCTTTACCTTTACCTAAGCAATGATATATAGCCGTATTCTTTCAATATCTCAAAATAATTCTGACCCCTACCTGACTGAATCAGATTTCGTGGCTTGTTCATCAGTTATTAGCAATGAGACCATATTTCTCTCTCCCTGTCCCTACTTTACAGGTGGATTTGTTGTGAGGTCTGAACAAGTGCTACTTCTAAATGCCCCAAATTGGATATCGTTCCCATTTCCTCATTGTGCGATTCTTAAAGATCTAGATGGCACAATCACGGGGCAAACGGGAAGCTATCTCCTCCCTTCTGTGGATATACACTTCCAGATTCCTGCTTGCCGAAGAGCAATGCCAATCCAGTTGCCAGTGGCAGTCTTTGCTATGGAAATGTTGCTTTCCACCGCATGTCTATTGGCCTGTAAGTATTGTTCTTTTCTCAAGTTCTTCATATAGCATGGGAGCTCTCAGATGGCAGATTGGGGAAAGATGTGGACTGTTCTATAGAGTACATGGCACATCTAGGAATGTATGCACATACGCAAAGAACATCTCGTTCCCACGATTGACGTCCCCTGGAATGCTCAATTATGCGTTTACATGATTCCCATATGTGAACAAGTGCATCCTTTTTTAAGGGTTGCAAAAAGTGGTGTGGCTGGAGATAAGACTTTTTGCACGCAGGGCAGACATTCTGCTGCCAAGCTCCAGCATGCACTGCCCCAGACCTGGCTGAGCGTTACACAAAGTGAGAGTGAAAATGGAGCTACTAACTCTTGCTGGGCTCAGAATAGATATGGGCCTTGGCAAATCTCTCTGAAAACTGCTGGCAGCAGGATCCAGTTTGGATTTGTATGTGCAAAACAGGTGTTCTCTGTATAAAGTGCTCCTGGTGTATGTGCTCAGTGGAAGTGGGTGGAGGGTTAAAATATCAGGTTAACTAATTGATTTCAGTAGGCTATTGAGGTTCATATTATCAGCACTATTTTAAGACGGCCTTTTTATTCCTGCTTCATTTTCTAGAGATGTATGATTACAGTGTGGGACCCAGGTGGCGCTGTGCTGATCAGAAGGTCGGCGGTTCGAATCCCTGCGACGGGGTGAGCTCCCGTTGCTCGGTCCCAGCTGCTGCTCACCTAGCAGTTCGAAAGCACGTCAGAGTGCAAGTAGATAAATAGGAACCGCTCTGGCAGGAAGGTAAACGTCGTTTCTGTGCACTGCTCTGGTTCGCCAGAAGCGGCTTTGACCCAGAGCCACATGACCCAGAAGCTGTACGCTGGCTCTCGGTCAATAAAGTGAGATGAGCACCCCAACCCCAGAGTCGGACACGACTGGACCTAACGGTCAGGGGTCCCTTTACCTTTTTATGATTACAGTAGATTAAAGGTACCAAACAGAAAGCATTTAGAGCCAAGCGGAGTGTTTTTCCTTAATACAAAAAGAGACTCAGAGAGAGAGACCCTTAGGATAAGTAAGCTAATGGTAAACATAAACAGGAGACTTAATATTTATTCTACTCAGAGTTGCTGAATGGTTTAGCAAATCCTTTGTGGGCCGTTTATGCTCAACAGTTCTGCACACTACACTTGAGCTAAATTACATAACAGTTTATACAACCATGATGGCAAATTGTAGCCAAGGCTGTCAAGGTCCATCTACGAGTCATGCCAGATTTTTGCAGCATGCTGCTTCTTAACTGAAGCTTACATGGACGTAAAAATTGGGGGTTGCCAATAAGTCATAAGTTGGTTTTGTCCTTAACAATTTTTGAAAGGTTCCTGACAGTTTGAGGCAGGGGTTAACTCCATCTTATGGCTTTTCCTGGTTTCCTTTGCATAAAGACAAGATCAGTTCCTAGAGAGACGCCCTCCTCCCTTGGTAATGAAAGCTCTCTCCTCTTAATGATCCATGCAGACTCCCTCAGCTCCTCTGAATTACAAATACTCGTGCCCTACTCTGCTCCATTAACATTAAAGAGAGGTAGATTGGTGGCTATTTAGGGCACAGTGAAAATCACTGGCTATTTAGGGCAAATTAAAATGGTGCTAATTATGGTTGCAGGAATGCTCAATTATGTGGGCAATATAGTAGTTCTATTTTGGTGGTAGCTTGACAGTGTATAAAAACAGAGTCATTGTTTGGAAAGAGGCTCTGATATCCATATCCAGTCCACGGTTAACCTGCATGTTTTAAAGGGAGGGAGCATATTGTTGCCTTTTCAAGGATTAAATCAAGAGGTTTCTTTTGAGGCACCAAAAAAGGGAGGCTGCACTGACTACATTTCTTTCTTTTCTATTTTGCTGAGGATACCGCAGAGATGGACAAGAATTATACTGCAAATAATAATATTGCACAGAAGACAGATTCTGGGAAATGGGAAGGATTACTGTATTTTTCCGCCTATAAGACGCTCCAATGTAGAAGACGTTCCCCTATTTTGGGGGCAACAACCAATCTCCAGTCCACCCTCGGCACCATCCATGTATAAGACGCCCCCTAATTTTTGACATGGGGGGGGGGCTAGTCTTATACACGAAAAAATACAGTATCTATGTTTTATACAATCTGAGCTGACATTAGCCTAAGCCTTTGAAAGACAATGGTGAACTAACAAGCACTCTAAAATAACAGTGGCTATTAGACAATGAAACGTGACTATTCTTAATTGTTTTTCAGAAAGGCCCCAATCTGTCCTTATAATTTAAAAGTGACTGATGGTCGCAATAAGACAACCATGGTCAGCTATGTCTCTGACACTCTGTCAAATGCAAATGACTGGATGGTTCTTCTTTTGGATCAAGAGACTTATATTCTGTCATTCGACAACTCTCTGCTGAGTGAAAACCTGCAGGTAACAATTCCCTCCCATTCATAAATCATATTGGTATATTTGTTAGGGGTGCACACTGCTCACAAGATTTGGTTTGCACAAAAATTGTAGAAATGGGAGTGTTATGTACTGAGCTGAATCCTAGAACAATAGGATCCAGAATGCAGCAGTCCGATTGGTCCGCAGGAGCCACCCAATCCAGCTCCAGGTGGAAGTGAACCAGCGACCTGATTGGTCTGCAAGAGCAGCCAATCAGGCTCCTGGATGAAGTGAATCTGCAACCTGATTGGCCTACAGGAGTAGCCCGGAATTAGCCAATCACATGGGGCCCATTGTGTAAATAATGTATATATAGCAGATGTTTTGGGGAAAGATTGATTCCATGTTACTATGAGCTGAATAAAGAGCATGAAATTCACACTTGACTCCGAGTATATTTCAGGGAGTATCCCTAGGTAGGAATCCTGCCAAATTACAGGCAAATAGATTCAGTGTCTTTTCTGCTAAGCACCATAAAAGTTTATTTTGGGCTGAGCTAAACAAAAAGGTATTTACTTCCCAGGTAAAAATCATTCCCTCTTATTGGAAGTTGGAGCTCCTTCACTATTGACAAGTCTATCTCCACCTCTCCATCTTGGTGTCTTAGACTAATAGAATTGTAGATTTGGAAAGGACTCCAATGGCCATTGAGTGTAGAGGTTTCTTTTACGCATTTCATAGGATCATAGAATCGTAGATATGGATGGGACCCAAGGGTCATCTAGTCCAACCCCCTGCAATGCAGGATTCATAACTAAAGAATCCCTGACAGATGGCCATCCAACCTCTGGTTAAAAACAGGTAGTCCGCCCTTAAGCAAAAGCATCCTTAAGCTCCCTTCCGTAAAGTACTAGGATTGATGTAGCTGCAAACAGCATGGTGGGGCTAAGTTGGTCACGTGACCTCTGTGCACCTCTCTCCTTCTGTTCTGGTTTGCTGCAGTAGCCTAGCCAGACAGAGGCCAAGGGAGTGGCACAGTCCCACCCATGCTGTCCACTGCTGGATTGGAGAGCACTGGTGAAACCATTCCCTTTGATGGTGAGATAGACCTGTCAGTCACCACGGAGCTTTCCCTCTGCACGTTCTCTCCATTCTGCTGTTTTCTCCATCATCCTGCCCTCATGTTAGGTTACAGGTAGGTAGCCGTGTTGGTCTGCCATAGTCAAAACTGTTGGGGGCTGTTGGGGCAGAAGTGGCCCACAAATGGACTCCACATTTAGAAAACCTGTGAGACAAACGCTGGGTGAGGGCGGGCAGCAATGGTTTTCTTGGATTCCTGCATCTACCTTTGTGGGACTGTGTCATTTTGGGTTGAGGACTTGATCGATATTCCCTTCCCAGTCCTTAAAGAGTCGCAAATGTCTCAGCCAGAACAACTAAAGGGTCAGAGGTGTTGCTTTTTTCACAAGACACAAAAATGAACCCAGTTGTCCAGACCACTGTTAATCATTTGGAGCTCCTGTTGGAGGTGGGTTTGCCCAGCCTCTCCCTGCAGCCTGTGCAATTTCTAGATTTCCCCCAACTCATTAAGGAAGCCCTACTAACTGATCTTGTAAGGGACGCAGGTGGCACCATGGTCTAAACCACAGAGCCTAGGGCTTGCCGATTGAAAGTCAGCGGTTCGAATCCCCGCGATGGGGTGAGCTTCCGTTGTTCGGTCCCTGCTCCTGCCAACCTAGCAGTTCAAAAGCGCGTCAAAGTGCATGTAGATAAATAGGTACTGCTCCAGCAGGAAGGTAAACGGCGTTTCCGTGCGCTGCTCTGGCTTCACCAGAAGCAGCTTAGTCATGCTGGCCACATGACCCGGAAAAACTGTCTGCGGACAAACGTCAGCTCCCTCGGCCAGTAAAGCGAGATGAGCACCGCAACCCCAGAGTCGTTCATGACTGGACTTAACTGTCAGGGATTCCTTTACCTTTACCTTTACTAACCAATCTTACCAAGCAACTGGGCATTGTGCAACATACTAAGAAATAAGGCCCATAAGGTGGGAGCTTTGCCCCTGAGGGCTGCTTCCATGCCCTAAGTTTTTGCCCATTCTTCACTTTTGTAGGTAGTAGATCTCTTGGGGGCGGGGGAGGGCGAGGCTCAGAGGGTACTCTTCACCCTCCCTAGCTGTATGATGGGGATCTCTGGGGGGTGGGGGGCGGCTGGTTTGTGCGCCCCTCTCCATTAAGCGCCTAGGGCAATGGGCCCTCTGGCACCCCCATGGTACCCCAGTGGTCAGGTAATGTTTGGACGCCAGTCTCCCACCTATCCACAAACAAGAAATCTGTACCATCCAGCTAGTAGCGTTTGAACTTGTTCTTTGGACATGAAAGACCATCAGACGCCTTTGGTCGCATGTTGGGACTTAGGGAGAAGTATATTAAACCCTAGGAAGCAGTAGTCAGTGTCTGGCTCTCCAGCCTTAGATCTTTGGGCCCCTTCCCCGGACTAAGGAATGGGAGCTTTTGTTTCCACATACCCCAGCACCCCAAAACTATTTCACCTTAGCCGCTGTTTAGATTGCTTGACTTCCGCCAGTAAGGATATGCTAACTTTTTGGCTTCACAGAACTCCTTTAGGGCAGAAAGGTTGAGAAGAGTTGTGTTTCTTTTGCTTTGTTTTTGTTTTCTACAATGTCCTGTAGGAGATCAGCCTTGTCGCCTTGCTGTTTTACTTCTGCTCTTGGTCATTTGAGCCTTGAACGAAGAAAGAGGGCAGTTTTGTGTTTTAATCCCCGGCGTTTCCCTTGTTACGATATTAGGAACTGGCTTTATTTTTAAGTTACATTAATGGTCTGAAATAATTAGTCAACTAATTAATCCCGTTTACAAGCTTTGTAGGATTCTTCAGCTGCCACTCATTTTCAGGCCCGGGGCTCCCTGTTTAGTGTCTGCTCTCATGTTCATGTGACTTAGTCTCCATGGCTACAGGCTGCATCTGCTGACACCCCACACACTATTTACTGCTTAATTAAGAATTTCACGCTCAGCCCTTATCTGCCGCAAAGAACAAGAACACGCTGTTAGGAAATTCCAAATTTAGGCCACTGCATAAGGAAAGCCTTTATTGTAGGCCTGACTCTGTGGAGCCTCTTTAACGATCCTCTTGGCAACTGAGCTGCCACCTTTCAATCAAAAATGATTAAATGGGGCAGAGATAATGAGCATGTAGCATATCAAAAGGAGGATGCTTGCTTGGGCTGGAGAGGAAAAGCTGTAAGAGCCTATAAGCAGCCACCACTTCAAAGGAAGAGGAGGTTGCTCCGTCAGCAGGACCCATAAAGCATCATTTGTTCCTGTTTGACTTATGTAAAAGGTCTGGCATGTTAGAGCCCCGTCTTGCAGACGTGGGTCCCCCGCCCTTTCGGTGCTCGTGTGTCAGCAGTTAGGCAGCTGGGCTCAAACCGTATCAGCCAGAGCATATAATCACTTGACTCTGCCCCAACAATGGACACTTGTAGGGGGTGGCCGAGAGGAGGTCCGTGCAACAATGGGAACACAATTATTGCAGCTGCTAGGGAGGGCTATAATTCTTCTTAGAGAAGCTAAAGGGACCTTGTAGAGGTGGTGGTGGTGGGGAACCTGGGTGTATTATTAATAACCAGACTTTTGGAAGTACTTTCCGATGTCAGTGGGGTTCCAGCAGCTGCTCTTGTCCTGGCCTTCTCTAATAATTGTACATTCTGTTAGGGGTCAGCTTACTTTTGACCCCCTCCTTTTGTGCCAGTTAAAAGCCTTTTAGAGTGAATTGTTGTAGAGTGGCAGGAGTGCATTAAACCCAAAATTTAATGTCAATAAATACATATCAGATGCCAGCTCATTCACTGGCGTGCTCCTAAATTCACACACTCTTTTTCTTGCTTCAGTCTGAATGACACAGTGGAAAGAAAATTCATTGTGATTCAGAAAGCTGAACATCTGAAGGAAGCCATCCTGGAGTGCAGCAGGGGCTACTCTGTACTCTATATTATCCCACCCTGATGGGAAGGACCGTGTGCCTTCTTAAGTTTAAAATGTCAGGACACTTTTTGCATGCAAAGTGGAAACAAAACCCCAACTGATATCGGAAGCAAGCTCACTAATGTCGCTCATTGTGCATTAATCTGTAAGTCTGCCTTAACCAAACCACACTAATAATAATAATAATGATAATAATAATAATAATAATAATACATTACACAGTTATGGATGAACCACATGAAGTTTCCTGAAATGCAGAGTTTTCAGAGAACATTCTTCAAAGCTCTCAATTAAGAAAGTAAAAAAAAAATCCTTCCAGTAGCACACGAAAGCTCATACCAAGATCAAACTTAGTTGGTCTCTAAGGTGCTACTGGAAGGGATTTTTTTTTATTTTGTTTTGACTACAGCAGACCAACATGGCTACCTACCTGTAACTGGAATTAAGAAAGTGTTCGTTAGCAGCTGAGTTTGGTCCTGCCTCCCCGCTCCCCTCCCGGGATGGAAGCTCCAGTGTTGGAGTCTGAATGTTGTTCTCACTTTTATAGCTGTAATGTCAGATATTCAAGCTATTTTACGTATATGTTGTAAAGGAATGTTGTAAAGGCACTCTTGTGAACTGGTGTATTGGCCTACTGTATAAATCACAGGGGCAGCAGGACCTGTCTTTAAAAGTGCCTTTTCACAAACATGTAAAGTAGGATGGGGGTGCGTGATTTAAAGTGCACACTGAGCAGGAAGGCAGCCCCACCTCATCCGTCCCTCACAAAGTTGCTTTTCCCTTAGAGCCCAGTAGAGAGACCAGCAGTTCAGCAGGCAGAGCAGCAAGTCTAGTCCCAATCTCACATGCCCTTTGAGGGCTTTAACATGATTTATCTATTTGTAGAATAATTTCTATGCTGCCAACTCGTGTAAAATATCAATGCAGTGTGCAATATATAGACAATAAAACAGGAGAGACCATAAAAGCAATACCAAAATATAATAAAATAAAATAATTGCAGCTCATCCCTGCCTTGAACATGGCAAGAGCAGTCCTGCATCTACACAGACATGAGACTACTATTATCTCCTGTGGTTTGGGTGTGAGATACCCGGTGGAAAAGAACTGCACATGAAGATGGATGTCATGTATCACCATATGCTATAATTACAGTGGAAAGGGTGAAGCCAGGTAGCAGAAACTCTGAGGTGCTGTATGTGGATCGGTGTATTTGCATCTTCTATTCAATTAATGGACTCACGCAATGACCCTTTGATCAAGCATCCTCCTAAAAACCTGCAGTACCTAACATGACTTTTCCATCTAGTTGCCTGCTGAAAAACCACCCTTTGACCAAATATCATTGTGTTGTGGATCCTGTGCAACCTATTAAAATTCTTCCCTGGTCTCCCTACTGCCCTAACAAGACTAACTTGGCCAGTTAGCCCTGGTGATCCCACTGATGTTTGTTTTTTATGCTGTTTTTAGCTGTTTTTAAAGTTGTTTTTAATCATAGTTTTGTATTTGTTGTTAGCTGCCCTGAGCCCGGTTTTTGGACCGGGAAGGGTGGGGTATAAATAATAATAATAATAATAATAATAATAATAATAATATTATTATTATTATTATTATTATTATTATTATTATTATTATTGGAGAACAATAGACACTTTCCATCCCTACTATTTTGTTGAGCTAAAATTAATCTATTGATGGTTTACTTGGTTAGATTTGGTCCAAACTTATTTTGTTTATTTGAAGTCCTAGTGTGTTGTATCCTGGTTACATTCTCTCAATAAGCTTGTTATAGATTACCTGAACATGAAACGCTACATAAACCATTGACAGTTCCTTGGATTTGGCAATAAATATCTGGTGAATCAGATAATTGCTGTATAGTGCTTTGAGTGTAGGAGATCCTATCTCAAAATGGAGGTCGGCCTAGTGATACGTCCTTACAACTGTATAATTATGTAATTATTCCGTAATGATTTCATTTTATCTTCCAAGAGCCTTCAGCTGGGGATACCTTTATATTTTAATAAATAAGATAAATTATGTGCTTTTCACTGTCTGTCTCTGGTAAATACAGTTTCTCAGAGGACAGAATTGGTCACTGAAATCTATAAATGTATTGATTAAATGGTCTGCAATGTAGTTGAACAAAAAAGTTGAACATTTTCTGTTAAATTTCCACTGCAAATGGAGGGCTAATAGAGTTACCTTGGAGCAACAGGGACCAGAGGTTGACATTTTCTCTTTCCTTTTGGTTGTTTGCACTTGTATTTAATTGCTTATTTAATGCATATGTCTATGGTTGAACAAAAAAAAATCAGAGGTGAGGAATCCATGGATTATTTTAACTGGTTGTGAAATGCCTTCAGTAACTGAAAAGCATAGCAAAGTTTACAATTGGAAATTATCATAGAATAATATTTTAGCCTACTTTAATTTGTTTCTCAGTTTTATCTGTAAACTGCCGGCTTCTGAAATTTAGTTACAGGTCAAGGCCCGATCCAAGTGGCATTCCAAGCAGAAGTCACACTCCCTTTACCAGTGCCCAGTATGTATTGAAGGTGTATTGAAGACCACTAAAAATGTTTATCTGCCATGCTTTTGTGGGCTAGTGGTTAAGAGCGGTAGTCTCGTAATCTGGTGAACCGGGTTCGCGTCTCCGCTCCTCCACATGCAGCTGCTGGGTGACCTTGGGCTAGTCACACTTCTTTGAAGTCTCTCAGCCCCACTCACCTCATAGAGTGTTTGTTGTGGGGGAGGAAGGGAAAGGAGAATGTTAGCCGCTTTGAGACTCCTTCAGGTAGGGATAAAGCGGGATATCAAATCCAAACTCTTCTTCTTCTACTACTTGGGTAATTTTTTTAAAAAAAGAATAATAGTGCCTTCTTTAACTTCGGAATATTTTAAAGATAATTCTTCCAGTGCATTAAGCTTCAAGTGCACACAGAAACACATTTTTGTGCACGTGTGTCTTTCTGTACAGAATAATTTGGAAGGGAGAAAAGTCCAGTATCCACCACCCAGGATATTTAAAATTGATCTGTAAGCTGCTCTTGGCTGAAGATTGAAGTAAGAATGCTTTTTTAAGTTGACATCTCCGACACCCCAGCTCCTGCCCCCCCCCTAACAGGCACTCAGTGAAATCAGAGCTGTTTAGGAAGGCAAATTGTAGAAATGTAGAGTTGGAAGGGACCGCAAGAATCATCTAGTCCAACCCCCTGCAATGCAGGAATCAGATCACAGCCCTACGGCGCCATCTGGTATCTCATGTTTATAAAGCATAGATAACGTTTTAATTAGATCAGTGTGGCTGAGTCCTAAGTTTCATCCTCCAAACTGAGCTATCCCACCTTATAGGGTTGGGGGGCATCAGTGTAACTGCACAAGGTGGGCACCACTATCAATAAGAATTTGAGAGGAGACATGATAGACCTCTTCAAATTGCTAAAGGGCTCTCACATGGAAGATGGAACAATGGATTCAAGTTATGAGAAAGGAGATTCTGACTCAACATTAGGAAAACCTTTCTGATGGTAAGAACCCTTCGACAGTGGAACAGACTCCCTCGGAAGCTGGTGGACTCTCCTTCCTTGGAGATTTTTAAAGCAAGGGTTGCCTGGCCATCTGTCATGGATGCTTTAGTTGAGATTCCTGCCTTGCAGGGGCTTGTCTATGACCCCTACAACCCCCCTCAGGAGCCCTTCCAACTCTGTGATTCTGCGACCCTTAAAATACTTTGTCATGTTTTCTTGCCTCCCATGACAAACATACCCCTGTCTCTACATACATAAATACATACATATATACATGTTTTCTCAAGACATAATGCCTGTCATTTAATCACTGGCATTGTGGTTACAGCCCTAATAGGTAAGCAAAATTATGCCACCTCTGTTCCTAACAACCTTCTATGGGTTATGCTGATATTGAATCCACAATTTCCCCTTTTTCATATTCCAAAAGGGGATAGGGCTTTGGTTCATGTAAGATAGGGTGGGGAAACTTGTGTGTTGAAGTAAGAGTAGCGAAATCACAGCTAAGAAGCTCAAATCATATATATGACTGACACCCTTCTTTGGAAACTCAACAAATATCCAGACTTAACGTTGAAAAACTTTACTTGCAGAAAATTATAGTTTTGTGTGTTCAGACCCAGAGACCTCCCCCCTAAATAAAGACACATTTGACTCAAATTTTAGCTTTGGTTTTTGGCAGAATTTAGGACACAACTTTATTGATTACAGAAAGTGAGTGGTTGTATAGGCTCTGGTTCGACTAGCTCCCTACACCATTGCAGGTAGCACTGACCCAGAGCTCTATCATAGGTCCGCCAAGGGTGAACTCCTGAGATAGGTGAAAAGCCCGGGAACAGACTCTGTTCACTCCCCAGATGCTCCCCTGGACTCAGGCAACGGGGGTTGACCAAACCAAGTTGAGTCCCTGGATTCCTTTAACGGAATACCCTTCACATAGGGATGGCAAGACCGTTCCCCCATCCCTATCACCTGAACCAGTGCCTATCTGCAACCTTACAAGTTGTGACAATTTGCTACGTGGCAGGCGAAACCCAAATGACAACAGCCAATCAGCCAAGTGGAGAAAATTCCTGTCGTGCCCCTGTCCCAACGACAGACGACACACGACGGCATAGCAAGGCCCTAAAAATAGGGAGAGGTGGGCGGGTGTTTCGATGCACAAGCTGAAAGAGGAAGCTCAGGGTCACTTGCATAGGTATATATAGGTCCCTTGATCCGTTTAGACTGCACCCCATTGGCCAGATTCAACCCAGCAACAAGGGACCTATCAATCGGGTGTTGCAGCTAACCAATAGACCCACCCACAACCAGGAGGTCAGTCTCCAGGTCTCACCGCAACACGTGCCCTCTTTTAGGGAAGACACGATATAGATAAATTAAAACATAATATTTGCAGGCACATGCTTCTCCAAGCATGGACCTACAGTCTCTTCTTCTAACTTCCAAACAACTGTATTTTCCTCTCTTTCCAGAGCTCAGCACTCAGCCATCTGTATCTCTGTTAAGCCATGCCTTAAAGCTCCTATGAGATATTTCCACTTTTCCCCATCCTTCAGCTTTGCTTTCTTTCTTTTTTTCAGGCAGAGAAGAAGCACTCCAACACTCTATTCAACTTAGAGGTGTTCACAGTGGACTCTAAAACACAGCCATCTTGCTTCACATAAAATGGAGTCTCTCCTTCATTAGATACCTCCCATATGACCAACGTTATCCAATCACATGAGAACTACAGTACTAGAGAACCCGCTAAAATTCAGTTACCAACCAATCAAATTTAAACACCTAGTAATGCATTTAGAATTTCAGTGAATTGAACTACCAACCTTAACATTGTGGTTTTCCACATGTCAGGCCCCAACATTCATCAGTCCCAGCCAGCATGACCAATGATGGGAGTTGCAGTCCAGCAATACTGGACTTAGATCTACCACTGATCTAAGAATGCAAAAATGGAAACACGCTGTGGGTGCAACCCCCTTGCCCTCTAAAGAGGTTTATATGGATGAAACCCTCTTCCTTTCAGAACAGTCACCAGAAAGAGGGTCACTGACTTCCTTGCTTTATTCAAAGTCTCCAAAACAAATTATTTTCATTCTGCAGCCCTCTGGTAAAAATATTTGTAACCCTTTCCCCATACCATGAGCATAAAATGAAGATTTTAAATATCTAAGATCATGGAAAGAGATCAGATATTAAAATCTTCATTTTATACTCTGCAGTTCTTGCAAGCCATATTCTAATCTTCTTTTTTGGATGTGTGTTGCCTGACTCCTTTAATTTTCTTTGTAGCTGATCTCTCTCTTGTTTGCTATCCCTTTTAACTTACTCGAAGAATTCCTCACTTTTCCTTTTCTTGACTGTGTGTTTGAGTAAAGAATTCTGTTTTCCACACCAAGAGTCAAAACAATAACCATAGACAAGCCTAACATGTGCCAGTGTGCTTCTTATGTGAGGTGAAGAAATTAGGGATGCGTTAATTTACACCATGCATGAACACAGGCTTCACTCTAGACAAAATGCAGTAGCTCTCCTTTCTGCTTTTACATTTGTATGCAAAGTTCAAATGAAATGCACCCCTAATACTGTGTGCAAGAGAAAAGCATGTTATAATTTCTAGCAATGGTATGTTGTATAGATATGATATCATGTAGCCTCCGGCAGTTTTGTTTTTTAGTGGTGGAATCTGCTCTGTTGTTAGTGGGTTTTTTTTATTCTTTATGATTCTGATTTGCTTTGAAGTTTTTCTGTTTGAAGAGATGAATGCTGGAGCCCTGTATCTCATGTAATAATGCTTCCGTTGTTCCTGATTTCCACTTGGTGGTATATTTATGGCATTTTCTAGTGCAAGAGTCTTGATCAAAGGGATTTTGTGTCATTACTTGAATCATTAGCAAGTTTTGTTTTATGCCAGAGCTGTGTCATTACTGAACTTTTCTCCAGACAAAAAACATGCATGCATGAATGGTGTATCAATTTAGATTTTAGAGTGGTATCCCTCTTAGATATGCATTAGCATTTGCTGATTAAGTGGTGTAGAGGGGATGGAGAGAAAAGAGATGAGTCACACATGACCCCCCCCCCCTGAAGATTTATATGGCCTAAAGTATGTGATATTTGGCCCCAAGTTAGTTAATGCTACAAATAGATGTATGTTGCAAGACGTGAATAAGACGCTTCAGTTTTTTTCATTTCCTAAAGGAGTGTGGAAAGAGCTTAGCTCTACAATGGAGCCCTCTGCTGTTCTGTTGAATATATTTCTGCACACCACATAAAATAGAGTGGTTGTGGTTTCACCATTCTGGTTATGCCCCTTAGTTGTTCTTGTTGTTGTTGATGATGATGATCACATTCATTTCTTCTTCATCATCCCAGCAGAACTACTTTTGTGCATGATGAGTTAACATTAAACAAATCTGTGTTGCTGATGTAAGATCACATTCAAACAGCAGTGATTATATAGGAAGTTAGTACTTTTTTTTAAAGGCTCAGTTATTTCTAAGGATATGTGGCTTGGCAAATAAGTAACAGAGAACTAGATGAAGTATACACTATGATGACACAGACTTGGATCTTAAGTTTTTATTCTGTAAATGCAAGCTCCTTCTGTTCAGTGAGGGGGGAAAATAGGATTAAAGCCAATGTTTTATGAAAATGCTTGTCTTAGGCTAGTTTCCCCAAATTAATTTAGCTACAATGGCTTTCCTTCCTATGCTTCTGTGTACTATTATGACACTTTATTATTTTCTGATTTCCAAGTCAATTTGTGCAAGGTATCTTCAGTAGTATGTCAACTTACTGAATTTTATCCAGTGGTTGGTTTGCGTTAGCATAAAACTATTCCGCTCGTGGCACTTGCTTTCCACCAGGACTGCAGCTCTTTCTGCCAGCTCCTGTAGAGTTCCTGGGGGCTCTTCAAATCTCAAGAGCAGCTTGAGGGAGGGTAGGAGGGAAATCTGGTACCTTGCCTTGCATAAGCAGGAGTGTTTCTGTTAGTGCATTTGATAAGAACCTATGCAAATCAACAGTAAAGAAAGAATGATCAATGTTGCTAAGGTTCACACTTTTAATGAGGTGTCGGCATGAATGTGGTCTGGGCAATTGCCATTGTAAAGGTCTAGTGAGAGTTATTTGAGGTGGGAAGAGCAGTTAAAACTGGATATGGAATAACTGATAGGTTCAAAATTGGGAAAGGAGTACGACATGGCTGTATATTGTCTCCCTGCTTATTTAACTTATATGCAGAATTCATCATGTGAAAGGCTGGATTGGATGAATCCCAAACCGGAATTAAGATTGTCGGAAGAAATATCAACAACCTCAGATATGCTGATGATACAACCTTGATGGCAGAAAGTGAAGAGGAATTAAAGAACCTTTTAATGAGGGTGAAAGAGGAGTGCAAAATATGGTCTGAAGCTCAACATCAAAAAAACTAAGATCATGGCCACTGGTCCCATCACCTCCTGGAAAATAGAAGGGGAAGAAATGGAGGCAGTGAGAGATTTTACTTTCTTGGGCTCCATGATCACTGCAGATGGTGACAGCAGTCACGAAATTAGAAGACGCCTGCTTCTTGGGAGAAAAGCAATGACAAACCTAGACAGCATCTTAAAAAGCAGAGACATCACCTTGCCGACAAAGGTCCGTATAGTTAAAGCTATGGTTTTCCCAGTAGTAATGTACGGAAGTGAGAGCTGGACCATAAAGAAGGCTGATCGCCGAAGAATTGATGCTTTTGAATTATGGTGCTGGAGGAGACTCTTGAGAGTCCCATGGACTGCAAGAAGATCAAGCCTATCCATTCTTAAGGAAATCAGCCCTGAGTGCTCACTGGAAGGACAGATCCTGAAGCTGAGGCTCCAATACTTTGGCCACCTCATGAGAAGAGAAGACTCCCTGGAAAAGACCCTGATGTTGGGAAACATGGAGGACACAAGGAGCAGGGGACGGCAGAGGATGAGATGGTTGGACAGTGCTCTTGAAGCTACCAACATGAGCCTGACCAAACTGCGGGAGGTAGTGGAAGACAGGAGTGCCTGGCATGCTCTGGTCCATGGAGTCACGAAGAGTCGGATACGACTAAACGACTAAACAACAACAACAACAAGGGACATGCTGTACTGCTGAGGTATAGGTTCTAATACCGAAGGCATCTGAGGATGCCCTGGAAGTGTTTTCCCATTCCAATGTACTACACCAACCCCATAGTTTTGTGGTCACCTAGATCAGTAGTCCTCACACTTTCTTCCTCCAGGGAAATCTTTCGGCACTAACTTGTCTACCAATAAACCCACTTGCGCTTCTGAGATTAGGGAGCGTGTTGTAGGACGCATACAATGAGTTGGTGTGGAACTTTTCTTAAAGATCAATTGAGTCTCACTTTATTGTCCCACGTGAACGGAGAGTGTGCTCCAGATAACAGCAACATGCTGCTGTGGTTGCACATCCTGGGGAAATAGCTATTCCGCAGAGAAACATCTGCAATTGTCAGTCTTCTCATTGAGGAGTCTTGGATAAACTTCCCCAAGAGTTTCCCTGTCAATAGTCTGAAAATCACTGATCTGCGTCTTTAGAATGGAGGGTTTAATGTATTTTGAATATTTGAAATTATGCCCCGAGGTTAGAAATGGTCTCCTTTTAAAGCAAAATAAATAAATAAATAAATCTATGTTGTTTTTCTGAGTGCAACATAGAAAAATCTTGCTTTAAAAAAAGGAAGTTTGAATTATTTGTTAATAAAGTAACAGTAGATGACATAGATAGAGTTCACCCAAATGACCTTGCTGTCATTCAAACTGCAACTATGGATACTTGGCCATTCTGCCTCCATTCATAATCTACTTGACCTCTGCTTCTTTTGTTTATTTATAGCACAAGGAGAGAAAAGAGGCCTTCTATTCACTTTGGAGCCATCTGTTTTCCACTGTTTGTTTGACTAGTAACTTGACCTGATGATAATGTGGTGTCTGAATGACAAAACAGATTGATTTGTTGTGTAACTTTTTCATCCTCCGGAGCTCAGTGGCAGGCAATGTGGAAGAAACGCAGGCAGCCCATCTGAAGCATGAAGACCAATCCTTTTGCTTTGTGTCTCTTAAAAAAATAAGTTGATTTCCTTAAGCTGCATTCACAAGCAAGTGTTTCACTGAATTTCTTTGCTGACTGGGAGAAAGAGATCCAGGGAGAATTGTCATGTGTTTATTTACAGACTAATTAAATTAGGTCTGTTATTTTAGTAGCAGCAGGAGCTAATGATACAGTAGTATGTTGAGGTTCTGAATGCAGTATGCATCATTTTTTGAAAGCCTCTTAATCATGGTCCAGGTATTGTGTGTGTGTGTGTGTGCTGCTTTTCTCTAGCAACTTAACACCAACCTACTGCAATGCCAGCACACTGAAGTACTGTTAAACCAATTAGTTTCGCAAGGGGAGATTAAAGTGTGCATGAAGTCTGGATTGAAAATACGGACAATCACTTGCCATGAGCCTGAGAACAATGAAGAGGCTGTTGTGTGTGATTTGAGGAAGGAAGTGAGGGGTAGCCATCTTCCTGTCTCACAGATACACCGTGGTATCCTATGCGCAGAGTGAGAAGGCAAAGCCAGAACCTGCCCACTCCCCTTTTAACGTCACACAGCAACAGCAAGGGGCATTTTTGTTGCTCTTTGGGTCAGTGTTCCATTAAAACGTATGCCATCCCCTCATTACTCTTCATCATTCTCATGGCAGGTAGGTCATTATTTGAACAGTATTAGCAACTGCTCCAGAAAGCACCTCATATCAGACCGTGAAGATCTTCTGCTCTCTTTTCTTGGTGCCTTTTATACGTTCTTTCATTTCAAATCTGAAGAGTGTTGGAGGCAGAGTGCTTCCTTAAGTGTTTTATTGAATTGAAACCACAGGCGTTAAAGGACTGGGAGAGGTTGTGGGGAAAAAGTTGGAACTTCTCAGCATGTACAGTTTTAAAGGAAAATATGATGAAAATGATGTATAGATGGTATTTAACACCGGTGAAGTTGGCTAAGATGTATCATATGACGGATAACAAATGCTGGAAATGTAAAGAAAAAGAAGGAACTATATTCCACACATGGTGGACGTGCCCCAAAATAAAGGACTTCTGGGAAAAGATTTATAATGAAATGAAAAAGGTGTTGAAGGATACCTTTCATAAGAAACCCGAAGCCTTTCTTTTGGGAATTATAGGGGAGGAAATCCCCAAAAAAGACAGGACTTTCTTTTTGTATGCAACGACAGCAGCGAGACTACTGATTGCAAAGAACTGGAAGACACAAGAAATACCAACAGTGGAAGATTGGCAAATGAAGATGATTGACTTTATGGAACTCGCCGAACTGACAGCAAGACTGCGTGAACAGAGGGAGGATGTGGTACAAAGAGATTGGAAGAAATTTAAAATGTATTTTAAAAAATATTGTAATATGGAAAGTATTTGAAAAACTAGGGTATAAACTAGAGTTTACCGGATCAAAATTGGGACTGAAAAATATCTTTGAGGTTAAAAAAAAGGGTAACATAATGATTAAATGAATAAATGGATAATAAAAGGTTAGATAAAAGGTTAAATTTGAAGATGAACTTGCCTGAAAATAAGAGTTAGATGTGAAACCAGGAAGGGAGGAGAGGGGGAAGTCCCAACAAGATGGTAAGGAAAACAGGTGAAAAATGATATACTTTATTGTTGTGTTTATATGTTTATGTTATGTTTTTCTTTTGTAGTTTATGTGCTTGTTTTGTTTTATATGATAAAATGAATAAGGGAGGGAGAAAGGTTGTTTTCTGCTGCTCCAGAGAAGCGGACACGGAGCAATGGATTCAAACTACAAGAAAGAAGATTCCACCTAAACATTAGAAAGAACTTCCTGACAGTAAGAGCTGTTCGACAGTGGAATTTGCTGCTAAGGAGTGTGGTGGAGTCTCCTTCTTTGGAGGTCTTTAAGCAGAGGCTTGACAGCCACCTGTCAGGAATACTTTGATGGTGTTTCCTGCTTGGCAGGGGGTTGGACTGGATGGCCCTTGTGGTCTCTTCCAACTCTATGATTCTATGATTCTATGAATAAAACTATTATTAAAAAAAAGAAAAAGAAACCACAGGTGTTACAGGCTTCTCCCTCCCTTTCCCCCCTCTTTCTCAGTCAGAAGCATCTTTGTGGATACAACTCTTCCTCGTGTAGGAGGCCTCTATATCCAGGGCACACTGGAATTCCCATCAAATTCCAGCAATGTACTTAGCGCAGCCTGTATTGTGATTGCTGGCGGTGAACTGAGAATGGGTAAGTGAATAAGAAAAATAAGCAGCAGTAACTCTGCATGCTGGGTGCTGGTCAAGGACAAACAACACATCCCCACATCCCCACTGCTGTTACTGATAATAACACCAGCAGCAGGAATATACTTTCATGGGGCTGGCGGGGATATCAATAACACTGAGTGGCTGATCCATGTTTGGGAGCTATTAGCCATATAAATTGAGATTATAAGGACTCTTTGTGTTGCATTTTCCCCCTCTTTGAACATAAGTAGCATTCCTGAAGGACTATTGCAGTATGTTATCCGTTATTTCACCATCATCCCAACTGTGATGGAGCCCATTGCATTGAGCCCATTCATTCACAATGAAGACAACTAATTATTTATATGCGATATATACAAGTCATTCCCCATAATTCATTACATCTTAAGCTTTACAAATCAGGCTATTTTAGTTACTTACAGGGATCCTTGCCAATACTGCTGTGTTGGTCACTCTTTGACCTTTCTCAAAATTGCTTTTTTAGGAACTTTGTAGGGGGGATTTGAGTAATTGGGTACTTGAGGAATGCAACCTGCAACTTTTTTCAGGTTAATCTCAAGGGGTCCATCTAGTTAATATGGCTTTGGAAAAATGGAAACATTTTAGAATTCATTTTTGTCTTGGGAATAAAATAAAGGTTTAAGAGTTAGTGAGGAGGGTAAGTCCAAAGATGGATATTCTTAATAGTTGATAACTAGCAGGTGGTGCTGTGGGTTAAACCAAAGAGCCTAGGGCTTGTCGATCAGAAGGTTGGCGGTTCGAATCCCCGTGACAGGGTCCCTGCTCAGTCCCTACTCTGTCCCTGCTCCTGCCAACCTAGCAGTTCGAAAGCATGTCAAAGTGCAAGTAGATAAATAGGTATTGCTCCGGCGGGAAGGTAAACGGCATTTCCGTGAGCTGCTCTGGTTCGCCAGAAGCGGCTTAGTCATGCTGGTCACATGACCCAGAAGCTGTACGCCAGCTCCCTCGGCCAGTAACGTGAGATGAGCGCCGCAACCCCAGAGTCGTCTGTGACTGGACCTAACAGTCAGGGGTCCCTTTACCTTTACCTTTAGCAGTGACCATGATCCATAGATTCACAGGATACATGAAAGCTTATTCCAAAATAAGTCTGTAAGGTACAACAAGAGTCTTTGTTGGATGTGTTCCCACGAGATTCATCCAGCTTGGCAAAAGTTCTCCTCTTCCCAGAGTTGCCAGACCATAAATGCTCTCAGTCCTAAAAATGCAAGCCTTTCTTGTATTGATTGTATCAGAGCCAATGCTGCTTCTCTGGATATAGAACTTTGAAGAACATTGAGACTTTTCTCTCTCTTACATATAAAAGTTTCTGGAAGCACTTTCTCTTTATGAATTTCCAAGCGCATCTCATGCTTTTCAAAGATCCTGGGTCAGAATTAGGCAGGACAGATTTTTATCACTTAGAGAGGAAATGAAAATGCCATAGCCAGCATGAAGAATTGAATTAATAATAGACAATACTTAGCTTAATAGTTATGTTGGGCCTTGCACTTTGTTCTGCCCAACAATAGAAGACGCCATAGCATCTGTGGCAGGGAAACATCCGAGACTCAGATTCTGCACTGATGCAAACTGGAAATGCAGGTGAAAAGATGGCCGTGCCTTTCCAGAAAGGTAATTCTGTGCTTAGCATAGAGACCCAGACCAGAACCACTAGCCTAAAGAGAGAGAGAGACACTTGGAAGTGAATTTCTTCCTCAATGTAGTTGGAATTCCAGATGTGGTTTATTTGAAGATAATGAACATGCTGTAGATTCTTTTAAGGACATAGCATTTATTTTATCAAGCTAGTTTTTTGTCACTTTCTCAATGGCATCTGGTGTGACCAAAAGAGGAACTGCTGAGCTGTTATCCTTGGATCCCCCGTGAGCCTTCTATTCATTTGGCTATACAAGATTCCCCCCTTATGCTCACATTAGTTGTCTCCTCTGCTCTCCCCTATCATACTCATCCACCAGTTTTATCTCCTCCAGGCTCTCACTACTCACTGTTTAGGCACAGTCGTCCCCATTTGGTCTGCAAGGCCATTTTGGATAAGCCACTTGCATCCGTCCTACAACTGTCATGCAGCCAAGGGTGGGGCTTTGCCAAAAGGGTGGAACTTAAGCAGCTTCCCAAACAGCAGGCAACCAACTGATGGTTGGGAGCCTTTGAAGGGTTGCACAAAGCAGGAACCCAGCGCTACATAGAATTCCCCCTCTCTGCATTGGCTGATGTGAAGGGAGGGTTATCCTGTTTGGTCCAGGTGTCCCCCCCCCTTTGTTTCAGCAGCTGAGGGTGGGAATAGCCTTGTTTTTTGCAATGTCTTGCTGCTTGCTGGTGCTTTGAAGCCTCAACTTCGGGACTTCAGAGCACCACCTTGCCCACCTGTCAAATTTGGAGTGGGATGCAGATCCTGATAAGAATCTGCACATGGACCAAAAAGATTTACCAACCCCTGGATTAGGGAATCACGGTACTAGGGGAAGTAGTCCTCCCCAGCTGAGAACTGCATGAGAGCCTAGTGCTTGAAGAGGTATCAATCCTTCATGGTGTCTGTGTCTGTTGTTTAGTCGTTTAGTCGTGTCCGACTTTTCGTGACCCCATGGACCAGAGCACGCCAGGCACTCCTGTCTTCCACTGCCTCCCACAGTTTGGTCAGACTCATGTTGGTAGCTTTGAGAACACTGTCCAGCCATCTCGTCCTCCGTCGTCCCCTTCTCCTTGTGCCCTCAATCTTTCCCAATATCAGGGTCTTTTCCAGGGAGTCTTCTCTTCTCATGAGGTGGCCAAAGTATTGGAGCCTCAGCTTCAGGATCTGTCCTTCCAGTGAGCACTCCAGGCTGATTTCCTTAAGAATGGATAGGCTTGATCTTCTTGCAGTCCATGGGACTCTCAAGAGTCTCCTCCAGCACCATAATTCAAAAGCATCAATTCTTCGACGATCAGCCTTCTTTATGGTCCAGCTCTCACTTCGTACATTACTACTGGGAAAACCATAGCTTTAACTATACGGACCTTTGTCGGCAAGGTGATATCTTTGCTTTTTAAGATGCTGTCTAGGTTTGTCATTGCTTTTCTCCCAAGAAGCAGGCGTTTTTTAATTTCGTGACTGCTGTCACCATCTGCAGTCATCATGGAACCCAAGAAAGTAAAATCTCTCACTGCCTCCATTTCTTCCCCTTCTATTTTCCAGGAGGTGATGGGACCAGTGGCCATGATCTTAGTTTTTTTGATGTTGAGCTTCAGACCATATTTTGCGCTCTCCTCTTTCACCCTCATTAAAAGGTTCTTTAATTCCTCCTCACTTTCTGCCATCAAAGTTGTGTCATCAGCATATCTGAGATTGTTGATATTTCTTCCGACAATCTTAATTCCGATTTGTGTCTACTCTTTATTTATTGAGTAGATTTCTTTGCCTCTTAGGGGCCTGCTAGAAGCCTTTTTGTCCAGACATGCCTACCCAGGCATGTAATTTAAACATGCAATTTGACTATTTATAATAGTTTCAGAATTGCTGGTTTTATTTATAGTTTGATTAAAAAATATGTCAATTGGTTCTTAACATTTGCTTTTATTGGTATTTTTTTTAATATTTCAGAATGTTCTTTGCAAACAGCTTAGAGGCTTTCTGTCAATTAAGCAATATATAAACTTTGTGGGTTTTTTGTTTTTAAAACTTCACCCACCCCTCATTGGTAGATTACTGGCAGAAGAGGAAAAAAGGTGTCTATGTCAGTCAGAACTACCCATGCAAGTTTGCTAGATGTGGAAGATTTTTCTGTTCTGTAGCAGTGCCATGTGCATGAAATGTGGTGCTACATTTCGGGGGGGGGGGGATTTTTTCCCCCCCATTCACCACATCCAGGATCAGGACCACTTATGGCTATTCTTAATCAGAGCTGCGGCGATGACAGCTTAATAAAAGATTAATTGCACACAATGCATTTATTTATATATTTACTTTTTAAGGCTCACGAGGAGAATGCTTCTTGAGGATACATATTATAAGCTTTCTTTTCTTCACCAAATGCATAATTTTTAAAATGTTAAAAGATCATGACATGACGGCTAATTCTGCACAGATTTCTTTCTTTAATTCTACATCTGCTGCAGTTTTGTGCTGTATAATTGATTTAATCTCTAATTTTAGAGGAATGCTGAACTCTCTAACTGGACTCTGCTTACATTTCTCTAGGGCAAAAATTGCCCTACTTTCCCCTCCAAGTATCTGTTTCATGCTAGGCCATTTTCTTCTGAGACTGTGAACTACCCTCGGTGAAATAAATAGATTCACAGTTGGAATACAGCTTTCTGTATAGAGACATCATTGCAAGATAACAGCTACTTTCCTCTGGATTTTTGCTTCATTTTTCTCATAATGTGCATTACCAATCTTTCTGTTAGACTGGAGAATACACTTAGAATTTAGACATTTCATCCATAGAATATATATGATATGCGGAATGCAAGACACAGTGAATTTTTTTTCACAGCCGCCACACAGTGGGCCAACATTTTCATTTAGCTATCCACCACACTCTCAATATCCCTATCCTGGCCAGTGAGCGCCAGCTCAGACCTCATCAGCATGTATGTAATGTGTGTGCATGTTGGTGTGTATGTCTGCATGCAAAGCAGAGAACTATTGTGTTCTCATTAGGGTTGCTGGCCTATTGGATGGAACCAAGATGGAACTTGACTGCTGAAGTGAAGAGGTCAAGTAGTAGACATAGGCAGACCACGTCTGCTTGGAGCCTGGTAGAATTTGCTGTGTAATAATAATAATAATAATAATAATAATTTTGTACTCTGCCCATCTGGCCAGGTCTCCCCAGCCACTCTGGGCGGCCTCCAACAGATATTAAAATACATCAAAATCACAGGTTAAAAACTTCCCTAAACAGGGCTGCCTTCAGGTATTTTCTCTGCTGGGAGGGCATTCCACTGCCTGGTTCCCTGTAGCTTTGCTTCTCGCAGTGAGGGAACCGCCAGAAGGCCCTTGGCGCTGGATCTCAGTGAACGGTGGGGGTGGAGACGCTCCTTCAGGTATACAGGACCGAGGCCGTTTAGGGCTTTAAAGGTCAGCACCAACACTTTGAATTGTGCTCGGAAACGTACTGGGAGCCAATGTAGATCTCTCAGGACCGGTGTTATGTGGTCCCGGCGGCCACTCCCAGTCACCAGTCTAGCTGCCGCATTCTGGATTAATTGTAGTTTCCGGGTCACCTTCAAAGGTAGCCCCACGTAGAGCGCATTGCAGTAGTCCAAGCGGGAGATAACCAGAGCGTGCACCACTCTGGCAAGACAGTCTGCAGGCAGGTAGGGTCTCAGTCTGCGTACCAGATGGAGCTGGTAGACAGCCGCCCTGGACACAGAATTAACCTGCGCCTCCATGGACAGATGTGAGCAAGCACCAGGGTGGTTTAGGGTGGAATGTAGAAAAATCTGTCCAGTCATAGACAGGGTGGGGGTGGGGCAAAGCAAAGTCTCTTGGATTGGGGAAGTCTCTTAATCACAAAACAGCAAAACACAGTTTTATCAGAGTATTAGAGTAGTGATTTGGAACTGTAGTACACAGTACTGAGTAACACACAGCCATATGCTCAATTTATAGAGAAGTCATTGGATAAAATTAGAGGTAAACTGAACTGGCTTGCTGGCATAGGTGCCAACTCCCTGGGGCCCTGGGTGACTGAGCACCCACAAAATTCCCCATGAAGAGGCCGGATTCCCACAAATTTCGGTGACACCCATGGTGCATGGCACCCACAAATTTCTGTGCATGGCACCCACGGCCGCGAGGCCAAGCTGGCACTCCTGTTTGCTGGGCATGAATGGATTTAAGCAAAATGTTCATGGTTTTCAACACCCTTGCTTTATGGAAATTTGTGTCCCCCGATCAATTGACTTTTCAAGCCATTAGTTATTGGAATGGCCTTTCTGGGGAGATCTGTTGGGCTTGTTCTCTTCCTGTGCTCCGAGAGGCACTTGAAACACCCATTCATAAGAAGACCTCTAATGCTTAGTCGTGTGCTGTACCTCTTAAGTTATTGCCTGTTGCGTTCACCTAGTTCACCTATTTTTACCCGTTGTTGCTACAAATGTTATAATGGCCTTGTTTGCACAATACAGTAAGCCAATGGCATACTTGGACTTCACAAGCAAGTTTGGGGATTTACATGTTACAATTTTATTTTCCTTGCCTTTTAGCAATTGATGTCTATGTTAATGATAACATTTTTATCAAAGTTTTTAGATTTATTCTAAGCCACTTGAGATAATTTCTTTTATAGAAAAGTATGATAAAAATAAAAATCAATCAATAATGGCCATGCATTTCCCCCCCTGTCAGGTACTTTGCAGCATCCATTAGAAAGAGGAACAGAGGTGCAAATTCTGCTTCGTGCATCTGAGAGAGTTTATTGTGATCGATTACAAGGCTCAAGTGCTGATCCTGGAACCATTGGTATGGTTAAGTAACATATTTTGAGTTCTTTGAGGTGCATAGGGGGGAAAAGTCATGGTGCTATTCAGTGCTCTTTTTCTAGGAATTCACCATGGATGCCTCTCTTGTTCTCTTATACAGGCAATGGCTCCCACCTGAGATGTGTTGGAACTGAGCTCAGCTGGAAAAAAAAGCCCTGGTGCTATTCAGTTTGCAACTGGTCAGGAATCCTTGTAATGACCCTACATGCTTTGCTGTCTGTGTTTCCTGTCCAACCAGAGCTCAACTCTGGTAAAGGTAAAGGTAAAGGGACCCCTGACCATTAGGTCCAGTCGTGTCCGACTCTGGGGTTGCGGCGCTCATCTCGCTTTATTGGCCGAGAGCCGGCGTACAGCTTCCAGGTCATGTGGCCAGCATGACAAAGCCGCTTCTGGCGAACCAGAGCAGCACACGGAAACGCCGTTTACCTTCCCGCCGGAGCGGTACCTATTTATCTACTTGCACTTTGACGTGCTTTCGAACTGCTAGGTTGGCAGGAGCAGGGACCAAGCAACGGGAGCTCACCCTGTCGCGGGGATTCGAACCGCCGACCTTCTGATCAGCAAGCCCTAGGCTCTGTGGTTTAACCCACAGCACCACCTGGGTCCCTTCAACTCTGGTATCTCCTCCTAAAAAAAGCTCAACAACTTTGGTCATCTTCCCCTTGGTGAAGCCTCCCCAACAAATCTGGGTAGATCTAATGGGTAGATCACTGCCAGTTTATTTATAAACAAAATAAAAAATAAAAAAATTCCTTCCAGTAGCACCTTAGAGACCAACTAAGTTTGTTCTTGGTTTATTTATAGTGGGAGTAGATCGCAGTCTCTTGGAAGTTGGACACCCCTGGGCTTATTCTAAGTGACAGAACAAACAAGCATACAGTGGGACCTCGACTTACGAGCGATTCGACTTACGTGTTTTTCGACTTACGAATGACTTCCGGGAGAAACAAAATGGCCGCCGCAACCGAATTTTTCAACTTACGAATGGAAGTCGCGGCCGCTTTTAATAGGATTTTTTCGACTTACGAATTTTCGACTTACGAATTTTTTTCGCTCAATGCATTCCTATGGGGATTCGACTTACGAATGTTTTCGACTTACGAAAATTGCGTCGGAACGCATTATCGTCGTAAGTCGAGGTCCCACTGGTATATATTGCTTAAGCTTTTGTGCGCTAGGACTACAGTCCTTTGGTCTCTTTCCTAAGGCCAATAAGTTTCATTGAACAGTGCAACCTTCTTCAAAATAAACATGCACAGGATCATAAGTAAAGCCCATTGCATTAGATGCATGATGATGCAACACTATATATTTATGCCCAACTGAGGAATACCAGAAAAAGTTGCAAAATTAGTTCTTTTGCTAAATGTTTTCTGCTGAAAAGCAAAACGAGAAATTGTGAGAAATTTTTAAACAGAACATTGAGGCATTGATCCAGCTAAGCTTATGCATACCAAGTTCTACTGAAAGCAATGATATTTAAGTTAGGCATATATCTAACTTTTGATGAACAGGGTCTACAAGTATTAGCACTTTGCAGGGAGGTGGATGGAAAATCATGAGCTCTGATGCAAATTATTTTCAGTCAAAACTGAAATTCTAACTCTTAACCACTGATTTTAAAAGAATATGTCAAAAAAGGTTGAAAAAAACATAATGGCATTTATTTGGCAGGATTGCTAAGTCATCTGTGTAACATGCTCACAAGCTGTACTATTTAATTAACAAACTGTACTATTTAAATAATCTAGGGTCTGCAGTTGATATCACTGTACCTTAATTATAGATACTGTGCAAATAATAAACAATAGTTTCTGAGACCAAAGCTGATTATGTTTCCTTTGTCTAATTGTAATGTACATTACTGTACATTATCCAAATTCAATTCAGGCTCTGAATTTCAATAATTTTGAAGCCTCTTATCCTGGACCCACTGAAAGTCAAAATGTCTAACCCAAGTTCCCTCATGTGCAAAGGTCATAGAGGGATCAGGCTGGGTGTTCCATAACAAAAATACAACAAACATTAGGCAGGAGTTTGAGTGAATACAAGGGGGTTCACCAGGTAGATTTGCTGCCTCCTCTGTTCAGACGCTATAATTATTTCTCTGCAATGCTATTTTTTTTTGTACCACTGCCCCAGGTATTATCTTCCCCTCTTTTTTGTTTCTCATTGTGTACACCACCCATCTATAGAAAGTCTCCATCGATGTTTCTGGTGACTAGAGTATACCATAGACGTGTAACCCATCAATGCAGCTTGTCAAATCCCTTCCTTAGCCTTGGATGATCTGACTGCTTTCCCACAACTCTGCTTCCCTCCATTGTCAGATGTCATCTTTGCTGGCTTTAGGAGAACTTGCTACAGTGACGACACAGACATCTGCATCATGACAAATCCTGCCGGTGCAGGCATTCTGCATCTGGTCACATCCAAAAGGGCAAGCATGTTCCAGGTCAGTGAACAAAATGTGTTCTACTTCCATCCTCTGCAAAATAGGTAAGGGGACCATTGCAAAATAGGTAAGGGGGCCATTGCTTTCAAGTAACCTGGCTGAGGCTTCTTGCCAAGCATTTGGGTTCTTCTCTTCATCTAGACCAGGGTGAGGAACTTGTGGCTCTCCAGGCATTTGTTTATGACAAAAATATACTGCTTAATATAATAAAAACCTCTAATCAGTTTACGTAAAAACAATAAAATTAGAACTTTCAATGTTGTTGTTTTTCTAAAAAACCAGTTAAAATGTAATAACAAAAACAACTGTATAGGACAAATAAAACTTACATTTTATGTCGCTGAGCTGCAGTTTCAGTGATCCTGGATCATTGGCTGTCCTGGCTGGGGCTGATGGGAGTTGAAATCCAAAAACATCTGGGGGTCCACAGGTTCCCCAAGCCTAACCTAGAGATTTCCACAGCAGAAATCTAAATCCACTTGAAAGTCTTTTTGGCTTCCTGTGCAAAGCATCTTGGAAAATATAATTTAGTGAAAGGTGCACATATTTCTTTGTTAGAGGTTCTCTAGCTCCTTTAGCAAAGTCGGAGATTCTAGGATTCTCTGTTTAGGAGCCTTGGCTTGTTTCTAGTACAGTCGTACCTTGGAAGTCGAACGGAATCCGTTCTGGAAGTCCGTTTGACTTCCAAAATGTTCAAAAACCAAATCATGGCTCCTGATTGGCTGCAGGAGGCTCCTACAGCCAATCGGAAGTCGTGGAAGCCCCTTCAGACGTTCAGCTTCCAAAAATAGTTTGCAAACTGAAACAGCCACTTCCGAGTTTGCAACATTCAGGAGCCAAAATGTTCGGGAACTAAGCTGTTTGACTTCCAAGGTATGACTGTACATGCAATGCCTGTCACATTGACTGCTCTGCTTATAACAAGTTTGAGTTTATACCTCAGGAGTGGCAGGAAAAGGCCAAGTTAGAGATCCAGACCAAAACATACCCAAGATCAAGGCACATATTCTTTAATTTCCAAAGGAAATAATTTAGGCTACTGGTTATGTTTGGCTGTAATGCTAAATCATGACTTTAAAAAAAAAAATTACCCAAGTAGAAGAAGAAGAGTTTGGATTTGATATCCCGCTTTATCACTACCCGAAGGAGTCTCAAAGCGGCTCACATTCTCCTTTCCCTTCCTCCCCCACAACAAACACTCTGTGAGGTGAGTGGGACTGAGAGACTTCAGAGAAGTGTGACTAGCCCCAGGTCACCCAGCAGCTGCATGTGGAGGAGCGGAGACGCGAACCCGGTTCACCAGATTACAAGTCTACCGCTCTTAACCACTACACCACACTGGCTGCATGAATGAACTCCAGTGAGCTTGAGGAAGCTTTTGATTCCACTTTTAGCAAATCAGAGCTTCCCATTTCTTCTGAACCAGGGGTTATGGTTCAGCACCATAGGAAGTGGAAATCTCAAGGCTTCCTTCAGTTTAGACAAGCTGTGATTCGGGGCAAGGAGGCTGTATGTACCCATCACCATTGCTTCACCACTGAGTAACCTTTTGGGAAATCCTCCTGTTTGAAGCATTTTACCTCAAACCAGCTTCCACCTGATGTGGAAGTGGAAGTGGAAAAGTTGTATACATTTCAGACAGGTCTTTTGCATGTATAGGTGATAGCTTCAGTGAATTGAAGTTCGGTGTAGGGAAGCAAAACACAAAATGGGCATCAGGTACTAAATACATCCCCTGCTGCTCCCTTCTGGTCTGGATAGAATGTGACTTGAAATGTAGCACGGAAGGAACTACCTCGCTTTGTTTCAAGCTGCTAATGTGTCCATAGCCTGAAAGTAAATGCTGCCAGAATCTTCCTCCCAGCTGTGCCTGTGCATCAGACAGTGGGAGCAAGGAGCATGCAGGAACGGCTTATTCATGTAGCTCTAAACCATGATTTAGCTTTATGTCTGAATGAGGCCACTGTTAACCACTTGTCACTCTGATTTTGTTTTGTATTCTGGGTCTGAGTAAAAATATAAATGAATATATATGAAACGATGTATTATCTCTGCATGATTCTAGATTCATACTTCATTTCATACATCTTTTTCAACTCTGAGCTCTTGAAACTTTCGTGTTACTAGCTAGAACTATTGCTGAGCTTTAGGTTCAGAAGAGAAACACGAAAACTTAAACAACTGGCGAAGCAGTAGCATCCATTTGTATAGAAGAATTTTTGTCTGTTTCTATCACTTTCATGCTACCTGCTGTTTAAACAATGTGCCTGTCGATAATGGGAAAATTGTCTGAGTTGAGTTCTGGGTGGTTTTCTCTCAACTATGATATTTGTGTGTTTTGTTTGTCAGAGAAAATGAATCAAATGAATCATGTGTTGCTGTGATCTGTGGGAGCTCAGGAAAAGCTCTTTTCAAAGATTTGGATGGAAGTGCCTTGAGACTGAATCCACCTGTGTCTGCCTTCCCCAAATCAGAGTTTGAAACAGAACAACCATGTTTGGATGCTGGTAAGTTGCATGCAAGAACCACACAGTAAGGCCGAGAAGTCTGGTAAGTCGCAAGATACATAAGGCAGTCCAGTCCCACTTTGGCCGCCTGAAGGCGACTGCTTCTGAACTTATATTTTGTGCCGGTATAAGAAAGATAGTCGCATGACAATAAAAGGATTTAGAGTCATGTTCTTAGGGGTACCACAACTTCCAGTTGTGTGTGTCTTGTCTGCTCTTGTTTCAGGGCAAGTAAATTAATTCAGCATAACCTTTGTGTTCATTAATGGCAGCGTGGTCCATGTTTATTCTTCAGCAGAGCAGGGTAATTTTATTCACTTTTCACAAGTGCTTTGAAATCCCTAATGTGAGATGCTTTCTAAACAATTGACCTAATAAGATTTCG
Source organism: Darevskia mixta (assembly GCA_034641385.1). NCBI lineage: Eukaryota > Metazoa > Chordata > Lepidosauria > Squamata > Lacertidae > Darevskia > Darevskia mixta. Next base: position 583,237 of record JAWWNH010000130.1, read on the forward strand.
CTTGAATCCCACAGAGGAGAAAATGCTAGGCCCCCCGGCATAACACCCTGCTCAAACCTTTTAAAGCAAACTGCCTGTTTAAAAAGAACCATTCTGCTACACAGCCGTGTGCTGCAAGTGCATGCGGTGAGGCTCTGTTCTCGTCCTGATTAAGACTCTGTTCTGTGATTCCAAATAAACTCTTTAATTACAATTAGCATCTCTTGAGCATGCTGCTGCTGATGGCAGCCATTTTAACAGAAAAGTTGCATCGTTTATGACTTCTGCAGTATGGGAGCTCGATGCAAGGGGACGGTAATTAATCCCATTTTCCATCCTGCCCTAGAAATTGATTAAGCACAAAGAGAACTTTAATCTTTAAACAAAATGTCTAATCTTTAAACAAAATGTCTAATGTCTTACCCGGTAAAAGGCATTTCTCTAAGGATCTGTGTCTCTGGCTGCTTAGAGGGCTGATTAATTCGCAGTGTTGGTACAGACATGCTTCTCCCCGCTGCCTTCTGTGACCTGATTATGAATCACAAACCTGTGTCAGAGCCACAGTGGTCATTGCCACACCAAATTGCCCTTTAAAACCAGGCTAATTGTTCTGTGTGCTCATGCAAATGCATTGCAATAAAGATCGTTTGGTGGGCAGTAGTTTACAAATGTCAGGGAGCCGCAGTCTGTATGACAGTAAGTTTTTCCACAGGACTTACCTTATAAGTGACATCACAAGAAAGTGATAGGCAGGTGCCCGTTAGCTTGCTTTGGGGATGAATCTATTACTATTATCATTGGAGTAAAGGTAAAAATAAAAGAGATTGGGTTTGTGTTCTCCACCTGAAAATTCTAAATTGACCTGTAAATTCTGCCTGTATCTTTTTAAATATATTGTCCAATCATTTCCACCAGACCCTTAATGTTTATTTATGTGTGTGTGTCCAAATCATGGACACACATCACAACTTCCTAACTTGAGTGCCCTATATGCAAAGACCCTTTACACCCCCTTTGGTAGTTCTTCCCATCCTCTATTTTCTTGATCTTTTTAACTTACGGTGAGGCCGAAAGTTTTCATCTTTGAAACCACAGTGTTGTTGCTATGGACTAGTATTTTCCCAATCAGGCAGTTCAAATGTGTTATGGGACAGGGGATTATTGGTTTGTCATTGTCATTATTTTTACTATGTACTTTGTGGGTTTTATATTGTAATTTTATGTTGTAAACTGCCCTGAGATCTACAAATGAAGGACGGTTGTAATCTTAGAATATCTAACTGTAAAGGTACGCAGAATGAAAGGGTTCAAGGTCAGCGAGAGAGAGGAAGATTGGCTTGAGAGGTTAATGAACTATTTAGGTAAATTTGAAGAGTTTAGTGTAATCAAAACGTTAAAGGCTAAATAAGACCCGATGGATGGTTAATATATATAGAAGTGTACATAAGGTGTAATTGAATATGTCTTAGTGTTTATGTATATCCGCTGTTGTCTTAATGAGTACACCACTCCTTCTCTAGACAATTTTCAGATGTGGTGTACTCATTAAGACAACGACCTTACATTTTTTGGATCAGTATATCTACAACTACTTTCAAATGTAGTACGATCTGCCTTGGGACTTTAACCTCAGTATGTTGTACTAAGGATTTGATTTATTATTTGGATTGTTTGATTATTGGACTGATTTATTGTTGTATTGACCTCTATATTATTTTGTATGCTTGATAGTCAGTTTTACTATGATTGAATACACAAATTGAGATAAATAATGAAAAGTGGATATTGATTTCAGCCTGTTACGTTTGTGGTGTATGATATATGTATGATACGTAACATTTGGTTTATTGATGTGTTGATATTTTAATGTATCCAGCTGGATATTTTCATGTATCCAGCCCATATATTGGGCATTGATTTTATTACCTGTTTTTATTCAAAAGTGAATTTCCTTTTCTGATAACCACTCTGAACAATAGTCCAATCTCTCCCGGCATTGGGATCTGTTTTCTATATCTGTTTAGAGTACGGGGTTCCTTCCCTTTCCCTGCTACCATTGCTCTAGCTTTGATTCAGCACTGGTAGCTTGAGAATTGTGGAAACAGAGTGGAGGAGGGAGGCAAAAGTGGGTAGGTGGACATCTAGTTCTGCAGAAACAATATCTAAATTTTAGACCTCTCTTTTAAGGCAAATTTAAATTACAAGGACTCATCCGCAGTACATAAAAAGGTAAAGGGACCCCTGACCATTAGCTCCAGTCGTGTCCGACTCTGGGGTTGCGGCGCTCATCTCGCTTTATTGGCCGAGAGCCGGCGTACAGCTTCCAGGTTATGTGGCCAGCATGACTAAGACGCTTCTGGCGAACCAGGGCAGCACACGGAAACGCCGTTTACATTCCCCGCCAGAGCGGTTCCTATTTATCTACTTGCACTTCAACGTGCTTTTGAACTGCTAGGTGGGCAGGAACTGGGACCGAGCAACGGGAGCTCACCCCGTCGCAGGGATTCGAACCGCCGACCTTCTGATCAGCAAGCCCTAGGCTCTGTGATTTAACCCACAGCGCCACCTGGGTCCCTCCGCAGTACATAGTCCAGTTCATAAACTATGACAAATGGAACCAATGGTGACCTAAAGATTTAGCAAGCACTTTTGCATTTGCTGAACACTTTTGAAACCATTGCCAAAGGAATATCTTGTAAAAACATGTTTCTTATAAAGTGAGAGACAAACCACAGGAAAACTATGGTTTATGATTCTCAGTTTAGAATTAGCAAACTAAAGCATAGGGCTTTTTGCAGGTTAATGGGTATTACAGTGTCCTTGCTGATATCACTTGTGTGCAGGCTTAAAGAATAATTGCATTTCCCCTAAATTTCCCAGGCATATCTGTAACCCAAGCAAACTGCTGAGTGTTAGTGTGCAGTGCTTTACACATAAGTGCTGTGTTTTGCAACAATTAATTTTGCAGAGGAAGCAGCCTGTTTAAAGATGCCTGAAGCGCTCACTGAAATGTGTGTTGTTTTTCAAGGCCACCAGACACACAGTTGGCTAGGTTGGCTAATAAACAAAGCAACAATGCAAAAGCCGTAGCCTTGTAGGGTTTGCTGGAGAAGGGGGATGAGGAGTAAAATGAATAATGCTTACCTGCCAGAGGTGGGTGAAGACAGTAATTGTTTAGCCTGCAGCGGATCTCTGCAAGGGTTAAAAATGACAGATATTAGTTGAAGAGAGCTAAGATTGTTTGGTTTGAAGCTTTCAGCAATACACAGACTGTTATTTACCGGACTTGGTCGATTTACTTCTTAATGCAATAATGACCTGTGAAATGAAACGTGAGCTAGACAATTGTTCCTCATTGTTTCCAGTAAAACATTCTTTCATACCCCATTAAACCACCATTAATTCCGTATGAAAGAGAGGCAATCGCAAGCACACAGATCTTGGGTTTTCTTTCTTTATCACAAATGTCCTTTTCTTTGCTGTAGCCTCTGTTCCTCTAAGACGGTCGTGTTTTACCCTAGGAAAAATGACATGCATATAAAACAAGTTCAAATAATCCGTATTAACGGAGATGTGTGTACATTGCAGTTTTCCCTCACTTGAACCAGTCAGGATTTGCTACACGCTACGGCTCAGTATTAATTTATATACAGTATTAATGAATATATATTAAGAGGCAATTAGTGGGAAGATGTTGATGTGATCATGATGGTGATAATAGTGATATGCTCTTGGAGTGGGCTTTACACCTGAATGTGTGCACTGGGGGCAGCTGTGGCCAGGAGTACCTTTATCCATTTTAGGCTGATGGGCCAGCTGCATTCATGCCCTCTCCATGAGTCTGTCTTTGAAGAGCCTTCAGAAACTTCAGTTGGTTTAGAGTGAAGCTGCAATATCATGTTTCTCCTCTCCTGAAACTGCTGTACTGGCTGCCAGTTTGTTTCTGGATTTGGTGATGACATTTATCCTCCACAAGGGCCAGGGCTTTTTCAGTGTTGGCTCCGACCTGGTGGAATGCTCTGTCCCATGAGACTAGGGCCCTGCGGGACCTGACCTCCTTCCGCAGGGCCTGTAGGACAGAGCTATTCTGCCTGGCCTTCAACCTAGCCTGATCCCCTATTCCTTTTTCCCCTTCCCTTTTTTCTGAAGAAACCCTTCTGGGTCCCCACATTAAAATTCTTCCCTGGTCTCCCTACTGGCCTAGCAAGACTAACTTGGCCAGTTAGCCCTGGTGATCCCACTGATGTTTGTTTTTTTATGCTGTTTTTAAAGTTGTTTTTAATCATTGTTTTGTATTTGTTGTTAGCCGCCCTGAGCCCGGTTATTATTATTATTTAAAGTCCTAAATAGCTTGGCTCTAGGATTCATAGGAGTCACATCCACCTGCACAGCCAGCCGATCCCCCAGGATCGGGAGGAGATGCTCTTCCCCGAAGGCTCAATCGCAGACAATTCCAGCAGGGAAGGAAGTGTGAGGCATCTAAAGATGACTGATAAAGATGATGATTTTACTGTATGCGTTTATGGTTTTATATTATAAACAGCTATGATATATTTCAATGATGCAAGGGGGTTGGACTGGATGGCCCTTGTGGTCTCTTCCAACTCTATGATTCTATGATTCTATGATATAAATATTTTTGTAAGAAAAGATAAGCTGCCTTCAAATATCTGAAGAGCTGTCAGGTGGGTGATGGAGCAAGCTTGTTTTCTGCTTCTCCAGAGGGCAGGACTAGAACCTGAGCCAATGGATTCAAATTAGAAGAAAGGAGATCCTGATTAAGCATTAGGAATAACTTTCTGACAGTAAGAGCTTTTTGACAGTGGAACAGACTCCCTTAGAAGGTGGTGGACCTTCATTCATTGGGTATTTTTAAGCAGAGGTTGGGTGGCCACCTGTCAGGGATTCTTTAGCTGTGATTCCTGCATTGCAGGGGGTTGGACTAGAACTAGATGGTCCTTGGGGACATTTCCAACTCAGCATTTCTATGATTCTATGATTCTCTTCTCTGTGTCCTCTCCATCACAGAAGCTCTGTGGGAAAAGAGAGAGGGGCTTCTAAGTGGCCACACCCAGACTCTGGAGCACTTGTCCTGTGAAGTATGGTTGGTCCCCTCCATTGCTGCCTTTTGCCAGGCTTTTGCCATGCGAGGCAGGTATTAGGTGGTATTCTAAGTTGGAATTAGACTCAAATTTGGTTCCCATTTGTTTTTCTTATGCTTTGCTGTTAACAACATTCTCCAAGGCTTTGGCAACTTGGTCACTGTTTAGGTTATTCAGTGATGCACTCTTCTCTCTGCCAAACACATATCTAGCCCAGAGCTTGGGTTGCACATCTGAGCACTCACTGATCAGGATAGGGAAATCTGGATTTGCTTTCTTTAAAGTCACATAATGTTGTTTAATGAAATCTCTGACCCCCTGGCTGGCTGGCGAGCGCTGGCAGAGGTGGATCCGGATCTCCTTGAGGTTCCGAGAGAGGCCGCCCTGAACGACCCGCGCAGCTGAGGAGGCCGCCATCTTGGCACTCCTAGGTGGTATTCTACTGTTGAGTCACATCAGTGCAACAATGTCCACCTGTGTAATGGGATTTCCCCTTCTCCTCCCCTCGCATGTGCCCTGCACCTTCCCCAAATCTGCCCCAGAGGGTTGGGGAACCCCTAGAACAGATCTAGGGATTGCATGGAGGGAGGGTGATCATGTTTTATTGTACAAGCAGAAATCCTTGCACTAACAGAACAATTGCCTCAAAACATTCCACCCAATGTTTTTTATACAGCTAATCAGGTTTTCTATACTGACTCTTTCTTTCCCTCATTGGTTATTTTATGCTGCTTTAAGTTTTGATTAAAAAAAGGTTGTAAAGCATCCTGATATATATATATATATATATATATATATATATATATATATATATATATATATATCTCTGAAGCTATGATCCTCACCTGATAGTGAAGTAGGTTTTCCTCTCATCCCATATGTATAATTTATAGGTCCCATGTTCACCCTTCTCCAGAATGGCACCAAACTGCTGGGAAGACACCATGTTTTCTAGGCATGAAGTGATACCCTAGGCAAGTACCTGAAATGGAAGAAAGATAACGCTGACTCTGGCGACAAATGCTGTTTTGTGGGATCTGATTGAAGATGTATTATTGTGAGTGAGGCTTTCTTGTCCCTTCACATGAATGTAGCTTATCCTACAAAGGTCAAGCCACTTGCATCTCTTGTTCTAAGGTGCGCTCTTTATGTCCTTGGGATACAGAGATGTGAATTTCTCATTTATGAGAATTTGGTTGCCAGTCCTCGCATTGCGTAAAGTCAGTGAAACTTTTTTTGTTTTGTTTTATATGGGTGTTGCCAAAAGGAACCCAAAGATAGATATCAATTTAAGCCTTAAATAATATACTCTGAATCGAATCAACAGCTTGTGACTGGGGTTTTATTCTCTCTCTCAGCTAATCACTACTGACCACAATAAGCTGGAGGCTAGAAAATAAAGTGCAAGGATAAAGAAAGGGAAATCGGTTTTATTGTTCTTGTCGTGAGATTTTAGAGAAACATAGCATGGAAAAAAATGTCAGCAAAAATCATGACCCAAATCTCTTTATAAAAGAAATGAGTTCATAAAAGGTACAAAGAACTTGGAACTGCCTGCAGGCTGTTACATGTAGCGGCTAAGTTTCTTAGTAATTAAAATGCACACAAGCCCAGTAAGCAAGTATATGTTTGAAGCCTGAGAAAGGGCTGTGCAATGATCATTTTACTTTCTAGGGTGCTATTTTCTCTCTTCAGCTTGTCTGATCCATGAAGCTATGGAAAGGCAGCTTAGAACAGAAAATTATGTTAAATTTTTGTGCAGTCTAATTTCACACAAGCCAGTGTGGTGTAGTGGTTAAGAGCGGTAGACTCGTAATCACAGCACACTGGTTGAAAACCACTACCATAATCATTAGATTGCTACATTCACCCCATGTTAACATACAAGCCACAAATAGTGAGAGCTTTTCTTTCTCTCAGCAAATAAGAGGTTTCTGCCAAGACTGAGTACTCCTTCCCACCTGTGTGGTGTAGTAGTTAAGAGCGGTAGACTCGTAATCTGGGGAACCGGGTTCACTTCCCCGCTCCTCCACATGCAGCTGCTGGGTGACCTTGGGCTAGTCACACTTCTCTGAAGTCTCTCAGCCCCACTCACCTCACAGAGTGTTTGTTATGGGGGAGGAAGGGAAAGGAGAATGTGAGCCGCTTTGAGACTCCTTCGGGTAGTGATGAAGCGGGATATCAAATCCAAACTCTTCTTCTTCTTCTTCTTCTTCTTCTTCTTCTTCTTCTTCTTCATGATCACTTCAATATCAGCATCAATAGAACTGCGCAGAGTAAGTGTACTGTTATTTTTGTTAATTGAGTGACGTCTACCTTTAGCTGCGGTCCTGAAGCTCTGTTCTGAAATCCTCTCTCCATACTTAGCCAGCAAGCCATTTTCCAGGGGGTTTCACATGTCCAGCATTTAAATACTTGATGAAAATGATACGTTAGAACAAGGTTAAGGCTTTCCTCTTTCCCTGCCATCAGGAAGTGCTAACAAGACTTTGATAAGAAATCTGAGAACATATAAAAGCCACTATTGAGCTTGCACAATGGGGCACCAAAATCCCTATCCATGTATTTCTATACCACACACACAAATGCAGCAGCAGAGCATGCTTTCATGGTGCATACATGTGTGCTCACCAGGGATGGGAGCCTGACAGACAGCTCGGTGGTAATGCTTCTGAACGCGGCAGATACAAAGCAAAAGAAGTGGAAGTGAGTGACAGTAAATCCTTACCATTTATATCTGAAACTTGTGGAAGATAGCAGGGAAGAGGGAACGGCAGCCAAGTAGGCAAGACGTGGAGTGAGGAACCCCCACAAGTACTGCTCATTTGGGAAAACTTACAGACATTATCATTTGAATTACTAACATGGGTTTGAGTGGAGCTATGGTTTAAACTTCTTTGGAGGAATCCCATGTTGCGTGTCGAGGTCCCCAAGCCACCCCCAGAATAAATTCACACTTGAGACATAATTTTTGTTTGGGTTTTTGGCATAATTTAGGCCACAACTTTATTAAGACACAAATCATGTGAGTGGTTGCGTAGGCATTGGTTCAGACTAGCTGTCCGACGGGACAGAGCTGACCACGTGTCAGCAAAGGGAAATCCCATCTGGGGAGAGTTATGGAGGCTGGGAGCAGAGCCCTCCCTCTCTCCAGAGGTTCCCAGGGGCTCTTGCATGGCCCTGTCCCCCGACCGGGGGTTCGGACAAAAGCATGTCGAGCCCCTGGATTCCTTTAACGGAATTCCCATCACCACCATCATCACTTTGGAGGGCGACCGCCCTTCCAGCAACCAACATAACCAATGCCTAACCGCCAACCTTACAAGTTGTGACTAGTTGCTATGTAGTAGGCGAAAACCAAATGGCACCAGCCAATCCGCAAGATGGAAAAATTCCTACTAGGCCACTGCCCAACAGCAGACGACCCCATGACAGGCAATAGCAAGGTCAATACAGAGGCCTAATAAAACAGGGAGGGAGGGTGGGTGATCCGAAGCACGCAGCCAAGAGGAAGGTCGCACAATGTGCTGACCAATATATAGGACGCTGGGTTGTCCATCACAATTGCAACATATAAATCTCCCCAGCAACGCCACCAGGTCCAATCCAAGCTGTGGCCATCTACCAACTCACCCCAGCTACAGGGGAGGTGGCTTGCTAGCCCCCACCGCAACACGTGCTCTCCGAGAGGGAGAACACGCTATGTCACACTTGGGCTTCTGATGGAAGTAGCAATTATCACTTATGGTCCTTTTAGTTCTAGTTACAGGTAGGTAGCTGTGTTGGTCTGCCGTAGACGAAACAAAATAAAAAAATTCCTTCCAGTAGCACCTTCAAGACCAACTAAGTTTGTTATTGGTATGAGCTTTCGTGTGCATGCACACTTCTTCAGATACCAGGTCCTTTTAGTGTATAGAGTTTGAATAGACTTTGCTCCTCTGTGCCTGTCTGATGTGAAGCACCCAGTGCTCCGGCATTGAAAGCAGTGCTGGCTAGCATTGTTCAGAGACGTCTAGCACAGGCCAAGCATTACAAGGACTGTAGAACATGGAGCTATTTGTGAAAAAAATTGCTACAGGCGAATGGTACTAATGGCTTGAGAAAGTATCCTTTTCTGTGATGAATGTCTCATAAGGGTAGCACCAAGATGATGGGAGAAAGGGGGAGAAGGAAGCTTTTGTGCGCAGCTCCCTTGTATATCTGCATTTGGAAGTCTTTCATTATTGTTTTCTCTGTTGTCTTCCAAATATTAGCCTTTAATGAAATACACATTTCCTTCATTTATCTTGAACCTATTCCAAGACCAGCAAATACCAGAATTTCAAATGTTATGATAGGATAGGTTCTTTGTTGGTTTGTTTTCTTTTCATTCCCTCTGTTTTCACTGTGTCCTTTTTATTATAAATCCTTATGTTTCCAAATCAAGGAGCCTGACTAATCACAAAAGCTTCCAACTGAGGTAGACAGCTATTCCTCAGAAATGTCCCCAAGTCCATCCCTTGCAGCCAGCTGTTCTGAAAACAGGAAATTGAGGAAGCCAGGTTCCTCAGAAAGATGGGATGTTTCAGATAAGCTTTTTGCATCCGGCACATACAGTGGAAAAGGATATTGAGGGAAGGGGCGGGGGAGATAAGAGAATGAGGTTCAAGGCATAGGCTGCGAGTTACAAGCACACTCACACAGTGTCATACGTCCCTTCCATCCTGTTCCCATGTTAAACTGTGTTTTTAAATATAAACTCTGCATGAAAAGTTGTATTTAAATGTGTGTTTTATCACAAGATATAGATTTAAGCCAGAGTTTACCAACCTTTTTGGACCAGTGGGCACATTTTGAATTTTGAGAGTGCTGTGGGCATCATTTACAAGATGGCTGCAATGAGGATGTGGCATAATGCACTTCCGCTGTGGTGAGGGGCATGGCATAACACAAAATTAGAGAGGGTGTGGTCATTACTGCCCCCCACCCTTGATAACTTCATGCTTTTACCATGTGAAATTTTCTGTGCTTTTCTGGTCCTGATTGTAGAGATAAAGCTGTTCATGGCACAAGAATTTTGTTTTCTCCAATGACAGCCCTAAACCAAAGACTAGGTTGCCATCTTGTACCCACTTGTACCGGGGAGTAAGTCCTGTTAAACACAAGAGGGCTTACTTCTCAGTAAACATGTATAAAAAGGTAAAGGGGTCCAGTCATGTCCGACTCTGGGGTTGCAGCGCTCATCTCGCTTTATTGGCCGAGAGCCGGCGTACAGCTTCCAGGTCATGTGGCCAGCATGACAAAGCCACTTCTGGCGAACCAGAACAGTGCATGGAAACGCTGTTTACCTTCCCGCCGGAGCGGTACCTATTTATCTACTTGCCCTTTGACGTGCTTTCGAACTGCTAGGTTGGCAGGAGCTGGGACCGAGCAACGGGAGCTCACCCCGTCGCAGGGATTCGAACTGCCGACCTTCTGATCAGCAAGCCCTAGGCTCTGTGATTTAACCCACAGCACCACCTGGGTCCCAGTGCATGTATAGCATGTACTATAAGCAAGATCTTAATGAATGCCTGGGCATCAGCTCCTGCACAAGCCTAAAACTCCCTGCAAAGTTTTCACATTTGTCATCGGGGGAGGGAATTCTTTAACACCCACCTGAACCTATAGTGTAGTAGTATTTGCAGAAATTAACTTCTAGGGAATAACTGAACTCAGATGAAGCCACCACAGGAATGATGAGCCCTGGTTGTGGGGGGAAAGAAAGGGCAAATTATGGTGATTCTCAAGGACTAGTGGAAAACATAACAGAAGCAGAAAAAGTACACTAAAGGGGAGGGGGAACCGGAAGCTCTTTAGGCCCCCAGGGATTCCTATTGCCTGGTGTCACTTCACCCATTGGCTAAATAAACCTGATAGGCAGGAGCCAGGCCTGCTCATTTCACAGAAATCACCTGGAAGGATACCTGCACATTTTATTCACACCTTTATTTCTAGGAGGGCAAGGGACTTACTTAAAAAAATAAAAATAAAGCTCAGCGGGTGCTATGGCAATGGTGGCCCCCTGATTTAAGTACTATTTTATATCAATGAATGCATTTCTAAACATATTTTATTTTAACATGCATTCTTAAATGCATTTCGGAAACTTTTTTGAGCTGAAAACTCAACTGAAAGATGAACGTAACTGCTAAGTTACTTTTCAACTTTTACTTCAAGGATGACTAAAGGATGTGTTACAGATACAGTGGATGCTTGGGTTGCGAACGCAATCCGTGCGGGAGGCGCGTTCACAACCCGCAGTGTTCGCAACCTGCGCTGCTGCGTCTGCGCATGCATGTGACGCAATTCAGCGCTTCTGCACATGCGCAAAGTGCAATTTATCGTTTATGCACATGCGCGAGTGCCAAAAACTGTAAGTAACCTGTTCCGTTACTTCTGGGTTTGGCGCGGTACGCAACCCAAAATCGCACAACCTGAAGCGGCCGTAACCCGAGGTATGACTGGATAAACATTTTGTAGCTTTGCAATACTTAATATGAAAGCATGGTCTATAAATGGTCAAATAAAGAAAATATATTATCTTAACCTATTGCTCAAATACAATACAGTCTTCTTCCCCAGTGTTTAGCTGGAAGTGCCTTCTTATGGGGTACTTCTTCAATGTCTTCCCCCACGGCCCCATTTCCCTCCCAGATTTGACTATTTCATTTTGAAAGGTCCCTCATGTGTTGCTTGGTAAAGGCAAGTTGTAATATTGCGCTGACAGCTATCTCCTCCTCCTCCTCCTCCTCCTCCTCCTCCTCCTCCTCTTCTTCTTCTTCTTCTTCTTCTTCTTCTTCTTCTTCTTCTTCTGCCAGTCTACAATTTAAGCTGTGTTTCTGACAGGTTAATTGGCCAGTGTTTAATAAAACCATCAATTAAGCAATAAAACTGTGAAAGTAATTAAGGTGATCTAATTCATTTCAGGTCTGTTCTGTTCTTGAATTGTCCTACTCAACTCTGTTCTTACGGTGGTTTCTCTAAAATTAAGCCCACTGACAAAATGGGGAAAGTGTCAAGACAGTAATTAGATCTTGATACGGCTCAAAACGATTTAATAATAGTGTGCTGAGAGGAGAGTTTTGTATTATAGAAGACTGTCAGCTGTGCAGTGAAGGCATGGTTTTCAGGGGTCAACTTTAACATGTATATGCTCAGCATTTGTATATCTGACTATAGAAAAACTGGGATTAATCATGAATGGTGGACAGATGCAAATATGCACAACTTCTTGGCACACAGACACAATATTCATGTTGTTCTAATGAGAGGAAGGGGCTGTAGCTTTGAGGGACAAATAGGAGTGTCAGGAAAACAGTGGAGAGAGTTCAGTCCTGTCCTTTCAACCATGCCACACTCCTGATCTGGATCAGGGGCCTCTGGAGCTGCTTTTGATTTTATTAAAAAGCTAAGGGAGGACAATCTCAAGCAGGGGATTCAAAGGTGAGGTTAATGTCATGTCTAGTTTGACTTATGCTTCAGAAATGTCCTCCAGACAGTTTACTGTAAGGTAACCCCTGAAAGTCAGTGAGATTACGGTCACAGAGACTTTAAATTCATATGTTTGGATTGCTTTTGAAATCAATACTACTGCTTAAAACACTGTTTTAATGCAGCAAGATCTGATCCCAGTTTTAATTATCTACAAAGTTCCAGGTGGAAGTTAAGTACCGTTAAAAGACCTGAGACTTCATTTCAAGTAAAGGTGTTTACAAATGTAGTACTGAACTGTTGTCACTGTAACTATGTACGGAATGGTACCATTATTGCAACATAGCAAATGAGATAAATTGGTTTACCCATCACACTCCCTATTTGACTAGCTTTTCACGCAGCATATTGCATAAAGAAGACACCTGTTAGAATAAAGTAAAATGGAAGGCAACGTTGTCTGTTTATGGAGCTATCATTTCTTATTCTTTAAGAAGCATTTTATAACTAATATCTCCCCTCAGGGGTTGCACAAGTTATGGTGCATTTCAGAAAGATGAGTTAATAGAGAAAAAGTCTGTAACAATTGCAATAAAATAACAATCTTCTTAGATCAAAGGAGAAAGCTACCGAATAAATATTAAATTCAATAAGAAAAGTTTAGAGTACTTGTTAAAATAATTGGATGGCTGTCCAGTTGTTTGCAATTTCCCTCAAGTGCTTATTTTGGCATTCATTAAACACTAGTTTGTACCCCAGGAACACTTGAAAGAATGGATGGGGATATTAGTAGCTTGCTGAAAGGGATACAGAGGCTCTTAATGGAAATGCATATTTACACTGAAAAGGAGCTATAATTGGTTTCTCATCATTCAAGTTCATTATTTTGTTTCAAATCTTTATTAAAGTTAAACCAGATTTACTCTTATCCTCTTCCTTGGGAGATAATCCCACCGATTTATGCCTTACCTTCTGGAACCTGATGTTAATGCATCCAATTCTGTCATTGTTGGCCCTACCAGGATGAGGGCAAGGAGGTCAGAGGGAGCCTCACTCGTTTGCCCACCAAGTACTTGTGCTTTGGTTAAGCATATGATTTACATGTGAACTGCCTTGAATTGGGGATTTGATAAGGTAATTGAAACCACCCCAAAACAACAACAACAACAACAACAACAACAACAACAACAACAACAACATAAAGCAATAACTTCAGATACTAAAAAATCTATTAAATTGCCTGAGATAAAGATGGTGACATCCTTCCCGGAGTGGGCATCTATGTCCAATATGCCTTCTCAGCACCTCTGGAAGGCACATCTGTGTTGGGATTATTGGAGGATAATTCTTGATTTGTGCTCTTTTAGTTTTAATTGCATTAATTCCAGTGTGAATATGCACAGCCATGTGAAACATCAGCCCTACTAACCTAAACACTGAAAATAGCACGGAATCCACCAAAGCATGTTTCAAAAGAAAAGAAGAAGTTCTTTAGCATAAATGCCACTAAAACTTCACCACAAATATTGTTGCCCAGTTGCTGCCCTAAAATTTCACATTCAACAATTCCTATAACAAATTGAAAACTGAGGCCAAATTCCATGTGGCATGCGACATAGCGGAAAGGTCACATTGCCCTGCATCAGGGACTACTTAAGTCAAGTTAATTAATGGCTCTTTCCCCCCTAACTCAACTGAATACACCTCTGAGCAAAGTGATGTTTGCAAAAGCTCTGTAATCTACTACTATGTGACCTGACACTCTGTAGCTCCACCCTTGCACACTGAGAGTGTTTGATGGGTTGAGTAGCAAAGGACACACTTCTCCGGCAGAAGTACTGTTTAAATGTCCCTCTTCAGGTAAGGAAATGCAGTTTGGGCCACAGAGAACATTCTTGACGCTAACAGCACGCACGCATGCACACGCAGAGAGAGAGAGAGTGGAAGAAGCAGCAGCAGCAGCAGCAGCAGCTTCCAGATTATATGCTTTCATCTCCAACAAGCTCTCTGGACCTATGCCTGCAAAAAACTTGGAAAATGCGGATGGGATATTACTTGCTTATGAATAGGTGTCAGTTGTGCAGACAGCACGCATTTTGCAAAATTCATAAATGTGCCATCCATCTGAGGAGGGCACAAGATTTTTCAACATATAAGGATGCAATTTTGGGGGGAGAAGCATTTGGAGTGAAGGTGCTCCAGAACTAGTGATGTCACTAAAGTTCTAAAACAAAAGGTCCAGATTATGAATTTCCACAACTCATCATGCCCAGGTGCAAGCCAAGGAGAGTGTCTTTATCTTAAAACTCCTGCTATGATTAGAAAGCAATTTAAAACAAGACTTAAGAGTTCATTAGCCAATTTAACACTTTCATGGGGGCGGGGTTGACATCCATCAAACTAGGTGCTTGAAGATCACAGCTAATGGCACTGTCATGGATTGCTACAATTGACACCTATCTTTTTTAAAAATAAGAATCTTTGGCATTAGTTCCCCTAACAAATACCATCAATGAAAACCCTGTGTAATGGCTTCTGTTTGCACAATTGGGCTTTTTCTCTTCTCCCCTCCACCCCATGCCTGTGAAATTGGCTCTGGGGTGGTTGGGAGCACTCCCCGAACAGCATGTGGTGGAATTGGGGGGGGGGTGTTGTTCCGCCTAGGAAGCTGATACGGTTGTGCAGACGGAACATTTGTCATTGTGCAACATTGAATTCTACCCATAATTTTGACAGTATCTTCACTTGAGCAATCAGTTGGCCCTTGAATTTCCGAATTCCAAAAAGTACTAATGATTGCTGGACCATTTTTAACAAGGAGACAAAGTGGGAAAACTGCTTTGGAATCCATGGTTCAGCTGCTTGGCTCTGAGAGTCTGAAGGGAGGAAGACAGAACAGTAAGCCTCCTATAGAAGACAGCACAAAAGGAGCCTGTGAATCTAATGGAAAGGAGGATGATCTGGTTCATCCAATTCAAGTAAGAGGCAGAGCACATAATTCACAGGCAGAAGGCTCCAGGTTTGATCCCTGATATCTTTGGGCAGGGCTCAGAAAGATTCCTGTCTGAAACCTGAACATTGACAGTCAGTGTTAATGATGCTGATGGACCAATAAGACTTATTTAGAATCATAGAGTTGGAAGAGACCACAAGGGCCATCCAGTCCAACCCCCTGCCAAGCAGGAACACCATCAAAGCATTCTTGACAGATGGCTGTCAAGCCTCTGCTTAAAGACCTCCAAAGAAGGAGACTCCAACACACTCCTTGGCAGCAAATTCCACTGTCGAACAGCTCTTACTGTCAGGAAGTTCTTTCTAATGTTTAGGTGGAATCTTCTTTCTTGTAGTTTGAATCCATTGCTCCGTGTCCGCTTCTCTGGAGCAGCAGAAAACAACCTTTCTCCCTCTTCTATATGACATCCTTTTATATATTTGAACATGGCTATCATATCACCCCTTAACCTTCCTTCTCCAGGCTAAACATACCCAGCTCCCTAAGCCGTTCCTCATAAGGCATCGTTTCCAGGCCTTTGACCATTTTGGTTACCCTCCTCTGGAAACGTTCCAGCTTGTCAGTATCCTTCTTGAACTGTGGTGCCCAGAACTGGACACAGTATTCCAGGTGAGGTCTGACCAGAGCGGAATACAGTGGTACTATTCCTTCCCTTGATCTAGATGCTATACTCCTATTGATGCAGCCCAGAATTGCATTGGCTTTTTTAGCTGCTGCATCACACTGTTGACTCATGTCAAGTTTATGGTCTACCAAGACAGCAACTTCCTATGTTCCTGTCACAGCAAGATTTATCAACTTTCAACTCATAAAGCACAGCCATCCCTATGCAGACTCACAGCCACACCTGCAGGAATAACAGAAATTGTGCAGGTCAAGACAACAAGGGCAACCATTTTGACAGTGCCAACAAATTCTATAAGCAGGCTAGAAAAAATAGAGAAAAAAGAAGGAACAATGTAACAAAGAAATGGTTCCTGCTCACATTACTCTCCATAAAGAGTTTCCACTGAAAGGAAAGTGTTTTACAGCTTTATTGGTGACTAGGGATGAGGGAGAAATTTGATTCACTTTGTATTTATAGGCAAACATACTTATTTTGCATTTTCTGCAACAATTTTCCAGCTGAAACATGGCTAACCTTCAAAATTCACACTTCTGTGAATTTTGCAATGCAATTTTCCAGCCAAGTAGCTTATACAAGGATTCATACTGGGATAAAGTGTGCATAAGAATACATAGATAGCATACAATGTGAAAATATCATGCAAAAATGAATTGTCTAAGACAAAATCACTTTGCAAAACTGTCTATATTAGGCAAAAGTGCATGCAAAGATATGTGCTGTATATTAGGAGAAATTCACACTAAAATGCTGCTGAGTTTTTATGAGTACCTGTACTTTAAAAATTTGCAAACTGACATCCCTAGCTGGCTTTGTAGTAATTTGTGGCTAACGTTGCTCCACACCTAACACAAAGCTACCAATATTTAAATATTTCAAAATACACAAATAGTATTTGGAATAGAAATCTGAAGTCTCAAACTTAAAAAAATGGAGCAAAAGCAGAAGAGGCAAGTTGATCTTGTCCCATTCCCACCAGTGCTGTGCTCTTAATTTATGTTCCCAACAAGGCTGGGAGCTGTTCAACAGGTCAGGTAAAAAGGTAAAGGGACCCCTGACCATTAGGTCCAGTCGTGTCCGACTCGGGTTGCGGCGCTCATCTCGCTTTATTGGCCGAGAGCCGGCGTACATATTCCAGGTCATGTGGCCAGCATGACTAAGCCGCTTCTGGCAAACCAGAGCAGCGCACGGAAACGCCGTTTACCTTCCCGCCAGAGCGGTTCCTATTTATCTACTTGCACATTGACGTGCTTTCGAACTGCTAGGTTGGCAGGAGCTGGGACCAAGCAACGGGAGCTCACCCCGTCGCATGGATTCGAACCGCCGACCTTCTCATCAGCAAGCCCTAGGCTCTGTGGTTTAACCCACAGCACCACCTGGGTCCCTCCAACAGGTCAGGCAGCAAGGCTCATAGGAGAGTAGCAGAGTTGTCTGGCTAGACAGGGAGCTGAGCTAAATGAGATGTTGGGCAGCAAATGATCTACAGACTGCAGTGATCTGAAGATTTTAAGGTACGCCTAAATACTCTCCCCATGATCAGGAATTGGGGAGGGTTTCAAGCCCATCCAACTAAGCATGCTTTCAAACTCTCTTCTTCCAAACTCTCATTCCACCTTTGGTATAATTATGTAAAGGTTTGAAAAACAGCCTGCACTCCTGGGGTCAGGGTTTCATGTATGTTCCCGTTCCCAGTTTTACACCTCGCATGTTCAAGCAAATGCCTGAGCATGGATTGTGTTGGTTTTGGATGCTATTAATGCACCAGAATGCTTTTTGCTTGATTTTCTTCTCAGTGGTTCAAAGCAAGCAGCTGCTTTTGACACAGGTGCATTTAGTTAAGGGAGAATGAGGTGGGAAGGTTAGTTCATTTCCAGCAGAAGATACTAGTGGGATGAGTAATCTGTGGGAAATTGTGCCATTTCTTCCACTCCAAGGCAGGATGAACAGAGCAAGCAGTCAGACAAGGCAGCCTCTTAAGGAGGTATCTGAATTTAATAAGGCTGTCTGGAAGGGGAAAGATACAGCTAGAAGATTAGAAAGATAACAGAGTGGGGTGAGGGGAGAGAGAAAAACAAAGGTAATTATAGACTGATCAGAGAACATTGTTCTCTTCTAGGATCAAGTGATGGGAACTGGAAACAAATAATCTGACTACTATGAAAACACATCTAAACTATAAGAGCAGAATTCTGAAGATATTTTTTCCACCCTTATCAGGGAGCATGCCATCATGAATCCAAAACAAATTAGCTTAACAATTTATTCACTAGAGGACAGGAGCAAAAGGAAGAACATACTTGATTATCAGGATGCTTTAATTCATTCTTCCCTTTTCTGGTAATGATGAAAAAAATATGCGCTGAAGTTAATTTACTTATATCTAATGGGGAAGGTAAAACCTTATGGAGCCCTAAAATTATTGAAGGTAATTGTAGCATTTCACCGACTATCTTATTACACCCACTGCGGTCCTACTCTAGTGGTTTAGAAGGCAATTAGGTGTAACAAACTGCACCAGAATATGGATGAGGAGGTACACCTTCAGATATTCTTTAAAATATACAATGAAAATAATCATATATATTATTTATTTTCACTGTTGTGAAAAAAAACATGATTCCTGAGAGCAATTTTCAGCATGAAAATCAAAATTATTTTATGTATTTAAAATATTAGTTTCCTCCTCTTGTTAAGAATGATACATTGGATAGCAAACTATAAAATACATACAGTTGTCACAATAAATTGGGAAAGAAAGCAGCATCTTGCTTCTTTCTGAAGATTAACGAAAAGTTAGCATGGTGAATGAAGAGTGGTCCCAAGGCAAGGCACAACAGATGAAAAGCCCCCATTCCTTGAGCAGGGCCTTTGAAGAATGACCCTGATGCTTGGGCAGGAGGATGTGGGAGTTGAAAGTCTTCCAGGTGTCTTGAGGACTAAGGGCAGCACTCTGAAAGGTGCCCAGAAGCAAACTGGCGATCAGTGCTGCAATCCCATACCCACTTAGAATCATAGAATCGGAAGCAGGAAACATCATCAGAGCATTCCTGACAGGTGGCTGTCAAGCCTCTGCTTAAAGACCTCCAAAGAAGGAGACTCCACCACACTCCTTGGCAGCAAATTCCACTGTCGAACAGCTCTTACTTTCAGGAAGTTCTTCCTAATGTTTAGGTGGAATCTTCTTTCTTGTAGTTTGAATCCATTGCTCCGTGTCCGCTTCTCAGGAGCAGCAGAAAACAACTTTTCTCCCTCCTCTATATGACATCCTTTTATATATTTGAACATGGCTATCATATCACCCCTTAACCTTCTCTTCTCCAGGCTAAACATACCCAGCTCCCTAAGCCGTTCCTCATAAGGCATCGTTTCCAGGCCTTTGACCATTTTGGTTGCCCTCCTCTGGACACGTTCCAGCTTGTCAGTATCCTTCTTGAACTGTGGTGCCCAGAACTGGACACAGTATTCCAGGTGAGGTCTGACCAGAGCGGAATACAGTGGTACTATTACTTCCCTTGATCTAGATGCTATACTCCTATTGATGCAGCCCAGAATTGCATTGGCTTTTTTAGCTGCTGCATCACACTGTTGACTCATGTCAAGTTTATGGTCTACCAAGACCCCTAGATCCTTTTCACATGTACTGCTCTCAAGCCAGGTGTCACCCATCCTGTATTTGTGCCTTTCATTTTCACTTAACTAGGAATAAGCTCCATTGAACTTAATGGGACTTCTGAGCAGACACCAGCAGACTCCTCCTTAATTGCTCTACTTAGTAGTCTAGTGGCTATATTTTGCACTAAATTAGCTTCTGAACAGTCAGGACACACATAATTGTGGCCAGGTCACATTTTTTTCCAGGAAAGACCACAGCTGTTGATCTCCTGATACTTAACAATGAGTTTGATGAAGCCTCAACGCAGCCTTAGCACATATGCAAGAAAACATGAATTGAGTTATATGCATGAACATACACAAAAGCTCAGAAGCTAGCCTTCAGAGTAGGCTTCCTTCCTCGACCGCCCTACTCCAACGCAGAATTTCGTACATTTAAATTTGGGGAAGTAAGGCAGAGGGTACATGCCAGTAAAACCAATTAGATACGCACTAATTTCTTCTCTGTGAAACAGCAGTAAGCAATTAATCAGAATTTTGATCACAACTCAGATGGCAATCCTAATTGCACTTGCCATTTCCCCAGCAAATATGGAATCATTATCTTTTCTATTTGCCTCCCTATCTTTCTAATCTTTCGGCTGCCAGAAGCAAAACGTTTTCCAAGAACTATATATTTTCTCTCTCTAGAGGCAGCATTATACCTCTGGACTGAGGGTCTGCGTGTGCTCAGACCATGGTTGCATGTAGTGCCGGCTTCAGTGTAATTTGAATGAATACAGAGTGGCAGGCTGGCTGCTTGCCTGAGGGATGGGGAATTCTGCCTTATGAAATTATGAGAGAGGATGAAAGGTAGCAGCTCACTCCATTATAAACCTTCTGGGAGGGGACTGGAGACATCTGACCTCTGCCCAGTCATCCAGCATGCATCTAAGGGTGGGCGGATGGTGAGGGAATGCCAAGGGGCCTTGCTTCTGTTCTATTATTACTGTTAAGGACAAAGCCCCCCCCCCCAATACACAACTGAAGGAAGAACAGTGGCAGACTGGGGCAATATGGTGCCCTGTGGGAGGCCAATATTTGACGCTCCCCACCCAGCCCTTGTACTGCCTTCCTAAAGCTGGGTACGAGAGGTGTGGGGTTTGGTTCAAAGCTCTGGCAGGGCCCCCAAACTGGGAAAGCAACAACTAGGCTTTGAGAAGGAGGCGGGAGGATTCTGGGACCCTGTGAGGGCCTCACACCACCTTCCCAAAACCTAGTGCCTTACCAAGCTTTGAGAAAGTTTGTCCCAGTCATGAGAGAGATCATAAAAAGGCTTGGGATTGTAGACATCTCGATGCCGGGCTATGTTTATTATCAATATTCAAAGAGGTCAGTGCAGAACTAGTTTGTTAAACTCATATATTAATTGGTTGCTGCTAGATTGACCAAGGATGGAGAAATTACATTGCACTTTTCCCTTCACGTTTGGTTTCAGGAGAACCTACATATCTCAATTTCAGGAAAGTTGACTCATTTGGTGCATGTTTCAGGAGGTACTGCCAAGCCAATGGACTGCACTGCCACATGGTGGATGTTTTTGACATATATTAAGAAGCAGGCTCATGGCTGACAGGTTAAGGGATGCGGGTGGCGCTGTGGGTTAAACCACAGAGCCTAGGGCTTGTTGATCAGAAGGTCGGCGGTTCGAATCCCCGCGACGGGGTGAGCTCCCATTGCTCAGTTCCTGCTCCTGCCAACCTAGCAGTTCGAAAGCACGTCAAAGTGCAAGTAGATAAATAGGAACCGCTCTGGCGGGAAGGTAAACGGCGTTTCCGTGCGCTGCTCTGGTGCGCCAAAAGCAGCTTTGTCATGCTGGCCACATGACCTGGAAGCTGTACGCCAGCTCCCTCGGC
Source organism: Darevskia mixta (assembly GCA_034641385.1). Lineage (NCBI taxonomy): Eukaryota > Metazoa > Chordata > Lepidosauria > Squamata > Lacertidae > Darevskia > Darevskia mixta. The sequence continues at coordinate 604,915 of JAWWNH010000130.1, forward strand.
CAATAAAGCGAGATGAGCGCTGCAACATCAGAGTCGGTCATGACTGGACCTAATGGTCAGGGGTCCCTTTACCTTTACCTTTTTATATACTGATATCTACTAGTACTTGCCCTTTCTGTTCTTGCCAGAACAACAATCGTATTTTCTAGTCTGACTTTAGAGTGAACCTCTTCATGTTCTGATGTCATATCCAACCATGGAGCATCTATAATAGCAAGTCACCCCCGGGCTCTTTGTTTTGCTCTACTTTGATTACTCTACTTGGTACAAGTTTTTTTGTTTTTTAAGTGTGGGGGAGAGAAAGACTTGGGATGATGTGTGATCAGCATGTGTTTTAATCTGGATCAGGAGCAGCTCTAGGGGTTTCATAAAACACTAGATAAAGATGTACAAGCTAGAGGTGAATCCATGCTGGAATTGATGGTGGATGGAGATCCTTGATTGAAGGAGAGGAGGACTGAAATAAGCCTGGTTTCGCATGCTAGTGTGAATTAGGTTGGGAAAGAAAGCAGCATTCTCTTCAAACTCAGCATTCTGATGTCGGGGTGGGGAGGAACTTTGGAATATAAGTGCTCCGGGGAGGAAGAACACTCAGCATTTTTTAAATGTATTAACACACTTCCTTGGAGGGTGAGAACATGCAGGCAGGATTCTGAAGACAGATAATATAACTAATCACAGGAAATTGCTATATAAGCTTCTTTGCGCTGAGTCCTCCCCCACAGAGTTCCTTCAACTGGGGGGGGGGGAGAGACACAGATCTGGCTCTATTTCTGACTTTCAAGCCAAGTCATTATTCTACCAAATAGCCCATTCCATTTATAACTAGGATTGTAAGAGCAACTCATGTTCCCTTTACATGCATCCACTCTGATGTCAGAATTGCTTCCCTCTTGCGCACTCCCACACAGCTGCAAAATGAAGGAGTGAGCAAAGCAGCCACGTGGCTTGGTCCAATGAGATGGCTCTTTCGCACCTGGTTGCCATATGGTGGCAAATGGGTAGAAACCCCACCGGCACCAGCACACAATTGGTCCAGTCTCAGTGGCCACTCCCCCAGCACTGTGAGATCACACTTCATTCACAGAACGATTGACATAGGGAGTTGCCTTATACTGAGTCAGACCATTGGTGTTGCCTATGCTGACTCTACAATTTCAGGCGGGGAGATTCTTATCCCTACCTGGAGAGACCAGGAATTGAACCCCAGACCTTCTGCATGCAAAGCAGATGCTCTATGACTGAGCACCATTCACCTTCCTTTGGCTCACCTCAAAACCTGTTCTTAATTAGTATTAATATTTCTATATTTAATAGTACCACATTACCATCATGTACCATCAGGGACCCAGGTGGCACTGTGAGTTAAACCACAGAGCCTAAGGCTTGCTGATCAGAAGGTCGGCGGTTCGAATCCCTGCGACGGGGTGAGCTCCCGTTGCTCGGTCCCAGCTCCTGCCCACCTAGCAGTTCGAAAGCACGTCAAAGTGCAAGTAGATAAATAGGAACTGCTCTGGTGGGAAGGTAAACGGCGTTTCCATGTGCTGCTCTAGTTCGCCAGAAGCGGCTTTGTCATGCTGGCCACATGACCTGGAAGCTGTACGCCGGCTCTCGGCCAATAAAGCGAGATGAGCGCCGCAACCCCAGAGTCGGACACGACTGGACCTAATGGTCAGCGGTCCCTTTACCTTTACTTTACCATCATATTTCTGGGGAACTCTCAGCCGTTTAGTTGTGGTGGGGTGGCCAAGCTAGAAGGTCTTACTACAGAGAGGAGACACTTTTCCCAGTATCTCTTCAGCTGGAAACAAACCTCTTGAGCATAGCTAGAAATGGTATTTCCTGCTGGGAAGCACTGTATTTGTAGTTTTCTATGCCTCCCAAACTGAATGTTGACAGAAGGTAAGAACTAGAAAGGGAGTACTAGCTAGCAGTGGGAGCAAATCCCACTTCAGGCTGGACCTGAATTCAAAGGGATCTGAACCTTCCTTAGCACAGGCTGAGGTTTTCATATCTGCAAATCCACACTTCCAGTATTAGACGCGAGTGCCTGTCTTATGCATGGCGTCCACCTTTTATGTGTGTGCTGCGGGAAATATTAGTATCCCAGTAGCGTTTCCCACAGCCATCATGATGTGTAGAGCTGTCTTTGAAATCTGGGTCAGCAAAGAATAGAGTTCCAGTTCAGATGATTCATCTCACATGGCAGAAGGTCACCAGAAGCACCAGCCCGCTTTCAAACCTGGTTTTGTGCATCAGAGAAGAGAAATGTCTCTGTGTTGCCAGGAAATCACCCCCATGCTGAGTCTGGCTGAAAGGTTTGGATGCAGGAGAAAAGAGCAGACAGGGCCAGCTGTACATTGCAATTTCTGTTTGTGGTCCACTAAAACGCCAGGCACGGGAGGCTTGACTCAGACTTGCCAAGTTGGGCGTGTTTTAAAGACTTCACCTGAATGTTCAGCCAGCTCCTGATATGCAATATGGTGAAACGACTCGCATATGCGGAGCAGGCTGCTCTGTGCTGAGAAGAGCAGACAGGCAGCCAAGGGATAAGGGTGGGGGCCGCATTTCTCTCTGCCGGAGAATTGCGTGTGCTGAGCATCAGATGTGAGCATACTGAACTTTGGCGGTGTAGGGGCTGCCGCTCCAGAAGGTGACAAGAGATGGGGCCTTTCTTTCAGCTCCTATGAAATAAATGCCTTTCCTTGGCAATGCAATTCCTATTACACATTCATCAACTACAGTGTCATGGAATTTTGCAATCTGAGCACTCCTGTAATTCTCCCCCCTTCAGATCTGGGTCCGGAAATGTGTAAATTATGATTTTCCCACCAGGGATGATGGAGGTTGTAGTTCAATTCTCATGAGCCTGGTGGGAAAAGCCTACTGGAATCTCCCATTATCCTGGAAGACTTCTACTGGTGGCCCAAAGTGAGTTCTTTGCTCCATATGAAAGGGAACAGCAGGTGACCTGGAGTGGTGCCCAGGACCTAGTGTGAGATGTAAGTGGTGTTGAGCCACTTGGGAGCAATGATCGAAGGGCTAGTAAATTAAATGCACGTGAAAATGGCCAATTGCCAAGAAAATCCAATACAGTCACATTAGACTTCAAAAGAAGAAATGTCCCCCCAATGAGGAGATTGATAAAAAAGAAATTGAAAGGGAACGTCAGGAGGGTGAAATCACTCCAAAACACTTGGCAGTTTTTAAAAAACACAATATTAGAAGCTCAACTGGAGTGGATACCAGAGATCAGGAAAGGCATCATGAGGGGTAAGAGGATGCCAACATGGTTAATGAGGAGAGGCAAAGATGCTATTAGAGGCAAGATGGCTTCTTTTTGGACTAGATGACTCTCAGAATCTGCCCTGTGGAACGCCCTCCCATCAGATGTCAAGGAGATAAACAACTATCTAACGTTTAGAAGACATCTGAAGGCAGCCCTGTTTAGGAACGTTTTTAATGACTGGTGTTTTAATATACTTTTAATCTTTTTTTGGAAGCCGCCCAGAGTGGCTGGGGAAACCCAGCCAGATGGGCGGGGTATAAATAAATTATTATTATTATTATTATTATTATTATTATTATTATTATTATTATTGGATTCTATACTCTTGTAAGAACGAAGAGAACAAAAAGGAGCACAAACTTTGGCCCCAAAAAAGTACAAGTCAACAGTAAAAAAAAAAGGTAAAGGGACCCCTGACCATTAGGTCCAGTCGTGTCCGACTCTGGGGTTGCGGCGCTCATCTCGCTTTATTGGCCGAGAGCCGGCGTACAGCTTCCAGGTCGTGTGGCCAGCATGACAAAGCCGCTTCTGGCGAACCAGAGCAGCGCACGGAAACGCCGTTTACCTTCCCGCCGGAGTGGTGCCTATTTATCTACTTGCACTTTGACGTGCTTTCGAACTGCTAGGTTGGCAGGAGCTGGGACCAAGGAACAGGAGCTCACCCTGTCGCAGGGATTCGAACCGCCGACCTTCTGATCAGCAAGCCCTAGGCTCTGTGGTTTAACCCACAGCAGGGGATGCTTAAAAGGAATTTGAGAAACGTGTTGCTATAAACCTGAAGACTGAAAATGAGAAGTTATTTAAATATATTAGTAACAGGAAACCATCTAGAGAGGCAGATGGGCCCCAAGGGAGTCAAAGGAGTGCTAAAGAAGAATAAGGAGATTGCGGAGAAGTTGCATGAATCATTTGCATCTGTCTTCACAGTGGATGATATAGGGCATATCATGGTGCCTGAACTACCTTTGAAGGAAATGAGTCTCAGGAACTAAGGCGGATACTGATAATGGGATATCAAGTTATAGGTCTAATAGGCAAAATAAAAACTGACAAACATTCAGGTCCACATGACATCTGCCTGAGACTTCTCAAATCAGCCTCGGTACCTGAGGACTGGAAAGTAGCCAATATAACACTAGTTGTTCAAATCAAATCAAATTTTTTAACGGTCACAGACCAAATCAATTTCTACAAACTGGTAAATAAACAGAGGACATTTTCAATACTAATTAAACCATAACAACATTTTAAAATTAAAGATCTTAAATGAAATTAAATATTCGCCTTCGCCTGCGCATTGTCAATGGTAAGCTCTTGTTTCCTGCGTCTAATGGCAGATACGCAGAATTTGGCAACATTAGTTGTAACTTCAGGAACCTTATCTTCTACCAAGGCTCTCAGGCGTTGGGACTCTGGTTCGTTTTTAAGCTTTTGGAGGACTGGGGTAATAAAAGTCAGGCGTAGTTCCTCGTAGAAACTGCAGTGCAGCAATACATGCAGGTTTGTTTCCACTTCCGAAGAGCCACATGGGCAGACACGTGACTCATACGGTTTGCCCTCATACCTGTCCAGCAACAGGGCAGAGGGCAGCACGTTAAATCTGACCAAAGTAAAGGAATGTCTATACTTGGGTATTTGCAATTTAATCAGGTAGTTTGCGGGTGAGAACCCTCTCCCAAGATCTCTTATTGATGCATGTTTGTCCATTTTGCTCATATGACTCTGCAGCTCTATGTCCCTAATGCGTTGGAGCACTTGACTTCTGGCTCTCTCATAACCTGCCGCTAGACTAGTTGTTAAAAAGGGACCAAGGGGAGTCTGAAAATTACAGGCTGGTTAGCTTGGCATCTGTGGTGGGAAAACTTGTGGAAAGTATTATTATTATTATTATTATTATTATTATAATATACTGCCCTATACCCGTAGATCTTATTGTTAAAGATAAAATAACCAAGCATATAGAAGAACAAGATTTACTGAAGCAGAACCAGCATGGCTTCTGCAAGGTCAAGTCTTGTCTCACGAACCTATTAGAGTTCTTTGAGCCTGTCAACAAGCATAGAGATAGAGGTGATCCAGCTGGCAAAACATACTTAGATTTTCAAAAAGGTTTTGACAAATATCTCACTCAAGACTCTTGAGTAAGCTTAGCAGTCAAGAAATAAGATGAGAGGTCCTATTGTGGATCATGAATTGGTTAGGTTGTAGGAAATAAAGAGTGGGAATAAACTGACAGTTCTCTGAGTGGAGAGATGTAGAAAGTGGAGGCCCCCACTCCCCCACCCTCAAGGATCAGTATTGGTACCTGTGCTTTTTAACCTGTTCATAAACAATCTAGAATTAGGAGTGAGCAATGAGGTAGCAGAGTTTGCTGAGGATAATAAATTGTTCAGGGTCATTAAAACAAAGCGAGGGTGAAGAGCTATGAAAGGATCTCTCCAAACTGAGTGACTTGGCAGTAAAATGGCAAATGCAATTCAACATAAACAAGTTGCAACAACAAAACGCATATTCATGGGGGTCTGAACTGATGGTGATGGACCAGGAAGAAGACTTTGGGGTCGTAGTATATAGCTCAATGAAGTTGTTGACCTAATGTGCGGCAGCTGTGAAAAAGGCAAATTCCATGCTAGGGATCATTAGGAATGGAATTGAAAATATGGTTGTTGTTGTCATCTGTCTGTTTTGAGTGACAATGGAGTGTGCCTCCAGGGATTAAGTCAAACCACTGTGATTGCAACACCAAAGTGACCTCCCTGGAGCAGAAGCCTGGGCAGTGTGTATGGAGGTCCTGGGCTGCCCAGGTGACAGGACCCCCCTCTCAGCCTCACTGAGGTGGTCCAAAGGAAAGCAGTGCAATATGTTTGGCACCAGCTTGGCTGCAGGAGTTGCCAGAAGGAGGTGTATAAAGCACTATCCAACTGTTTAGGAACTCCACTCTGGATTTGTGTAGGGTTTACTCCTTAGCCTTTTCTTCTTCTGAAGATTTCCTGCACGGCAGCAGATGTTTAGGATCAGAGTTGCCCTTCTCCTAGATGAACGACCTTCCCAGGTGGGCAAGCCCATCTGCCCCTCACTTCCATCTACAGCAGCCTTTCTCAACCTTGGGTCCCTAGATGTTTTTGGCCTACAACTCCCATCATCCCTAGGTAGCAGGACCCAGTGGTCAGGGATGATGGGAGTTGTAGGCCAAAAACATCTGGGGACCCAAGGTTGAGAAAGGCTGATCTACAGCATGTGCAGAAACCACCTTCTTGACCATTGGACTCACTACAGTATAAACCTCGTCTGCTCAATCTACTGGAACCTCTCATCGCATGGAGGTCTTTAAGCAGAGGCTTGACAGCCACCTGTCAGGAATGCTTTGATGGTGTTTCCTGCTTGGCAGGGGGTTGGACTGGATGGCCCTTGTGGTCTCTTCCAACTCTATGATTCTATGATTCTATGATTCTAAGTCCCTAACTCACTGAAGGTTTGAGACCCATTGGCTGCCCTCACCCGGTTTAACCAGCTGGTTGAAGCCATTCCCGGGTGTGGCCACTGTCAACTTCTAGGAGCCAGAGGTGAGAGCTAAGTGCAGGGAGGTGACCAAAGGTGGTCAAACTACCCCAGAAGGAGCATGATGTGCCCCCCACCAGAGGTACTGCCCATCTTCTAACACCCCACACCCCCCAATTGAAAATGAAACCACTGATATCACAATGCTGTTATACAAATCTATGATGCAGCTGTATTTAGAATGCTAGTTCTGGTCTCCTCACTTCAAAAAGGATATTGCTGAGTTGCAAAAGGTCCAGAAAAGGGCAGAGCTGGAAGATTCAGAACAGATACTTCCTTTCTGCAGCACATTGTTCAACTATGGAACTTGCTCCCACAGGAGGCAAGTTATGACCATCAACCTGGATGGCTGTTGCTTGAGAAATGTCACTGGTAGAATAATACATTGCACATTGATCCCAATTTGGAAAATTAAAAGTAATGATTTATTATATTTAGAACTTAGTCAATTCTCTAAGAACACTACGTGCACAAATTGGTGTTCGGTTCAGGATGTTTCCACAGAACACTCTCTAGACACGTAGATTGGGAATATTGGTTTTGGACCATCCCTTATGAACGGTTTAAATTTCAATGAGTTTTGTGGGAATTCTACATTATACATGCCTGAGTTCTTATTCATGAGGCCCAAAACTGTTTTAACTGGGAAATGATCATAAATGACATAATGGAATGTTTCTATTTTGGAATAATCATTTGATTTCCAGACTTTGTTTTTGCAAAAGAACAGGATAATTTATTAGTGATGGGACAACACCCCTTGGCTCATCTCAAAATGCAAGCTTGTTTTGTTTTGGGCTTTTGTTTTGTTTTTTAGCTTTCCTTGCAAGTGTTTGGAACAAAAAGTGTGTTTTCTCCATGTATTCCCAGGCCATGCTTGTGAAAAATGCATGAAGCACACACACCCTCCCCTGGAAGACCCTTTGTGGTCTTTCCTTAACTGGAAATGACGCTGCTGAGCAAGGCTTGGCCCAAGGCATTTTGCCACCTGAGGCAAAGAACAAGATGGCAGGCACATGTCAACACAGACAATGGGGCACCAGAGGGCAGCAAACTAGTTTAAGGGGCACGGGACAGGCTGTGTGGCGCTCATAGCTCTGTCCATAAGCTCCTTCCCAGAGTTCACAGCTCCTCAGCATCAGCTTTCTAAATTGGTTGTCTCAATCTACCTAATTTTTCTGCCAGTAGTTTTGGAGCTATAGCTCCTTCTGCTTCCCAATTCAATGTGGGAGGCAAATAAAACTACGAATCCTTTGCTCCCCAGGAAGAAATGGTGCCCCTGAACTTGCTCAACAGTGTCATTTCATGTTAAGAAGAAGCTGGCAAGTTCCCCCTCCTGTATCTAGCAAGCCTTCCTCGTCACCAATTCCTTTCCCCCAGCCTTCTTGAAGGTAGCTTTGAGGTGGTTAGGGGATGAGCCGAGCTTGAGCTAGGACTCAAACTGAAATAGGCCTAGCAAAATAAAAAATAAAAAAATTCCTTCCAGTAGCACCTTAGAGACCAACTAAGTTTGTTCTTGGTATGAGCTTTCATGTGCATGCACACTTCTTCAGATACACTGAAACAGAAGTCACCAGACCCTTATATATACACCGTAGTGAGAGGGTGGGAGGGGTATTACTCAGAGGGGTGGTGGGAATGGGTGATAGGCTGATAGCTGTGGTAAACCTGTTGACCACTGTTAACGACTGCCATTAGTCTTACAGGAAAAATTCATTACCAAGCTTAAAACCATGGAGAGACCTGGTCTGAACAAAGACATTGGATTCTTATCTCATTATACATGACAAAGCTATTTTTAACCTTCTCACCCCTTGCTTTTTCCTTTAAGACTAATTGCAGTCGTTAACAGTCGTCAACAGGTTTACCACAGCTATCAGCCTATCACCCATTCCCACCATGCTGGCCACATGACCTGGAAGCTGTACGCCGGCTCCCTCGGCCAATAAAGCGAGATGAGCGCCACAACCCCAGAGTTGGTCACGACTGGACCTAATGGTCAGGGGTCCCTTTACCTTTAATGGAGAAGGGAGAGTACAAGGATGAAGAACCAAAGACCCTTCCTAATTTTTTATCTAAATGAAGCAAACTACTTTGACAACAATAGTCTTAGCCAGTTTATTTTACTAATTCCCCCACCCCCTCGCTTGTCAAAGAACATACTCCCCCCCCCGTAATAAGTCCTTTCCTCTTCCATTCCTCTTGCAAAGCAGGACAAGGCACTTGTGGTGGGTACACACTCCTGCTAACTGTTATGATGTTTGCTGTCAATTTCATTTATTTATGCAACTGCTGTGGAAGAGCCCCAGGCGGAGAAGCAGCCATGAAAGATTTCAGAGTCCTGGTGTGGGGTCATGAAAGGGAAAGAAAGGGAACGACGTCGGGGCGGGGGAGTCCACTGGTTATGAGAAAGGAACTGACACAGGAAATGGTCACATATGGCACAGATTTATTGTGTCCGGGACTTCCCATTCAAATCCCATTATATCCACAGCTCAGAGCAGCGCTTGGCACAACCCACATTTGTTTTTAGATCTGGCATCCAATGAAATCAGAGCTTCATTCTGAAAAAGAAAAGAGGAAAGGAAAAATGTGATGTGTTTATCGTGCCATGGCAGGGAAGCCAAGGGTTGGTATTGTGTTTGAAAAGAATGCTGTTTTGCTTTCTCTTGTATAGGGTCAATAGTCAGAAAGGACTGGGGGCAGTTGTGTGTTTGCACGTACATATAGGCCTGTGGGCTCGTACGTTCAGCTAATACAGAAATAACCCAAGAGGAAATAGGCCCTTAAAAGCATATAGTGCAGAGAAGATAAAGACTGCTGTTTTCACTTCAGGAGGCGGAGAGCTGTATTATTTGCTGTGAAATCGGCAAGGACCAGTTGTGTTGCGGCAAGTGTTTTTGATAGGGCTGCAGGTTTAACAAAATTATTGTGATACTATGTAAGTGCTTTAATTTGTGAAACACAGAAAGCAAATACGTGCAGTATAGGTTTATTCAAACTAAGTGGTGTACGTATTCAGCTCATATCTCTGCCTCCCAATAAATTGTGTCACATTCATCCCACATGTTCTGCCTCAGCTTGGTATGCTCTCACATAGACCCATATTTGTGGTACCCTCTCTCAGGCCCCACCCATTATTCATCTTGTCACGTCACGCCTCTTGATTCCCTGGCTGACATTTTAATGCTGGTCCACAGAGCACACGTGGATGGCTGCAGGGCTGGAAGTTGGAGTAATATGCTAGAACACCATAAGCAAATCTGCAGGCAGCTTTCTTGGTCTCCCGCATACACAAATGCCACTGATATCATTGTAGAGTGGAGCCGTTTTATTTATCCCTCCTATCTTTTTGTGTGTGAGGACAATACCCTGATCTCCCCTTATTTATTTTAAGGTGGACAATCAACAGGTATTGACAACTACAGTGCTTTATTATAGGCCATCCTATCCCTCCCCCCACCCTGACCTTCCAGATGAGATGCAACTTTTATCACCCAGATACAGTGGTACCTCAGGTTACAAACTTAATTCGTTCCGGAGGTCTGTTCTTAACCTGAAACCGTTCTTAACCTTAGGTACCACTTTAGCTAATGGGGCCTCCCGCTGCCACCACCGCGCAATTTCCGTTCTCATCCTGAGGTAAAGTTCTTAACCTGAGGTACTATTTCTGGGTTAACGGAGTCTGTAACCCGAGGTGTTTGTAAACCGAGGTACCACTGTAAAGGTAAAGGTAAAGGGACCCCTGATCATTAGGTCCAGCCGTGACCAACTCTGGGGTTGCGGCGCTCATCTCGCTTTATTGGCCGAGAGCCGGCGTACAGCCAGCATGTGGCCAGCATGACAAAGCTGCTTCTGGCGAACCAGAGCAGCGCACGGAAACGCCGTTTACCTTCCCACTGGAGCGGTTCCTATTTATCTACTTGCACTTTGACGTTCTTTCGAACTGCTAGGTGGGCAGGAGCAGGGACCGAGCAATGGGAGCTCACCCCATCGCAGGGATTCGAACTGCCAACCTTCTGATCGGCAAGCCCTAGGCTCTGTGGTTTAACCCACAGCACCATCCACTGTACCTACCTTTAAATCCCTTTCCATTGGCTTCTGCTGCTGGATGTCTTTTGATAGCCAACAGCTTTCATTCCAAATACAGGCATATCTCTCCTCCTGTAACAGATTCTGACTGGTTATTTGTGGCAATTGGTTTTGCGTTTCTAGGGGGCTTATAAGAACGGTATGTAAAACAAAAAAATAAGACTCAGGCCCTACAATCTGTATAAGACAAGACACACTAGGGAAGGAAAGCGGCAAGGAAAGGTAAATACAGTCATACCTTGGTTCTCAAATGCCTTGTGACTTGAACGTTTTGGCTCCCGAACGCCGGAAGTGAGTGTTCCGGTTTGCAAACGTTTTTGGGAAGCCGAACATCCGACGCGGCTTCCGATTGAGTGCAGGAAGTTCCTGCAGCCAGTTGGAAGCCACGCCTTCGTTTTTGAATGTTTTGGAAGTCAAACGGACTTCCAGAATGGATTCCATTCGAGAACCAAGGTACGACTATACGTGGGATCACTTAAATGCCAGTGCAAAGGCAGGTTTTCCTCCTCCTATTTATGTGTACCATCAGAAGGAGCCCAACAATTGCCAGGTGGTGACGTTCCATCAGCAGAAAACAATGAGGGAGAAAAGGTGCAGTTGGGAAATGGAGGGTATAATGTTGATTCCAAATAGGGGAGTATAAAGCTGGGCAGGGGCTGTAGCTCAGTGGTAGAGCATCTGCTTTGCATGCAGAAGGCTCCAGGTTCAATCCCTGGCATTTCCTGGTACAGCTGTCAAAGATCTGTGCCCCAAACCCTGGAGGGCAAATTCTAGTCCGTTTAGAGAGGACTGAGTGAAATGGACCAATGGTCTGACCCAATACAATTCAACCTCCTAAGTTTCTTATACACACGTCACTTGCAGGCTAAGCAAAGCAATTGCTACTGTTGAAATAAGACCGGCCAGAAAGCAAAAGGAAGTGGAAAGAAAATTCCAAGAGTGGAGACTTGCTCCTGTGCGTAATAGGAATTTTAATCCCATAATCCAGAGGTTTTCAACCTTTTTGAGTCCACGGCTCCCTTGACCAACTACATTCTTTCTGCAGCACCCCTGTGGGGCTCAGGAGCCCAGCTGGGTCACCTCTTGCCTGCAGAGCTGGCAGCCGCTCACCCTTTTTCGAACACCCTCCCTTGTGGAGTGTTCCTTCAGCCTCCCCTCCTCTCTCCTTGGGAGTCCTCTGGGCAGCCGCTGCTGCTGCCCCTGGTCTCTGCGCTGCCCCCCACCCCAAAGAGAGGTGCCTCCTCCACTGCCCCACAGAGGGAAGAGGATACCTTAGTGGCCCAACTTGAGACCTTTACCTTAACCCATCGCATCCCATCATACCTCTCCTCCCTTTCTACTGCTGCCCATAGATTGGCCTTTACCAAAGCGAGGTTTAACGCTTTTCCCTCCAATGTCCTGAGACATAGGTTTTCAAAGGGCCAAGCCTCTGCTATATGTGAATGTGACAAGGAGTCAGTGGACTCTCTCCAGCATATTATGTTTGCTTGCCCCTTGTTCAGTGTGCCACGGGCGAATCTGCTGGGATCGATAATACAGAAATTAGAGGGTACACCAACAGAATTCCACCTTGCCCAAATCTTGCAAGATAAGGATACTCATATGACCCTGCAAGTGGCAAGGTACCTGGTCGCTGTTCTTTCCCACAAGCGATGCCAAGGATCACTACAAACTAGTTAAAGTTTAGTATGTTATCCCATTTTATTGTAAATACACATCTACTCTTATCTAGTTTTATTCTTTTAATACCATTGTGGATGACTGTGGTGTACGTTATGTTATAGCGGCGGATGTACCCACCTTGTACAAGTTGTTATCTATACAGTGGGACCTCGACTTACGAGTGATTCGACTTACGTGTTTTTCGACTTACGAATGACTTCCGGGAGAAACAAAATGGCCGCCGCAACCGAATTTTTCGACTTATGAATGGAAGTCGCGGCCGCTTTTAATAGGATTTTTTCGACTTATGAATTTCGACTTACGAATTTTCGACATGAATTTTTTTCGCTCAATGCATTCCTATGGGGATTCGACTTACGAATGTTTTCGACTTACGAATTTTGCGTCGGAACGCATTATCGTCGTAAGTCGAGGTACCACTGTATGTTTTATTCGTATGGGCCTATGGCTGTAAATATCTATCTATCTATCTATCTATCTATCTATCTATCTTGAGGCCAGTACCTTACCTTGGGAGGAAGCAGCAGGCACTCACCTCCCAGGCAGGCCTTGCATACAGCAAGCACAAGAAAGGCCAGTGCAGTGCCTGCCTGCCTGCCCAGCCTCGCACTTGTCTCTCCATTCCCAACATCCAGGACTGGCTGGCTGGGCTCCCTCATCCGCTTGCTTGCTTACTCCAAGGCCACCTCAGCTCCTGGCAACCAGCATCCCCTGGCCAGCCCCAGAGGCACCGTTCACCTGGGGAGCTTGTAGCCAGGGCTGCTGCAACAAACAGCTGTGCAAGCCTTTGGGAGGCAGAGATGCAAGAGGGCATCCGAGGAGGGAGGAAAGGAAAGGAAAGAGGGACAGAGGCCAGCATTGCCCGCGGCACCCCTGACCATCATTCAAGGCACCCCAGGGTGCCACAGCACACTGGTTGAAAACCACTACCATAATCATTAGATTGCTACATTCACCCCATGTTAACATACAAGCCACAAATTGTGAGAGCTTTTCTTTCTCTCAGCAAATATGAGATTTCTGCCAAGACTGAGTACTCCTTCCCACCTGTGTGGTGTAGTGGTTAAGAGCGGTAGACTCGTAATCTGGTGAACCGGGTTCGCATCTCCACTCCTCCACATGCAGCTGCTGCACCTTGGGCTAGTCCCACTTCTCTGAAGTCTCTCAGCCCCACTCACCTGTTTGTTGTGGGGGAGGAAGGGAAAGGAGAATGTTAGCCGCTTTGAGACTCCTTCGGGTAGTGATAAAGCAGGATATCAAATCCAAACTACTCCTCCTCCTCCTCCTCCTCCTCCTCCTCCTCTTCCTCTTCTTCTTCTCTGCCTTCTTGGCCTTGTGGAGCGGCTCCAATCCCACTTTTGGAACCTCCGTGACACTCCTAGGAGGAATGCGTGCTTCTGGACACGGATCCTTCTCCTCAGGCACATTGGTTTGCATGCAGATTTAGTCTGGATGTATTGGATCTAGTCTTGGATTTGCACCCATATATGCCCATTTATCTACCTTATGAAAATTTAGAAATAATTGCTATAATTTGAACAGAATTTAAATTCATCGTGGTGAGGAAGGTTGTGACTAGGTATTAAACTGAGATACTGAAATGCTGAGGTCTGAATTAAATATTCCATGCAAACCCATCTCACATCATTCCAGTGACCACCCACTGCAATCAGCTTCAGGGGGGACAATACAGCAAGGGAAAGGGGGGTGGGGGGGCTTGGCAAAGTAGGGAGTGTTGAATCTTTTAACTCTGAAATTCCAAAAATGAGGAGTGCTAAAAAATTGTAACATGACTTGGGAATTCAAAAGATATTTTGGTTAAATTACCATAATTTAGTTTTGCTTGGTAGGTAGAATGTGTGCAAAACTGCATAGAAATAATTAAAAATGATTGTCAAGTACTTCTTTTTCTTCTTGTTGTTGTTGTTGTTGTTAAGCATTGCCTGACATTTTCAGAAGATAAAATTAAAAGTTCTTTGGTTTTCTGAAAGCAGTTTACGTAGAGTTACTAAGCTAAATGTTGTCCAATCACAAAAATAATAGCGGATTTGAATTCCTCACACCCGAAACCATATTTTTAATACCCATTACTGAAGAAATTTGCAAAAATTTAGTTTCGCCCCCTAAAATGACATGACCCAGTGGCAGGGGTGGGGATTCGTAACCTTTTCCCTTCAAGATGCTTCTTTACTTCATATATATATATATATATATATATATATATATACACTGTGTGTGTATGTATGTGTGTGTGTGTATATATATATATATATATATATATGGAATACACACACACACATGAAATACACACACACACATGGAATACACACACACACACACACTCACCACAGTATTTGCTTCTTCTCTCACACAAGCTCATACAGCAAGTTCTCACAAGGTAGTTCATGAGTTGGCGGGAAACTTAACATGTAAGTTCTCTCAGTTGTCCACTGAATTATTTGTCTTCCTTACTTCTGGGGGAGTATGGTTTATGGAGCATAGTTTGCTCAGGGCCGCTAGGCTACAGTGAGTAAATAGTGTGCCATTAATTATGTCCCCACTTTTAGCTTTTAACATGGTAGCTGCATTTATATTTGCATTAGAAATAAGTGACTAGCAAAGCTAGGCAGATGGAAACAACATTGCTTGGCATTTATTTTATTTTGATAAAATACATATTAGAGAAACTTGATGACACCTCTTTGTTTTAGTCAAACGCTCCCGAATTTTTCCTTACAAGTATGCAATGTGAAATCTATCATAAACTGGGGAAGAAATTAGTAGAAAGAAATGGTGGTGCTAACCTAAAGGGGGAAATCATTAATGTTGATGTATTTCATTCAATTTTAAATGTAGACCTTTTGAGGGCATTGGTGAGGGAGCTGGGTAGAAGACCGAAAAAGTCTCCGTGCCTTTAAGTAAAACATCCATTAAAAAAAAAAAAACCACTTAAAAAAACCTTCCCTTTTGGTCCATTTTCTAAATAAAGGATACGAGTTGTGTGGGGTGTTTTTTTTCTTAAGCAAAGAGGACCCCAACGGCATATTTTTCTTTTCAAATGTGAAATGAGGTGGAAAATCCTCATTTCACGACAGGAAGGACAAATATTGACACAAAGTTAATATTTGTCAGAAACCCTGCAAGCAACCTGAGTGTTTGGAAAGAAGTAAATTAAATAAAATAACAAATTTGGTGTGGAGCTCTTTTTTAGAATTTGTGAAAAAAGAAAAATTAATGTGAAAAGGATTGTACGAAAAGAGAGCATACACAAACTTCCACTTTGCTGCCCTTGGATACCCAATAGGCTACTGTGTAACACACCCATGTGCACATCTGATGCCACTGATCGCATCATACAGGGTGCTCAGTGTCTCATGTTGGTGCATAAACACAACAGCCCCCCATATAATTTTTTTTTTAAAAAAAAATCTGTTCCACATTCAATTAGTTTTATCTCATGCACTCGCCATCTTCTTTGGCTTTTCTGACTTTTTGTGCCACACATGCACACCCCAATCCGCGAACCCCGATTTCTCTCTTCCCCTCACTTTTGCACACGAAATATATAACCCGTTTAACTTAATTTTAGCCATTTAGAAGGAAGGCTTCTGGAATTTATCACTGTTATTGTTCATCTCGAATGTAAATAGCACATGTCACCTCAATACTCAGTGGTCAATCAGTATTTATTAAGCCCTGTCCACTCTGGCCTTTTTCTCGAAGGAGAGCCGCAGGGCAGATTAGACGCTGCCCCTGACACGGTGTGTCACTTATCTATTTGTGTTGATTATGAGAGTCAGCTGTGAGCAGACCTCTTCCTCCCCCCCCTCCCCTCCCAGCCCCGCTTACAAGCACCCCTGCTTAGATTTTCATGAGGAAATAATCAGATTAGGCCTTCAGCGGCGAGTTCATACGGAGTTCTCTCTTCTCCAACGTGCTACTAACTGAATAAACGTGTTTTGTGGTAAATTGTAAATGACATTATGATTACCAAGGCCAGCGTGGGTTTCATTTTAAAAGTGATCGAAATGGCTGGCTGCAGAAATTGTGACTGGCAGATGAGGCGATTCTGAGAGGAGGGAGGGCAGAGGAAGAGGAAGGGACCAACCAGGACTCTAGCAACCTCTTGGCAGAAGAGGGAGCTTGCCCAAATGCAAATCCTAGCATATGACAGAATAGGAGCAGGGCCTCTTCAGCAAGGAGAAATGCAAAAGAGGGACGGTCACTAGGAGGGGAACGGTTGACTCAGCTGTTTGCAGGGCATCAAATGAGGAAGTCTGCAGCAGTTCTGTAGCTAGTGAATCATAGAATCTTAGAGCTGGAAGGGACCCCGAGGGTCATCTAGTCCAACCCCCTGCAATGCAGGAATCTCAACTAAAGCATTCGGCGGGAAGATAAACAGCGTTTCCGTGCGCTGCTCTGGTTCGCCGGAAGCGGCTTAGTCCTGCTGGCCACATGATCTGGAAGCTGTACGCCGGCTCCCTCGGCCAGTAAAGCGAGAGGAGCGCCGCAACCCCAGAGTCGTCCACGACTGGACCTAATGGTCAGGGGTCCCTTTATCCTTTACCTATAATAACCTCCTCCTTCAGTGAATTTCTTTTCTGGAATAAGATAGCTCAGTTTTGTCCTCCAGATGAAATCTACTGAAAAACCATCTCTTTTTTGTTGCTCCAGTCAGAACCTTCAGTGATCTAATGTATCAATCTGTAGAACCTAGATGGCATCAGCTTTCTGCATTAGTGCCAACTCAGTCAGCAATCTTATGTCTAATCACATTAATGTTATGCAATTATGCATTTTATTACTTTGAAATGAATAAAGGATTCAATCTAAAAAGTGCATTTTCTTTTTTGAAAACAGCATCCAGTTTTACTTTTTACTTTTCCTTGTCATTTGGAGTAGGCACATATTTTCCCCGCCCTTACATCTGGTCTCCCAATCACACTTTCGATGAAAGCTAATAACGTAGTTGTACAATTGTTTACCTCTTCAGAGATTGTGTTAAGAGAAATGTCTGCCACATATTACAAGTCTTGTGACAAAATTACAAGTGTTGGCAAGTCTGCGTTGATGATGTATTATTTATTTAACAGGCATTTACAGAGAAGACAGAAAATGCATCTTCAAACCGTCATCAAATGTGTATTTCCGTATAGAAACATACTATGCAGTGGTGATTTTAGAAAGTACAGATACAGATGCCAGTAACTGGAAACCCTTTCCACCTGTGCTGGAGACAGACACCTTCATTGATACCTTCAGTGAAGCCACTTCATGGAGATCCTGCTGTGCCACAGAGCATTCATCAACATTTTACTCAATATTGCCATTGAGCAAGCTCTCAAAAATTTGTTTTAATGGTCCAGTGCCTTGGTCACTAAGACTCTACTTAAATAGTGGTCACAACGCTACAAGGATTCTCCTAGCCATCTTTTACGATCAGCCACGAAGCTTCCGTGTTTTTGTTAATGGGAACTATATGCCACCAGTTTTGTCGTTTCCCAGACCTTCCTTGGCAAATGCTGTGACGGGAACCAATTACTTCGGTTTTCATTTACAGGTAGGTAGCCGTGTTGGTCTGTCATAGTCAAAACAAAATTAAAAATTAAAAAAATCCTTCCAGTAGCACCTTAGAGACCAAATAAGTCAAACAGGCCAAAACCTACGCCAAAGGATAAATGGACATAAATCTGACATGAGGAATCACAAGACAGAGAAACCAGTAGGAGAACACTTCAATCTCCCAGGACACTCTATACAAGATCTCAAAGTAGCTGTCTTATTGCAAAGGAATTTCAGAAATAGACTGGAAAGAGAAGTTGCTGAATTGCAACTCATTACCAAGCTTAAAACCATGGAGAGACCTGGTCTGAACAAAGACATTGGATTCTTATCTCATTATACATGACAAAGCTATTTTTAGCCATCTCACCCCTTGCTTTTTCCTGTAAGACTAATTGCAGTTGTTAACAGTCGTCAACAGGTTTACCACAGCTATCAGCCTATCACCCATTCCCACCACCCTTCAGAGTAATACCCCTCCCACCCTCTCACTATATATAAGGGTCTGGTGACTTCTGTTTCAGTGTATCTGAAGAAGTGTGCATGCACACAAAAGCTCATACCAATAACAAACTTAGTTGGTCTCTAAGGTGCTACTGGAAGGATTTTTTTTATTTTTTATTTTGTTTCAGTTTTCATGAGAATCTTCTGTATGTTGCCATTCATTGGGATGAACCTATTGAAATACACACACATAATTCTCTTCCTGTTGCTTTCACTATAGCAGGGGCTGAGTCAGCGGTGATTCAAAGACTGGCTATTTTTTTTACAGATTGGGTGGGACCAAGTCAGAACAGTCCTCAACTCATCTGGAAGTGAGAGCACCTTAAATACTATAGCAGGCAATGCTACAAAGAGGAAATACCAGTGCCCCCCCATGCATTCATTCATCATAGAGCTAGCCAGCAGAAAACCCAAACAGGTTCAGCAATCTTTGGGGGCTTGCTGCCACCCCATTCATTCACTGGTTTGAGAGTGCTGATCCTCGAGATAAGCGATCCATTACACTTCCGAAGGTACAAGCTTGCCTCCTCATTTTCAGGTGACAGATTGACAAGTTTGGCCAATACTCTTATCAATGCTCAACAGACTGGTGAACTTCAGCATGCCCTCAAAATACCAGTTGATACCCTAGTGGTGATGGTTTCTGCCACTTCCGTTCCAGCAGAGGGAAGTTCTAGGTAAGTGAACTTCATGTAAAATAGTAATGCTGTAAATGCTATGTAAAAAGCACTTTTTGTTGCCCGTCATTGTCGTCAGTGGTGAGGGATGATCTGAAGGGCACCAGGTGGGGAGAGCCTGGCAAGAGTGGCTGACACAGAAGCACTTAGATCAGGGGTCAGCAAACCTTTTCAGCAGGGGGCCAGTCCACTGTCCCTCAGACCTTGTGGTGGGCCGGACTATATTTTGGAAAGAAAAAATGAACAAATTCCTATGCCCCACAAATAACCCAGAGATGCATTTTAAATAAAATGACACATTCTACTCATGTAAAAACATGCTGATTCCCGGACCATCTGCGGGCCGGATTTAGAAGGTGATTGGGCCGGATCTGGCCCCCAGGCCTTAGTTTGCCTACCCATGGCTTAGACCAAAGGCTTACATTTACTGAAACGAGTGATACAACAACCATCAAATTATGGCCAATATTGGTTTGAGTCAATGAGCCCAAACCACTCATCCAACTCTGGCTATGTTATTTGAACAGCCCTATGCAGGCACTTTTTGTTTATGAAAGCATATAGAGCTTATCAAACTGTGTGTACAACAATTATAGCTACTATGGAAATGAAATCACCAGCAAATTGTAACACACACACACACACACACACACACGCACACACACACACAAATACACACACACACGCACACACACACACACATTAATTGTCTGTATAAACTAGGTGGCATAGAAAAGTTTTCAGCAAATGTGTAAAAAGTAAAACTGGAGATGCTTGCTGAATCTTTGTATGAAGAACTTTTCGCAAGACTGGACTGATTACCCTGAAGGTTTGATTTTGTGTTGACATCGGATAAACCTCACTAATTGGGGGGGACAACTAAAGTCACTCCTACAGATGATCTCAGCGATTGAACTGGGATCACGTTCAAACACATGAATAAGAAATGGGGCCACACTGAGAAGTCCTGCCCCCGATGTCACATGTGCTATGTTGGGGACATAGAATCATATAATTATAGAGTTGGAAGAGACCACAAGGGCCATCCAGTCCAACCCCCTGCCAAGCAGGAAATACCATCAAAGCATTCCAGACAGGTGGCTGTCAAGCCTCTGCTTAAAGACCTCCAAAGAAGGAGACTCCACCACACTCCTTGGCAGCAAATTCCACTGTCGAACAGCTCTTACTGTCAGGAAGTTCTTCCTAATGTGTGGTGGTATCTTCTTTCTTGTAGTTTGAATCCATTGCTCCGTATCCTCTTCTCAGGAGCAGCAGAAAACAACTTTTCTCCCTCCTCTATATGACACCCTTTTATATATTTGAACATGGCTATCATATCACCCCTTAAACTTCTCTTCTCCAGGCTACACATACCCAGCTCCCTAAGCCGTTCCTCATAAGGCATCTTTGCACATGACAGTGCAAAGGGCTTAGATGCTTCTCTCTCACCATGGCTGCCACTCCCAATTATACTTTTAATTAGTAAAAGGGATTTGAGAAATATGGCCATGTCAGAAATGAGAGAGCTTACACAAGCCTTCCTGTACAGTAAGTCGCTGCTACCTGACTCACACCCTTTTCTGGCTTCACATTTGTCCAGCTGAAGTGCAATTATCACTTTTTCATAGACAAGGCACAAAGAGACTGTCAGGAACACTGATAGTTAAGTAAGATGCTTACTTCAAAATGGTTGATTACTTGGAATTTTACTTCGTGGTTGGACATATCTCAGGCATTGTGCAAATAAATACATCAAATTCTGACTTAGGTTGAAATCCTGTGTATCCTGTGTATACAGTGGTAATAATAATAATATTTTTTTATTTGTATACCACCTTTCTATCTTATGATACTCAAGGCGATTTACAAGCAGAAGAAACAAAAAATCTCACAACAATCCAATGCAATACAAAAATATGATAATACAAAACTTCAAAATAAACAAACTACATCAAAAAGTAACGTTCAACAATCATTAGAGTAATATAAAACAATATCAACATATAAAAGTTAAACAGAAATCCACTCAACATTTACAACAAACAATTTCTAAACTAATCAATAAAACAATGGCATAAAATACATAAAATAATACAATACAAATTGAGAAGCAAAGACTAGAGTGCGGAGCAAGGCAGGTGGAAAGAGGCCTTGCTTGATGGAGTCTCTCCCCTCCCCTCACCTGGTACCTCGGGTTAAGTACTTAATTTGTTCCGGAGGTCCGTTCTTAACCTGAAGCGTACTTAACCTGAAGCACCACTTTAGCTAATGGGACCTCCTGCTGCCGCTGCGCCGCCAGAGCACAATTTCTGTTCTTAGCGGAGTTAAGTACTTCAGGAGTACCTGAAGTGTACTTAACCTGAAGCGTACTTAACCCGAGGTACCACTGTACTTTCCTGAAAGTAAGCCCCCTTCAACGCAGTAGGGATTTACTTCTCAGCAAACATGCAGAGGATTATGTTGCTGGTTTATTATTGCCACTAAACAATGCATCACCTTGTTACACTTTTGGCTGTCCATAGCTAGTTTGGGTTAAATTACTTCATACCAGTGCACAAGAATTAAAGGGTTTGATTCCCACATTACTGATTCCCCCATGGTACGCCATCACCCTGAAGCTGTGCTCTGCTTTTAATATCTACTGTCCATAGCAAACCTATCTAAAAGGCCTTTATAACTCAACACTGTCACTTTATGCCCAAGAGCAATGGAAATCCACTTATCTCACTAGGGTGAGACCTGTAAATACAAGACCCACAGAATGAAAATTAACATATTTCTCCCACTGTGACAGCTGCCACAGCAGCATCAATGCAAGCAACAATCCTGAGCTACAGTAGCTATCTGATTCTATAGCAGCTGCTGGACTGACCAAGTCAAAAGATAGGCACAAAAGGAAGAGTCAGGAACGTGCAGAAGTGTGGCAGCAGACCCTGAGAAATGTAGGGGGAGCAGTCCTTTGCAAGCAGGCTTTGCAGGAGGTCGCACACTAGGATGCGGGCAGCTCAAATTGTTCTTGATGTCGTTGCTGGGTGTGTGTGTTGTTTTTCCCATCTTGCCACGCACTGGACTACTAAAAACAACCTAAACTATTGAATCATATCAGAGATTAAGGGGTAGCATATCAGGGATTAAAGGCAAGCACACCATACATTCAAACAACCCTGATAAACAAAACACAGAGAAAACTGTGTGCACTTATTTTTGCTGACTTTCTGCCTTCTACATGGCTGTTGTGAAGGCATAGAAAGAGGTATAAAATAGTGCTTGCATCATAGACATCAAATTTTGGTTCCTTTAATCAAACTTATCTATCTTTGTTCTATGAAGGGCCATGTTTTTCTGCAACACCCCACCAATTAATACAGCTCCAAGGCTTCAACCAATATTAAAGGTAAAGGTACACCTGACCGTTAGGTCCCGCCACGGACGACTCCGGGGTTGCGCGCTCATCTCGCTCTATAGGCCGAGGGAGCTGGCGTACAGCTTCCGGGTCATGTGGCCAGCATGACTAAGCCGCTTCTGGCAAACCAGAGCAGCGCACGGAAATGCTGTTTACCTTCCTGCCAGAGCGGTACCTATTTATCTACTTGCACTTTGACGTGCTTTTGAACTGCTAGGTTGGCAGGAGCTGGGACCGAACAACGGGAGCTCACCCCGTTGTGGGGATTCGAACTGCTGACCTTCTGATCGGCAAGTCCTGGGCTCTGTGGTTTAGACCACAGCGCCACCCATGTCCAATATTAATCTGGCCTAATTATTGCATGTTTTAGGTACCTAAATTCTAGTAGAAAACAAAACAAGCTAACAAAAACCATTGCTCCCACTTTCCAATGTCCTGCCCTGGAAAACAAACATGCCTAATCAAAGGCAACTCAGTCGAAGAAAATTTTAGCGCCACGTTTAGCAATGAGATTCACTGGGAATTCTAGCAGTCTCTCTCTCTCTCCCCCTCCCCGCCCCCCTCTCTCACACACAACTAATAGAGCAGATTCCCGCCTTTCCACAACAAACAAAAAAAGACCAACATTCTGGTTCAGGACATTGCCAGCATCAGCAATGGTAACCACACGCTTGAGGTAGACAATTTTGTCTACCTAGGTCACACCATGACCAGCAATTTCTCCATTGGCGCTGGGCTGGGCAAGTGTATTGTCAAGGCAGCTGTGGCCATGGCTCGCATCTCCAAAGGGTATGGAAGAATGTGATGCTAACGGCCACTACCAAGATGAAGGTCTACCAGGCTTGCGTGTTGAGCACCCTGCTTTATGCAAGTGAGTCACTGGCAACTTATGCCTGCCAGGAGTGACACCTCAATGCCTTCCATATGCGCTGTGTCCGGAAGATTTTGGGCATCATGTGGTAGGACAAAAGCATCTCCTGAAAAATATTCAAAATTCAAGCCTGGCCAGGAGGTTTTGTGTTATGAGAACTTTCCAGGCGTTTGTAAGATTGTTTCAATGCACTGAAAATCCATTTCAAAAGTCACTGTGTATTAACATCAACATAAATTAAGCCTAAGAAAAGTGGGGTTTTGTCTTTGTTCACTGCAACAAGTATCTGAGCTGACAGAAAATAACTACGTGGTAGAGAAGAATTAGGCGCCAGAATGCGGATGTTTTTCTTGCCATTGCCCACTGTTTTAATATAGTTTGCAAACAAACAAAAACAAACAAACAAACACCATAACTCATCTGCAAGGAAGCAGAGCAGGTGAGGGGTTAAACGACTTTAGCTGTTGGGCAGGTTGGATTTTTTTTTTTTATACTCTCCTTTTAGCTGGAGGACCTTGCGCCCGCAGGCCAAAGTCACATTATCAGCTAGAAATTGGATAACGACAGCACAGTGACAAATCCAGGTTGCTTGCAATAAGGTGTTAATCCCTTCGCTTTAATATCGAAGCAGCTTGTAATGATGTTTGGACATCACTCCAGTTTACTGACGACCCCACTGGGGTTTGCAATAGAACCGTACAAACCACCTAACAAGGTGTCAGGTGACTTCCGTCGCCAAAGCAACGGACATTGCAATCTAATCTTGCTTCCATCCCTTCCAGCTCCCAATAAGGCCCGGGTTATAGAAGTGGCCCATCGATGCTTGGTAACTGGAATCAATTAACGTTAATTCGTGCAATGCTATGATGTATTGTGATCACTTTCATTTCAGAGAAGGGGGAAGGAATTGCTATAATTCACCTAAAATGAGGTTGTCTATGGTGCTGAGGTATTAATTGGGTGTCCATATTAAATGGGAAAGGAGCACAGCAGTGAAGGCAAAGTGGATGAGTGACTCTCTTGGCTGCTATTGACCTATCAGAAGAAGACAGTGCCCTTTTCCTTTGCTTTTATCTATTACAGTTTTCCCTATTGCGTGTCAAGTTGATGTATTATAAAAAATTCATTTGGTGACCTTTCACCCCCTTTGCAGATTAAACAATTTCACCGGGATGGCATCATTAAGAGGGCTTTGCATTTAATGATGATTTCTCTAAAAGGCCACGGAGATTCGATTTTAAGCTAACAGATTTATTGCACTATTATAACATATCATAAAAAACTCTACCACCTACGGTCTAGTTTTAGGATAGAAGCTGTTAAGAGTTTATATGGAGCTTAAAGTGGTATTACCTTGGGATATGCTGAAACAGCCCGTCCGCAGGGTCTGTCCTGCAACACAATGCTGTTTACTTTTCACACGATACTGTTCCCCAGGTGCTAAACTTAAGAAGTGGATTAGAGGACTGCCTAGTTTCAGTCCTTAACCATTCACAGTTCAGGTAAGGAAAGGGTCGAATATTTATGGTTATAATTAATAATGTAGGCCTTGGTTTCATTAATCTGCACAATATATAGTGTGGTTGAAACGTGGTGCTTGGGGGCTGTAGAAAGGACCTGCTGGTTGCCATTGGCAACCATAGGGCACCCACTGAAATGTCAGAAAACTCTTGGGAGTCGGAGGTAGGGAAAGATTTTTACTAGGGAAGCTGAGCCATTTGTGACACAGTATAGAAGCTCAGGAGCCTGGGGGAAATTTCTAAGCAAACAATGCAGATGTTGTTACCCACCAGACCTGGTGGGGCTGCTAAGAAGTCGCAGGTCTTGGCCAATGGCAGGGTCTGGCTTTCTCACCAGCTTCCTTAGCAAAGATCCTTAAGCATGGCTGTTTCACAAAGAGTTTAACACCTACAGTAACTAAACTGAGAGATGCCTTACTTTGGTTCAGAAGGGGGTCACTGCTGTTGCAATTGCTCCTTCGCTGGGAGAAAAGTTGTGCTCTTTTCACCTGTTCTGGTATTCTCCTCCTATGCCCTGCATAACAGGTATCCTTTGTATCAACAGTACAAAGTATAATCACCAAAAGCCCTTTCGCCCCAGCAGCCTGTTCTCACAGTAGCCAAACAAACGCGCACACAGCATTTTTTAAGCTAAAGAAAAACAGGAATGCAAAACCTCAGTAGTTCTCTCAAACCTAGACACACACAGAGACCCTACAGTGCTCAAAATTGCGGTGCACACAAAAACCACTCACGATGTCTTCTCCCAGTCCTCCTCCGCTATTCATAAAACTAACTGCAAATGATTAAGCTCCTTCGTATTTTACCAACAGATCTGTACAGGTTTCTTCCCTATTTTGGCACAAGGGTCTGCTCTCCTGTGGATCTCAGTATGTTCAGCCGGTCTGTGTTTGCGATCCCCTGTTGCGTAACCTCTTTATAGTTCCCCCACAGGGCCTGCTCTTCCTGGGTGTTGTGAACTTCCCCATTTCTCCTTAAGGGAACTGACAAGCTAACCTGCTTACCTCCTGATATTGCTCAGCAGGAAAGCAGCAATCCTGCATGTTCTTTTACCAGTGCTACAGGGAGGAATGTTCAGGTTCCCATGAGCCAAAACACTGGGCAGAATGGAAATACATTCTGCCTTTGAAGGGAGCATTTTCTTTCCCCTTTGGCGCAGCCAGTTATTTTAAACATTGACAATGTCCTGCAGGAAAGCAAGTTCTTTCCGCTATTTAGCAAGCAAGGTTTAACTCGGGAGCAAAATGTGTAGAAAAAGCATAAAAAGGAAAAGGACCCCTGACAGTTAAGTCCAGTCGCGAACGACTCTGGGGTTGCGGCGCTCATCTCACTTTACTGACCGAGGGAGCCGACGTTTGTCCGCAGACAGTTTTTCCAGGTTATGTGGCCAGCATGACTAAGCCGCTTCTGGCGAAACCAGAGCAGCACATGGAAACGCTGTTTACCTTCCCGCCAGAGTGGTACCTATTTATCTACTTGCACTTTGACGTGCTTTCGAACTGCTAGGTGGGCAGGAGCTGGGACTGAGCAACGGGAGCTCACCCCGTTGTGGGGATTCGAACCGCCGACCTTCCGATTGGCAAGCCCTAGGCTCTGTGGTTTAGACCACAGCGCCACCCGCGTCCCTAGAAAAAGCATACACACACGCATATACACAGTGGAACGGTCTCCCTCACCAGGTGGCGGACTCTTCTCCATTGGGGTTTTTTTAAGCAGAGGTTGGATGGCCATCTGTCATGGATGCTTTAGTTAAGATTTCTGCATTAAAGGCGGTTGGACTAGATGGCCCTTGGGGTCGCTTCCAGCTCTACGATTCTATGATTCTATTATGCTATGACATGGGAAAAGTAACAAAATTCTTAACAACAGCCGCCTTGTGGCACCTTAGAGTTAAACTAACGACTTATGACGGTACAAAGTTTTGCAGCCTGATGCCCATTTCACCGGATGCACGAAGTCTGAGCTGAAGTACCTGTGCTAGGGTTGTGGATTCACCTCTGATGAAGCAACCATCCCCGTCTCAAATTTATTTTGGACTGCCTCAAAACCCAAAGCAAAGTTAGCGGTCTTTGGGGCTTTGGGGCCACTTTGAAAACTCAGGAGGGTTTCTAGAGGTTGTTTTCTTGTTTGGGATATTTGGTCCAATTTTAGATCTTCCTCCAACCTCTCCATAAATGGAAAACACAAAAAGCAGAGAGGCAGAGGAGTGGAGTTCTATGACTGGCACTTCCAGTCAGGGATGGCTCTCCCAGAGAAAAACCAGTCAGTCTAGGTTTTAATAAGCTCTGTCCGCAAGACTTGTTCTCTCTGGTGGGAGCAGCAGGCCTGAAAACTGTGAGCTTGTAACCTTTACTGAGGTCTGGCAGAACACATACATGTTGATCCTACCAGTTATGCCCAGTGAGGTCATTCTTTTACATTTTTTGCTAGCACTGATAAGAATAGTTTTCCTGCTTAGGTAGAGTATATCGTGATAGCCCTAGGTAGAGTATATAAGCCTAGTGAAAATATTCCTACTAATTTTCTGCAATCCACTTCTCAGTCCCTGTACATTATTTCAGATTAGCAGTATTAGAAAGCAACATAGACTATTAGCTTTGAAATCAGCCACTTTTCCTTTTCCTTCCTAGCATAGTTTGCAAAGGCAAAAGTTTGCAAAGGCAAAAGCTTTGCAAAGCCCAGAGTGCCTTTAGAATACAGAGAAACCTGCTAAAAAAATTGAGTTAAACCAAAGTGAATAGGCTCTCAATAAATGCATTGTTTGTATAACACCTTAAAGCAAACACCAGGAGATCTGAATAAATGGTTTTTATACTTTCATTCTGAGGCAATATCAAACCCCAAGTCATCACTTTGTAGCAGTGGTTTAGAAGCATATATAATAAGCGTAATGACACAAAGCACCGAGAAGGAAGTCAGGCTGCGTGGGCTCAGAATGAAGTTCCTTCTCCCATGCATTCAAATCATCCCAGGTGCTTGAATTCAATTTTTACTCTTGGAAGTAAAAGTTTAAGGAGGAGCCTACCTGCACAGAGAATTTGAAAAGTAAAGGATCATAGTGCAGTTAAAGATACAGTGCACATATTTGCAGGCACCAGCTTTGAATTATTCCCTGTGCTATAAAGCAGAGAGCACAGAGGATTTACTAACCTGTTAGGATTAGGGAAACTGGTAGATTCCAGAAAACTAGCTGTATGGGTAGCAATTTTTTCACCAATATGCCCAGTGGTGGTTTCAGATGTATTCTGAATGAATAACCAGTAATGGTGGTTTCCTTTCCTCTTAACGTTTTTCCATGTTCAAGAAATGGAAGATCTCTCTCTTCCCCACCCCCTCTGTATATTTCAATAGTGGTAGGCTCTGTTAATGGGCGTAGCCAGGATTTTTGTTAGGGGGGCAGGTCTTTTGTTAGGGGGCGGAACCAACGTGATTGGCCAGTTAAGTATTTCTATTGTTTTACTTGATCGGGGAGGGGGGCAGCTGCCCCCTGCCCCCCCCGGCTATGCCCATGGCTCTGTTCAATGCCACTGGCACTTCCATTGCTCATGTGAAAGGAAGTCAAATAAAAACATCACCCTGACAGTCATCCAGATGTTGCTGGGCTAGAACTCCAATCAGCCCCAGCAAGTAAGGGCAATGGCCAGGTCTGATGGGAGTTGGATTTCAGCAACATCTGGGGAGCCCAGCATTCCCTACACCTGTCATAGAACAATGGAAGCAATAGCTTTTTCCCTGCCTGAAGCAAAAGGCAGGATGGAGGATGGAGCAAGATGAATCTTCCAGGGACCTGAGCCCATTTCAGAGTCTGCATGAATGAGACATCACTCAGATCAGTTACAGCGATTCTTCCTATTTTTACAGGAAGGGGGAGATCATTAATCAGATATTACATGGCTAGCTGGTGAAGATGATCAGCATAAATTGGTACTTTTAATACAATTGCTCTTTTATGGATCAGCTGTGGCAGACAAGAGAAGAAGAAAAGCAATTGAGGTTGAAACCTTCCTGAACCATCTCAATGAACCACCAGTGTGGTTTCCCAATATTTATAGCATTTTTGTGGTTACCACTTGACTGCAGCTTGTTTTAACTAATTTTAATATTGCGTTTTTAAATTCTTACAACCTGCCTGGCACCTCATGATGAAAGGTGGGGTAAGAAATCACCGTCAACATCATCATCACCCCCATTAGGAAAAACAGTGGTGACTAACAACAACACACTATGTTTCTTTTATTTCCGTAGGGTCGAAGAGTGGCAACAGTAGGCTTCCCCTCCAAACCATGGGTTGTGACAGCCTTTCTGAAAGACAGCTGAAAGGTTTGGACCTATTTCTAAGCACCTCTGAGGTTCCATTATAGGCAGCGTGGGGCCATATGCTCCTCACAAATATGTGAAGAATGTTAAAAGGAATGTGTTTTAGGCAGTGCTATTTTTCTATATGAACATCTCCCTCATTCTCTTAGAATGGTAATGGGGCCCACCTGAGAGGTGCCGGAACTGAGTTCTGACTGATTTTTTTTTTAGGGATTTCACATGAGCACCAGCATAGCACCTGATCCAAGCACCTGATAGTTAACTGTGAAAGAATGGCTTTATAGTCCTGGGCTGCTTATGTATATGCTTGTGTACATTATGGAAATGTGTATCTTCCATGTATGTCTTGCTGCATATGGCAAAAAGATACCCATCTCTCTGGTCTGTTCATGTGGGGGTTGTAGGGTTAACTAATTATGCCCCAAGGCACTGTCACCATGTAAGTGCAGGATGGCACATCCCTTGTCTGAAGGTGGGGAAAAGAAAAGCTCAAAACTGTCTTGAATCTGTAACCTGAGGAGAGGAACACATGATTGACAATACAGATACGGGTCCTGCTAAGAGCCTGGTGAGTTAGGGATTGTTTATCCAGTTTTGATTTGTTTTTGCTCCAAAGGGTACATTTTGGGTTTCAGTCCTTTTGAGCATCACATTTCCATCTCTGTAACATTTGCATGTCTTTCTTATCTTAGGAAACTAAATTCGTGTTAGATAAACCCTGCTGGTCTCAGCTTTATCAAAACACGCTGAGGCCTAGAGCTTTAAACTCTCACTACTTAAGGAGGCTTCAGAGAGACCCCTGGGGAACTTTGGGGAGACTGTTGATAAGGGGCAGCCTGGTAAATAACTGATCTCTTATCTGGTGGCCGCAGATACCTCAAATGGAGGGAGAGAGGGTGCTAGAGAGAGGCATGCGCTGTTGTGGCCACATCCTCTTCACCAGGTGTACAGGTCCCAGGTGTTTTGGATGTGGCCTTTACAAGCTCCCTCCTCCCTCCGTAGAATCCTCTCCTTATGCAGCTTGACTGCTGAGTCTTGTGTGAGTAGAAGCAAGGCAGAAATGAACAACTGGGATGTATCACAACAGAACTCTGCCCATGCCTCTGTTGCTTGCTATGCATACTGGGGAGGAACCCGTTGCCTCACATGGGAGAACATCAGAGGGTTGTCCTTTCAACTGTTGCTCAAGTTAGTTGCTGATATTCGTTTTACTCAGGTGATATTGGTGATATTCGTTTTACTCAGGGCACAGTCACTGGAATTAATGAATATAACTAAGTAAGGTCCATTAATTTCAATGGGTCTGAGTATCACTTAGTTCAGGATTTATTTGTTCTGGCTATGCAGGTTACAGTTGAAGTTCCAAAATCAGAAAGGGCAAAATATTTATAAACTTCCCTAACAGATCCAGGTCTCTGAAGTCAGTGCCATCTCAGAGATAAAGTGACTGGGCCAATTTTTACATTCAGAATAGCATGTGATATTGTTTTTCTGGATCCCTACCATTTTAGAAACAAATGGAAAATTGCATGGTCAAATGTTTCTCCATGTCAGAAATTTGCTGCCTTTGAAGCTAGCAGGCCTAGGTGAAGGATTCTAGTTTACTATGTGCAAGGGTTTTTTAAAAAAACAAAAACTCATGGCAGAACCTTCGGACACCTGCATTCTGATGTGCTTTTCTGAACACTAGCTGAGGTCAGACACCGGTTGATTTTTGGTAAGCCACTGTCCCTCAACCTCTGTTCCCCTTTTATAAAATGGGACCATAAAGTGCCTATCTCAGATCAGTAAGTTACAAGGACAAATAAGATTCAGACTTGTAAAACACTTTGTACTGCAAATAATAATAATAATAATAATAATTTATTATTTATACCCCGCCCATCTGGCTGGGTCTCCCCAGCCACAATACACAATACACAAATGTATTGTATTGCTCCATTATACATGAGCTTGTTCTGGAGGTCTATGTGACCTCCTTATGCATAATAATCTGGAATTTGAAGCAAGCAGTATACAAATATATTATTCCAGAGAATGATAAATAGTGCATTTATTTATTTATTTTTATTTTTTAAAAAAAAATTAAGTGGGCTTCAGAATTATTCCCATGTAAGAGTAGGTGCAGGGACGCAGGTGGTGCTGTGGGTTAAACCACAGAGCCTAGGGCTTGCCGATCAGAAGGTCGGCGGTTCGAACCCCCGCGACGGGGTGAGCTCCCGTTGCTTGGTCCCTGCTCCTGCCAACCTAGCAGCTCGACAGCACGTCAAAGTGCAAGTAGATAAATAGGTATCTCTGGCGGGAAGGTAAACGGCGTTTCCATGCGCTGCTCTGGTTCGCCAGAAGCAGCTTAGTCATGCCTGCCACATGACCTGGAAGCTGTACACCGGCTCCCTCGGCCAGTAAAGCGAGATGAGTGCCACAACCCCAGAGTTGGTCACAACTGGACCTAATGGTCAGGGGTCCCTTTACCTTTAAGAGTAACAGGTTTTTGAAAGCAAATGCATTTGGATGACACAGCAGTGATTTCTGTGACTTGCATATAACTGGACAGAAACAGAGAGATTGCTTAATTAGGACTACCCTAGGATTGTGGAGCCTTTGTACAAATAATGCACTGAAGAATCTGAGGCATTTCTGCTTCTCAGGGTCCAAGGCTCTAAGGCAGATAGGGGCACCCCCTGTGCCTACTGAACTATTGAAAACAGGGGAGCAAACAAACTCTATCAGTTGTGATGTGAGGCGCTTCCCACCGTGTGCCAATTTGAAGTCGCAGCTGAGCTTTGCACGTATGAACCCTGATCATGCTAAATATATCTTTCCAGGGGTTGTAGCACAGCTCACGCAGGTAGGCACGGTTGGCTGAGAACAGAGCAAAGGAATTCACTGTGCAAATGTCTTTCAATTATGGACTTAATGACCCTCGTGGCCCCCTTGCAGTCTTTTAAGCGATGAACGTAATGGACTCATTGCTGTGGCTGACATTAACCTGGGCAGTCGCTCTGCTGGTTTAAATTGGCATAGCTCCAAGGAAGCCAATGAGGTAATTCTGATTTACATGCTCACTGATGACATCAGTAGCAATGCTTGTTCCACAGGGTGGGCATTTGTCTACTGTTAGAGAATGGTAGCCACCTGGCCTGTTTTGCCCAGGACAGCTGCCCTATTTGGGGGTCTAGTAATTTGCCAATGGCTTTGAAAACAACCAAAACAAATGGAAAAGAAGAGTTTATATGTGATCTTCTGAGTTGCTTTGCATTCATTGTAAAAATTCAGCTGTTGAAATATAACTTTGTGAGTTATGAAACAACCTTATTTTTCTCTCTGACCCAAAATTAATTAAGAAATATAAAGAAAGAAAGAAGCAAACTAATAGAAGATGGAAGAGGGCTCAAATAAAGGACAGTCACTGAAGAGAAAAAGGCATTATGCATTCTTTAAAAGAAACATACATCAAATTAATAGTCAATAAACTCCAAGAACGACAGAAGTGTGCTCTGCAGATGTTCGCTGCGTAATCATTTGCTGTGTTTATTCCTTTGACAAACGTGATCATTGTGATCATTGTTAGCAGCATTTAAGGAGAATGTGTCTGCCACACGTATTCAGACTGCTTCGTTTGACAGCAGCCAAACTGCCTCTCACAAAGCAGTTTAGCTCCAAATTAGCTCGCTCCAGCGTTAAATACCAGCTTGCTTTGGAGGTCTTTGTGACGAGCACCATATATATCCATAATATTCTGGTATTTGAAGCATATGTGCCAGAGAGCCGAGAGACCCTCCTTTCAAGAATACAGTATGTTACTCCAGGGTTCATCATAGACTTGAAATGGCAGCTATAAAACCTTCCAGTGTTGCAGCCTGGAAATCTAGCATTACAGTAAACTGAGAACGTTATCAGTAGTCAAGGCACTTAGATGCTCTGTCAAAAAGTTCCATGAAAGCGGCTTAATACAGGTGCCTATCTGGCAAGCAGAGAAATCATAGAATCATAGAATTGTAGAGTTAAAAGGGACTACGATTCTGCACTTTCTGCAATAACAACAAAAATGTCTCAAGGTAACTTGCAAACCCATAAAAACATAAAGCTTACAAACATTTAAAAACAATGCATCAGGAAGTCAGTAAAAGACAAATTACCGGTATCTAAAAGTGCTTATCCAATAGTATTATAAAAAGGATGAATCCTACCCCATCCAACTTAAAATGTACACCACAGAGAGGCCAGGAATACAGTATAAAGATAAAGGGGTAAAGGGACCCCTGACCATTAGGTCCAGTCGTGTCTGGGGTTGCGGTGCTCATCTCGTTTTATTGGCCGAGAGCCGGCGTACAGCTTCCAGGTCATGTGGCCAGCATGACAAAGCCGCTTCTGGCGAACCAGAGCAGTGCACGGAAACGCCATTTACCTTCCCGCCGGAGCGGTACCTATTTATCTACTTGCACTTTGTGCTTTCGAACTGCTAGGTGGGCAGGAGCTGGGACCGAGCAACGGGAGCTCACCCCATCGCAGGGATTCGAACCGCCGCCCTTCTGATCGGGAAGCCCTGTGTTTTAACCCACAGTGCCACCTGGGTCCCTCAATCATAGTATAGTATGGTCCAAATTAGCTACCAAAGGCCTGGAACAGGAATGTCTTAGCCTGGCATCTAAAAGCTGACAATGAGGATCTCAGGTGGGTGCTGTTTCGGAGACCATTCCACAAATAGGGAGCAGCCACTGAAAAAGCTCATTGCTGCCTGTCTAAGGGAACAGGTGAATTTTTATTGGGAAACAGCACAAAGTAGTGTGAAAAGCACCTACTGATACTTCTGTGACATGATCTGATTAGTCTTTGGCCCAGTCCTGCTGTTTTAGGAAAGAATATTTTCCGGCTGTGTAATGAAGCACATTGAGCCTCTGGCTCATGTGCTAACCTCTCCTTCTCTTTTGCACATCAGAGGAAAGGATCAGGCGCATGTGCTTCCAATTTTAAAGTGACCACACAGTCCCTCAGATGTCAAGACTTAGAAACTTAATTTTGTTTTCTAAAAATATTTTCAGAACAAGGCAGAATGGAACCATTGTATGGCCCTGTCTCATTATCACTTACCATTGTTTAAACAAATCACAGTTCCATGAACTCAGGTATCACTGGGGACTGTGGTTGTTTGAAAAGTGGAAGTGAACACTTCTGATCTCTTTGCAGGCGTGAAAGAAGGAAGAACACTCAAACTTGAGGCTGGCTTGTTCATGTGGCACGAAAGTGATGCTTTGTTGGTCTGAAGACATTTCAATTTGATTTCAACACAGTGGTGCTTTGCACCTGATGATATTTTGATGGTATACAGTGTATTGGCCCCAACGACAAGTTGTGGCTACAAGTTACTGTCCCTGATTGTTAGCATATGGTAGGTATTGAACTGCTGTAATGTGGCATCTACTTATGGATCCTGCAGACCACCTTTGTATTGGAAGCTAACAGTGAATGCAGAGGACAGGGTGTGATGAAGTGGAATAGTGAGATGGGAAAGTTAGGCAGTAGCAAATGGGGCAGAGGCCTTGATATTTCAGGAAACAATATGGATGGGGAAGAGGCATTGAGAAGGTATTTGAAACAGAAGAAGGAACTGTAATTTCAGCAATGTAAAGCCTGAGGCCAAATGCAGCCATGCAGGCTTCTCTAACTGACCTTGGCTCTCTCCTGAGGCCACACCCCACCTCAGGCCACACCTCTCACTGACCCTGCTGTGCTAGGGCTTTGGCCAGTGGTGGAGCAAGCCGATTGGACGCCTGGGGTGGCATGCGGGGCCAGCCATCCATGGGGCGGGGCCTCCAAGGAGTCTGCCTGCCTCCTCCCACTCAGCTGCCCTACAGCTGAGGGGGAGGTGGGGGTGGACCGTTTGGGGCCACAAGGAGCCTGCGGGCGCTCAAGCCACCGTGTCACTCCCAGGAGAGATGCATAGCTCGGGCGCACTGCAGGCCCCGCGGTGAGTGCCGCCCGGCATTCTGTCACCCCCCTTAGTGGTGACACCCAGGGCACACCGCCCCCACTGTTCCCTTTCCTCCGCCCCTGGCTTTGGCAGCTTGATAATCTCTTGCATTGTCACATGGAGGACGGAGAGATGGTTACGATGGCATGTGCATGTAGAAACCTCTGATTTTTGCATGGCTGAAATATAGCCTTTCTGTACAAAAGGTGAGAGTGGCATCCGTTGTTCCACCTACTTTTGCCTCTGGCCCTGCCCACTGTGGCTTGTAGCCCCTGGGAGGTTCCTGGGAGGTTTCCCACAAGGGAATGGAGCTATCAGGCTGAAAGGGGGCATCTCAGCTATCCAACTATCTTCTTTAACCTACTTAGTTGGATGTCAGGGATGGAAAATATAGGAAGGTAGAAACCTGTTTAGATGGTCAAACTGCTACAAATTATCCCAAGGTACTAGTGGAACTTTTTCCAGGAAGGACAACTGTTTTCAGGGGCGTAGCAACGGGGGGCAGGGGGGCGGTCCGCCCCGGGTTCCACCCCAGAGGGGGGGTGACACTTTTTAAAAAATAATATTTTTTTAAAAAATGTTTTTATTTTATTTTTTAAATTTTAACTTCATTGAAAAAAAGAGATAATAGACACACACACAACCCCCACACCTCACAAAGTGGCACCATCAGAGGGGGGGACACTTTTTATTTTTTTTTAATTTTTTTTTTAATTTTTATCATTTATTATTATTATTTTTTATTTTAACTTTATTGGGAAAAAAAGAGATAATAGACACACACACACACACAACCCCCCACACCTCACAAAGTGGCACCATCAGAGGGGGGCGACACTTTTTATTTTTATTTTTTATTTATTTTTTTACATTTCTTTATTATTTTTTATTTTAACTTTATTGAAAAAAAAGAGATAATAGACACACACAAAAAACCCCCCACACCTCGCAAAGTGGCACCATCAGAGGGGGGTGACACTTTTTAATTGTTTTTATTTTTTTTTTAATTAAAGTGGGGGGGGTGACAAAAAAAATTCCGCCCCGGGTACCACCTGGGCTTGCTACGCCTCTGACTGTTTTTACCACAATGAATTGTGGCATAAATTGTGCAAAAGAATTATCAATACTATATTGGGAAATATTTTTTTTTAAATAAAAATCCATGTCAGACTAGAGTAGAACTATGAAAATTTTCCTCCTTCCCTTACAGTTTGGCACTCTGACTTCATTTACATATGAATTATTAACCCTATGAATTATTTGACCAACTGGCTTCCTGACTTAAGCAGATACCTTTGGCATCAGGACCCTTGTTTGTTTGTGCCCCCCCCCTGAAAGTGCAAGAAGGCGTAATGGAGTTCATTCCAGCTGGATCGCTAGCTTTTAGATGAAGTTACAGAAAGCAAGAAGAAAAATATTGGTCTGTTATGTTTGCGGCACAGAGAATGCAAGAGGGAGCACTGAAATAGTGTACAACACATCAACAGGCTACAAAATAGATATGTACTGTGCTTAAAACCATGGAGTCTGGCTTTGATTATCTAGAAACTTTTTCCATGAGTAAATGTGTAGTAATGTTGTTGTTCAGTCGTTCAGTCGTGTCCGACTCTTCGTGACCCCATGGACCAGAGCACGCCAGGCACGCCTATCCTTCACTGCCTCTCGCAGTTTGGCCAAACTCATGTTAGTAGCTTCGAGAACACTGTCCAACCATCTCATCTTCTGTCGTCCCCTTCTCCTTGTGCCCTCAATCTTTCCCAACATCGGGGTCTTTTCTAGGGAGTCTTCTCTTCTCATGAGGTGGCCAAAGTATTGGAGCCTCAACTTCAGGATCTGTCCTTCTAGTGAGCACTCAGGGCTGATATCTTTAAGAATGGATAGGTTTGATCTTCTTGCAGTCCATGGGACTCTCAACAGTCTCCTCCAGCACCATAATTCAAAAGCATCAATTCTTCGGCGATCAGCCTTCTTTATGGTCCAGCTCTCACTTCCATACATTACTACTGGGAAAACCATAGCTTTAACTATACGGACCTTTGTTGGCAAGGTGATGTCTTTGCTTTTTAAGATGCTGTCTAGGTTTGTCATTGCTTTTCTCCCAAGAAGCAGGCGTCTTTTAATTTCGTGACTGCTGTCACCATCTGCAGTGATCATGGAACCCAAGAAAGTGAAATCTCTCACTGCCTCCATTTCTTCCCCTTCTATTTGCCAGGAGGTGATGGGACCAGTGGCCATGATCTTAGTTTTTTTGAAAAAACTAAGTAGTAATAGCAGGGCTTTTTTCCAGCCAGAACTCACTGGAACTCCGTTCTGGCACCTCTCAGGTGGGTGCCATTGCCATTATAAGAGAACAAGGGAGGAGTTCATGGTGAGTTCCGGTACCTCTTTCTCTAGAAAAATAGCACCGGGTAACAGTATGTTCATTTCAAATGGAAAGCACCATAATCTAATAATTTTAACTCATTCTTCAGTTTAACAATGCTGCAGTTCTCTGGTTTTTAAAACTGAAGAACAGGCTGTCTCCAAGGAGAATTTTATTGCTTGGGAGATAGTGATTTCTAGGGCAGGTGTTTTGATTTCTTACACTGGTGATTCCCCCCCCCCCCCAATAATAATAATACAATATTATTGTAGCCACAAAGGACACATTTAATGCTGCAAGAAATTGATTTGCTGAACAAGTAAGAATTCTTGTTTTGTAATCTCTGGCTGTTGTCCAACATCCTAAAGAGGTTCTGATATCTAGCGCCTCTAACCCTTCCCACCTGAACCAATATTTAGAAAGTTGATTCTCCCTGCATGGTTAAGAATTTTGCCATTATCCTATGTCAAGTTCAGGATTTGACTAGAGTTTGGTTAACACTTAAAAGCGTTGCAGAATGAAACGCAGGTATCTAGTCATTAAATTAATAAAACAATATTTCCAATAAAAATAATGTCAAGTAGAAAACTGGAACGTTGATTTAACAGTGGCATAAATGATAGGGCTGTGCATCAGTTCTGTGTGCACCTTGAATAATGAGACAAATCTAAGTCCCATTGTTTTACTGGAGCTTTCAAGTAAATGTGTGTGGGATTATGGCTTTAAAAGATGTAGTTTTGGTGAAATTCATCGGATAATATAGCATAGATACGTATTTTTCTTCAGGTGACACAAGGATAAAGGTCCAAGATGGAAAGGCTACCTTTCAAAACCTGGTGGTCTCTGGCTGCTGCTCAGGTTGTTACCTCTTTTTCAAAGTGACTTCTCCTCCAGGTAAGATTCGTTATCCAGTGAAGGGTCTAAGGAGGGCTGCCTAATGCTGAAGCTAAGCAGGTGCTGGGTATGATCAGTGCCTTCATAGGAGATATTGGGTTCTGTAACAGAGGAAAGGTAGGATGGATGTACACATAAGAAAATAAATAAGAGATCTCAGTTTTATCAGCCAATACGTGAAAAAGCCTTTTGGCTGCATGTGCAGGATCTTTGCTTCTCCTTTCTTTTGGGGGGAGCAAACAAGCCAGGAAGGCTTCCATTAACAATAGTTTCCCATTTCACCCAAACCAGAAAACTGTAGCTAATGACTTCAGAACAAGTTAGGATATGAAGTCAACTTCAAACCATAGTTCAGTATCCTGGCTTGCCCCATACTGTCCTGCTTTGGATGAAATGGGAAACTATAATTAATGGAAGATTTTTCCTGGTTTGTCTGCTGACTCAAGCAAAGGATGAGCTACATGTGAAGCCAGAAGGATTGTTCATACATCAGCTTAGTTTGAGATACGGTCATCCAAAGGTAACTAATAAATCATATTTTCTGAAATACATCCCTCTCCCTTCCAAATTCTAATAGCTTAAACATACTGCTGAACCAGTGTTTTTCGACTTCTCAGCAACATTGGCTCAACCAGTCTAAAAAACCAGGATGGGGAAGAAGATGGAACTTTGATCTGATCCAGCAGAACTCTTACCACTGAGTCTCTTGGGC
Source organism: Darevskia mixta (assembly GCA_034641385.1). Classification (NCBI taxonomy): domain Eukaryota; kingdom Metazoa; phylum Chordata; class Lepidosauria; order Squamata; family Lacertidae; genus Darevskia; species Darevskia mixta. Next base: position 644,330 of record JAWWNH010000130.1, read on the forward strand.
TTGCCGATCGGAAGGTTGGTGGTTCGAATCATCACAACGGAGTGAGATCCCGTTGCTCTGTCCCAGCTTCTGCCAACCTAGCAGTTCGAAAGCATGCCAGTGCAAGTAGATAAATAGGTACCGCTGCGACAGGAAGGTAAACAGCGTTTCTGTGCACTCTGGCTTCTGTCAGTGTCCTGTTGGGCCAGAAGCGGTTTAGTCCTGCTGGCCACATGACCCAGAAAACTGTCTGTGAACAAACGCCGGCTCCCTTGGCCTGAAAGCGAGATGAGCGCCACAACCCCATAGTCACCTTTGAGTGGACTTGACCATCCAGGGGTCCTTTACCTTTTTACCTTTACCTCTCATCTTCTTATAATAAGAACTGGGATCCTGATACCATCTGTAATATTGATAGTGTTTTCTGTGCCTCATCTTTTTCTTTCAGGCCTCAAGCAATCCCAGACCCAGTGTCCTTTCTTTGTGGCAATAACTACATTTCTAAACACATGCTCCTCATTATGTTGTTTGTTTTCTTCTGCTTTTTTTTAGGTGCTATATTATCTGTCAGATCCAATTCTTCTACTATATACCCCATTACTGTGACTGAAAAATCAGCCATAATCTTCACTGCTGCATTGGGATCTGCAGCCTCTCTGCTCGTTTGGGGATCTGTTGTTATCTGTTGGTCCAAGAAAACAAGAAGGAAGAGTGAGTTGCAAAACTGTACCCAGAAAATATCCCATTTGTTCTGCTTACAGAAAAAGAGAAGTTTCCAGTGAGATTGACAATAGTTGGTGGTAGCAGATTGTGCTCCCCCAATTCTAACAGTGTAGAAATGTTTCTCGCATTAGTATTGGGCAGATCAGCATGGGGTGGCATTACTGCTGTGTACAGACCTTTGTGTTGTACTTTCTAATTATTCCAATGCAGGAGTGGCTGCCTTCGAGCCTTCAGATGTTGGGACTCCAGCTCCCATCAGCACCAGCCCACATAGCCAGTGCTCAGAGATAGTGTAGCCCATCAGCATCCAGAGAGCCTCAGGGTAGCAGCCCCTTCATCAGTGGGTGCATTTTTACCAGCTGATGGGTGCATTTTATGCAGGGTGATGGGCTACTTTTTATACAACATTTTTATTTGCAGATATGAGGAAAGGAAAGGAAATACAATCAAAAACATTGCCCACTGCCATGAACAGTAAGAATATTCTAGCAATCTTAATTTAAGCATTTAGAGCAATGTGGCACTGTGGTCTAAACCACAGAGCCTAGGGCTTGCTGATCAGAAGGTTGGTGGTTTGAATCCCCGCGACGGGGTGAGCTCCCGTTGCTCGGTCCCAGCTCCTGCCAACCTAGCAGTTCGAAAGCATGTCAAAGTGGAAGTAGATAAATAGGTGCCACTTCGGCAGGAAGGTAAACGGGGTTTCCGTGCGCTGCTCTGGTTCGCCAGAAGTGGCTTAGTCATGCTGGCCACATGACCCAGAAAAACTGTCTGCGGACAAACGCCAGCTCCCTCGGCCAGTAAAGCAAGATGAGCGCCGCAACCCCAGAGTCCGCGACTGGACCTAATGGTCAGGGGTCCCTTTACTTTTATGTCCAAATAGGTATGGGCTATTAGTTGCTTCTGCAGGAGGTCACTTGTATAATTCACTGAAAATTTGCAGTTTAAATTCCCTTGTGATGTTTTGCTGCAGAAAACAGGATCAGAAAAGCTTTGAAGAATAAGAAGCATGCCCATATTCGGGCAAATCAGCAGATACTTCATGCCCAACCATGCTTCATCCAGGAGCAGAATAAACACAACATTACTGCTAGGAGAGAAGGTGAGTCTCTTGGATACAGACTCAATCCCATTATAAAGCACCTTTTTGCACATCATAGGTTGCAACCTTAGCAGGTCCCTGAGCTGGCCTTTTCAGTGCCTCGGCCACAAATAATGTTTGTCAACCAGTTGTAGCCTGGTTGGCTTTTTTTGTGAGAAGTTCCAGGCAGGCTTTGCTTCAGGAGTCCAGATAATGGCTTCCTGCAATGGGCTGTTGCTTTAGGGTTTGAGGCTGGTTTCTGCCTGACCCTCCAACCTTCCAGCTCACTGGAATTGTGACCATGACAATATTTGTCGTATCTTTTATTACAGCGTTCCCTTCTTGTAATTTCAACATCACCTACTTCACTTTTTCTTTTCTCAGTTTAACCATTTCCAAAGTTTATTAGCAAATTAAAAAAAGGTTTAGAGTATTTCAAATGTTAGCATATTCCTGCATTGTTAGCATAGATAATGGTCTCTGCAGCATCTTAATTTGGCAGGTAACATTTGTATTTGTTGGTGATTGTTCCAGCTCTTTTTCTTGTTGTCTAATTTCACACAGAATCTTTTGTATTTTCTCCTGTCTCTCTTTTTAAAGTCGAGAGTTACCAGTATATTGAATAAAGTAACCTCTTATATATGTTCTACTTGCATCCCAGACCGACATCTTTGTGTAAATTATTCTTTTAAAAATCTTTTAATTTTTGCTTTCAATCTTGTATGATCTTACCTTGGCGTAATAATGTTTCATTAAGTCTCCATCTAAAACACCCATTTTTTTTTGTAAGTCATCATAACTGGATTATGATACAAGAAGGCTTATATTTGGTAGTATATCAACTTTATGCACCGCAGTAGCCAATGTCTTCATTACTCATAACATATCCTATGTTGATAGGGGCCTCTGTTTCTCACTAAAATACATAAATTGTTTTGTGTCCCCATTTTTATATCTCCAAATGGTCACAAGTTCCAGATTGTCCATAATTTCAAAAAAAGAAAATAAAATGGGTAATTTACCTTGGGTAATTTCAATGTTTCTTTCTGAACTTCTATTCTCCATTCCAGTCTCCCATAAGCAGGGCTTTTTTTTTCAGTCAGAACTCATCCAGCGCCTTTCAGGTGGGCACAATTATCATTATAAGATAGCAAGGTGAGTTCCAGCACCTCTTTTTCGAGAAAAATAGCACTGCCCATAAGACACCAATTTCCTTAGGAGACCTAGTATCTGTTTGGATAACTTCTCAGTTATGTTACTATAGGGACTGGATGGGGACTAACCCTAACATAAATATGCATTGAGCAAATGTCGATGGACAAAGTAAAGAGGAAACAATCCCTTATACCCCTTTCATGGAAAGGGGTTATAAATCCTCCATGGTGTGGTAAAGATTGAGTTGAATGTTTTGCCTTGACACCTGCCATCACCCCCACCCCAGACTCTTCATATCAGACACACATGAGAAAGATCCTTTGATCTCAAAAAACTAGGCAGAATAGACAATGCTGGGCTAAATGGTTTGTCTCAGTATTATATTCTTAGCGACTTTGCAGAGAATATGCTTTTAGAATATTGAATATTTGGACTTCGATTTCACTTTCTTCAGGAGGCCTTTTCACTTTAATCTAAAGGTTCCACTATTTTAAAGCTTCATGTGAGCAGAAAACTTTTATCTTATGAATGAATAAGCCAAGAATGACCTCTTATAAATAATATATACTGCAGATGACAAAGTGAAGTCTTGTGAGATGTAAAATAGCTGCTGAGGAAGACAAAACTTCTAATGTATTTGGGAGCTTTTCTTGCATTAAACGGACTGCTAAAATCAAACGTGGGATTGTTTGACTTGCAGATTATTGCTTCATCCATTTTCATTGGATCAAATTATTTTTAAACAATATTTCAAATAATGTTTGCAATGACTAAAAGTTCCCAATGCTGACTTGATGGGGTTTATTTCTCTTTTATTGTATGCTTATTTATGTATGTGTCATTAGGCTGAATTTACTAGATCAAATTTTCATGAGTATAGCTGCATCATGGGTTGTTTGGGTTGTATATCTATTTATATATAGGTAAAGTGTGCATAATCTCAAAAGTTGATGAGGGACAAATTACCGGTATATGCAAAAGGCTACTTTTTAAAACTAAGCCGGATGAAATCTCATCATTTCAATATATGTAAGCATGCCACATTGTCATATCAGCCACATAAATTAAGATAGATTTGAAGAGGTTTAAATATTTCATTGCAAACATATACTTGTCGATCTTTAGGTTTAATTTGTGTTATACATAGTAAGAGTTCAATTAGACTTCCTTCACCATACCTTATCATACCTTCCACTGCCGTATACATGTGCGAAAACTAGAGGATGCAGGGCAAGGAGAACCCACACTCAACATATTTTGAACATAATTCATATACCTAGTTGACTCTCAAACCATGTATGGTCCAAGTGGTGTCAGCCCAAATTTAGTACCAAAAATGTGTTGCGTGTTAAGATCCCAAGACCTCCCCCAATAAATAAAGACACAATTGACACAGAATTTAGTTTAAGGTTATTGGCATAATTTTGGCCACAACATTATTGATTACAGATCGTGAGTGGTTTGCTTAGGCATTGATTCCCGGCTAGCTGCACCTGACCTTAGCAGGGCAGCACTGACGACTGGACTCTGGCAGAGGTCAGTAAGGGAAAACATCGTGGGGGACCAGGCCTGAGCTCACCCCAAATGCTCCCAGGGGCTCTGGCATGGCCCTAACACCTGGATTCCTTTAACGGAATACCCTTTCGCGCAGGGGAGGGGCAGGTGTGACAACCTTCCCTCCCCTCCACATTGAACCAATGCCTAACCGCCAAACCTTACAAAGTGTGACGATTTGCTACACCGCAGGCAAAACCCAGGTGGCACCAGCCAATCAGCCAAATGGGAAAATTCCTACCGGGCCCCTGTCCCAAAAACAGACAACCCACGATGGCATAGCAAGGTCATAATGGACCCTAAATATAGGGAGGGTGGGAGGCAAAAAAGAGGAAGCTCAACACAATGTGCAGCAGTATATAGGTCCCTCGGTTAATGCATGAAACGATCCCATTGGCCAGAATTACCCCAGCAACTGAGGGACCACCAGTCGGGTTGTTGTGGCTATCCAATCGCTCCCACCCACAACAGCGTTGATGATCTCAACGCAACATGTGCTCTCTGGGAGGAGGACATGATTCCCAGACCTTCTCAGATGTATCAAGGTTTCCTTGCCACATGCAGGCTGAGCATTCTAATCTGCATGCTCTAATATTTCCTTGACCCATCTCCCACTGTTTGATGGGGGCATGCAGATTACCTTTAAGCTATTCTCCCTTATGAACTGGCACAGATCCTGCGGTCATCATCCAAGGCCCTTCCTTGTGTGCCACCTCCATGAAAGGTCCAGAGAGTGGCAACACAAGGATGGGCCTTTTCTGCGGAGGCTCCCTGTTTGTGGGATGCTCTCCCCAGAGAGGCTCACCTGGCGACTTCATGTCTTTAGGCACCAAGTGAAAACATTCCTCTTCTCCCAGGTCTTTGGCTAATTTAATTTAAATCTATGGCCTTTTAAACTGTGGGGGGTTGTTGTTTTGCTTGCTGTTATGTTGTGTATTTTTGTGTTTTTAAACTTAAACTTACACTGCCCTGTGATTCTGAGATGAAGGATGGTAAATAAAATAAAATAAAATAAATCTGCCCTCATTCACCATATTTGCTGTGAGTCTCATGGAACCAATTGGGGTGGAATGGTCTAAACCGGGGTCAGCAACCTTTTTCAGCTGTGGGCCGGTCCACCGTCCCTCAGACCATGTGGTAAAGGTAAAGGGACCCCTGACCATTAGGTCCAGTCGTGGACGACTCTGGGGTTGCGGCGCTCATCTCTCTTTACTGGCCAAGGGAGCCGGCATACAGCTTCCAGGTCATGTGGCCAGCATGACAAAGCTGCTTCTGGCGAACCAGAGCAGCACACAGAAACGCTGTTTATCTTCCCGCTGCAGCGGTACCTATTTATCTACTTGCACTTGACGTGCTTTCGAACTGCTAGGTTGGCAGGAGCAGGGACCGAGCAACGGGAGCTCACCCCGTCATGGGGATTCAAACCGCCAAACTTCTAATTGGCAAGCCCTAGTGCCTAGCACTTGGCCTAGCCCACAATGCCTACCATGTGGTGGGCCGGACTATATTTTGAAGAAAAAAATGAACGAACTCCTATGCCCCACAAATAACCCAGAGATGCATTTTAAATAAAAGCTCACATTCTACTCATGTAAAAACACGCTGATTTCCGGACCGTCTGTGGGCTGGATTGAGAAGGCGATTGGGCCGCATCTGGCCCACGGGCCTTAGGTTGCCTACCCCTGGTCTAAAGGGGAGTAGGAGGGAGGCTCTGAGTTGGGAGGGTGGGGTCAGGCAGGAGAGTGAACTGGATCTAAGCTGGCTCCGTCCCTTGTGGCCACTGTGGCGAGGCATCTGTTGTGCTTGGGACTGAAGAGGTTTTGGCTGCCCTAAAGTGCAGACCTCAGTTCTTCCCCCACTAGAATGCAAATAAGGGACTGCGAGGGGTTCCCCTGGTCCTAAACTTGTTGCTTATGTAAGAAGCAGAAAGAGGTTAGTTTTGAGTTTCATCTTATTTTAATTAATATTTATCACAGAAAAGCAGAAGGAGCAAGAGAGGAAATGCTACAGTTTATATGTTTTGATATTTGCCATACTCTTTCAAAATACAGTGTTCAGCTGTATGCCTTAGGATACGTATCTGCTATAAATTCATTTTTTATCTAATTTGTCTGAGATCTAAGCTTCCTGTGGAGGTCTGAGATCAAAGGATCTGATTCTTTCTGATGTTGGCTCTGACACGTAATGTGTGCTGACTTAGTTCTGTCTATAAAATCGCAGTGGGAGGCTGCCATTCTCCCTTGGCACCTTTACATAGTGAACTTTCATTTCGACTGGTGAGGATGACAGGTACCACATTGATTGGAGCCACCGTGTAAATAATTAATAGGGAGAATTTTCTCTGCAAAAGGAAATCCAGTTCTTCGGATTCTTCTTAAAAGGAATTGTTGCAAGATCATTAAAAATCCCCAATATGTTCAAATTTAAACAAGAATAACAACATCTTAAGCAAATATAATATGCATGACATGGAATGTCTAATCTTTGCATTCCCCTTTATTTAAAGGGATGTTGGTTTTGAAAACTGAGCAACCATCAAAGTTAGTTAGTTCTATTTTGTTAATGCCAGCTAATTTTATTTCCCATGAACAAACCCTAGATTTTTTTTTATGTTTGGTATTTTAAATTTGGTTGAGGATGAATGGTATATATAAGACAGCATAAACCAGCTTAGAACTTAATATAACATAAATCAAATGACAGATTAGATGTGCTTTGATTTGCCAATCCAGCTGTACAAAGACATAGTTTTATATGATCCCATTGCATCTTTACGGATACTGGGATATAAATGTAAGGTTTTACATTGGGAACTATGAAAAAAGCAAGGCCATCCTGAAACATGATACCAATCCCTGGGTAGTCCCTTTTTGGTCTTGGCATTGCTCTGCAGAGCATTTCATCCTTAGGGGACTTGTTGACCAGCCATTGAGAACACCAAGAATCGGACCACAGTCTATCAAATGAATGCTTATATTTCTCTAATAGACCTGAAGCTGCATGAGGAACATGAAAACACAGCAGAACCATTAAGGACGTGCCATCAACAAGCATTTAACAGCACAGCAGTGGGAGCAGTAAACAGAACCAAGCAAGGCCATCGGTCCCACACTGGGGCATCCACATGGGGGTCTCTGGAACTTCAGCAGCTGAGCATCAAGGAGCTTAATGACTGGAAGGACACCAAGCAACATTTATCGGACTATGCTCAGCAGAAGGAAACGAAGGAAGGGCAATTCACAGATAAAAGATATAAAAGACCCTCAGAGAAGCCAGCCTTGAGGTCAGGAGGGGATGTGAAGGAGAAATGGCAAGTTGCAGTACCATAATAATAAACTAGTTCCTGGGATAGGATTCATGATAAATAATATGGAAGTTAACAAATAAATGTGCTTTAAAAACTCGAATAGTTTCACTCAATTTTACAGAGGCATCATTGAAACTGTTCTCTGTAATTCTATTACTGCTTGGTACGGCACAGCCTCCAAGATGGACAAGAAAAGGCTCCAACGAGCAGTAAGAATTGCAGAGAGGGTAATTGGTGCTAGCTTGCCTTCAATAGAGACACTCTATGCTACCCGAGTTAGGAAGAGAGCAGAGGGAATTGTAGCAGATCCTTTGCATCCCGGTCATCATCTGCTTGATTTACTTCCATCTGGACGTCGCTACAGGACTTCATACACAAAATCGGCCAGACACAGGAACAGTTTTTTCCCTTGTGCCATTAAATTGTTAAATTCGTAGTTATGTAGCAGAAGGGGAGGTCACTTATGGGTGGGGTTTCTTTGCTGTGTCATTGTATTGTGAGTGGAACAGTGTTTGTATAAGGTGTGTTTACATTGCAATGTAGCCGAAGCAAAATTCAAATTATGTTGGAAAATGTACTTGGCCAATAAAATTATTCCTATTCCTATTCCTATTCCTACTCACTGACAATCCAAGAACCACCAAGCTTTTTAAGTCCATGGGCATATTTGGATTTTTGCGTGAGTGCCATGGGTGAGTGCCCTCTGCTCAGCCAATCTCTAGCTTACCCACCCCAGCCCGAGAGGAGGAAAGGGCGAAAGCACATGTGGGCCCATTTTATATGCGTAAAAGTCAGATCTTGTAGAATTAAACTGAGTCTTGTAAAGCACCTAGCACTTAAAGGAGAACTGGGAAATGGTGTAAGTCTCAACTTCCTCCTTCAACAAGGGAGAATAAGCTATGCACCCACACTGTATCCTTATTGGGGCAGTGGGTGCAGGGGGGCTCCCCACAGGCTTTGTGAGTACAAGGGGAGGAGGCCTCGAAGACAAACGCCATCAAAATACCTTCTGTGACCCCCAGTGCAGGCAGGAGGTAGAGCAAATTGTCAGCTCTAAAAGAATTCACATATATTTGCTTATAGATGCCAACATTTGAATATTGAAGCATTCAGATTAGCTGGAATGTAATTTAACAAGAATCTTCCATGGTAAAGAAGGTGAACAAAAGGCAAAAAATAAATAATCAGTAATTTTGTTTTATCTAGTAAGGATAAGAGAATAAAAGCTGGTTTGGTTGTTACATTTGCTGTAGGGATCAGCTTTCTCAAGGCAAAGGCCATTCTTTCAAACTTGCTCCACAGACATACCATCTACCAGAACTCACCACATTAGTTGGGGCGTAATGTAATGAGATCCCCACCTCCACCAGTAACTGCCATGGATCAAAAGTAGAGAAACTCATTATGTGAAGGTAATAGTAATGGCTTCTAATAAATGATGCCCAGCAGTGAGAATTCTTACTACCATGTGCGCCTTGGGAGGTGAAGTCAAACCATTGGGGGAGTTGCAGCGCCTGCTGTGGCTGTAGAGACTGCTGCAGGAGAGACATGTTTTGTTGCAGATGAGGGCGCCCGGTTGTGCTGATGCAGGTGCAGCAGCGCGTTTCTTCTCTCTGTGCTCCAGCAGTCATTATTGCCATGACACATGTTACATCTTGATGAGCTCTAAGAGGACTAGCATATTATTATTTATTTAATTTCTATACCGCCCTTCATCCAAGGATCACAGGGCAGTTTACAACATATAAATGTATACCATAATAACATACATACCATAGTATGTACATACATACCATAGTAACAAAACAACAACAGCAATAATCCCACTCGAACACACGGTTTAAAAGGCCATAGATTGGGTAGTTAAATAAACAAAGGCCTGGGAGAAAGGGAATGCTTTTGCCTAGTGCCTTAAGGTGAAGGCACCAGGTGAGTCTCCCTGGGAATTCCACATTCACAGAAGTGTTTCTATACCAACACTACTATATCTACTACATACACATAAGAGACTAAACAGAGTGAGAATTCTATCTAGACAGCTCACAATCAATTTTATATTTAGTGGCCAGTTGCAATCCTCTCTTGCCAAGCTTTAATGCAGCTATCCCGGATAAAGCTAACCAGTTTTCTGGTTCAGACCTTACATGAAACTAAGATATTAGTACTCAAATCAGGTTGGGGAGGTAGAGGAGAAAGCAGACAGAAATAAGGATTAATCCTGGTCCAATAAACTATCATCACAGCACTATCGAGGTGTAAAGGGTTCAGAATTCAGTACATGTACACATATCTTGGATATTGTTAGCTGTTTAAAATCTTTGCAGAAGGGTGTAGGCAGCGCTCACAGTTTGATGGAGTGCGGCCGCACTTCTGGTTTGTGGGCAAGGATTTCTTTGCAGACCACTATGCTCAGCATAGGGACGCAGGTGGCGCTGTGGGTTAAACCACAGAGCCTAGGGCTTGCTGATTGGAAGGTCGGCAGTTCGAATCCCCTCGACGAGGTGAGCTCCCGTTGCTCGGTCCCTGCTCCTGCCAACCTAGCAGTTCAAAAGCACGTCAAAGTGCAAGTAGATAAATAGGTACCGCTCTGGCGGGAAGGTAAACGGCGTTTCCGTGAGCTGCTCTGGTTCACCAGAAGCGGCTTTGTCATGCTGGCCACATGACCCGGAAGCTGTACGTCGGCTCTCAGCCAATAAAGCGAGATGAGCGCCGCAACCCCAGAGTCGGACATGACTGGACCTAATGGTCAGGGGTCCCTTTACCTTTACCTGTGCTCAGCTTGCAGGTGTCAGAGAGTAGGGCAAAGGTGGCTACTCGGAGTTGATTGAGAAGCACAGCCCCACTCCTGCTTCAAACTCACGAGTGCGCTACACATGAGTGATGCATGAATACAGCTAATGTGTTATCAAGGAATAAGATCCTGAATTTGTCATATAAGCAATGGGTTTAATATTACTAATGGCAGAACACAACTATGGTCAATTACATGGTAGAAGACCTCAGTTGTTTCTATTCCTAGTTAAACTAATTCCAGCCTTAGTATCTGACGGTCTTGAAGTTATTTATCTGATTGCATCTGTTGAAAAACAGCTTTTAAGGGGCAGGCTGCCTGGGGCAATCCTAATTGTTCCTCTGTCTTTGAATACATGCAGCGGGGACAGGAGGGAGCTGGCTTTGGAGGGTGAATGCAAGGGGATAAAATTTTGAACTGACTTCAAAGCAAGGAATGCAAAACCAAAGAAAGGACAAAGGAAGTAAAGATGCAAAAGGAGTTTAGTTGGTCCCGCAGTTTGATTAAAAATAAAAAGCACAGGAAGACAGTGCTGGCAAAGTTAAGGTCAAGTATATTTCCATTTATTTAAAATATAGTAAATGGGTGTCGCTGTAGTTTTTGCACTTTTACTTTGTTACTTTTACTTTAAATTGTAACTGTATTTTTATAAATGGAAATCCATATTGTTCTACAAATAAAGCACAATTATAAATAGTCAAGCGTGGTACCTATTTCTGTGAAGATGCTTTTGAGGAACCGTCAGAGACAACAGCCACTTGCCCTGCCTCTCCCCCAGCTGGTGGCCATGCCACCCTCACCAAGCACTCAGCATGCATGCCAAGGGGTCCTTTTGTGTGCCACTGTATGGGCATAGAGCTCCCCAACAAAAGGGGAGATTCTGTCTGGTCCAACATCTTCCCTTGTACGAAGGAGCTCCACGTGCATAAATAAGTGCACATCTAAATCCCCTCCTCTCACACACTGAGCATTCAGGTGGGGAGGGGCTTGGTAGCCAAGCATGTTGGCGGGGGACTTGCTTAAACAGTGTGTGAACAGGTTTAAGAAGGACCTTATATTGCTTCCTCAAACTCGGCCCCCCAGATGTTTTTGGCCTACAACTCCCATGATCCCTAGCTGCCAGGTCAGTGGCAGTTGGAGTCCCACTATTGAGGTTGAATCCTGACAAGACAGAAATACTGTTTTTGGGAGACAGGGGGCGGACTGGTGTAGAGGACTCCCTGTTCCTGAATGGAGTAACTGTGCCCCTGAAGGACCAGGTGCGCAGCCTGGGAGTCATTCTGGACTCACAGCTGTCCATGGAGGCGCAGGTTAATTCTGTATCCAGGGCAGCAGTCTACCAGCTCCATCTGGTACGCAGGCTGAGACCCTACCTGCCCACAGACTGTCTCGCCAGAGTGGTGCATGCTCTAGTTATCTCCCGCTTGGACTACTGCAATGCGCTCTACGTGGGGCTACCTTTGAAGGTGACCCGGAAACTACAACTAATCCAGAATGTGGCAGCTAGACTGGTGACTGGGAGCGGCCGCCGAGACCACATAACACCAGTCTTGAAAGACCTACATTGGCTCCCAGTACGTTTCCGAGCACAATTCAAGGTGTTGGTGCTGACCTTTAAAGCCCTAAATGGCTTCGGTCCAGTATACCTGAAGGAGCGTCTCCACCCCCATCGTTCAGCCCGGACACTGAGGTCCAGTGCCGAGGGCCTTCTGGTGGTTCCCTCACTACGAGAAGCCAAGTTACAGGGAACTAGGCAGAGGGCCTCCTCGGTAGTGGCACCCGCCCTGTGGAACGCCCTCCCTTCAGATGTCAAAGAGAAAAACAACTACCAGACCTTTAGAAAACATCTGAAGGCAGCCCTGTTTAGGGAGGCTTTTAATGTTTAATAGATTATTGTATTTTAATGTTCTGTTGGAAGCCGCCCAGATGGGCGGGGTATAAATAATAAATTATTATTATTATTATTATTATTATTATTATTATTATTATTATTATTATAAAACATCTGAAGGGCCAAGGTTGAGGAAGCCTGATCTAGGGGCTATCTCTCCATGCATGAATTCACCTCTGCTGTTTGAATTTGGCTCAGGGATGGTCTCATCGAGAAGGTGCTCTTGCAGTGCAATCCTATGTATGATCTACGGGGATCGCTCTCCTCCCGAGGAGGCTTGGGAGGGAAGCTGCGCTCTTCTCCTGCGGCTTGGGAGAGGTGCAACTTCACTCCCAAGCCTCTGCGGAGATCGCTCTCCCGCAGCGGCATGGGGGAGAGCCCCCCCCGGTGGCTGGCAGTGCGCAGCTACGGCCACCCCAACACTATCCGTTGTAATCTGGGGGCGCTGGGAGGATATTTGCACCCCGGCGCTGCATCTGCTAAAGACGGCCCTGGTGGTGACCACAGGAGAGAAAGCAGTCCTTGAGATATCTAGGCAAGTAAAGGACTGAATGAAAAACATCCAGCCCTGGTGACTGAGCTCCATTGCCAGCTGCAGAAGAAGCATGCATCCAACATATCTTACTGTGAACATAATGAAGAAAGAAAAAACTTGCTAGAAAAAACCCTCTGCTCTCATGCTGTGTCTAGGAGCTGACAAAAGTTATTTGCTAAATACCCTTCATTTGGTGAGTGACAGGAGACTGGTGTCAAGTGAGAAAATGAAATGTAAATTTTATTAAACACCTCTCTCATCTCTGGGTACCAATCCAGATTCCAGCGTAACACAGCAAATCAAATCCTCTCTTTGCCTTGCCGAAGGGCAAATGAAGAATCATTTCTCCTTAATACCATTCTTTCCTACTAAAATATTTTCCTGTTTAGTAACTGCAAAAATTAAAATACCAACCCTATGTTAATCTCTCTCTGTGTGTGTTATGTGTTTGGATTTTTTTTAAAGTGTTTCATTTATTGTGGGTTGTGCCTTGTGCTTTAATTCTGTCTTCACATCCATCCAGCACTGGTAATTGGCTCCAACAAAAAAATGGCAACTCTAAAAATACAACTTTAGTAACTCATCCAGAGATTTTATTCAAATGTCCATCGTGAAACTAAGCAGTAGGACCTGAGGTTTTTCATGATAATGACTTGCCCACTGCATTCAACACAACATGGCATCAACAATTGAGTGAAATGGGTTCTTGCATGGGCAAAAAAACCCTTAAAAACACCCTTTGCATGGGGGCATTTATGTCACATTGAAGAGCTCAAGAGGTTGGTGGAGGGCATAGGGACAGTAGTAACAGACTGGTACCTGGTTAGTACCTGTTGCCGCCTGGGCTCCTGCACCATCACAATCCTGTCTGGAAGAGTAAGGATATGATGGGCAATACCATACAGCCCATTTGCCACATATTAGCCATCCCTTCTTTAAAGCCCTACCTGACTTATGATCTGGGTACCTTCAAGCCTGTTTTCTTCCTTACGGACCTCCCTCCAGGCTCGAGTTATTGTCTGGGGCCCAGCTCCACATCCTTGGATACTGGGCAGCATCCTGGGCAAAGCATGCCTGGGGCCTTTTCCGTCACCATGCCCACTTTGTGGAAGAATGTCTTGCCCATCCCAAGAGAGCTGGATCAGGCCCATCCCAAGAGAGCTGGATCACTTAAAACTGCTTTAGCTGGGTGGCAGCGGCTCAGCTGTTTAAAAATGGATTCAGTTGCGGCGAGAATGCTAATAGCGCAAAAATGGAAACAAGAACAAACACCGACAAAAGAAGAATGGATTGTGAAACTAACGGAGTACGCAGAATTGGACAAGATGACGGGGAGAATCCGAGAACAGCGGGACCAGTAGTTCATCAAAGACTGGACTAAATTTTCAGACTATTTAAAGGAAAATTGTATTCAATTGAATACGGTGGTAGGATTGCAAGAGGCTTTGTAGAGTAAGGAAGAAATATTGTTGTTAGTACGAAGATATAGTGATTAATTTTAGAAAATAATAATATAAAACAATGATTGACTTTGGAAATATAGATATAAGGAATAGATATTAGAATATCATAAGGAAGGTTTGACGGAAGTCACGGGCATAAAAAGCCAAAGCTGTATAAGATGTGAAGATAAATGTGCGAATTTATTATTGTATTTATATAAAACCAATAAAAAATGATTATAAAAATAAATAAATAAAAACGGATTCAGTTGACTATTCCTTCTTTTTGGTATTTTGCTATTTTGATCTAGGGGTCTTGGTAGACCATAAACTTGACATGAGTCAACAGTGTGATGCAGCAGCTAAAAAAGCCAATGCAATTCTGGGCTGCATCAATAGGAGTATAGCATCTAGATCAAGGGAAGTAATAGTACCACTGTATTCCGCTCTGGTCAGACCTCACCTGGAATACTGTGTCCAGTTCTGGGCACCACAGTTCAAGAAGGATACTGACAAGCTGGAACGTGTCCAGAGGAGGGCAACCAAAATGGCCAAAGGCCTGGAAACGATGCCTTATGAGGAACGGCTTAGGGAGCTGGGTATGTTTAGCCTGGAGAAGAGAAGGTTAAGGGGTGATATGATAGCCATGTTCAAATATATAAAAGGATGTCATATAGAGGAGGGAGAAAGGTTGTTTTCTGCTGCTCCAGAGAAGCGGACACGGAGCCATGGATTCAAACTACAAGAAAGAAGATTCCACCTCAACATTAGGAAGAACTTCCTGACAGTAAGAGCTGTTCGACAGTGGAATTTGCTGCCAAGGAGTGTGGTGGAGTCTCCTTCTTTGGAGGTCTTTAAGCAGAGGCTTGACAGCCACCTGTCAGGAATGCTTTGATGGTGTTCCTGCTTGGAAGGGGGTTGGACTGGATGGCCCTTGTGGTCTCTTCCAACTCTATGATTCTATGATTCTGCTGATGGGTTTGTAATTGCTGTATTGCGGCCTTGGTTTTTATTTTAATATTTTGATTTTTGATTTGCTTGAACAGTGGATTGTTTTAGGTTTTATTATTATTGTAAGTCACCTTCAATTTCTCCTGAAAAATAGGCAGGATATACCGTATTTACATGAATCTAATGCACCCTTGAATCCAATGCGCACCTCAATTTTCAAAACCTTGAAACCAAAAAAGTAGTTGCTTGTGAATGTAAATGCACCATCATATCTAATGCGCACCCTAATTTTCAGAACATAATTTGGCCAAAAAAAGGTGTGCATTACATTCGAGTAAATACAGTACCTTTTAGAATTATTATCATTTATATATAGGACAGTTTTTAAAGAATAGCTATATTTCATTTTAGATTTGTTTTTGTTATTTCAGATTTTCAGTTGCATCCTTGTTGTTGTGAACACCAAAATAGGTTTTATTACCTTTCTTTATTTTAAGAAAGACAGGCATATGCATGCTTTTCCACAATGTTATTTGAAAGTTTTTTGGAAACAAAAAAATTGGATGTTTTTTACTCCTGAAAAATGGGGAATTCTAAAATAGTTTGTGGGCAGTAAATTAAGCTTGCCTCTAGTGAGATGTGGGTGCTTCGAGTCCTGTAAGCCAGTGCTCCCCAACCTTTTTATCGTCATGGACCGGTCAACGTTTGATAATTTTACCGCGGCCCGCTGAGAGGGGGACATTGATTGTTTATATTTTAGATTGTTTTGATGTCATTATTTTAATTTAATTGTATTTAAACATGCCTTCAAAATAAAATACAGTTACACCCAAAAATGAATATAAAGTGATTTAACATTTTAACACCACATTAAATAAAATTGAAATAATTTAATGTTCCTTGGGCGGCCCGGTACCATTTGATCCACGGACCGGTACCGGGCCGCGGACTGGGGGTTGAGGACCACTGCTGTAAGCGCTCTCCTAATTATTGTTGGGTCAGTCTGTCATAAAATCATTTAATACTGACTATATCCTGTCCTTCCTGAGCTGGCATAACCGGAGTCTGATTTCTGCTAGTTTTTCAGCTTCTCCAAACCTTTATTGGTATATGAAAAAAGGTATACATTCTGCCTAAGTAGTGTCAAATCACGTGACTTAGAGATTCCTTTAATATTACAATTCCCTCTCCCACCTTTCTGACTCAAATACTCCCATGCCTCCAGCTAGGAGGCAGTTGGGATTCAGAGCTGTAGATACATCCACACAAGAGATCAGTCATTTCACACTGCCAGTGGGCCTCTTTGCTATTCCAATAGAGAACCAATTGCACACTATGACTAATAACGTTGACTGTGTGAAAGAACTATTTTTATAAAGATTGAGAAAGGCCTCCTTGGGTTTTGGGGCAGGACAGTTATGATTTTGAGAAAGAGCAAAGCGTAGCATAACTGCAAGCTCAATGGTCTAGAGACGGATCCAGCAGGCTCCCTATGTTGCAGCTACTGCATTGATCTTTGTGAATTCTGATCGAAGGCAATCTCATCTGCACCTCCTGGACTAATGTGTGGATCAGAATATAGCCATCCACTGGCAGAGTGTGCTTTCATGGCACCTGGGGCGTGGAGGGTGGACAGAGGGTGGACACTGCCAACACCGGTGGAGTGACACCAGTCCTGAGCCGCTATCTGATCAGATCCTACCAGGGCTGTCTTAAGCATATGTGGCGCCGGGGTGCAAAAATCCGCCTGGCACCCCCCAGGCTGCTGAGTCCCAAGTGCGGAGGAGGGTGGAGCTGGCCAGCTGCCTCATCGTCTCACTGAACTCATGGTGCAGAGCCGCCCACAGCAGAAGAGCCCACCGCTGCGCTCCAACTGACAGGCGGGCTCTTCCCCGAACTCTCGGCCTGGTGCCCCTGAGAGCCTGGCGCCCGGGTGCCCCACACCCCTAGTGCCTATGGGTAAGGCGGCCCTGGATCCTACTCTTGCTAAGCGGCTCAGAGCTGGTGTTGCTCTGGTGGTGAGAAAAATGTCTTTGGCAACCTCACCCGCCATTGAACCCAATGGGTTTTGACTATATGCGACTTTGGCTTTAGGCACAATCCCTGGAACCTAACCCCTGCGTAAGTTGCAGGCTTACTGTGCAGATAGATAGATAGATAATTGTGTCACAGCCCCCAATTGCATCCAGACCATGGTGTGAGGGGAAAGAGGCTTTAACATTCCCCCCAATGATGATCTTGATCAGAAGCACACAGGATGCGACAGGGAGCAGGGAGTAGGTGGAGGAGGATTAGGAAAGTCTTCCCCCAGGAATGATGTTGATGATCGGGTGGACTGTAAGCCCCATGGTTCTGGGAGGAATCAGAATCCAAGCCAGAGTTTGCTCATAGTAGCTTTGCCTACCTCAGTTCTGCTAATTATATTTCAGGTAAGGGTTTCCGCATACTTGAGTGTTGTTATTATTTATTAAATTTGTAGACCTCCCTTCATCTGAAGATCTCAGGGTAGTTCACAACATAAAAATACAAAATGATCAAACAAACAAAAAACCCACAAGCCAATAACCTCCTCTCCCTCCAACAAACACCTTTAAAAGGACATATGATGTTAATCAGCCAAAGGCCTGGTTGAAGAGGAACGTTTTCACCTGGTGCCTAAAGACATGAAATGAAGGCACCAGGTGAGTCTCCCCAGGGAGAGCATTCCACAAGCATGGAGCCATCACAGAAAAGGCCTGTTCTTGTGTTGCCACACTCCAGATCTTTTGTGTAAGAGGTCCTCAGATGATGATCACAGGGTCTGGGTTGATTCATATGGGGAGAGGCGGTCCTTGAGGTATTGCGGTCTTAAGCCATTATAAGGCTTTACAGGTCAAAACCAGCACTTTGAATTGGGCCCAGAAACTTAATTGGCAGCCAGTGCAGTTGGGTCAGAATTGGTGTAATATGCTTAAATCGTCTTGCCTCAGTGAGCAACCTGGCTGCAGAATTCTGCAACTACTCATGCTTTGAATGCACGCCTGCTTCCTAATTGAGATACCTCCAATGAATTACCACTTAAAGATCTGGACACAAGCTTGCTATATATGGCATCCCTATTGAGGTCCCAGTCTACTTATGCCTGTTCGATTCTCAGAAAGGCACAGATGCCCCTCGCAGCAGTTTCATGCTTCTCCCTCTGATCTCCAGGCTGAGACGTCTAAATCTCCTGTTTCATTTGCATGGTTATCCAGTGAAATTGCTTGTAGTGTTTCTCTTTCTTGTTTGCAAAACAGGCGGTGGGATGGGAGTTTTGAGAAACAAGGGATTTATCCTATCAACTGGGAAATTATTCAAATCCAAGGATTTAGGGTGGTTTCCCCCTAGCCCCACAGTAGACTTGCTCGAAGGCTATAACTCTGACCATAATTGGCATTTCATCCAATTTTGTTTGCATCCAAATGCTGCTCTGAATTTCTTTGCAATGAACTCAAATGAAACAAAAGCAAACTATTTGCAAAATCTTTTCTGTGCTTCCTGTTGCTATAGGTCATATTCTACAAGCCATTCCCCTGACGAGGTTCACTTCCAGTATAAGAACTGGGGGAAATGGCTTAAAATGAGTACAGTGAGGTAAGGAAAGGAAGTGGCTGGTTTCACTCCTCTCCCCTGCATGCTCATTTTTATATTAAAAAATAGAGGGAGGGAGGGGGGCAAATCCAAACAGGCAAGCATCTGTTCGACATGTCCAATTTGGCCCTCAGTTTAGCTGCCATGAAACTGTACAGAAATAAAGTGCAGATAAAATTATGTCTATGTATGTGTGAGATGCATGATTCAGCTCCAAGTGAGAGGTGGCTGGAGGTCACAATTTCTACTGGATCCAAAGAGAAAACTACAACGGGTGGTGTACACGGGTGGCGCTGTGGGTTAAACCACAGAACCTAGGGCTTGCCGATCAGAAGGTCGGCGGTTCGAATCCCCACAACGGGGTGAGCTCCCGTTGCTCGGTCCCTGCTCCTGCCAACCTAGCAGTTCAAAAGCACGTCAAAGTGCAAGTAGATAAATAGGAACCGCTCTGGCGGGAAGGTAAACGGCGTTTCCGTGCGCTGCTCTGGTTTGCCAGAAGCGGCTTAGTCATGCTGGCCACATGACCCGGAAGCTGTACGCCGGCTCCCTCAGCCAGTAAAGCGAGATGAGCGCCGCAACCCCAGAGTCGGTCACGACTGGACCTAATGGTCAAGGGTCCCTTTACCTTTACCTTTACTTAGCTGCCATGAAACTGTACAGGAATAAAGTGCAGATAAAATTAGGTCTATGCATGTGCGAGTTGCATGATTCAGCTCCAAGTGAGAGGTGGCTGGAGGTCACAATTTCTACTGGATCCAAAGACAAAACTACAACAGAGTTGACTTCTACATTTACTTTTCTACAGATGGTAACTACTCCTACTACAAGGAATAGCTTGCAACTTAATTCTAAATCTCTTTCCCAACTGGTAAGTCTGCTAGCACCATCTGAACTTGGGAGTGCCCCCCACCCCCATTTTCAGGCATTCAGTCAAGATGCCCCATCTCCCGGTGGCCTGTTGCCACTTCAGGAAGAAGGGAGGTAAAACAGCCCCATCCTGCTTTGCCACATCCCCTTTGTTGGCAATAGAGATAAAGGTAAAGGGAGGTAAAGGGACCCCTGACCGTTAGGTCCAGTCGCGGACGACTCTGGGGTTGCGGCGCTCATCTCACTTTACTGGCCGAGGGAGCCGGTGTACAGCGAACCAGAGCAGCGCATGGAAACACCGTTTACAATAGAGATGCCTGCATGCATATCACACAGAGGCCCATATTTCTGCAAACAAATTCCTTTCAGCCTAAGAGCTTTTAAGGGGATGAAATCATGAGCTTAATCTGAAGGCTAGAAGCTCCTAGATGTTTTGGGTGATTTGCAGCATCATTCAGGCATCCAGTCAGAACGTGATGGCCTTTGTTTAAGCAAATGGAAGTGTTGTTCACTGAGCATACTTGCAAAGCAGGTACTGATGATCCAAGTAAAACAGCCCTTTGCTTGGAGGGTGCTGGGAATGAGGTTGGCTTTGTCTTTTGTTCCTTCGCAGTTGCCAGCGCTGTCACCTTTTCTCAAAATAAATACCGATCAGGTGTGGCTCAAGGGAGGGTATTCTTTCAAAAACCAGACTGAGGGATGCTTTCTCTCCCCTCCCTTGGCTACAATTCAGCACCAAGCGTGAGCAGAGCACATTAAAATTCCGCCAGCATTTACTGCACGCCGTAATAGACGCAAGCATCGACTACGCCCAATATTAGTGATGGTACCAGGAAAGCATCCTTGCTTTTGGCTGCCTGAAGGCAGCTGTGATCCCCAGCTTGTCCTATCTGTCAGTCTATTTGATCTCCAAATGAATTGCTTTTGATAACAGCTATATAAATGCAGAACTGTTCCGCTGGGCCTTCTTAAATGAGACTCCTCTCTTTCATCTCCCAGTCATTTCAAAAAGCAGATAGACTTGTTAGAGGTTTTTAATGCAATGATTTATGTTTTATCTTGCCTGGTTCGAGGCAGCATTTATTTAGCACTAAATTCTTCCCAAGCCTATATATGGGGAGAAATGCTTGAGCACAATATTTGGAATTCAAAATATTAGATATTATATATATATATGCATAGCCCATCCATACAGGCACCTAATACATATAACATTTTGAAACCCACATATAAATGGAGGCATGCACACACCAACCCACAATTACGCGAAGAGGAAAGGATATGTGTACGGAGGTGAAAATGACTGCAGTGGAATGTTTATTTGTTTTTCTTTGGGAAATTGATAGACTGCTAAACTTTAGCACATATATTGGCGTACAATAATAAAATGCAAAAAATAAGACAGTGTGTGAATATTATTACATGTGGTCTCTGAACTGTGAGAGTTTTCGGGGGGTCCCTACACACCCCCTGGGTTTGGTTTCTTTGGGGACACACATTGACTGCATCACTCCAGACAGTTTGCAAGGCTAGGGAGAGAGAGGAAACGTACGCTCCCTACAGCTTACCTTACAGAATTTCTCGAGATACTCAGTTTTATTTGACATTTTGACCCAAGCTGGTACATCACAAACCTGGCGAAGGATATTTACTCAACAAAGAAAGTGATCATTTTTCAGCTCCAATATTACAGTTTATAACTGTAAAATCCAATATTACAGTTATAAACTGATAGGATTAGAGAGGACTCCCCCAAAGATAGTCTAACCCAGGCACCCCCAAACTCAGCCCGCCAGATGTTTTGGGACTACAACTCCCATCATCCCTAGCTAACAGGACCAGTGGTCAGGGATGATGGGAATTGTAGTCCCAAAACATCTGGAGGGCCAAGTTTGGAGATGCCTGGTCTAACCCCAAACACATTACAACATACATGTATTTCTGATCAAACATTTATATTTATATTTATATTCAGAGGTGAGCTTCTTGGAGGAAGCCAGCCTCCTTTTCATCCTTGGTTAACACCATTCATCTAAATACCTTTGGAAAACAAGCAAGCAAATAAAATCAATAAAGAAACAACAGTTGAAATGCTGAAAAGATAATATAGTTTAGGATTTACAGTATGTCATAAATTCATATCTGAAAACCTTAGTTTTCCAAATGTAAAACACATTTCCCATGTATCCTGCATTGTTTTAGGCTTTTAAATTTATTGTATTATGTTTTTTTAACATTTATTGATGCCCATCACCTCAAGCATCTTAATTCTTATGTGGAATATACATATTTTAAATGACTATGTACATAAAAGAAACCCCTTTTAAATATAGACTCTCATAAACAGAGCTTCCATTTATTCAAATGCTCCATTACCTGAAGGTTCTGGTTCCTCCCAGGCAAGTTTTATAAATGAGGTTGTATTGCCTTTGAAAAGGAAGGAGAAGAAGGAAAAAGATTTCCTTTAGGTTTCATGAAAACAAATTCCTTGCAGACTTGAATTAGCATATTTGTGCTACTTATCTGAAGAAAAAAATCAATTACACACAGTAAAACCCCAACTAAAATCTTTTGGAAAGTTTATCATGGATTGTGCTAGGACCAGAATTTCTGTGGTGAGGAGAGGACTTCTTGATATTTTGACCAAGGTCTAAGTCAAAATGTGCTTCAGCCTCAACCAAAGTAGCGCAACAGCAAAAACTTTATATGGTATTCCGTTTTTAATATTATAAGCATGACTGTGGGGGAAAAGTCCCTGTTTTAAGCAGTGCCTTTTCAACAATTCCATTTTTAGTCTTGGCTTCCCTCCTTGAAATTACTGAATCTCAGCCTTCCTGTAATGTATTGACCACCCCACACATGTCAGATTAGGAAGGCACATTAAACAAATAGTGTTACCTCCAGCTCACAATTTCTGTCCCATCTTTAGGTCTTTGGAGATCTGTTGGTTGTTTTTGTAAAGGTGTTTAAAAGACGACATAGAACTAACATACTTGCCCATTTGCCTTCTCCAAACACCTATGGAGAAATTGCACCCTGAATAGATAGAGACTATAACCTCAATTTCCGCCCCTAAAATTGGATTAGCTCACAAGTCCCCCTATATGACCAAAGTTTAAATTAAGTGTGTATTCCCCTGGAAAGACATCTACACAAACATATCTGTGCATTAACCAGGATTGTTTTAAACCATCTGTTTAACAGTTGATGGCAGCACATTTAAATGGGCAAGAGTACATGCTCTCCTATACATTTAAATGGTTCATGTATATAGATAGGAAGCTGTGGTGATAGGGTACTATTATAAAGGAAAACAAGATTTATTGGCAGCAGTTCTCAGATCCTGAAGCTCTAGGTCTAATTTGATTCTTAGTCAAACCAACTAGAATATTTATCACCAGCAGGAGTGCTAACTTCCCTTGAGATCCTCAGGGTATCAGATATAAGTGCATCATAATGGCACAATGTTTCCTCATCAGTAGACATTAGAATACTTTGATATGGTTTCCAGCCTGACGTCATGGTCATGGCGATCAAGCTCTTCTGCCCTCCGGGGGAAGCCCCTCAGGGGCTTCTGGGGAGTGCACAGTGTCCCGCGGTGTCGCTTAAGCCCGTGTCTACCAGCCTTAGGGTCATTTTGGACTCACAGCTGTCCATGAAGGCACAACTTAATTCTGTGTCCAGGGTGGCTGTCTACCAGCTCCAGCTGGCACGCTGGCTAAGACCCTACCTGTCTGTGCACTGTCTTGCCATAGTGGTACATGCTCTGGTTATCTCCTGTTTGGACTACTGCAATGTGCTCTATGTGGGGCTCCCTTTGAATGTGACTCAGAAACTGCAACTAATCCATAATGCAGCTGATAGACTGGTGACTGGAAACAGCCGTCGGGACCATTTAACACCGGTCCTAAAAGAACTACACTGGTCCCAAAAGATCTACAGTCCATTTCTGAGCACAATTCAAAGTGTCAGTGCTGACCTTTAAACCCCTTGGCCCTGTATACTTGATATAGCATCACCACCCCCACTGTTCAGCCCGGACACTGAGGGCCTTCTGGCAGTTCCATCATTGGGAGAAGTGAGGTTACAGGGAACCGGGCAGAAGGCCTTCTCAATAGTGGCACCCGCCCTGTGGGGTCTCTGCGTACAATCTGAAATCATTTCAGAAGAAATGACCGTACTCCCCATAACACTTTTGAAAAAAGAATGGAAATATAGAAAGTGGAAGGTTAAGCTTTCTAATTGACAAGGATGGAAGGCCATAGTAACAAGAAATGTAATTGGAAGCATGGGGTGCAAACAAATGTCTGCAGAACTGGTAATTAACAATGGATATTGTCCTATTGTATAAACACAGCAAAGAAATTTGTGAGGAAGTTGTGAGGCTGGACTGGAGGAAGTTCAAGGCTAATTTTTATATTTAATAATAATTGGAGAACCTCTCTTGGATGAAAAGGATAAGGAATGAACGTGAGATACCTGGATTGAGTGGTGCTGTGGTCTAAACCACTGAGCCTCTTGGGCTTGCTGATTGGAAGGTTGGCGGTTTGAATCCCCACGACGGGATCAGCTCCTGTTGCTCTGTCCCAGCTCCTGCCAACCTAACAATTCGAAAGCATGCCAGTGCAAGGAAAGTAAATGGCGTTTCCGTGCCATTTGGCACGTGCCATTCCGTGCTCTGGCTCTTGTCATGGTCCTCTGTGCACCAGAAGCAGTTTAGTCATGCTGGTCAAAAGCTGTTTGTGGACAAACGCTGACTCCCTCGGCCTGAAAACGAGATGAGCGCCGCAACCCCATAGTCACCTTTGACTGGACATAACCATCCCGGGGTCCTTTAACCTGGATTGAACATTGGGAAAACAACAACTTGCAGAGGGAGGAAGAACTGGATGCCATTTGGGATTGAACATTGGATTATCATGAGGACGCTTGCAGTTACAACTGACAGATGGATAGTTGAAAGTCACTTTTATCCATATCTCTTCTCTTTTGTTTTGTTTTGTTACTATTCTTATTCCCTTGCTTTTACTTTTTTCCACTTCCTTCCTTTCTCTCTCTCCTTTTATTGCTTCCTTTTACTTTGTATTCTTCTAGCTCTTTTTCTTTTCTTTTTCTTTTCTCCTTCTTTCTCTTCTTTATTTTCTGTTTAGAATAGTTCCTTCTTTATTTTCTGTTTAGAATAGTTTGCTTTTTATTGTATTGTGAAAAGTCTTAATAAAACTTTCTCCCAAAAAACCACATCCCTTGCATGATTAATCAACATATATAGTGAAGAGTGGGCTATAGAAGCTGGTTCTACCCCCCACCATATCACACCCACGCACCAAGCTATTCACGTGTCAGGAAGGAGAGCATCTATACCGAGAAGTCTGCTTTGTGTGCACATAGCTCCCCTCCTTTGTGTGCACCTAGAACCCTGATTGTGCAGGGGGGAAGTCTGTGGACACAGCAGACTCTGCACAACATAGGTGCACCCCTAGTGCATGGGCACTGGATGGAGGGAGCAGCAGAGTCTGGTCCAGTGGGGTTGTTAATTGCAATAAGGGATAATACCTGAGGATGTGAGTGTTCCTTTAGCTTGGAAAAGAGGTGACTGAGAGGGGATATGACAGCTATCTTCAAAAATCTCAAGGGCTGTCACATGGAAGATGGAGCAAGCTTGATTTCTCCTGCTCCAGAAGGCAGGACCTGTAGCAATGGGTTCAAGTTGCAAGAAAGGAGATTCCGACTCAACATCAGGAAGAACTTTCTGACAGTAAGAACTGTTTGATGGTGGAACAGATTCCCTTGGAAGGTGGTGAACTCTCTGTCCTTGGAGGTTTATAAGCAGAAGTTGGATGGTCATCTGTCATGGATGCTTTAATTGAGATTCCTGCATTGCACAGAGCTGGACTAGATGATCCTCCGAGTCTCTTCCAACTCTACATTTCTATGATTCTCTAAAAAAGCCCCCTGAACATACAGTCAGAAATTTGCATTTGCTTGCATTTGTATTTATTTATCTGTGTCCGTCCGTCCATCTGTCTGTTTATTTTGGGTGGGCAGTGAGGTGAGGAGAGAGGAGAAATGAAGCTCTCCTATTTTCCCAGCATATAGCATCACTTATTAAAATCCTGTTGTCCTGACCATTGTCACTGCCACTGAAGCCTGGTTTATTTACTTGAAAATCTGATTTGTTTCATTTTATTACTGTGTTTGCAAAGTAACTGATATCAGATTCTGTGGGAAAGAGCTGCCATTTACCAGCAGGCTCTGATGGCTCTGCCTTTGTCTGCAGGCCCGATTTTGAGGCCTAGTCTGCCCCGGGGCTCCAGCAGAAATAAGATTACTGGCAATAACTGCTTCAACTGCTTTGAATAACAGACACAACTCAGAGAGCATAAAATTAGCATAAACACAGCATCAGTGTGTTCCCTCGGCGGATTCAAGGCAGGCAGGATATGGAAAATTGACTGAAATGGGGTCAGACAATGCAAAAATCTGAAACATAGGCAATGCTGGCAAAGAAAAAGCAGATATATTACCTTCTTCATGTTTTAACAAAATAGCCATGCAGTTTTAATGATAAAGATATTCAAAGTGATGAAAATTAAAGAGGCAGTCTCTGCACCTTCCCAATGAAACTGACACTCTGTCCTCAGCCAAATTATTAAGTCTGCCACAGTGTTCCCCTCCTGAGGGTAAAATAAGAGTAATAACAACAGTAAACAAAGATTCTACTCTGTGTTGAAATTGATTTTTCTCTTTTTCTTGTGGAAGTTAATTTGAGTAGGATGTACTGGCTTTGTCAATGAACGCCAGGAACACCATTTCAAGCAATTCTGTTCCCTTTGATTTATCAAATATTAAAATGGGAGATGCTACCAACAGATCCAATAAAGAAGAACATTAACTGCGGGAGCCTGTGTGCCATACATCCTAAGCAGGACTTATAATTCTGCCATTCTAATGACAAGATGTCACATGTACCTTGCAGAGTGGAATGATCGATGGAAGAAGCCCCACAATCACAACTGAACTGCGTGGCAATTCTTGTCACACTGCCATTGGTGTTGCAGTGTGGGGTGGGTGGACACTCCAAGGAACGGAGACATATTGGGGCACAAGTCCAACTTTTATGCGCAAAGAACAGGTCAAAGTGACCCAATCATAGGACCTTATGTAATGAAAGTTCTTCTTGCAGTGTTCCCTAAACAATTTCACTATGCTGTTCTCAGTGACTGCTTCACATGGGTATTTTTTATTTATTTCGGTTGCAAATACTCTGCTGCACATTTCTAATTCTTCTTATCCCGTTTCATGTTCCGATTACTGGTATTAATCTCTGGGGTTTTCCTACACATTATTTACCAAAAAATATAACGGAAGATTATATGATCTATTCAAAATGCATGCAACAACATTCGGCTATTCAACTTGCTATTAACAGAGATTTAAAAATGCCTCATTGGAAGGACTTTCAGAAGAGAATGAACTTGAAATGATGCTGACAGCATAATTTGGTTCAAAATCCTTTGGGCTTAAATGGAGGCAAATGCTGCTGGGCCAATCCTATAGCTGAGCTTCTTCTTGCCTTTTCATTGTTTTATTGTCTACCCCAAAATCTCTGAAGCCGAAGAGAAGGGGAGCCATTAACCCCCCCCCCCCGGTATTTCTGATCTGGCTCAAGAAGGAATTGTATTCTCATGAGAGAGTTTGTAAGATTTCAAGGCCAATAAGACTTGAGTTTTCAAGTCTGGAAAAGGCTTGGCCTTGACTAATAAAAATAAGCAACAGTTGCCCCCTTCTACAAGTTGGCAGTCCCAGAAGAGAAGCCAAGCATATCTAGCAAGGCCGAGAAAGGAGGTGGTCTTGGTGGGTCAAGGGGTGAGGGGCACAGATTACACAGCATGGGGAATGCCTGCAGCTCCCAGACTTGTCCTGCTCCGCTCCTTTGGATAAATACTTCGCTGCTGTCAATCCAGCACCTCTTCCTAGCACTACATTTCTTAAAGAAATAAACAAATGAACATGGCAAAATACCGGGCTAGAATGGAAATAGATAACTTGATTCCAGCAGTACTTTTCCTCAGAGGACTCACATTGTCCTATTTCCATTATAGAATCTCTCACCATTCCTTTTAAATTGAGGCGATTCTTATGGATCACAGTTTGGCTGACATGGTATCCCTTTTACACACAAAAGCTGGAGAGGAATTGTCTAGTTACTGAACTTACTGTTTTCAAAGTATCTGTTGATGAGGAAATCATTGAAATGAATTGCCACCCGCAAACCTGAATTCTTTTCAAGGTAGCCAAGTTAACACAGTAAAAGTTGACAATTTAGTTTAGCTAGAACCCATAAACTTTGATGTGCTGGGGAGCATTGTGTTTCCATCTCCTCCCTGTGCTCTGAGTCTGATCAGTTGCATACAGATGCTCTTGAAGAGCCAGAACGTGATGGTGGTGGGGATGCATATATTTCTGAGAAGGTAATTGTATTCTACCTACATCCTAGTAAGGGCTGTATTAAGGATTGTTTTATCCGTCACTAAACTTACACAGGAAGGAGCCATCCCATTAGATGTTCATCTGAAATCTCTGTGAAATCTCTTTATTCTACACACAGCTATTTTGCTGCGCAACCATGTACTGTCTGGGATTACCTGTGGCTTCCATGTAAATGTGCATCAAGTGTATATGCAATGGAAAACTTGTGTGTGTAGGGCGGTCAAACGTCTAGATATTTTGTACTGCAGCTCCCACCATCCCTGACTATTGGCCATGTTGGCTGGGACTGACATCACATTGGAGAACACTGGTGTAGAGAAGCATCACATCTGCCCATCTGTACAGGGGGCCTATAAAAAGGTGTTTGAGTGCCTCATTAAGAAAACAACGCTGTCTTCTCCTGGTCGGGAGCTGGCAACACTATTAGATCCAGACCAGATCCAGTTTTGCACTGCTAGTGATGGACAAATCTGTCCCAGCCCATCCTGCCCTATTTCTCCATCTATTTTTTTTTAAATATGTATCATCTCTCTGTGGATATTCTTTTTAAAGATAACTCTGGGGAAATCATTTTAAAATCCACAAAGAAACAGTCAAAGAGACAAACACAAAATTGAGAAATGCTTTGTGTGAAGCTGCTTGGAGTTTACTTCTGCTGTGCCTGGTAAAAGTGGTTTCGAAAATGGTGGTCATATGTGACTTCCTTTGAATTAGTGAAGAGATGAGGCACCACAGTGAATTGTGGAGTGGGGTGAAATTCTCTGACATCTCTGTGGACTGGCTCACAGGAACCAAGGAAGGACCTACATGTGTGCATTGGTGATTATGATAGAGAAAGGTTAAGGGTAGAATTCTGCTCCTGTTGAAATCAGCAACAAAACTCCCACTAATATTAAATGAACCCAAAGCACTGGAACACTGAACACGGTCATATTTTAATTCATTTTGTTCTCTGCCCATTATAGGATAATGGGGCAGATTTAGATATACTGTTTGGATTCAATGTATAAAGTTGCCTGGATTTTAGGCCCGAGTTAAATGTAAGAAATGACTAGTTTTATTAAGAACATCAGAACACAATGTTTAATAAACTATGACTTACTACAGCTGTTGAAAAAAAAGGGAACAAATCGAGATCAGTAAGGACCACTGATCTCAAGAACAGCTGAACTGGAAATGCTAACAGGTGGTTTGTATTAGAGGCTTTGTGCTTGAAGAGGCACATCCCTGCTCCCAAGGACACAGCAATGCATACAAAGGGCATAAGCTGAGAGGAAGGACGTGAGCATCCTTCCTCTGCGCCTATGGCCTCTTCATATACATTACTGCAGTTTAGGAGGTCAAAGCATAGGCAGATCTGATCACCGAAATCAAGACTGTCCTCTGCTTTTGATGTGTTTGTATCTCTTAACTCAAGAAACATGAGGTTTACATTTTCCCTTCTCTTCTTCAGGAGGTTTTACAACGGAAAAACATGCCAGTTGCTTACAGAATCTCTGGGCTCTCTTAAAACTGCACTAAAAATCAACAACTCTCAGCCCTCTTTGTCTTTGTCAGTAATGTGAGTTTACACAGCTTGAGGTGCATACTTTCAAGGAGATTCTCTGTAGTGTGTTTGTTCCCTGCTTTTTACAGCTGCACTTTGGGGTGTTTTGTTTTTGGTAGAGATGATGTGAATGCTCTTGATTTTCTTGCTTCTAAAACTTATTTTGCATAAGGGTCCCTGGTCAGACAGTAAGTTTGTGAAAATGATCGCTGAGTCTGGAAAAAAGAGGTTGCTTCCAAGCTGTTGCATAATGATGCCAAACGAACACAGAAAGCACAACTATCATTCAAATCAATATCGGCTTATGCTGTCACCTGCTTTCTTCTGAATTGAAAATGTGATGCAAAAACATGGATCATATGCACATGGTGTGCAACAATGATTTCAAACCGCTCTGTGGGGGAAAAATATGTTTTTGTGAATAACTAATACATTCCTAGTTGTTGTTGTTGTTGTTGTTGTTGTTGTTGTTGTTGTTGTTGTTGTTTTAACAGTCCCTAAATGCTGTACTTTTCTATGTCCTAAAAGCCTACACAATTAAACTTACATTTATATACTAGTTATGGTTGTTTCTACACATGGATGTTGAGCTGGCCAAACCCAAATCTTGACTGGTGTAGGTCATGCATATCCCATAGTGTCTGATTCTTTTGCGCTGTGGCTCTAATGCAATCACAATATAATTAGAATGGGGTGATTGGTAAAACAAGGTCTTCTCAGTTTGTCAACTCACTGGTTTATATGGCCGTGCTGGGGGAGGTGGTCTTGCGATGATTCTTCACCCTGCAAATAGCAGTGATGAGTCTGATACATCAAGCGAAATTTCAGACTCTCTCATAGATGGCAGTGGGTTGTCTTAGCAGCGCCTGGCACAACTGATGTGGTTAGGCAGGCAAAGTGCTCCTCCACTGCTTTGCAGCATAAAGATTCCCCTTCCCAGCCACCGACTGATGGAGGGCTTCTGCTTTATGTCAGTACATTTGTACAATGACACATATTCTCCAGTGATTAGATTAACACTGGCAAAGCCAATATGAAAAACCCACACAGATTACCACTGTCACCCACAGTAATTACATTTATTCATTTCCACTTAGCTGAGTTTTTACAAGCTGAGCAAGGGGCCAAATAAGCAATAAACACAGAAGCAAGAAATTAAAATGCTGCTCTGTTTGCTGTGAAAACAATCAAGCCATCATCTTTCTTTAGGCACCTCATTCATCATCTGGGAGGGCCAAGCTGTGATGATATGCAGGGATGGAAGTCTAATGTTATTACATGTAAATTCACTAACATGAAATTACTGCCCCTGATGTGATTTCACTAATAAATTAGTTCATTTCCACCTTCTCGCAAGAGACTTTAGGGACTGTGGAGAATTGCACATGTGTCTTGTAATCTCACTTGATTTATTCCTAGCAAAATTGGCTACACTGGTTCTCTCTTCTCATGTACCTCATACTTCTGATTTCTTGTGATATTTCATTGCCCAGAGGCAGCCCTAGGAACTGCACGGCCAACTGCAGTGCTATGAGGCTTACTAAGGTCCATACAGCCATTCATAGACGAATCTACAGTATGCCCACCCTTGCACTTCCGTGATGTACAATCTCCATTATTAGATCAAAATAAGTACATCTTCCTGCCAGTGCTACATCTTTCCTGGCAATCACAGGGATGGCTTATTGAAACCAAAAAAACATATGTGGCAAATCACATTGATCCAAGTCTAGTGAAATAGGTCCAGAACTGGAATCAGGTCAATGAGATTGAAGGGACATGTCTGGCACTTCCCATGGATGGACCCAACACATTGCCCAACTGCCTGGGCAATTGACGTGGGCATAAATTTTCCTTTCTGTTTCAGATCCTCCTTAACCAGTCAAATTCCAACCAAGGACCAGCCAATTATAAGCTTGCCTCTCCATGCAGATAATATCCACAGGAAAGTATGCATGCCTTACCAGCAGGGAGAGTCATTGGGCCAAACCTGTATCACTTTCCTTGGTTCCTGTTAGTTGTACATATCCTTAGCCAGAAGGAGGAATAATTTTGTAGTGAGGCATCAGAGCAGATTGTTTTTCATTGTGGTGGGCACATGAAACAGCTACCGGTACCCTCTCTGCCCTGATGTGTGGTTTCAGGTTTCCATGTTGTAGCTGCACCCTTCCCCTTCATTTGCCAGTGCAAGACTCTGCTGTCAGCAATCTGTGGCAAACCATGTGAAGATGTCTGAGTGCCTAACTGCAAATAGCAGCCAACACACACGGATTCAGTTTCAGAGACTCTCCACATGGTGGCTGTTTCGTGTGAAATTGGTATTAGAGCAGCATATACCAGGAATGGGCTGGAATAGGTTTCAGCTCAAGATCTATAGCAGGAGAACTGAGAGTAAGATTTCATAAGGTCTTTTCCAGCCACATACAACCAAATATAGCACAGTGCTGCATCTTTTGACAAGGATGGTTTGGGGTACCATCTTTCAGATCTCTGTTTCTGTTACTCAGTATGCCACCTAGTAGGCTAAGCCAGTATCGGAAGTGCTCATGACCTTGATACTGTAGCATTTTGAAGAAGTGAGAAATCATCGCTCAGCCTTCAGAGGAATTAGGAAGAACCCACCAGAGATGTGTTAAACAATGTTGTGTTTACTTTTCTTTATTCCTGGTATAAATCCAGGAGCTTCTCCTTTCCCGAGTTGTTATGTTATGCATTTGGAAACACTGCTGGAGCAGATCAAACAACACAGTGACGCAAGGGGTGTTGTTTTCTGCTGGTGTGTTTCGAGGCCTCGGGTTGCTTATACAGCAAAATAAAGCATTGTTGGCTTCTTTATTCTCTTCCCAAACTCCATTAGGGATTCGTTTTACAATGCAGCCTAGGCAAGATGCTGTTCCTTTTAGTAGTCAGCTGGCCTTATCAGGCTCCTATGCTAATTCAGAATGGTCCTCTGTGTGTCGTCTGAGTTTGTGTGTATAGTAAGCAAAAAAAAAGAGCCGGCTTATGTTTGTTTAATAATGTCTTGCTGAACAACTGTATATTGTGTGTACTTATTGATTGTAATTTATAATGCTCATTAGCTTTCTAAACTGCCACTAAGTAATGATAGGCACTGAAGGTTTAACAGCTCTTTCTGATCCTTTGGTGACAAGTAGCCGCCAACAGCATTTGCCAAAAAGGGTAATGATGGATCCCATTGGGGAGGCAGTAAATTAGGTTATACTCCTCTCAGATGAAACAATGGCAGAAGGAAAATTAACTATCAATAAAAATCTATAAAGCCACTCTGATTATTCCCAGTCAATTATATCAATTAGAGATCAAACAGCGAACCCCTGCAGGACTTTAAATAGGACTAACCAGGGGCCAAAGGAGGCCAAATTGTGTTACAAAATGCAACACCATGGGCAGCTGCAGGAAATAATCATTGCTGTCATTGACAAAGGGGTTGCTTTATTAGAAAGCCCGCAGGCAGGCTTCTGGCAAAGAGGACAAAGCTCTGCAGTGAGAGAGGCCGGCTTTAACCTGGAGAAAACTAGAATCTTCAGTGTTTCTCGCTGATATCTGCCCCCCTCCCTTTGCCGGTGCAACTTTTTGTCATTCAAAACAGACTGAGCTGAAGGGGGGAGCGGGGAGTAAATAGCTAAGACAATGGCTCCCTTGATAAAGTAGAATTGTAGTGGCTGTGCGTATCTTTTGGACACGTGATTTATTAATAAATGCAAGACACGTATTGTGGTGGCATTATTATTGTTATTTAGAAAACATGGGCCTCAGTTCAAAATGAAATATGCTAAGGGAAGAAGGAGATCTAAAACAGATACAGATATGTCATGGGCACATCAACTTTAGGCAGCTGAGAGGAATGCGTAACTCCGGTTTGAATGTGCTGAACAGCCTCTTTGGGGCCAATTTTCGATGGAAACAAATGGGGTCCTTTGGATTGTTCAGCAAGGTTATGTTTATTAATGGCACAGTTTAGCTGGAGATTATATATATATATATATATATATATATATATATATATATATATAGGCAAGGATACTCCCATGGGCTGAGCTAAAGATTCCTCAACAACTTACACAGTGATGCAGTAACTTGCCTGCATGCCATTTGTACTACTGGGGGGGGGGGGGAGGAGCGAAACTCAAAACTTTCATTGGAAGAAGAGTTTGGGTGGACTAGATAGCTCCTGCAGACCTTTGCTTATGCAAATGATTAGGGATGGGTTAAATTTGCAATTTTGGGAGTTTGACAGGCTTACCCTATTTCGTATCAGGTCTAAAAGGGGATTTGCCATTACCTCCACCCTAGTCGACCTTCCGTACCAGTCACAGCAACGCAGTAAACTGACTTATAGTTGGACTCAGCTGCATATAGACACATCAAAGAAGTGTTTCAGTTCAAAGCACTGTAAATTTAAACAGGGAAAACAGGTAGAGAAACAGGGGACTCCATGTCTCCATCTGGTGGCACAATGTTATATTGCACAAACAACACATATAAATAGCATTTTCTTTACCAGTTTAGCTGAATCCCCATTTGTCCATTTAGCTCAATCTGTCTACATTTACTAGCAATGGCCCTCCAAGCTTTTAGGCAGTAAATGCACTAATGGAACGGGAGATTTTGCACTACTTTGGATACAAGCAACACCTACCCCCTCCCCCCAAAAAACAACCCATGGGAACTATAGTTTATTGAGGTTCTGAGAATTGTAGCTCTGAGGGGGGTAAACAACAGTTCCCAGGATCCTTTGAGGGGAAGGATGTGCTTCAGATGTGCTTTAACTTTACGGTGTGTTCACAGCCTTCTTCTCTGTCTGTCTGAGAGGATTTCCCACATCTGCAGGTTGTCAGAGGATTTTCCTAAAGCAAAGCTGAAGGTGAACTTAAACATGAACATCTGAGAATTTTGAGGCAAGATGAAAGAATTTCCATGTTGCTCTGTTTGAGCAGCCACCTCTCTGCAGAATTGAAGAGCTGGATGAGGGGTTCAAGGTTGTGCCCACCAGCCGGGCCCCAGGCACCTTCTTGCTTGCGTGCCATCTGCACAGGAGCACCCACACATAAGGAGAATGTGCACCAGACTTCGATTCAAAGGCAGGCCTCCATTTTTCATGAAGAATAATTATTTGTAAGTTAGGTATGTGTGCCTAGGCGCCATCCCCACAAATGGTTCCATAACTGCAAGGAGGTCATGGTGGGGGCAGGAAGCATGAACTCTCCCTCCAAAGAGGGTAATTTTGACTGATTAAACAAGGTTTTAAAGGGAGGAAAAGGGGGGGGTTGTACATAATGTACAGCTCCTGAACACATCCTCATATAACTATGCAGTGGGTAAAGGGACCCATGACCATTAGGTCCAGTCGTGACTGACTCTGGGGTTGCGGCGCTCATCTTGCTTTATTGGCCGAAGGAAGCTGGCGTACAGCTTCCGGGTCATGTGGCCAGCATGACTAAGCCGCTTCTGGCGAACCAGAGCAGTGCACAGAAACACTGTTTACCTTCCTGCCAGAGAGGTACCTATTTATCTACTTGCACTTTGATGTGCTTTCGAACTTCTAGGTTGGCAGGAGCAGGGACCAAGCAACGGGAGCTCACCCTGTCACAGGGATTCGAACCGCCGACCTTCTGATCGGCAAGCCCTAGGCTCTGTGGTTTAACCCACAGTGCCACCTGCGTCCCAATGCAGTGGGTAGGCCAATGTAATACAGTGGTACCTCGGGTTAAGTACGCTTCAGGTTAAGTACGCTTCAGGTTAAGAACTCCGCTAAGAACAGAAATCGTGCTCTGGCGGCGCAGCGGCAGCAGGAAGTCCCATTAGCTAAAGTGGTGCTTCAGGTTAAGAACGGACCTCCGGAACGAATTAAGTACTTAACCCGAGGTACCACTGTATACTGTATGTGCTACTTTAGCTGTAGTTTGCTGTATTCATTAAACAATAATAAAATGTAATAATAATTTCATTTTACAAAACTTGCCCTGTGCTGGCAAGCTCTGAAGAAGCCGTGTCCCTCTGTCACTATCTTCCTGTTATAAATCTGCTCACCCTCGGTTTCTCCTCCTTTTCTTGACAGCATTAGTGAAAAGACTAATGGAAAGTGCAAAGGAAGTAGCTAATGATGTAAAAAGTTTCCTGGAATAACTTTCTTTTAAACAGCCCTAGGACTGAGAATTTCTGATTCACATAGGCACACCGCGCTGCAGAACCCCAAGCCCACTAATCTTCCCCCTTTAACGGACTACCATTGCAATTTGATTAAAGGGCTCTTTCTGAGCACTGAGAGATAGCATTAAGCAGCAGAATGTACTTTCCAAGGAACGAAGAAAACTGGGGTGGTGGGGGAAGAGAGAAAGCAATTTAGCATCTGCTGAAATCGAATGTGAGCCCCCAGAAGATGTTACACATTCAGGATCTTTTCCTCCATCTCTCTCTCTCCTCTCTTTCCTTCTCTCTTTTATTAAAGGCCCAAGCAATTTAAAAATTGAGACAGTGTTTTCCACTTAATAGTGCGGCTGTTAATCTTCTTGCCACTCGGCTCTGAGTATTGAACACACTAAAAGTGAGCGAGAGAGAAAGAGAGAGAGAGAGAGACACAGAGCTCTGCCTGTCACCAGCTGTGGTTGGGGAGTGACTGCCCTGAGGGGGCTCCAAGCTTAAGGGGGGGCGGGGAAAGAGAGATTCACCACCGAGAAAAGGCAATAACAGAAGTCTGTTGCTGTCTAACCTGCCATATAAATGAAACAATCAAAGAAGACAACAAAAGGAAACTCCGCTAACCACCAGAGGCAAAAGGAGTTTGCTGTAATATGTCCTGGCCAGGATAACTATTTTTAGCCAACTCCTTCTTTCTACTGATGTCTCCCTCTTTAATTTCTATTAAACAAAAACAGATAATAAGAGAGAGAGAGAGAGAGAGAGAGCGCATCCACATGGCCCACGGAAAAGAAATCGAGAGACTCTTCTGTCAAGTCTCGGGCTGCTTGAAATATATTGGTTCTGAGATCCCTTCCTATTAAACTCTCCAGTGGCAGGGGTTACATGCCAGGGTCAGAGAGAGGAGGCCAAGAGATTCCCCCCCCCCCAAGGCCCACATCTCTAAACTGCTCCTTTCTGCATTCTCAAATTCAAAGGACTCCATTTTCTCTGCACATTCTTCCGGTCCCAACACCAAAGGGAAACACAGAGAAAACTAGCGTGTCAGAAAGATGGCTTTCCTGTTCATTATAAGCTTCGGTTTGTGTGTCTGTGGGCTCATCCACACTTAGCTTTTCCCTAGTGCTTTCTAGGTCCACCCTTTCCCGGTATATGTCTGAGCTGCCCCCGCTCCTCACCCCCTGCTCTCCCCAGGAAAACCCACCCTCTGATTTAGTGGATGCGGGTGGCGCTGTGGGTTAAACCACAGAGCCTAGGGCTTGCTGATCGGAAGGTCGGTAGTTTGAATCCCTGCGACGGGGTGAGCTCCCGTTGATCGGTCCCTGTTCCTGCCAACCTAGCAGTTCGAAAGCACATCAAAGTGCAAGTAGATAAATAGGTACCGTTCCGGTGGGAAGGTAAATGGCGTTTCCGTGCGCTGCTCTGGTTCGCCAGAAGCGGCTTAGTCATGCTGGCCACATGACCTGGAAGCTGTACGCTGGCTCCCTCGGCCAATAAAACGAGATGAGCGCCGCAACCCCAGAGTCGTCCGCGACTGGACCTAACAGTCAGGGGTCCCTTTACCTTTACCTAAATCAGAGCAAACATGGAATTGTTTACAGCTATAAAGAGTGGTACAGTATGGTTTTTCGCAGGGAGAAAGAAAAGAAAGAAAGAAAGCGCTTTGACACAGACCCGGAAAGCCCACAGCTGAACCTAGAAATGCAGAGCAAAGGTATGTGTGGAGGAGCCAAGTTTGTGCAGAAGATCGAGGTTTTCCACATTGTCCAGCACTTCAGGGTCAAGCACTGAAGACCAATAATCCTTCTTGGCAGATCATGTGGAAGGAAATAATTGAAAGCCAGAGGCTGGGGGTAAAAGAATCACAAAGTCCTTCAGGCAGCTTCCAACCCCTGTTCTTTCAGGTCCTATCTCTGAGCTCCAGAACTTTGCCCCTGGAATCCCCTTCAACACTAGCAGGGAAACATGTTCACTAGTCAACTTCTCCCTAAAAAGCTGTGTAACTGTGAAAACATTACTTTCAACCCTGAATGCCCTTTAAAAATATCATCCACCCCCTTTTACATGGGTGTCCATGGAGCATGGAATCATAGAATTGTGAAGCTGGAAGGGACCTCAAGGGCCATCGAGGGGCAGTTGCCCTTGCCTCTGATGAACCATAAACCCCCACATCCCCATGTTTCAAGAACAGTAAGTTTCTGACTTCAGCTGGTTCACCAGATGCCTTAATCGCCTTGAGATGACTGCAATATGCTCTGTGTGGGACTTCCCATGAAAAGCGTCTGGTAACTACAGCTGGTGCAAAATATTGTCACCAGAACCATTTCTCATGTCTGCTTTCTGGACATATATACCCCAGTTCTTGTGTGAATTGCACTGGCTTCGGGTTTATATCCAGGCCCAATTCAAGGTGTTGGTTTGATTGATTGAACTCAAAATGTAATTATTATTATTACAGGCATGCCTCCACTTAGGCATGATCAACTTGCACGTGAGCATGTATGTACGTGAGTAGGTACCTCGGTTTTCGAACGTCTTGGAAGTCAAATGTTTCAGTTTTCGAACACCGAAAACCCGGAAGTAACTGCTTCAGTTTTCAAATGCTTTTCAGAAATCAAACGTGCCACACGGCTTCCGTACTGAGTTTTCTGTAAGTAAATGCTTCTGTTTTGAATGTTTTAGAAGTCGAACAGTCTTCCGGAACAGATTACGTTCGAAAACCTAGGTACCAATATCTATGAACATGTTACTATTATGTATTTGTGCTTTTATCTTGCGTTTTTATCCTGTGAACCACCCCCTGACTTCTTTCCATGAAGGATGGTTTATGTATAAGTTAAGTAAGTAAGCAAGTAAGTATCTAATGTGACAAAACATGTATCGATTAACAACAAGGACAAAAAATGTATTTACCAAATCACATACCTAAAGTGTGATTTGCCAGTTACAGGTAGGTAGCCGTGTTTGTCTGCCATAGTTGAAACAAAATAAAAAAATTTAAAAAATTCCTTCCAGTAGCACCTTAGAGACCAACTAAGTTTGTTCTTGGTATGAGCTTTCCTGTGCTCATCTGAAGAAGTGTGCATGCACACGAAAGCTCATACCAAGAACAAACTTAGTTGGTCTCTAAGGTGCTACTGGAAGGAATTTTTTTATTTTTTATTTTATCTCTAAAGTTGCAACTCTAAGCTGAGAGAGTGGGTCACATTTTGGTCCAATGCACATAAAGGCAAGTGAAAAAATAATGTGTGTCTAACTCTGAGGCCCCCTTAGAGCTTGAGGCCCAGTCCAAATGGATTTTCAGGCTCCCCTTTCTTTGGCCCTGGTGTCCTGAATTGACTTTGGGAGCACATGGATCTGACTGTTGGTAAGCCTACTGTGTTAGCAATTTGTATTAACATAGCACAAGACCAGATCCTGCATATGGTTATAGTTCATTTAAAAAATAATAATAATTAGTCTGCTTCTATGTCTTTTTGTTTTTGAAAATGCTGCTTTGTGATTTAATATATATCTTTATTTTGGGGATACTTTATCCATTCCACGCGTAGGAATTCAATGTTAACATTCCCTGTTAGAATGCAGAGACACAGTGATGATCACATCTACCCATTAATAAAAATGCATCCAACTTAGCCTTAAGACTAAGGTACACAAACATAAGCTTCTACCGCACAACTGGAACACAGAGTGTTGCTCGGCTAAATAAATAGCTGAAATTGAGTGTATGCATACAAACTAAGTATCCCATACGACAGACTTGTTCCAGAGAATGATCTTCAGACTAATCACAAACTAATCTTTCCTGGTTGCCTGAATCAAGTGCTATAAGCACCTGATACAAATGCCAACCAGTTTGGAGGGTGATGGGGAGACTACTATTTTTCTATTGCAGCTTAGATTTTACAGCATAATTATATACAGCTGTTGAAATGCTTACACACACACACACACACACACACACACACACACACACACACACACGTTGAAGAGCCAAAGTTGTGCTGGACATCTCCGTCTGCCCTCCCTTTAATTCTCCTTCACAGCCACAGAGTGACACTTGAATGAAGAAGAAATGTGCATGCACACGAAAGCTCATTCCAAAAACAAACTTAGTTGGTCTCTAAGGTGCTACTGGAAAGAATTTTTTTATTTTTGTAATTTTTTCTTTTGTTTTGACTACGGCAGACCAACACGGCTACCTACCTGTAACTTGAATGAGGAACGCTGTGGGGAGATTAAAAGGTTGTCCACATCCAGCCTCTTGGCACGCTGGGTCAGGAAAAATAAATTTAGAGTAGCCCAGGACAGACATTGGCTGTGGTCCTACGCATGTCAGTGCATTACTTTTGATGGCAATATTCAGGTGACGCATTTAAAGGCCTGCATCATGCAAAATACACCCTGGTGCTACTACTTGTGGCCTTCCCAAGTGTTTCCACCTCAGGCTTGTCAAGTTTATTGGCTGAAGAAAAGACCCCAGTGTGAGAGTCAGTGTGGTGTAGTGGTTAAGAGTGGTGGACTCGTAATCTGGTGAACCGGGTTCGCGTCTCCGCTCCTCCACATGCAGCTGCTGGGTGACCTTGGGCTAGTCACACTTCTCTGAAGTTTCTCAGCCCCACTCACCTCACAGAGTGTTTGTTGTGGGGGAGGAAGGGAAAGGAGAATGTTAGCCGCTTTGAGACTCCTTCGGGTAGTGATAAAGCGGGATATCAAATCCAAACTCTTCTCTTCTTCTTCTTCTTCTTCTTCTTCTTCTTCTTCTTCTTCTTCCCAGTTGAATCCGAATGAGGACGCAAGTCCACATGCTTACTGAGAATGTTAAATTCGCAAGCATTTGTTAGGTGTGTGGATCATTACCTCCAGGATCAAGGTCTGAGCCTCCTCCCTGCAGTTCTCCTACCGCACTTGAATGTGTCTTCCGCCAGGTGAAGGCAGGCTTGTTGTCATTTAATTTCAAGGCCTGATGACAAAACTCAGCTCCCAGCTCATACCCGTTGGGAGTTGACAGGCAGCTCACACTCGCAGATCGCAATGCAACTGAGCGATGGTAAAGGGGACCCCTCCTCCCCTAGCTGGGCTCACTGCGAAATGTTATTAGCATTAGGTAATGATCTGTAAATGTGTCAAAACTATGCCACCTAGTGACACCAATGCCAGTTTCCTTTGGTGAAGTCACATTGATTGCACAACAGCAAGCCACAATACAATTAGTGCTAATTCTCAGGAAGACTTTTCCTAATGCAAGAGGAGTTTCATGCTCTAGCTTTTCTGATGGCTGTTATTTTTTCTTCTTCTGCTCCAGGCAAAATAGAATTTTAAGGGGGGGAAGAAGCTGGATTCTGAAGTTTAGATGTTTTCTTCCATTTGCACTTGGAGTACAGGAAGAGTTTGGGCAGTGCAAAAATCCTGATTAAACTATGGGTATGGTTTGAATTTCCTAGGGGGGACCCCCCCCAATATTTACAGCCTACTTTCTCTAACAATTGGCACTCAGAGCAGTTTACAAACACAAAACCAACCACTGGTAAATGAATGAACCGATTTTTGAAATTAAAACTGATAAAATATGGTCAAAGGCCTGGAAACGATGCCTTATGAGGAACGGCTTAGGGAGCTGGGTATGTTTAGCCTGGAGAAGAGAAGGTTAAGGGGTGATATGATAGCCATGTTCAAATATATAAAAGGATGTCATATAGAGGAGGGAGGAAGGTTGTTTTCTGCTGCTCCAGAGAAGCGGACACGGAGCAATGGATTCAAACTACAAGAAAGAAGATTCCACCTAAACATTAGGAAGAACTTCCTGACAGTAAGAGCTGTTCGACAGTGGAATTTGCTGCCAAGGAGGGTGGTGGAGTCTCCTTCTTTGGAGGTCTTTAAGCAGAGGCTTCACAGCCACCTGTCAGGAATGCTTTGATAGTGTTTCCTGCTTGGCAGGGGGTTGGACTGGATGGCCCTTGGGGTCTCTTCCAACTCTATGATTCTATGAAATATCCATATTATCAGGGTTGGGCTTCTCACTTTTAGGACACATGCTCACAGTGGAGAGGAAACCCCTTAATTGCATATGCAGGAAACCACATGTGAAAAATCAATAGTCCTTCCAACGGTGTGGAATTAAGCATGCAAAACCTGGATTTAAAGATCTCCCTCTTAAAGCTAATCCCAAATTTTGAGTCTGTTAATGCCTTCTGTCTTTCCCCACCTCCACCATAGAAATACAGGGATACAGGGATGCTGGTTTTCTTTTCTTTCTTTCTTTGCAGCAAGAACAGTTTTAATACAATAATATTAGAGAGGGAAAGAGTGTTAGGGAAATAGAGGTTTATAACAGATAAAATAAGAATCATAAGATTAAAAATACATTTGGTTTGTGAAAAGAAGTAAGATGCTTACAGTTCTACCCATACACCCAAAAAAAAATCGACTCACACATCAGAAAGGCATCTGGATTTATTATTATTGAAGAGCAATAAGCAGCAGTCTTAGATGAACCAGGAACTAGGAATGGCATCAAGGAATCAGAGTTGAGGGACTGAAGGTCGCAACCAGTGGTGTCATGTGGCTTGCCAGCGCCCAGGGCCATGTGGAAAGGGGGGAAGGGAGGGGAACGGAGTATGCATGCTCCCCTGTGGCTCCCCCATGCTATGCCACCGGCCAGACTGGAGTCAGAACTGAGGAGCAAGCCAGGAAGATGGTGTTACTAAAGGTAAAGGTAAAGGGACCCCTGACCATTAGGTCCAGTCGTGACCGACTCTGGGGTCTGCTAGGTTGGCAGGAGCTGGGACCGAGCAACGGGAGCTCACCCCGTCGCAGGGATTTGAACCGCCGACCTTCTGATTGGCAAGCCCTAGGCTCTGTGGTTTAACCCACAGCGCCACAGCTACATCTTTCTGTCCAGGAGGATCCAATAGCATTCCTGGGTGGGTTGAGTCAGGCGAGGACCTGAAAGATCCAATGCAATAAGTGAGTAAAGTGATTTAAAATGTGACGCCAAGGTGTGCTCAAAGTATTTTATTGTTGTTTACCATTTGTGAAACTCAACAAGCTGATTATTGTTTGCAGTCCAAGAAAGCTTCTGCCATAATAAATGTGTTGTTAGTCTTTAAGAGGCTACAAGTCTTATTTTGTGCTACCTTCTCCATGCCTTCCTTTTGGGCAGAAGGGAGGCCCAGTTTTGGGAATAGCACCAGGGCCCCCAAGTAGTCTGCTCTCTCCCTGCTATGCTTGCTTTCTACCTGCAGGGACAAATTTTCTTTTTATGTGTGGGAGTACCCAAAAACACGGCACTCCCACTTTAAATCTGAAGTTCCATCTCTTCAGGACTTTTCTCATGTTCACTTCAGTTTGCTGCATGCATGGATCTAGGCCTAGCTAGTGACAAACTGATATTTTTCCAGAACCAGAGCAGAAGCTATTTATGTAACAGCTAAATGTTACCATTGCAGAGAGACTTTGAAGACTGTGCCACCAGGACTTCTCATTATCATCTTAATGGCTATTAGATAGTTTTGTGTTTTTGAAGAGAAAAAGAAGAAGTTGCAGGGGAGAATGGAGCATCAAAACAGCCTGTAAAAACTTCTTTGGAAGCTGAAGTTACTAAACAAAGCATGCCATTTATTACATATTTTTCTAAATCTGTTCTCTAGATCTCAAGTGATGCCTGGCATCATTTAACTTTAATTGAAGTAACCACCCCTAGAGAGGTTTTTAAATCAATTTAAGGCATGTTGTAAACTAAAGTCAGAAATATTAAATTTGTTTCACACCGTCTCAAGTATGGCTCATTCGTCCATAATCCAACTGGGGAAATGTCTAACATTTTAACATTTTAATTTTTTCCACACAGTAATTTCATTGCAATGCTCAAACACATTTTTCACCATCTTCAGCTATAGCACCGTTATTATGTGTGGTCCACAGGGAGGTCGTTTTTGAAATCTGAAAGATGCCTATAGCTCATCATCCGACCCACAACCAGTAGCCATTTCATCAAAACAAATGCTTTTAATGTATCTTTATATTTGTTGGAAGCAGCCCAGAGTGGCTGGGGAGACCCGGCCAGATGGGCGGGGTACAAATAATAAATTATTATTATTATTATTATTATTATTATTATTATTATTATTATTATTATTGTTATTTGGGGGATGGGGGTATTTGCCTTCTTTGATTCTATACTGGTTGTTTGCAAGTTAATTGCTCCCCCCTTGAAATCCACATAATTTGTACTTTATAAAGAAGGGACTTTATAAAATGGACGCAGGTGGCGCTGTGGTCTAAACCACAGAGCCTAGGGCTTGCCGATCAGAAGGTCGGCGGTTCGAATCCCCTCATCGGGGTGAGCTCCCATTGCTCGGTCCCTGCTCCTGCCAACCTAGCAGTTCGAAAGCACGTCAAAGTGCAAGTAGATAAATAGGTACCGCTCCGGCGGGAAGGTAAACGGTGTTTCCATGCGCTGCTCTGGTTCGCCAGAAGCGGCTTAGTCATGCTGGCCACATGACCCAGAAGCTGCAAGCCGGCTCCCTCGGCCAATAAAGC
The DNA here is from genome assembly GCA_034641385.1 of Darevskia mixta. NCBI lineage: Eukaryota > Metazoa > Chordata > Lepidosauria > Squamata > Lacertidae > Darevskia > Darevskia mixta. Next base: position 688,948 of record JAWWNH010000130.1, read on the forward strand.
GAGATGAGCGCCGCAACCCCAGAGTTGTCTGCGACTGGCAGGGGTCCCTTTACCTTTAAAGAAGTATAGGACATTGCAGCCATCTGATGTTTGCCCATGGTGGAGAATAGAGGATGTATTAACATGCTAGCAAGTAGCTTCATTGATCTCGTAAAAAAGCTTACGTGGACATCCTCTTTAACTGTCTCAACTTAGCTAGGTCTTTTGAGAATGCAGAGGTTAGTGAAACTGCTGGTGCCATGTTGATCAGGTACCTTCACTTAGCCCTATGGAAACTACTGTCACCAGTGGTAACTCCTCACCCTTTCATCATGAATGGAACAGCTGTTGTGTGGTCCATGAGCAAGCTGCATGGGGCATGCTAATGAGAACTAGTCATTTTACTTGCATGAAAAGAACGCTGTACACAGCCGAAAATGAAGCCCTAAATTCTTGGAGGTTGTGTGTAATAGTTTAACCACATTATAATTTACTTCTACCATCTAGGTCAGTGGTGGCTAACCTTGACACTCCAGATGTTTTGGCCTACAACTCCATCATCCCTAGCTAACAGGACCAGTGGTCAGGGATGATGGGAGTTGTAGTTCCAAAACATCTGGAGTATCAAGGTTAGCCACCACTGATCTAGGTGAATGATGCTTTATAAAGAATAGATATAAGCCCCCTACGAGCTTACAAATCTAACAATAAGCACATGGAAAATAACCGTAGGTGAGTGGAGGTAGGCAGGGCCAAACAGGATTATTTTAACTGTTTGTTTTTAGGCTTACTGGCAATATTTGGACATTGGCTAATCAAAAGGCTTACTGGTAAAAAGTGAGTTTGATGAGGGGCTAGAAAGAAGAATGGGAGGTGGATCTTCTGAAGGTTTCTGGAAAGAAGTTCTGGACATAAGTGGCAATGGGGGGGAGGTAGAGTTGTGTCAGGGACAAGAGACTTTCAGATAGCTGGAAAGATACAAGAGCAAAGAGATTGCAAGGCTATTGGAGTCTGGAGATAAGGAGAAGACACTTGGCAGGATCTGAGAGTGGACAGGAAGCCAGTGTAATGATTTTAGGAGGGGCATCACAAGAGAAACATAATTTTAGCAGCAGAATGCTGTTTGGGCATGAGTAAAAGGTAAAGGTAAAGGGACCCCTGACCATTAGGTCCAGTCATGTCCGACTCTGGGGTTGCGGCGCTCATCTCGCTTTACTGGCCGAGAGCCGGCGTATAGCTACTGGGTCATGTGGCCAGCATGACTAAGCCGCTTCTGGTGAACCAGAGCAACGCACGGAAATGCCGTTTACATTCCCGCCGGAGTGGTACCTATTTATCTACTTGCACTTTGACGTGCTTTCGAACTGCTAGGTGGGCAGGAGCAGGGACCGAGCAACGGGAGCTCACCCCGTCGCACCACCAACCTTCTGATCAGCAAGCCCTAGGCTCTGTGGTTTAACCCACAGCACCACCTGGGTCCCTTGGGCATGAGTAGATGAAGGTAAAACAGTGGAAGACCAAAGAGAAGAAGACTTAAGTAGTCGAGGCCAGAACACTGCCAGATGACCAGAGTTTCTGTTGACCAGAAAATGAAAGTAATGAGCATATTTTTGTAAAGTTATGCCTGATCAACAGTATGGATGGTGACATTGTCAATGGATAAGAAGAGAAAATGAGAAGTTGGGTCTTGGACATATTGGGTTGTTTCCACCTACATCATACTCAGAGTAAGCCCTGTGATCTTTGGATGATGGGTGGTATACATTGTTGTTGTTGTTGTTGTTGTTGTTGTTGTTGTTGTTGTTGTTGTTAAATGAGTACTCTGATTATGACTTACACTTGGATACATTGCTTGTAATGGGAATGAATCATCCAAGCAGAAATGTCAAAAAGAGGTACTTGGAGGTGCAGGTTTGGATGGGAATATTAAAATATTGGATTATACACTGATCTGAAGAACTGAGGGAGCAGCCTTGTGCCTAGTTCAGAGTATAGCCATACACTGAGCATGCAGAATTTGTTTTTCCAACCTGGGCATTTCTGAGTTCTGGCAACATCACTAGTTGGGTTCAAGTCTTAAGCAATGAAACATTAATAGCCGTAGCTCTTAGGTGCACTGTGTGTTTTCAGGTCTTTCAGCCTAGCTAATGAGACGATGCCTTAGTCCGGATTCAACTTTTGCCCTGTGTTCAGAGGACTGTTAAGACAGCAGCAGCAACAACACCACTGAGCTGCTTCTGTTCTCATTCAGATGGGTTCAATCACAATTTTTATAACTGCTTTTTTTTCATTTCCAGAAGTGTCATCATGCCACAAGGGGGTAGGGGCGTTCTGTACAAAAACCTTGCTGCATATTCCTTAAGGCCCAGCATTTCAACAAATGTGTGCTGATATTTGGTTGTTCAAACCAATGGTAAAAAGAACCACATAGATAGTATCTGAGCATTTCCCAAACCATCTGCATTCCTCCTATGGCTTTTCTCACAATTAACATCTGTTTATAGCTATCAGTCTGAAATGCAAAGGTTGAGATATTCAGGAATTGGCTGTCTTTGCTTATGATGTGGGTCCTCTTCCTCCCACCCCAGGAAAAGTGGATTTGGTTACAAAGAACACCTTTCATTCATCAAAACAGATAGCCAGGGGTGTGTAGTGGCAAACCACACACATCCTGAGACAACTGGATTTCATCAGGAGAGCAGATAGGTGCACCAAGGTGATTCTTCAGGTGATATTGTGTTGAATGTGCTAGACTTGTACTATGTAAATGTATGCATACCAGCCACAGATGAGGCACTTTAGAGAAATTCCAAAGTACACAATGTATATGTCCAGTTACAGGTAGGTAGCCGTGTTGGTCTGCCGTAGTCGAAACAAAATAAAAAAATTCCTTCCAGTAGCACCTTAGAGACCAACTAAGTTTGTTCTTGGTATGAGCTTTCGTGTGCATGCACACTTCTTCAGATACACATATATGTCGTCTTTAATTGCATCCTACAGAGAGCAAAACATGTGGAGGAAACAGGGAAATGCACATGTGTGCTGCTCTGTGAATTCCCCCATCATTTCCAGGATGTATCATGAATATTTGTGCATGGTTAAGAGAATCCAATTGCAAGTGGGATTTGTTTAGTCTGTTCACTCTATATGACATGAAAACTTTTCAAAGCCTTACCAGGTAGACAGCTTCTTAAGTTGTTTTCTGCCATAGTTATCAGAATTAATCATATAACTAACCAAGAGAAATAGATCATTCCTGGCCAGCTTTATAACAAAGAAAGTGAAAGAGGGCATATTAACGCTGCTACTAGTAGTATGATACAGTGCTTGCAACAGTACTAGACGAATACTTTTTATGCCCTGCTGAAATTACCCATGAGAGTAGAGAAGACACCAACACCTATTTCTGTTAAAAAGCTAAAGCAGAAAATCACAGATGGAAGTGGAAAATATGGGGGGGGGGGTCAAAATATAACTAGCAAATCTAAAGATAAAAATATTTTCAATTAAAACTTCCTTCGGTCAGCGTGCTAAATATATGCTAAATATATATATATATATATATATATATATATATATATATATATATATATGTATATCTAAAAAATGAGAATGTAATGCATTTTACTATGCTGGTTGGTGACTGTAATAAAGAATACTCCTCCTTGTATATGTATATGTATATGTATATGTATATGTGTGTGTATGTATATTTATTTGGCACCTAATGATTTCAGTCCTTGATATATGGCCATTAATATTTGACAGTATTAGCTGACTTGTAATGTTGTTTTGTCTTGATAGCATTTGATAGCTGTCATTGCAATTGTATTTATTGTTTGACTGTATTTGAAAACTGATATGTAACAGCATTTGGTGACATATAATGGTGTTCAGTAGCTGACAGCGTTGGATAGATAACATGTAATGGAATTTTGTATTTGATTTGACTATATTTCACAGTTCACAGCTTTTTCCTTTTTATATGCATGGCCTGCTAAAACCAAAACAATTAAGAGATGTCAAGATATCTAAAGACTTGATTTTGGAATGTTGTATTTTTTTATAGACCCAATTTTGAAATTGACTGACACAATTGTGCTTGACACAAACATTATATTTTGATCAGCTTTGCTTCCTTGCTTGTCTTGTGCTCTTTCTCTTAATACTAAGAGTGCTTCTGGATAGTGTGCGCTCAGTGTTTTGGAAAGACTGAATTGGTGCATCCTATGTTGGAAAGCCAGATATTTTTTAGGGGGCGGGAGATGGAGTTAGTGCAGTCACTGTGAGCGAATGCCAAAGCTCAATACCACATGACTTGGTAGCTTGATCAAATGCAAGTGGCTACTTTCTGTCTCATAGAATCATAGAATTGTAGAGTTGGATGGGATCCCGAGGGTCATCCAGTCCAACCCCCTTCAATGCAGGAATCTCAATTAAAGCATCCATGACAGATGGCCATCCGACCTCTGCTTAAAAACTTCTAAGAAAGGAGAGTCCATCACCTCTCGTCCATTTCGGTGCAGGTGATATATTTGCTTAAGGAAAGAGATTCTCAGAGCCATTTAAATAATATAGCTAATCAAATTCCACTTTAGATTTGTTGTGGGTTAAACCACAGAGCCTAGGGCTTGCTGATCAGAAGGTCGGCGGTTCGAATCCCCGCGACGGGGTGAGCTCCCGTTGCTCAGTCCCTGCTCCTGCCAACCTAGCAGTTCGAAAGCACGTCAAAGTGCAAGTAGATAAATAGGTACCACTGCAGCGGGAAGGTAAACGGTGTTTCTGTGCGCTGCTCTGGTTCGCCAGAAGCGGCTTAGTCATGCTGGCCACATGACCTGGAAGCTGTACGCCGGCTCCCTCGACCAATAAAGCGAGATGAGCGCCGCAACCCCAGAGTCGGTCACGACCGGACCTAATGAAAGGCACAAATACAGGATGGGTGACACCTGGCTTGAGAGCAGTACATGTGAAAAGGATCTAGGAGTCTTGGTAGACCACAAACTTGACATGAGTCAACAGTGTGATGCAGCAGCTAAAAAAGCCAATGCAATTCTGGGCTGCATCAATATGAGTATAGCATCTAGATCAAGGGAAGTAATAGTACCACTGTATTACCTCTGGTCAGACCTCACCTGGAATACTGTGTCCAGTTCTGGGCACCACAGTTCAAGAAGGATACCGACAAGCTGGAACGTGTCCAGAGGAGGGCAACCAAAATGGTCAAAGGCCTGGAAACGATGCCTTATGAGGAGCGGCTTAGGGAGCTGGGTATGTTTAGCCTAGAGAAGAGAAGGTTGAGGGGTGATATGATAACCATGTTCAAATATATAAAAGGATGTCATATGGAGGAGGGAGAAAGGTTGTTTTCTGCTGCTCCAGAGAAGAGGACATGGAGCAATGGATTCAAACTACAAGAAAGAAGATTCCACCTAAACATTAGGAAGAACTTCCTGACAGTAAGAGCTGTTCGACAGTGGAATTTGCTGCCAAGGAGTGTGGTGGAGTCTCCTTCTTTGGAGGTCTTTGGAATGCTTTGATGGTGTTTCCTGCTTGGCAGGGGGTTGGACTGGATGGCCCTTGTGGTTTCTTCCAACTCTATGTTTCTATGATTCTATAATGGTCAGGGGTCCCATTACCTTTTTTTAAACTCTTATTACTAAATAAGAGTTACAACTGAATAAGAGTTACAACAAAATTTTCTTTCTTGAATCATTTGCTTCTGAATCCTTAGTTTTGCATTTTTATATCTACAATAGACCCTCAACATCCCAGTCTTGGCCCTCCCATTGTAAGGTCTAGTTGGCAACAATGAAATGTGCTCTCTGCGCTCTTCTACAAACACCCAGATAATTATGGATACTCCATGCTTGCCCACTTTCTCTTCTACCAATGGAGTGTTTGTTTTCAAGGTGAACTCCCTGGACCTTATATGTGGATATTTCTGCAGTGGTGTAGGTGCAACATTAATTTTTTTTTAAAATAGGACTTTGCAAAATGTTGTTTGTATTTAAAAATATACTTTGTGGGTGTCTTATGAGTTGAGGCATGTAATAAGAATGGCAATGACTGTTGACCTCTCTGCAGTCCTGTCTGGGCCAAAAGTTAGGATAGGTAAAAGGTAAAGGGACCCCTGACCATTAGGTCCAGTCATGACCGACTCTGGGGTTGCGGCGCTCATCTCGCTTTACTGGCCGGGGGAGCCGGCGTCCAGCTTCCGGGTCATGTGGCCAGCATGACTAAGCCACTTCTGGCAAACCAGAGCAGCACACGGAAACGCCGCTTACCTTCCCGCCGGAGCGGTACCTATTTACCTACTTGCACTTTGACGTGCTTTTGAACTGCTTGGTTGGCAGGAGCAGGGACCGAGCAACGGGAGCTCACCTCATCGCGGGGATTCGAACTGCCCACCTTCTGATCGGCAAGCCCTAGGCTCTGTGGTTTAACCCACAGCACCACCTGCGTCCCTTAGGATACAATTTTTTAGTTAGGATACAATTTTTTAAATAAATCAAGCAATACTTCGCACTTCAGATACAAGTACTGTTAGTCATGAGAATTTAGTTGCTGATTTTGCCGTTAGCCTCTTAGGAGCTCATTTCCTCTATCTGCTACCCATAGAGGTGCTTCAGAGCAGTACAGTTCTGTTACAAAGCCATTTTTGTGAAGCAGCCCCCAAAACAGTCATTGGGTGACAGGCTCCCAGACTGGATGGACTGGCAAAACACTTCGCTCAAAAGACCGACGCTACCATTTTCAATTACATTGGGGTGGATTTCATATGCAGCTACGGAAACGCTCTGTTCCCTTCGGCTTCTCCAAGTCTCTAGGCCCAAAAGCAAACGCTGTAATAAATGACAGACTCCAACAAATCGTAAAAGGAATGGCTAGGTCAAATTGGTGGCCCAGCTTCTGCTCACAATAGAGCCGGGCAGGTGCTTTTGCCGGGTTCGCCTCTGCCAGGAAACCCTGCAGGAATGCATGACCAATTGGGCTTCAGCAAAGAACGCTCTCTTTAATGGACAGAAAACACTAACCTTTTATTCCCCCTCTTCCTTCTCCATCCCCTGTTCCTTTCAACATTGCCTTGGTTTAACCCTTTGAATGGAAAAGAAAGCTAAGATCTCTTTCAGGCTGGCTTCTTAACCCTCAAAATAGAGGCGATATTTGATAGTCTCAAAGGCAAATGTATAGTTGACTGAAAGCAACTTAAATGTGGGGGCTGGCAGGGAAAATATTAGTACATATAACAGAAAGAAAGAAAGAAAGAAAGAAAGAAAGAAAGAAAGAAAGAAAGAAAGAAAGAAAGAAAGAAAGAAAGAAAAGATGTTGTAGGTGCACTTATTCCAAACCATGTTGATCTAAAATATACACACTGCACCAGAGTTAAATAGGCATACCATTTTCTAGTAATTAAAGAATGTCTGTATCCAACTGTTCTCAACTCCCCCCAATGTGGGTTTAATTTAGATTTTAATAATAATAATCTATACACTTTGAGAAATCTTGTTTTCAAGCACATGTTTGGAGCACACCACAAACAGGTCAAGCACTGAAACATTTTGTTGCATTATCATGTATATTATTTACTTAAAGAAATAGTAAAGATGGCAAAACTGTAGAAACTCCTAAGGGTAGAGTAACTTTCAAGTGCTTTTTTTCTGAGAAAGAACCCAGACTTTGTTCACATAATTCAGCAAATGCATCTGCGCCCAATAATTTTATAAATTCCAATCTTTTCTTTGTGTCAAGCAGTACTTTACAAAGGAGATAAATGTCTGGGTTTCCTGACCTTGTTAAAGAAGTGAAATGGTTAACTCTTTCCCTCCACACTCTTTCCCTCAACAAAATCATACCGGTGCAGAAGTCGCAGGGGGAAAGAAGCAGCAGGGGGAAAGGTCATGGGGTAGAAATATTCTCCCACCCTCAGCCTCACGGCTCCATCAAATTAAGAGCTGCTACTCCTGCCCCATTTACAAATGGCCACATTCCAGTAAAAAATAAAATCAGGTCCAATCACAGCACAATGTGAGTGCGATCCTTTAATTGCTGTACTAATGAACTAGGTGGAATGAATTTCTGAATACACAATCCTTGGATCAGGCTTTCAGTTATCTAAAATTGTTTTAGATATTCAGGTTTCTTGCTATTTATAGTTTGGGTTTTTTTCCTCCCCTGCAGTTAGGGGGGCGCCTAACTTTCTTGCCAGGAAAGAAGGACAAATCTGGCTTTATAGGTCACATCTATACCATGCTTTTGAAGCTATGGCTTCCTCTGAAAAATCCTGGGAACTGTAGTTTGTTACAGGTGCTGAGAGTTGTTAGGAGGCCCTTAACAGACTACAGTTCCCAGGAGTCTTTGGGGGTAAACCACGACTCTTAAAAGTGGTATGAGCATGCTTTCAATGAATAGTGTAGATGGAGGGTGAGACACACAGAACTATCTAGTCATCTACTGTATGTATGGAAGCAATTATAGTGCAAACTCATAGATAGAAGGGAAACACTTACAGTTAGTTCTACATCTGAAATGTAGAGATGCCCAAGGGAATGTGGTCATCCTATTCCCCATATTGAGGAAAGTTGCAACACACTATATTTGCTAATATGTGGGGTTGGGGGAAGCTATTCTTTGCTACGTAAGAGAGAAGAAGTTGTCCCTTCTGAAGTATATATAATTTCTTTCTGACATTAGAATATTAGCAGTTTTCAATTATGTTCCATGTAATCTGCAATGCACCACCACTCCCAAGTCTCTGAGGTGCCTGCAACGATAGTCTTGCTTTTTAATGGGAGAATAAAAGAAAATAACGCTCTCCTAAATGTTAGATGAAAACTTAAAAGGAAAAAAAATGCTCGTTTTGTAACTGCCTTGAGCTGAGTTAAGAGATTTACAATGGCTGGAGCACAGAAGCATTAAAAATATTAGTTTGCAGAAAAACAGATTTAATTTTATGAATCAGTAGTTTGAATTATAGTTTATGCCAAAATCCACATATTTGAAAAAGTGGGCAAAAGGTGGGAATCATTTGGAATTGTTTTTTGTTTGGTTGTCCCCCCCCCCCCAAAAATGGGGTGGGCTGCCTTCCACAAACACCACCTGCTATTTCAGACAAAATTGTAATTATCACCCAGGCTTGGCAAAACAAAACAAAACTAGACAAATGGTAATATTTTTGTGATTGTTATATAAATGTACATTTGAGATATCTACCCCGACTGGGTAGAAGATGCATAGCAATGAGGGTAATTTTTAAAGTGAGTTGCACACAAAAAATACCTCTCTTTTTTTTTTACAGGGGGGGAAATGAGGCTAATGAAATTAAGAGGCTGTTTATATCAGCAGCAACTGAAATGCATGCATAGATTTCCTAAGACATTCGTACATAATGTGTATGGCCTGCCTGTAGAAAAAATAATTTAATGGTCTTTGTAATTTGGTACTAAACACATACAAAATCTTGCAGCTGTAGCCTTGTCTTTTTTTCCCTCACTAAATGTTTGTGCGATAGATAGAAAGATAGATAGATATAGATAGATAGATAGATAGATAGATAGATAGATAGATAGATAGATAGATAGATGATAGATAGATATAGATAGATGATAGATGATAGATGATAGATGATAGATGATAGATGATAGATAGATAGATAGATAGATAGATAGATAGATAGATAGTTGATAGATATAGATATAGATAGATATAGTTTTACATCATATACACCATTCTCTGAATCCCAGATAATTGTGCATAATTACATTTTTTAAAGAAATGAAACAAAGTAACCAAATTATTTTATCAGCTTGGTATATGATGGTTTATTTATGCAGATCCTTCCCACCTTACAAAAACCTTTTGAGACAATAAACTCTATTCAGCAGAGGCCATTTTTTGGTAAACAGAAAAGGTTGACATAAAACGTTATTATTTTAAACATCCCGGCTGTCTTGAATCTGGATCCAAAGCAGCCTAAATTTGATTTAAAGCCAGACGGTACATCTGCTTCCAAGTGCTAGTGCAGAGTTCCCCAGCTGGTGGCCCAAGGTTTGCTTCTGTCTCAAGCCCTAATTTTCACCAGCATTTGCTGCCTCAGACATGAATAGAAGGGGCATCCCTGGCTCTGACATGGCAGGAGCCCCTCTCATTTCCTTGCAGGAGCACCTAGAGCAGAGCTTTCCAAACTGTGTGTCACGCAAACAATCATCGCATTCCTCCCGGGGCTGGAAAGGGTCTAGTTTAACCTCCGGTTTGCTAGCAAAACTGAATTAACTGTGTCGCGAAATGATGCATGCCTAAAAAGTACGTCACCAACGTGAAAAACTTGGAAAGCTCTGACCTAGGGGTTAAGAAGAGCTGCTGCACCTCAGTCACAAGCCCATTGTGGGAAGGGGTAATACAACTCATGCAACATGTTGGCGACAAATATACGTCGCAATAGTTTCAAAAATACTTCCCCCCCCAATTTTTTTTAATTAACTTTTAACAATTAAAAACAAAATCAAAGTACATCAACATAGAATAACAAAGAAAGCAACAATAAGAAACATAAAAACAAACATACATCCTTTTAACCTAATCCTCCTTCCTTTTCATTGTGAGTTGACTTCCTCCTGTCCTCCCTTCCTGCGTTCCATGTATATCATCTTTAGTAATTTCTTGACATTTTTTAAAAACATTTTTAATTCATTACCTTAATATCTCTTCTTATCTAAAATCCTTATCATTAATTCCAACAACCCTAAACCTTAAATCTATCTTCTACTTCTGCAGCCTCAATTGTCTTCCAGCTTACTTCTACCCTTTATCTTACAATACTTTTTAAAATATAATTTAAATTTCTTCCAATCTTCTTCCACCGCTTCCTCCCTCTGGTCACGAAGTTTCCCGGTCAGCTCAGCAAGTTCCATATAGTCTATCATTTTCATCTGCCATTCTTCTCTCGTTGGTAAGTCCTCTGTCTTCCAGTTTTTTGCTATCAAAAGTCTGGCTGCTGTTGTGGCATACATAAAGAAAGTCCTATCACATTTTGGGATTTCCTGACTTACAATACCAAGTAGAAAGGCTTCTGGGTTGTTTTTTTTTAAATGTGTTTCTCAACACCTTTTTCAATTCATTATAAATCCTTTCCCAGAAGTCTTTCACCTTTGGGCACGTCCACCACATATGAAAAAAAGTTTCAAAAATACTTTTATGGCATTTATCAATTTTGTAAACAAGAGACAATTACTAGCAAGATGCCACAAACATTTAGAAACTACCCGAACTCAGATAAACTTGCAATGACTGATTTAGCTCAGTTCTTACAGATGCTTGGCTCAGTTTTCTGTTTTTTTTGTTTTTTTAGCTGAGTTCATAAGGGTTCAAGAAATGGGTAAGTTTGATGTTATTCACAGTAGCCGAGAGGTGCTGTTGAGGTTGTACAGAAGATGGGGTGCTGGCGTTCTACCCTGTTTCACCCTAGCAGTCCAAGTAATCAAGAGGACGCCGTTTCGACCCAGATGGGGCCACCTTGCTGGGGTTGGCAAGTAGCACACTCCCTAGTTGGTTTTCAGGGGCTTCTTCAGTAGTCTAGTCTTGAAACTTTGATGTGTGTACAAATATTAAATATCACTGAAGATACAAATTCTTGGCTTAAGCTTAAAAGGCTGGATTGCTTAAGCCAAGAATTTATATCTTCAATGATATTTAATATTTGTACACGCATCAAAGTTGTATTACTTCTACTAACAGCACAGGTTGTCATTTTCTAGCATGTGGGAAGGGGTGGCTGGGTGTGGGTGAAAAGGAATAAAGTCCTTCTGCTTCTGCTGTTTGTGGGTGTTTTTCTCCTCGGGAAACGAGGGGTTCTCTCCTGTACTCCTGCCTCTCATGCTTCCTTCTGGGAAGGGAGCCTACAAAGTAAAACATGGGGGGAGGAAATCCCCCCAAAAGACAGGACTTTCTTTTTGTATGCAACGACAGCAGTGAGACTACTGATTGCGAAGAATTGGAAGACACAAGAAATACCAACAGTGGAAGATTGGCAAATGAAGATGATTGACTTTATGGAACTCTCCGAACTGACAGCAAGACTGCGTGAACAGAGGGAGGATGTGGTGCAAGAAGATTGGAAGAAATTTAAAATGTATTTAAAAAAAATTTGTAATATGGAAAGTATTTGAAAATCTAGGGTATAAGCTAGAGTTTACCGGATCAAAATTGGGACTGAAAAATATCTTCGAGGTTAAAAAAAAAGGGTAACATAATGATTAAATGAATAAATGGATAACAAAAGGTTAGATAAAGGGTTAAATTTGAAGATGAACTTGCCTGAAAATAAGAGTTAGATGTGAAACCAGGAAGGGAGGAGAGGGGGAAGTCCCAACAAGATGTTAAGGAAAATAGGTGAAAAATGATATACTTTATTGTTGTGTTTATATGTTATGTTTTTCTTTTGTAGTTTATGTGCTTGTTTTGTTTTATATGATAAAATGAATAAAACTATTCTAAAAAAAATACAAAGTAAAACATGGCATGACTTACCTGGGCCACTCTGCACCTTCCAAGCACCCCTGCCAACTACCTGAGACTCTTCCCAACAAAGCTGCCACGATGTCATAGCCGGGGGGAATCTGGCTGTTGAGCAGCCTGACCCGAGAGAATCTGGGCTTCCAGGCTAAGAGGTTCACCACCACTATCTTTGGGTGATGCCTTTTGGGGCATTGGCACAACAACGTGCCCTGTAACACGCTGCTAACGGGTTTGATAATATGCCCCAGCTTAAACCAAGCACCAACCTTTTTTATGAATGGCTATTAAAATAATTTTATATTGAGCTCCATATGAAAACGATTTGCATAAATCAGTTTCCATGGTTAAGATCTATAATACAGTCCTACAGCAAGTACCCCACTCGGTCACTCAGTCTTGACCTCCTCGATTCTTCAGGTGACCAATGCCCTTCATTGATTCAGCCCTCAGCAGTGCAAAGGCAGGGAAAGGCAGCTCATTCCTCTCCAATTAAACTCTCCAGGTCACTGGATGTTTGTAGGTTCTGTTCACCATCCAGATCAACCTGCTATTAGTCATAAGAGGTAGCAAAAGTTCTGTTGGTGGAAAGTGAGATTTGGATCTCCGCACAGCTCTTTTTTTCAGACACAAGAGGCAAAGATACCAAAGAGTGAGTTTGTACATGCATGTTCACCACTTGGCCACCCAGGAAGATGGTGATCCCCCACATGGCTGTGCCATGTGACAAATGCCGCTCCCCTGCACATAGCTGTCAACCCTCCCTTTTTTTGCGGGAAACTCCCTTATTCCAATGCCGTTTCCCGCTGCTATCCCGGATTGTTGATATCCCTTAAATTTCCTGGATTTCAAAGGAAGCAGCTCCTCTCCCTCCCTGCTGGCCAGGGAAGCTCCTCAGCTGCGTTGCTCGGCTGCCAATAAGGAGTCTGAGACCGACTAGGGGCGGAGCTTGCATGCCTTGTGCAGCCAGACCCTCACGCCCAACCAGACAGACCTGTCTGCCGTCTACGCGCTCACTCTTTCGCTCACGCGCTCTTTCATGTGCAGCCTCTGGAGCGCAGCAGGGTGGCGAGGCTACTTGGTGCCATTGCACCGCCCTCGCGGCATCCCTTATTTTCAAATCCGAAAGTTTGGAAAAATCCCTTATTTTCAAATCCGAAAGTTGACAGCTATGCCCCTGGACCCCCAGGTGAGCAGTTATTATGACCATGTTCTCAGTGTTGGTTGATTATTATGATCACGTTGGTTGGCATCCATCTGTCTTGAAAAACAATGGAGGAGTGTGCCGCCAGGGGTGAAGTCAAACATTGGAGACTTACAGCCCCTGCTGTGGCTGTAGAGACCAAAATGGGAGAGGCATGTTTTGTTCTCAGTGACATTCTGTTATGACTAGTAAGGCCATTCTTTCAGAAGGTTCTGAAGCAGACAAGCATTTTGTAAAGCCCAGCTCACGTTAATACAGGCCTTGCATTCATAGACACCAACTCCAAGGGGCCCAGGTTCTTTGCCTCCCCCATAAAATATTTGGTGGGGGGTGTCAGGGATCTGCCTCCCCCTGCCAGTCCAGCCCTTAGTGTTTCTAGAGAGCAGCCACCGGTTTTAACTACAGATACATCTTCGAGTGAAAGCAGCAGTCCCTCGGGGGAGAAGCAGTTAGTGGCTGGGAGACAAGGAGTGCCAGAGCTCCAGGGATTTAGTGAGAGGCCTGGCACCACCCAGCAGGCTCGATCAGAGGGAGAGGCGTCAGGTCCAGCGCATAGATTACGTAGGAGGAGGAAGAGGCAGTTTAGGTTGCCAAGACTGTGGTGTTGGCGACAAAACCGGAGGGAGGCACTTCCGGATTCTGCTAGTGAGTGAACAGATGTGATAAGATTAAGCTCTGCACTGTATATAGTTTGGCACAGAATAAAAGAACTAAAAGACAAATGGCTGGGCATTTCTATTGAACAACTGAGAAAGCATCCTGACAGGGGGCCTCCCCCCTCCAATGTTGAGATCAATCGGGGGCAGAGGAGGCTGAGCATGGACCCAGAATGCATTAAATATACAAGAAGCAGCAAGTACTACGCTGTGTTTTTTATTTTTTAAAAAATATTTCATTTTACTCACCTTGTTCTGCTTTTTCTGACAAACAATGGCTCAGTCCTTGTCCCACAATCCAGTGCTTGGATGATGGAAGCGAACAAGGCAAACCATGTGGCAGCCGTACTATTAGCTAAGTTGGCAGAGGGACCTGGACTTTCCTAAACTGAAATTAGCATGAGGAAGTGTAGGACCTTACTTGATTATCATTGTGGGTGTGGGGAGGAAATGTACAGCTGTTAGTCATTTATTGTGTGGCAACCCAGATGTTTCTCCTCCAGGCAATGCTTATCTTGTAGTGATATCACATTTTCCACTCTGGCCGTAATACTTTTGCTTTTGAAAAAAACACAGGTTTCCCTTCCCCTCAACTAGCACGTCATTGCAATTATAAGGCGATGTAGGAATGGGAACCAGCACTTCTTCAGCTGTGCTGGTGGCATCAGTGGTAGCAGTCAACACAAATCCCTAAAAGTTGTGTTCCTTCATGTATTTTAGGGGCTGAACACCCTTCAACCTTCATCCTGGGGCAACTCATCCTGCCTATGATGTGGGAGCAATTGCACCAGGGCCTGTGTGTGCCCCCAGAATGAAATTCTGAATTTGGCATTCCTGTCTGAGAAGAAAGCCACAGGAACCGAGGAAGCGCCTTGTCCTGGGGCACACCAACAGCTCATCTAGCTCAGTATTGTCTACACTGGCCAGCAGCATCTTTTCAGGAGACAGGGGTCTCTCAGTCCTACCTGGAGATGCCAAGGATTGAAACAGAGACCTTCTGTGTGCAAAGCAGAGGCCCCACCACTGAGCTCTTCCCCCATTTGAAACCATCTGGTTCTAGGAAGCAATGCAGAAAAGAGGGAGTGAGGGGAGGCATTTGGGAATGCACCAAGGGGAAAGACGTGGCTCAAGGAAGCTGCGGAGGAATAATGCTTGGATTATTTGTTAGGGTGTTTGCAATGTGTCTGCATGGGATATAAAAGATGAGGTTGAATGAATAGTCCTAATGCTGCTTCAGAAGGGTGGGGGAGGCAGAGGGGGTGACAGTGCACGGCCCCTGTTGTAGCGTGGGGCTAATGATTTCAGCAAGTGATTTCAGCTCTCTGACATAGCAGGCAGGAGACAGCTTCTTCATGTAACAACTCTTTATTCAGGCAAACAAGACTGAGGGAACTGAGGGTAGGGAAGCTACATTTATAGGGACAGAGGACTGGCTAGGAAAAGATACATTTTGGAGGGAACAATCTCAAGCAATCACACAGCTGCTTTTTGGTGGGAACCAATAAGACTGAGGATCCAAATGCAACAACTTGAATGCACTAATAGTAACTGTTCCTTCTGGGACACGAAGGCAGTTACTTTACCCTAATGTGATTGCAGACAATAGTAATATAGATATGATAACACTTTGAATCAATACACAACAGCCCCCACAATGGCATGTGGTATGGCAACACTTGGCAGAGCAGCCCCCTATAGCTTCCAGACCTTTGGGCTAATATCAAGTGTAGTGTAGTGACAGGGCCTTCTTGCTCGTGGCTCCTTGTCTGAGAAAGTCCCACCCTCTATCCCTTCTCCTTGTGCCCTCTTTGATGACTTTCAACATAGTGCTGTTTGCACAGGCTTTTAGTAGGTTTTAGTACCCCCTACGTATTTTTATGCTGGTATTAGAACCATTTTAAAAGTTTGTTTAAAATTTTATTAAAATGCTTCTCCTTGCACACACAAATACACACACACACACACACACACACACACACCCTCTGCTTTTTTTGTTTTTTTTCATATTGGATCATCTTCTGTTTAGTTGTGTCAGATATTATTGTCCCTTTTATTATCTTGTAAGCTGCCTCGGAAATAATGGTTGAAAGGCAGTGTGTGTATGTTTATTATACAGTAAATAAATTTGAGCCTGCAATACCAAGGTGTTGGGGTTGGGATGGAGGTTTTTTTTTGGGGGGGGGTACTGTTTTTGTTTCGGAGCGTGGACTCATCAAATACAAGTCAAATTCAGCGTATCCAGGATTTTCTGCAGAGTATTCTGATTCAATTAAATTCATCCAGCAGAGGTCATTAGATGATCAAATGACACTTTATTGATGCCTTTAAAAGTGAATATTATTGTGGGGTTGTTCTGAAAAATACAGGCTGGAGAAAAGAGTTTTCCCTCCATCCTAACCTCAGCTTTTGGGGCTCTGGTCACCTCCATTTGTTTTGTACTCAGGAGATGCTCTGATTATTAATGCTTACAAAAGCCAGCTGTTGGCAAGTTAGTCCCAGGAGTGCAAGATATAAGAGAGATGACTTTACGTCTTTTGTTAGACATGATATTTTCCACTGATATGTTTGTAACATTTTGAATTACGCAGAATCCCTGTGTTGAAGAAGAATTCATCCAAATTTTAGCTAGCTGCTCATTTGAACCTATTAACATTCTTTTATACTTAAAATGGAAAGGGATGTAAATACTTGAAATGTAAGAAGTGGTCTCTAGAGAACAAAAATAAATGATAACGAACATGAAAGGAACAAAATCAATTAATAACTGGAAATCATAGCACTCTCGAGTTACAAATTATTTATATTGAACGTAAATAATATACAGTGATGACTAACAAAAGCAGGAACTCAACTGTTGTAAAAGGCAGAAGAAAATTTACCAAGCTAACTACAGAACAGAGTTCTTTGTAAGTGACAAAGGAAACATGATATTATAAAATGTTTTACTTAACCACAGTCAAGGAATGCTTCAAACATGATATTCCCCCCCACACATATTGCTCAACTCTTTGTAGAAAAAAAACATCCCTACTGTCTCGTATGAAGCGTGGGGTGAATATTTATTTTGACACAAATTTAGAGTGACTACCTGTTGCACCCAATGACTGCTTGATCCACTTATTTGTGGGAAGGGATCTATTGCGCAACATATCACACAATACAGTAGATCAGTAGCTAAACTTTTTTTTCTAACAGGTAGAGAAAGTGTCATGTATGACATTGCCCAAACTCCCTGAATGGAAGGAAAGACCAAGGTAACACTGAACAGCTAGAAAAACAAAAACAAAGGGAGAGACAGACCTTAAACTGATGCCTGAACGTAGCAAAAGACTAATGGAAAGACTAGCCGCCATATTTTAAATTTTGGTCTTCCTCCAGGATCCTAAAACAAAACAGATAAACAAGATGTTGAATTATTGCAAAGTAAACAAATCTTACGTGCTTAAATAAGATGTATATGATGTAGTATTACATAAAATGAAAATGGATACTAATCAACATTTATACAACATTCTACAACTAACATCTACTGTGATTGCATTTTGGAAAATATAGAAGGAAGGATTGTGATGAACTCAGTCATCTCACTTACATCAACTCTTGGAAAAGATAATCGTTTTAAAAAATAAAATAAAATGTGATAACAACAACAGCAAAATGCCCCAGCAAACCTGCATGCTCAGAAATCAGGTCTCAAAATAATTTAAAACAAAATCTTGAATAAGGCTTTTAAAGTATAGCCTTTCTGAAGACACATGAAGACATCCAAAGGTCCTATTCCACTGTGGATGACCGTTGGTCAAAACATGTTGAGTCATCTACACAATAAATTCAATGTATTCAGCTAAAACCTTGGAAATTTTCTGTGGTGCTTACTCCATAGTAGCTGGGATAAACCACTTTGAGGATTGGCTTTCCTTTTGTCCTCCTACATTCTAAGTAAAACCCCAAGTCAGCTGATGCCAGTGAATATTTTCGTATTATGAACACCAAAAGAAGTTATTGCAATGAAATGCAGCAAATTTTTTTTACACGTTTTGTATGCCTTCTTCTCAAAATCTAAAAAGCTTGGGACTCAAAAAGTTTGGTATCTCAAAATTGGGTCTCATGATGAAATCACCTACCTGGTTCTGTTTTTAGAAGGGTCAACAGAGAGGGTCGCAGCCTCAAAGAGATACAGCAACTTTTGCAGACTCTGAGTCAATCCGTGTGTCTTTTTTTAAAAAAGTGACTGTCAATTTGTCAACGGGCTGTGAGTGTGCTAAGCTGCTGGCCTCAAGAGGTGCTGTTGATCCATTATTAGAAACTTTGGAGCCAGAAGGAAACACTATATTCATTGCAGAACAAACAATTTTACATGGGCCTGGAATGTAAACAAAAGAAGAGTTGATAACAGGAGAATAGCAGCAGAGGATAAATTGAATTATTATCTTGGAAAGTGTCAGTGGCATAGTAAGGCGTCAGGAGAATTGGCTTTGCTCTCTGGGTAAGTGGGTGAGAGCTGTTACATGTGTCCCGTCCACCCTGCTGCTTGGGCCAGTGAAGTTCACAGGAGAACAATAAGGAATTAGAAAGCAAGTGGCGCGTGGGCTGCAGCTGATTCCAAGTGATAAAACATTGAGCCATTTGTTCTATTGTGCAAATACATTACTGGAGAGACAGGCAGATGGGCTCATGTATGTCTCTCCCAATATGGGTTTGATGAAACAATGCAGTTCTTTTTAACAGGACAGCAGGGTACCATCTAGCCAAAGTTAAGCATGTTTAGGAATCATCTATCAGAACAGGAGAGATGTATAGTCCTGCTCTATGCAAGTTTGCTCAGAAATACTTTTTGCCCAGCTAAGTGTGCCCAAGTTTCTGGACTTAAGCATGTCAATAGCTGTCTTTCTAACACATGTAACAATATTTTAAAAATAAGGATGTGATAATGTGGCTTTTCATATCCACTTTTACTCTTTTTATAAAAGAAGGGCAGGTTACAAATACTGAAGTTTAGATAATGTAATGTTAAGCAATGCATATTTAAACCCCACAAATTTCAGTAAGAGAGCTATTGACATGCTTAAGTCCAGAAACTTGGGCACACTTAGCAGGAAGCCAGCCAGCCAGCCAGCCAGCCAACCAACCAACCAACCAACCAACCAACCAACCAACCAACAAACAAACAAACAAACAAACAGGAAAGCAGTAGACTCTTCCATTGTTGCTCCCCAACAATGGCAATTTAGAGTCCTGAAGAACCTTAAAGGCTGACAAATGCATTTATTATGGCTTAAGCTTTCCAGAAATAAAAATCAGACATCTAACAATGTTCAGGAAAGCTTAAGCCAGTGATGGCTAACCTTGACACTCCAGATGTTTTGGAACTACAACTCCCATCATCCCTGACCACTGGTCCTGTTAGCTAGGGATGATGGGAGTTGTAGTTCCAAAACACCTGGAGTGTCAAGGTTAGCCATCACTGGCTTAAGCCATCATAAATGTGTTGGTCTTTAAGGGACCATGACACACTTTTTGCCGTTGTCTACTAACATAGCTATGGCTCTGAAATTAATTTCTTGATTTTTATTTAGCAAAAATTTGTATACCACTTGTAAATAAAACCTCTTTGTAGTGAGTGAGAGACTCCTCTGGACCTGGAGCCATCATGATTGCTGGCCATTGACAGCCTGAACTTCTTTAATCCCATTTTAAATCCTTCTGTGCCAGGAGCCATCAATACATCTTGTTTTTATGTGGCAGCTGGGAAAACAAACACTTAAAATGTGTAAATGCAAAAAATGAATACATAAATGTGCTTTCACTCTTTTGGAAGTTATATACTGCCCAAGCAAAATGATTTATTCAAAAGTATCCTATACTGAGTTCACTGATAAGTATCTCTGCACCTCCGCATTCATGCTTCAATTCCTTCTTCTAGTCTTTACTGAAACAATGATTTTGCATTTAAAGTGTGTTTTTAGTATTGAATAGGCTGTGGCAGGGAGAAAATAAACCTTCCTCTTCGAAGAGTTGTGGGAATGGGAGAAGCCACACCTGAACCACTTGCCATACAGTTACAAAAAGCTCACTTTTCAGAACCAGCCCAAAGGCCAGTGGATTCCAAGTGTCAGTTTGCATGGCCTATGGCCCTAAGCCTTGAGTGGAGCTGTGGCCACGCAAGTGAAGTTTCAAGGCAGAATTATTTGAAGCAGGAAGTGGCATACTGCTGGCCCCATGGACCTAATTTGGGCCACCACGCCGCTCTGGTAGTATGACAAGCCCCGAGTTAAGTTACTGGTGGCAGAAAAATTGGCAGTGGCACTGAATAAAGCACATCTCCTTCTCTCCACTGCCATTGGGGAAGGGCCATAGTATCTGCTTTGCATGAAGCAAGTCCTGGATTCAATCCTCAGAATCTCCAGGTTGGTCCAGAAAGACTCCTGGTCTGAAACCCTGAGAGCTGCTGCCAGTCAGTGTAGACAATACTCAGCTAAACGAACCAATGGTCTGACTTGGTATAAGGCAGATTCCTGTGTTCCACGGTGCAGATCAGAGTGGCATAGCTGTCAACTCTCCCTTTTTTGGGGAGTTTTTTGAAACTCCCTTATTCCAATGCTGTTTCCTGCTGCTATCCCCGATTGTTGGTATCCCTTAAATTTCCCGGATTTCAAAGGAAGCAGCTCCTCTCCCTCCCTGCCGGCCAGGGAGGCTCCTCAGCTGCGTTGCTCAGCTGCCAATAAGGAGTCTGAGACCGACTGGGGGCGGAGCTTGCATGACTTGTGCAGCCAGACCCTCACGCCCAACCAGACAGCCAGCCGTCTACGCGCTCGCTCTTTCGCTCACCCATTCGCGGGCAGCCTCTGGAGCACAGGGTGGCGAGGCTACTTGGTGCCATTGCACCGCCCTCGCGGCATCCCTTATATTCAAATCTGAAAGTTTGGAGAAATCCCTTATTTTCAAATCCGAATGTTGACAGCTATGCAGAGTGGTCCAGAAACAGGACGAAGCACTTTGATCTGCTCTGATATTTCCCAAATGCTGGGAGGGTTTGCAATGTGGCAGTATGACCTGTGGGCTGAAAAATGATAGCCACCTCTGAACTGAACAGGTCTCTGGGCACTCCTGGATTCTCATTGTAATCCCGAAGTGTCAATTCAAGTGCACCACATGTCCTTATACAATCAATTATTTTTAAAATTGTGTATCTGTTCTCTACTTAAGCCTATGCCCTTTTGATCATCAAGTGTTAACAACACTAAAAATGGAATGGTCAGCTTATTTCTGGTCCATTCCACTTCTGCACGTGTTCATTCCTAAGTCCATTCTTTCCCATTTCTGTACACTAAGAAAAATCTGTATGGAAATTAAGATCCTAAGAGCATAAGAGGAGCTCTGCTGGATCCCAAAACAACTTATTTTGTCCAGCATCCAGTAGCCAACCAGATGTTTAGTGGAAGCCTTCAATTTGCCACAGAACATGCATTTTCAATCAATTACGAATTTTTAAAATGCATTTTATTTTAAAATGCACATGCCAATAACTGAAATACAGAATTTCAGAGCACTGTGAAATCCAGAGGATAAGTATGTTCTAATCCACATATTAGTCTAGGAAGTGCAGATCAGGTCAGTTCATATTGGAATTGGCAATGAACAAATTCCTCAGGCGTCTGGAGTCGACGCTGCCCAAGATCACCAGCTCCAGGCAAGTCTCCACATGACCTACACATTTTTCATGTTTCTTTGTCTCTTCCATGAGATGCTTCGAGTCTCCACTTTCTTTGTCATGTCTTCTCGCTGCCAAATAGCTAACAAGGAAAGCAGAAGAATAGATAGGTTTTTTAAAAAAATTATTATCTTATTCTCTCATACCAGGCTCTGGTTTGGCTAAATCTCCTTACACAATCCTTTTCTCTTTCATACACAGCTTGTTCTGCATGTAGATTTGCAGAGTCAGCCAAACTGAGACTTGGAAAAAGGAGTTTGCAACAATACAACTACTGTGTACACCTTCACACTGCCGCAGAAAGGTTTTATACTACTCATTTGCAAAACAAATTAAAGTTTAAACAAGCTACATGTGGTCTCAGATGGTGCTTTTGTTCACTGACTTTGTACTTTACTAATATGCAGTGAATGCACTGACTGATCTAACTTTAACAAAGTAATAGTATATTGCTTTGAGGGAACAGAATAAAGCGTGTTCTCCTTCATGGAGAACACATGTTGCGGTGGGGGCCAACAAGTCACCCCTCTGTTGCTGGGCGGGATCGTGTGGATGGCCACTCTGGTGATTGGGCTCTGGGTGTCCTTGGGGAGATTTACATGTTGCAATTTGTTGATGGACAGCCCAGAGCCTATTTATACCCATGCACGTCACCCAGAGCTTCCTCTTTGGGCCAGTGCATCGGAACACCCGCCCACCTCTCCCTACTTTTAGGGCTCTTGCGCTTGACCTTGCTATGCCGTCGTGTGTCGTGTGTCATTGGGACAGGGGCATGGCAGGAATTTTCCCACTTGGCGGATTGACTGGTGCCACTTGGGTTTTGCCTGCCGCGTAGTAAATCGTCACAACTTGTAAGGTTGCGGATAGGCTCTGGTTCAGGTGATAGGGATGGGAGAACGCTCTCTCCATCCCTATGTGAAGGGTATTCCGTTAAAGGAATCCAGAGACTCAAATGGTTTGGTCAACCCCTGAGAGGGGGTTGTGCCCGTGCCTGAGTCCAGGGGGACATTTGGGTGGTGGACATAGCCTGTTCCTGGCTTTCCACCTATCCAGGTGTTCACCCTTGGCTGACCTATGATAGAGCTCTGGGTCAGCGCTACCTGCAAGGGTGCAGGGAGCTAGTCGAACCAGAGCCTATGCAACCACTCACTTTCTGTAATCAATAAAGTTGTGGCCTAAATTCTGCCAAAAACCAAACCAAAAATTTGAGTCAAGTATGAATTTATTTAGGGGGGAGGTTTCTGTGTTTGAACACGCAAAAGAGATCACCAATAAGAATAAGAATTGTTATTTCGCTGGATGTGGAATCCATGGGGGGAGGGGGTTATTACAGGCAATATTATAAACTCTGAAGCAATAGATGGACAAACTCTGCGAGGAAAAAGGAAAAAGAAAAGACTGTTCCCAAACCTAAAAGAAAAACAACAACTTTTGTTCGCTCTTTCCCCCCCACGACACTGTCTTTCTTTTTCTCAGCATTAGGTGGTAGTGAATGTCTGCTGTAAGGGGCTTTATTCTTAATAAGCTTTGCTGAGTGAGAGTTAGTAAATTTGTATTTACTGTTCTCAGGGACCGTTTCTATAATGTTGCTTCGGGGCTATTCAATAAGGGTAGATTGGTTGGTAGGCAGTAATAGGGTGACTACATAAAGCCATGTCTTCCTGGGACATAAGTAATAATAAAAATAACAGCAATATTTTAAATGTTACTTCTTTTTTCCATTTTAAATGTTTGTAGCTATTAGAATGCTGGTTTGTTTGCTGTTATATAAAACATGTAGTATTGAGTTGAAAATAGAGGAGACCCGGGTTCCAATCCCCGCTCTAATGCAATGAATGGCAACGTGAAATACAGTGCCATTTACCGGTACTTCGAAAGGAATCTAAATAATCAAAAAACCTCCATATTATCACCTTAATGGCAAAGGCTGCAGTCCTACAAAGTCTGAAACAAAAGGGATTCAACTTTAAACAGTCTAACTGTGTGCAGGATTGCAGCTAAACTGCTTATTACTGCTGTGAACTGATAGTCCAAAGAGAAGGGCTTACGTGGGCAGCATAGACAGCGACAGAGTCGTACCCAGGGAGAGGAAGGGTTAAACTCAAGAAAGTCAAAACTCAGTGTAAGCCCATTGAAATCAATGGGCTCAAGTGAGTCATGCTCCTCAAGGGCTGAGCATATGCTTTGCATTCAAATAGTCTCAGGTCCAGTCTCTGCCACCTCCAGAAATCCAGTCCTCAGCCCTGCCTGAAGCCCTAGAGCAGGGGTAGGCAACCTAAGGCCTGTGGGCTGGATGCGCCCAATCGCCTTCTCAATCCGGCCCACGGACGGTCTGGGAATCAGCGTGTTTTTACATGAGTAGAATGTGTGCTTTTATTTAAAATGCATCTCTGGGTTATTTGTGGGGCCTAGGAATTCATTCATATTTCCCCCCCAAAATATAGTCTGGCACACCACATGGTCTGATGGACGGTAGACCGGCCCACGGCTGAAAAAGGTTGCTGACCCCTGCCCTAGAGAGTTGCTGCTGGTCAGTGTTGACAATACTGAACTAGATGGCACAGAGACTTGACTCAGTCTAAGGCAGTTTTCCACGTACCTACAATTTCAGTGGGTCTACTCAGCGTATGATTTAGTCAACCGCAACCATAATGTCTGTGACTAAATGTCTTAGTGACTCCTAGAGGAGTGCAATTTGAAATTTCACTTTGACATTTTCACCCCATTTGTAAATTTCTGTTGATTTATAAAGGGTGGATTTTTAAAAATCGCCTTGATGATTATGACAGCCGAAATAACATGAGGATAAACCCCACACTTTCTTTAAGAAAGGAAGAAGGGCAGGAAGGCAAACTGTGTGGATGTGTATAGGATTCGGTTCGTTAATTTAATAAAGGCATATCTTAGCTTTAGTTTATTTCAGACGGAGTGTTATTGAATCAAACTATTTCAAATGAGAGAGAGAGAGAGAGAGAGAGAGAGAGAGAGAGAAAGAATTGAGAATGTCAAGTTCAGTGCTAACTTGCTTTCACAGATGAAGCAAGTTTGACTATTTCCCACATTGTAAAACTTGGAGCAAATGTTTGGAATGAAATACATTCAAAATTGATTTTTTTTAAAAAGCCGAAAATGCATACCTAATTTCTAAGAATAAAGTCCTCTTAGTTTCAGTGCTGCTTTGCTGAAAATATGAAGGGAAACTTGAAAAAAGTTGCACCAGTTCTCTCCTTTGGAAAAGAAAGAGACACACACAGAGAGAAATTGAGGTTTAGCTTCCTTTCCTCCTGCTTATTATTTGCTTATTTAAGAACCCCATAGGGCTGTGATATGTCTGGATTTCCCCGGACATTACCAGGATTTCAAAGGCAAAATTGACATCTGAGGGGATTTCCGAAAGGTGGCTTTGTCCTAGAACAGTGATGGCTAACCTTGACACTCCAGATGTTTTGGAACTACAACTCCCATCATCCCTAGCTAACAGGATCAGTGGTCAGGGATGATGGGAGTTGTAGTCCCAAAACATCTGGAGTGTCAAGGTTAGCCATCACTGTCCTAGAATGATCTTAGGCAAGTCAATCAAAAAATTGCTGGGTTTTTGGCATTTTTTAGCTCAACAACCTTGGGGTTTGTCTAAAAAACAATTTTTGGGAGGGTTCCCTAAAAAAAGCTTACAATTTTGGTTGTTCAACAACTTTTGTCCTTTTACTTTTTGAACTATGGCAACCCTCGAGTACAATAACTTGAACGGGATATGTAAAAAAGAAATTAGAAAAGGAGAAAGAAGTCACAATTTCCCCATGTCTAATTCAGGGGAGCACTCCTAAATTAGGGCTTTATCTTCAGTGTAAATACAAATTTCTACCAATGCTCCAAATTTCTCAAAAATTAGGCCTGTCAATCAGTGCAGATAGCCAGAAACAACTAACCTGTAGATCATAGACTCAAAGATGGGGCACTTTAGAAAGAAGCCTACTTTTCACTGCTGGTAGGAAATGGTGTTTCTGCATAGCGCAGTGTTGTCTGGTGAATAGACTGATATGGGACAGATCGATCCACATTCTGCTATGGATTCATTAAGTAGTCCTAAATAAATAAATATTTCTCTCTCTCTCTCAGTTCTGAAACTGAAAGGTCTCATGTGGTTACAATAGAAATAAGCTAAAGTTTGCGATGGCCTTTCTATGTTAGATCATGTTGATAACTGTGAGCAGAGCCAGTTTAAGAGCAATGTTTTTGAAACTGTATTTTCTTGATGGATTTTTATTATTGGGTGGAAACTTCAAACTCTGTGCCTGAAGTTCCAGGAGTTCTCCTCCATTTGTCTGCCACACACACACACACACACACACACACACACAGAGAGAGAGAGAGAGAGAGAGAGAGAGAGGGATCACAACTCCATTGACTTGGCTGTGGCCTCCAGAACAAATACAGGATGGGTGACACCTGGTTTGAGAGCAGTACATGTGAAAAGGATCTAGGAGTCTTGGTAGAGTCAACAGTGTGATGCAGCAGCTTAAAAACCCAATGCAATTCTGGGCTGCATCAATAGGAGTATAGCATCTAGATCAAGGGAAGTAATAGTACCACTGTATTCCGCTCTGGTCAGACCCCACCTGGAATACTGTGTCCAGTTCTGGGCACCACAGGTCAAGAAGGATACTGACAAGCTGGAACGTGTCCAGAGGAGGGCAACCAAAATGGTCAAAGGCCTGGAAACGATGCCTTATGAGGAATGGCTTAGGGAGCAGGGTATGTTTAGCCTAGAGAAGAGAAGGTTCAGGGGTGATATGATAGCCATGTTCAAATATATAAAAGGATGTCATATAGAGGAGGGAGAAAGGTTGTTTTCTGCTGCTCCAGAGAAGAGGACACGGAGCAATAGATTCAAACTACAAGAAAGAAGATTCCACCTAAACATTAGAAAGAACTTCCTGACAGTAAGAGCTGTTCGACAGTGGAATTTGCTGCCAAGGAGTGTGGTGGAGTCTCCTTCTTTGGAGGTCTTTAAGCAGAGGCTTGACAGCCACCTGTCAGGAATGCTTTGATGGTGTTTCCTTGGCAGGGGGTTGGACTGGATGGCCCTTGTGGTCTCTTCCAACTCTAGGATTCTATGATTCTATGAACTGCCCTTCCAACCTGGGCAGTCAACCACACCAAATGGCGCGAGAGCCTCGAAGGAGAGGATATTGGATACAGTGGAGAAAATACTATAAAGTGTAAATCAAAGATGATGTCTAGTTTATGAGAATGTTGCCTTAAGACACATTTTTATTCCCCAAAGCCTCTTTGCTAAAGCATTTATTACTGATCCTAATTCCTCTTGCAAACTTAGTTAATACTCATGGATATCTTTTGCATACAGAATAGCACACATGCCGTTAGGATGACGTGACTTGCTGGCTGATGTGCTGCTGAGCAGTTTGAGCTACCAAGGCGAAGGAAGAATAGCCCAAAGGGATATGCAGCTTAAAATAAAATTATATGACACCTTTTTAAAAATGTTATGGTCAATGAATATTCTATTGTTTTTAATTAAGCTGTAACATACCCACAACGGAACGTGTAGGCACCACATATCGTACAATAAGTTGGGCATTTCCTCTTTAACTTGCCCAATTATCTTCCCGGGGGAGCGGGAATTCTTCTTCCTCTGGGGTGGTAAAATATCATTTATGTAACACTCAATTATTGGATCATTTTTTAAACAACAACAACAACAACAACAACAAGAAAAAACAACAACTAATCGCCAGCACTACCAATTATCAGTGTCTAAGTAAAATCTCCTTATCTCTTCTTTAGCAGTCTCTCTGCATAACTTCTTTACAGGAATTACGGTTAAACTGTTAGGATACTGGATGAGGAACCAGAATACCTGGGCACTTGGAATAGCAGTAGAACTCCTGTAATGTAGGGCCATCGCCTGAAACTGATCTGTACAATCAGGATACTCACATGGTGAAGATTCCTAGAGGCAGGTATGGTGTGTCATAAAGGGTGTACAATTTTAGGCTTTTTAAAGTCATAGATTATATCAAATTATCTATATTATCGGAAAAGGTTAAAGAAAATTCCAGAAGTAGGGTCGCTGAAGAGTGGGGCAATTTTTTGGGTTATCTAAAAAAGAGGTGTGACCTGAACAGGCTACCTGCTCTGCAATAGCTCTTGCAGAAAATTGTTAGCTAGTGAAAAACTAATTTTTAAGCAAAATAAATACCAATCGAATGGATCTTTAACATTTGGTTTCAGAGCTTAAAAAAAAAGGAAAACAATAACAACAACAGGAATATGGTAATCGGAATTGGAATATTATATTATATATGAGTTATCATGTGATGCAATGGAGTGCTAGTTGAGGGAAGTCAATTTAGATACAAAATCTACACAAAATTAAGTATGAAAAAAATATGTATCAGTTGGTTTGTTTATAGCCTATTATTTAGTTGCTGGAGATAAAGAATCCAATGTATTATGACGAAATCTGTGTAGACATGCATAATAACTTTTTATTTATGTATTTTTGTGTTTGTTAGTTTTTGCCCTTTTTTCTTTTGTGATCTCTTTTCTTTCTCTTTGTAAAATGAAAAATGAATAAACAGAAATTGAAAAAAAAGGGTGTACAATTTTATACATGTGGATTCGGGAATAAATCCTGTTGAACTCACTGTGGCTTACTCCTGAGCAGAGCTGTATAGCTTTGCTTTATAAATGTTGAATGACCATTGCTATTTATGCCAGTTATTGTGCATTTTCTGAGGAAGGCCACCCTACCCTCCCTAATGGTAGGGACACCAAAAGGATAAAAATCTATAAAATGATGCTGCTGAAAGAAGAAAATGTGTGTGTCAGAGAGAGAACGAGAGAAAGAGACAGATGGAGAGAGAGAGAGAGAGAGCCAACTATGCATATTATATATCCTATTTGAATTTATGATATATGACTATCGCCAACAATTCTGGGAGTGTATTGAAGCCCTATTTGATCAGAAAGTGGGACATAGGGGAAGTGTGGGTACACACAGGGATCCAAGACTTTGATGTACCACTTCCTACTACTTTTTCAAAAGCTTTAAAAAAATATATCTCTAGCCTTAATTAATCCAATAATTCCTACCTCTATTGGGCCGATTGAGTCTTTATGTCCAGAGGGGAATGATAAATCTGCATGGGCTAGATAGCGCCACAGAACGCGAATTCTTTGTTGCTCAGAGTTTGGTGCTTGTTTTGGAAACTCAGATTTCATCTTGAGTGGGGAGAAGGACCAAGATTATGTATGACTAAATGAGACAAATGCAACAAAGAGTCTAGTGGCACCTTGAAGACTGACACATTTATGGGGGCATAAGCTTTTGTGTAGGGACACAGGTGGCGCTGTGGTCTCTAAACCACTGAGCCTTGGGCTTGCCGATCAGAAGGTCGGCGGTTCGAATCCCATTGACGGGGTGAGCTCCCGTTGCTCTGTCCCAGCTCCTGCCAACCTAGCAGTTCGAAAGTACATCAAAGTGCAAGTAGATAAATAGGTACTGCTCCGGCGGGAAGGTAAACGGCGTTTCTGTGCGCTGCTCTGGTTCACCAGAAGCGGCTTAGTCATGCTGGCCACATGACCTGGAAGCTGTCTGCAGACAAACGCCGGCTCCCTCAGCCTATAGAGCGAGATGAGCACCGCAACCCCAGAGTCATCTGCGACTGGACCTAATGGTCAGGGGTACCTTTACCTTTAAGCTTTTGTGTGCCAGATGCACAAACTGATATGGTCAGTATACAGGAGGAGGAGGAGAAGTGTTTTGCACAGAGATAAAGCAAAAGGACACAACTGAATACAATGTACAATCCAATGAATTAGTACAAGATTGAACGACATGAGTGTGACCCAGTCCTAACTTGTGACCCCTGGTGATGACTAGGCAAAGCTAGGTCAATTGTGTTAACAAACGCCTAAAGGGAGGCAATTACTTTTCACAGTGAGCTAGCCACACCCAGGATTTGTTGGGACTGAATTCCTTGATGTTATGTGTTATGTAATGAGCTGAATCCTAGAACAATAGGATCCAAAATGCAGCAGTCTGATTGGTCCTAGAACAATAGGATCCAGAATGCAGCAGTCTGATTGGTCCGCAGGAGCCACCCAATCCAGCTCCAGGTGGAAGTGAATTAGCGACCTGATTGGCCTGCAAGAGCAGCCAATCAGGCTCCTGGATGAAGTGAATCCGCAACCTGATTGGCCTACAGGAGTAGCCCGGAATTAGTCAATCACGTGGGGCCCATTGTGTAAATAATGTATATATAGCAGGCGTTTTGGGGAAAGATTCATTCCTTGCTACTATGAGCTGAATAAAGAGCATGAAATTCACACTTGACTCTGAGTATACTAACTTCCATTTCAGCAGTTTCATATTGGAGTGCCCCTTGGAAATGATGGTTTACGACTCTTTATGATTAATAATCACTTGCACCCACTAGCTGCAAATGGGCGACACTTTACTTCTCCTCTCTCTCCTCAGGAAATCTGCACCTACTTACCGGTACCCACTCATTCCACCTGGTGAAGTGGGCTGTGACCCACAGAAGCTTATGCCGCAAGAAATCGGTTAATCTTTAAGGCACCACAGAACTCCTGGTGACTTCTGCCGCAACACCTACCCCTCTGGAATTACAAATAGATCCTTGGGGACAATTACCAGCTTCTAAAGTAATTATACTGCCACCTAACGTCTCTAAAAACCAACAAAAATTATCTCGAATGCGATGCCTCAATCAAGAGCCATACAATGATAATTTCTGATGCCCTCAGCACTGAGCACCCTTTCATGAGGGTTGGCTCCAATTAGAATCCAATTAAAAATCCACGCTTTTAATATGCAATTTACAAATGTACCAATTCATTCAATTAATAGCTTCAGCCCTTGCAGGTTCCTTTTCTTACTTGGGAAAGTTGAAAGGAAAGACTATGGATAAGTAGAATGGCATACAAGCGGCTCCTGTTTGCCTCACAACTCAAAGAATCTTAGTTTATGACCAGTTTATAATTCTACCAAATGAGATTATTTCCTTGTAAGCAACTTCAGTCAGACTTAGATCAGTCAGCAGAGATTGCCATCAGTTGTTCTTTGCTCATTAACTTTGAATCTTCTGAGGAATCCAAATAATAATAAAAATATTTTTTTCTAATGCAGGAGGGGAGAGGAAGGAAATAACATGGTCTCAGTTATAGCAATGGAAAAAAAACTGAGCAGAACTGAAAGGAGCATTTCCAAAATTCCACCACACTTTTCAATTTCTTCCGTTAAAATATATATATTGATGGGTTTTTGAGAACAAGTATCACAGGCAAATGATAGTGCTGTTACAAAGATTTAGGTACATCCAATAGTTATAACATGTCAGGAACAAAACATAATAAACCCAAAATAATTCTGAATGTGAAATTTTAAATTAAAAGTTGTATGTGCATTGTTTTGTCATTCATCAAATATGAAACCTCTCAGGATTATCAAATACAACATGCCATTGCATTTCAGCTTTTGAATGCTATAAAATGCTAAATAAGCATTTTATGTCAAAGATTAGATATAGTTAAAGATTAAATAGTATTGCATGCCAACCACCAAGTGTTGTCAAATATCAAATAATATCTAATTCTTTTTCTATACATCCTTACTCCTCACTGTGGTTCTGATAAAAATTGTCCCCCTGAAACTGCTATTTGCATTGTATTTCTGGAACGTCAGTAGGGGTGTGGTGTGGTAGAGAGCATTAAACTCTCCCTCCCTATCCCCTGTGGCCCCAGTGCTTCTCAATCCCTCCAGCTGCTATTTACAGTTTCTAAAAAACCCCCAAGGATGTTTATTGCATCCATAGAATTACCATAATGTTCAGTTTGGCCTGAGTCTAAGGATTCCCTGCTCTATTACAGAGATAGTCCCTGCTTCCATGTTGCTGTTTGCTGTTGTTTTACTTCCATGTAGGCTGTGCTCTAGCCCTCAGCATCAGTGGAGCACACAGCCACCTATCAGAGACACTTTTAATCCACAGTAGCACCAGCACCTCACTACTCTGGAGTGGATAATGTAGGTTGAACAAATATGGAATTATTACCTTGTATGCATCTTGTCTTCACAGGCAAGAATTGCAGAAAGAATCTCTATATCCTTTTTGAATTTAGGAAAGATGCATTCAGCTTAGAAAGCAGTTTATGGAGCTGCAAGGCAAGGGGAAAACATAGGCGTCAGCAAATCCTGAGTTAAAAACTCAGTGGAAGAAGGTACTGTGGATTCTGTTCAAAGGAATCTGGCTGAAATCAATATGTGGAGTTGAATGGCTACCTCAGTCCCTTTGGCCGCCCACTAGGTGAACTTCCCTCTCTCAAACAGCCCCAATTCAAGTATTGCAAATCCTCCTTTAAGCTTGCGGAGCTGTCATTTGGGGTCAGCTGGGGTTTGTGGATGCTCACAAGTCCCCATGACTCCTGGCTGCCAGGCAGGGCCGTCTGTACCTGGGGGTTGAAGGGGTGTGGGGCACCCGGGCGCCGAACTCTAGGGGACATCAAATGTATACAGTCCCTCTCGATCGGTGGCAGTGAAAAGCAATGGAGCGAAAGTCCCCGCCCCCTTCCTCCGTCACTCTGTTACTCTGTAGTGTCAAACATACCTGACAAGTCAGGAAACAAAAGCAGTATTTCATTGTTACAGGTGAGCGATTTCCCCTCCCAAAAAAAGTTCAACAATTTTGAGTCCCCCCCCCCCCAAAAAAATGGTCAACAACTTTGGCCTTTGGCTTTCCCCCTCCCCCAGAAAGCTCAATAAAAGTAGTTAATTTGGAGGCGGCCAAACTAAATTTAGGGGTGCTGGGTGGATCTTTGCACCTTGGCGACGCATATGCTAAAGATGGCCCTGCTGCCAGGAATTACAGGCGCTTCCAAGCCTCCACAATACCCAGTGGCAAATGACGTATCCGTGCAACTGGAAAGCGGCCCCTCAGGGACTTCTGTCTGACTGCAAAGCTTAGGTCCATTTGGAAGCCTTCACAATCTCCAGCAAAAATAATAAGAGCCCTCTGTATCCTTGGGGAAAGGAGGGACTAACAAGGAAGGGCGACTGCAGTAAATTGGGCTGCTTTCAGTTTTCTCCTGAACACCCGCTGCAACCCATTTATTTGAGGCCATGCAGGATGTGGCAGCCCATCTCTGCTAAGCACCATATGCTAAGCCAGAAAGAATTAGGAGAAATAACATGAGCAACCAGTTAAAATGGGGAATTGTAATAAAACAATCTTTTGCAACAAGGACTGTTCTTGCTCAGTGGATATTGGAAATTTTA
This sequence comes from Darevskia mixta, assembly GCA_034641385.1. Lineage (NCBI taxonomy): Eukaryota > Metazoa > Chordata > Lepidosauria > Squamata > Lacertidae > Darevskia > Darevskia mixta. The sequence continues at coordinate 722,322 of JAWWNH010000130.1, forward strand.
ATTAGCAGGGCCTTGTAAGTTCAGGACACTCGTTTGCTTTGTGAGGCTCCTTTAGCAGTGGTATGATAAAGCATGTCAGTATAATCCCATAGGGTGGAACTCAATGTTGTGCTAATGCAATTGTTCCATCAGCACAAACATTTTTTGTTTGTCAGACGGAATAATATCCCCTCTCACGCCTACCCACAGCTGCTCTGGGGGTTCCCCTCACCTTTCAGAGTGGATTTGGGGGAGGAGAGATTGTGTCCTCCCTAAAAAAGGGCACGTGTTGCGGTGAGACCTGGAGACTGACCTCCTGGTTGTGGGTGGGCCCATTGGACAGCCACAACACCCGATTGGTAGGTCCCTTGTTGCTGGGTGTAATCTGGCCAATGGGGCACAGTCTAAAGGGACCGAGGGACCTATATTTACCCATATAGGTCCCAGAGCTTCCACTTTTGGATCGTGCATCGGAACACCCGCCCACCTCTCCCTACTTTTAGGGCATTTTGCGCTTGACCTTGCTATGCCGTCGTGTGTCGTCTGTCGTTGGGATAGGGGCACGGCAGGAATTTCCCCCACTTGGCTGATTAGCTGGGGCCATTTGGGTTTCGCCTGCCATGTAGCAATTTGTCACAACTTGTAAGGTTGCGGATAGGCACTGGTTCATATGATAGGGATGGGAGAACAGTCTCGCCATCCCTATGTGAAGGGTATTCCGTTAAAGGAATCCAGGGACTCAGCTTGGTTTGGCGAACCCCCGAAAAGGGGTTGTGCAGGGGAGTCCAGGGGAGCATCTGGGTAGTGAACAGAGTCTGCTCCCAGGCTTTTCACCTTCCTCAGGTGTTCACCCTTGGCTGACCTATGATAGAGCTCTGGGTCCGCGCTACCTGCAACGGTGTAGGGAGCTAGTCGAACCAGAGCCTATGCAACCACTCACTTTTCTGTAATCAATAAAGTTGCGGCCTAAATTCTGCCAAAAACCAAAACTAAAATTTGAGTCAAATGTGTCTTTATTTAGGAGGGAGGTCTCGGTCTGAACATGCAAATAATCTTGCCCTTCCTTTCTTCACCAATGCAACCATTTTCAGATATTTGGTCATACAAATAAGCCTATAAACCTAATTGATTGATTAACTAGCTAAAGGGTAGATTACACATTAATGACAAATTCTTAAATGGGTTGACAGCCCTAATTCATACTAATATATATATATTAATAATAATAAACCATGCCATAAAAATATATGTGCAGTAGTGGTGGCAGCCTGTGGATGATTTGCAATCAAGGATTGGCACTTTTAATACCAGTTGCCCATTGCATGCTCAGAAAGATTTGGCCATTGTGACACGCTGCCTGGCATTATGCATAGTTTAAGACGGAAGGCATTGCCTGTCCCTGCCGCAGCCACGGAAACAATTTAGCAATACTCCTTAGGCGACATAGAGATGATCTGAACACAGAATCGCTCTTCCTCGAGAGATAGGGTGGGATCTAGCATAGCCTCCAGGATCCTTTTAATTCCAAGGCACAAAGAGTTTGATTGCCATTCAACCTAACAGCTGGCAGCGCAAAGAGCCAAGAAGGAATTCTGAGCCAAGGAGCAATATTTCTGCCCTCCTGGGAAGGAGTATGAGAGAGTTCATTGATACCCCCAGATTGGACATCCAATACACAACCCAGCCAGTTACACATGAGTCATCCTATTTATTTTCAGGGGAACAATGATGAAAACTGAATCCTCCATGCTATAATCTGGCAGGAACAGCATCTACTGCATAGGCACTATTCGAAAAACAGCTAAGATAATAGGCCTACATTTTCATACTGTTTTGGAAGCCTGTTTTGTCTTAGCCCTTATGTAAGTAGCAGGAATCTGGAGGGGGGGGAATCTTCCAAAAAGCTTATTTGGTAATAGTATTAATAATAATTTGTGTAGCATTTTGGGGGCTCATCTACATTTCCATTTGTCTCCTCCAGCACCATAATTCAAAAGCATCAATTCTTCGGCGATCAGCCTTCTTTATGGTCCAGCTCTCACTTCCGTACATTACTACTGGGAAAACCAGTAGTAATGTATGTATTTGTATGTGTATTTATTTATTTTAAATGGTAGGAAACTAAGATGAAGAGCATTCATAGGAAGAGCCCATGCCAGATGGGGCTCCAACAGGTGGATGGAAGGAAATCTACTTGAAAGTCCATTTTCAATGGATTACTCTAACATCCCTAATTGAAGACTAATGGACAGTGCTTTTTTCTGGGGGTACTCAAGGAAGGGTATACAGTACTGGCACCTTCCCCCCAATGTTAAAAGTGTGGCAATTACTATAACAACTTAATGGTGAGTAAAGGTAAAGGTAAAGGGACCCCTGACCATTAGGTCCAGTCGTGTCCGACTCTGGGGTTGCGGCGCTCATCTCGCTTTACTGGCCGAGGGAGCCGGCGTACAGCTTCTGGGTCATGTGGCCAGCAGGATTAAGCCGCTTCTGGCAAACCAGAGCAGCGCACGGAAACGCCGTTTACCTTCCCGCTGGAGCGGTACCTATTGATCTACTTGCACTTTGACGTGCTTTCGAACTGCTAGGTGGGCAGGAGCTGGGACCGAGCAATGGGAGCTCACCCCGTCGCGGGGATTCGAACCGCCGACCTTCTGATCGGCAAGCCCTAGGCTCTGTGGTTTAACCCACAGCGCCACCTGGGTCCCTTAATGGTGAGTACCTACCGGCACCTTTTTTAAAAAGAAAAACAGCACTGCTAACAGAAATGTGCCTTAATCCAAAACTGGAAACTTCATTTATTGTAGAACAGCCCAACACTCAAACATGCAAGATATTCTCTGACAACAAAAACACCCAGCAGCCAATCTGTGTGAAGCAAAGAGAACACAAACTGACCAAGACTCAAAACTGAGGTAACCTGCAGGGTGGAGACACTATTGGCCAACTTAAATGAATGCACCAAATCCATTGCCCTGGGGAATCTCGTGGCTGTTTGATGTGACCTACTGGGCTCTTCAAAGGAAGCAGCTCCTCTCCCTCCCTGCCGGCCAGGGAGGCTCCTCGGCTGCGTTGCTCGGCTGCCAATAAGGAGTCTGAGACTGACTGGGGGGCGGAGCTTGCATGCCTTGTGCAGCCAGACCCTCACGCCCAACCAGACAGACAGCCTGCCTGCCGTCTATGCGCTCGCTCTTTCGCTCACCCGTTCGCGCGCAGCCTCTGGAGCGCAGGGTGGCGAGGCTACTTGGTGCCATTGCACCGCCCTCGCGGCATCCCTTATTTTCAAATCCGAAAGTTTGAAAAAATCCCTTATTTTCAAATCCGAAAGTTGACAGGTATGGTGAGAGGGGAGATGAAAAGTGCCTAAAATGAGCCTTGCTGCACTGCACCACAGAGACCAGCTTGCCAGATTGTGAAGAGAATGAAAAGTGTCCTAAACAGAGAGACCAAAGGTCCACTGCTGCTCAAATTTCAGCGCAAACGTTTCCCAAGGCATTTTGTTAGGGGTTAAAAAACTGGAGGAAGCCTTTGAAAGCCCTGTGTGCAGTTGGGAGGTGGAGTTGATCACACAGAGTTAACTTCAGATTTCTATACTGCTTCTCTGCTAGAGAAGAACTTTATATAGTAGTGACATGCAACTCGTATCACACACTCAAGCCCTCTCTCTATAAAAGATGTTTAAATGTGACATCTTATAATATTTTCATATTAAGTAACTACAGAGAATATTTTGGCAAGAGTGCTTAATCTCAAATGTTCAATTTTAATCAGCTTGAACTATGGTCTGTCTTTCTCTGAACTGAAAACCACCAATCAATTCCGCTTTATCTTCCCCCCCTGTTTTTCTCACCCAAGGCAATGCCTTTTGTAAAAGGGTATTTATTTTTAATGGATTTTTTAATGAATTTTTCAGTCAAGCTATTAATAATGCCATTAATTATAGGCAGCTTATATTAAAGCACACACTGGCCTCTTAATCCTGACCCCCAGCTATTGGCTTGCAGCTAATCCAGCTTGGTGTTGGGTGGTGAGCCTCAGCCAATTTCTGCTAGGAGGCACAATTGGAAGACAGAGCTGAAGGATAAGAAGGCACATGGAAGGGAATAGAATTTTTAGTGTATATGTTGCCAGAGGGCGTGAAGTTTAAAGCCAGATGATATGTTGGTGTTGTGGGGATAATCCTAGAGATGCGGTGCAAGCACTTTAGCAGGAAGTTCCCTGGCGGAAGGTTTTGCTCTGCCTTCGAGGGCTGGCCTGCTTGATAACCCACAGGAGTGCTGTGCTGACTGACCGGAGGCTGTTATGTATGACTGCTGCTCTACTCCAGCCAGTTCCGGGGGAAAAAACTACCAGGTGGACGGTGGAATCAACATAATAGATTCTCTCCCTTCCTTATCTGATCCAATGATATGGAAGGTGTTAATTATCAGCAGGTTTAGTGATAACTTAAGGGGCAAATTTCCTGCCATAAAAATTGATTCTCCCTCCCCTCCCAAACCCACTCCCAAAGGAAGAGTGATACCCTATTTTTCGGGGATTTTTGCAGTTGCTTTAAGTGAATGAGGAATTTTTAGAACAATAATACAATGGTCAAATGAACATTCCACTTCCAAGGGTATGAAAGTCTAGATTTCACACCTCACAGTGCTTGGATTTTGTCTCGACCAAATAATTTGGCCTCCTTTGCAGTTTGGTTGCCTCACTGACCACCCCAGATCTAGCAAGTTAAATAGCACCAGTCCCAAGATGGAAATCAGGACAAAGCCCATTTTAAAATTACATTTATACCTGGTGTTTCTTCCATGGAACTCAAGGAGGCATGAACAGAACTCCCAGGCTCCACACACTGACCTCACATATCACAAGCCTTTATCATTAAGGTGGTGGCTTAATTCAGCTAATTAACCAATGAAGCAAGTGGGGACTGATTAAAATTTGATGCCAACTCGCATCAGTCCCAGCTGGCATTACCAATGCTTGGGGAAAGTGGTTTTGAAGCTTCCTTGTTTATTTCCACTGTGCTATTGCTCCTCTAACCGAATAAGGGGATAACTAGTAATGGCACTTGTTGAAGGATAAGATAAGATAATAGATAAGATAAGATAAGATTTCTTTATTTCTTTATTGTCATTGTACAAGTACAACGTTGTACAAGTGCAACGAAATTGAATGCCATCCCATAAAAACAGCACAAAAAAACAGCACCAAAAAACACATTTTCAGCCACACATGCACATACGTACACACCCATCACAACTCTCCAAGGTCATATTATCTAGTTACAGCATTTAAGATGGTTATAGCTCTTGGGTAGAAACTATTCTTCAATCTATTTGTTCTTGATCTAATTGTTCTAAACAAACTAATTTGGTTTCCTCTCAAATTTGCTAATCCAGGTTCACTCCTGACTCTGCTACCCACCCCAACGTTATGCATCCAGAAGGGTGGAAGAAGGAGAAGGACAAGGAACAACTGCAGACTCTGCAATGTATTTCTATTTCGCCCCCAGCCCCCAAGTCAAGCAAGTTGTTGGCTGCACCATGATTCTCTTGCAAACAGGTTAGGATTCCATTCTAGAATCAAAGGGAGTGTCATAAGCACCACTCCGGGCAGCATCTCAGGCCCCAACCTGGAGGAGGGGCCAGCCAGGTCAGCTAAGGATGCTGGAAAATGTCAATGAAATTTCAATGAAAACAGAAACAGGAGCCGAAATTGCAGGATGGCGTCTTGTATGCCTCCTTCCAGCAACTCCTGCAGCCAAGCTGGTGCCAATTGTATTGGTCTGCTTTGGACCACCTCGGTGAGGCCGAGAGGGGTGTATTGTCATGGGTGGAGCTGTGGTCTAAACCACCGAGCCTCTTGGGCTTGCTGATCAGAAGGTCGGCGGTTCGAATCCCCGTGACAGGGTGAGCTTCCATTGCTGTGTCCCAGCTCCTGCCAACCTAGCAGTTCGAAAGCACGACATTGCAAGTAGATAAATAGGTACCACTGTGGAGGGGAAGGTAAACGGCGTTTCTGTGTGATCTGGTTTCCGTCACGGTGTTCCGTCAAGCCAGTAGCGGTTTAGTCATTCTGGCCACATGACCCGGAAAGCTGTCTGTGGACAAACGCTGGCACCCTCGGCCTGAAAGCGAGATGAGCGCCACAACCCCATAGTTGCCTTTGACTGGACTTAACCGCCCAGGGGCCCTTTACCTTTTTACCTATTGTTGTCTGGGTAGCCCAGCTCCTCCATACACACTGCTCAGGCTTGCACCCCGGGGTGGTAACTTTGATGCTGCTAACACCATGGTTGGCTTCACCCCCGGAAGCCCACTCTATTGTGTCTTGAGACAGACAGATGCCAATAACAACAAGTTCCCATGGTCTTCAATGGGTCTTGTTGCAGGCTTTCTTGATTAATGATCGTTGCAAAAGCAAAGCATCTGCGTTCTCATTTTTGTCACTATTCATTTTGCTGTTGTTGGAAATGATTCTGGGGATTCCACTCCTGCATTACCTGCAATTTCTGAGACAACCTCAAAGGCAGCCCTACAGCACTGTACATTAAGGACTAAGCTCAGAAGTCTGCTTCATGCCTTTGCATGAAGAATGTCCCAGGTTCAGTCTTTAGTGTGTACTGGTACGAATAAGACAGACTTGCTCCTGAAACCCTGGAGAGCCGCTCCTGGTCTGTGTCGATGGAAGTGAGCTAGAGGGAGCAATGGTTTGGCTTAGTACAAAGCAACTGCCTGTGTTCCGAATCCAAAGAGGAGGCTATCATCTAGGAATGGCTGTAGCTGGTAAACCAGACAGAGTTGAGAGAATCAACTCTGTGCCACAGACATTTCTGGTGACAAGGTGCAACCAAGGACAGGGGGCAGTGGAAGTAGGTTGTCACTCCTATCCCAGAGGCTGCCTTGCATACCCACAGAAAGCTTCATGGGCATAGATGTACAGTACGGCTGAAAGTAACCCCAGTGGGGGTAGGTAGGGCCAGAAATGGGGTGTGTCAGACATGAGCTTGGCTCTGCAGGATCCTAACCCCATCATTTTCCTGGTCTGTGTCCAACTGAGTCCTTAACTATGTCAGCTCTGAAGTTGCCATAGCTTATTCACTCCCATTGCCTGCAATGGGGGTGGGGGCGGAGTAGAAAACCTTTTCTAAAAGGTTAAAAGAAACCCACTCCCACCTCCTTATCAATATTGAAGTTGGTGGCTTTAAGTTATGACAGGGAGGAAAATATTTCCCCTTCTCCTTCCACACAATATTTTTGGTCTCAAAGTGAAAGGCAGGTATGGTTTTGAACCTTGTGAACATTACGAAACATTTGTTCTCTCTTTTACTTATTTAGAAAAGTAATAAGATTTTATGCTTCCCCACTCAATTGTCCCCTAGAAAGCCCGGGTGATGTATGAAGGACGGTCTCGTCTGCTTTTGTGGAATGGGCAGCCCCAGTGCTGGGCGTCTTCCTACTTAACAGAGGGAGCATGTTCAATTAGTCTCCTTACCACCAGCTCCCCAGTTAGTCTCCCTCTGGAAAATAGGTGAGAAATTCTTATATTCCTCTCAATATGTTAATCATAGAACTGGTATCGCAGTTCTCTAACTGTGTAATACCAGTCCCCTTTGGCAGATATATTTTATTTGGATAATGATGTGAAATTTAAGATCTACGTTTCAATTGTACAGAGCCATAGGCAGTTGTCAATTTCAGTGACAGACACAGACCTGGAGCTAAATTCCTGTGCACAAGCAAAAATTCCAACAAGCATAGCACAATCCTAGTCCCTTAATAGAAATACATTTTCTCCCATCGAGGGGCAGTATTTTTAAGCTGTACACATCACATCTCCTGGAAAGTACTTACAAATCATTAATACTTTTCCTGTAGTTCCTTCCAGCTGGACACTTAGAAACCTGAACTTCCTTTACCTTTCAGGGATTGGGGGAAAATAGAGACATTTCTCACTCCCTGCAACTGACCCTCCATGACACCCCCCCCCATTTTTTGTCCCTCAACCCCCACAGAGCTGTCACCACTACACCAACAGGGCACAACACACATGCCTTCAACCGTCCTGCGAAACTGTGCTGGTCCCAAGGGATATCCGATAGGCGAGGTCTAGTCCAGTCCAAGGTCAGTCCAAGCCAGAAGTCACGAAGCCGAAGTCACGAAGCCGAGGTCAGGAAGCCGAGGTCAGGAAGCCGAAGTAACAAAGCTGAGGTCAGGAAGCCGAGGTCAGGAAGCCGAGGTCAGGAAGCCGAAGTAACCAAGCTGAGGTCAGGAACGCAGGGAACAGGAACTAGGCAGCACCAATGTTGCTCCTGCAACTTGGGTCTGGGACTGGCTGGCTTTTATCTGCCCCGAGGCAAAGGGCGGCTCCGATCCTCAGGTGCCTCGCCTCTCCTGGCTTGGAGGCGAGCACTCCTCCTGCGGGAACTTAGTTCCCTTCGCCTCTCTGCCCTTAGCCTTTGCAGCTCAGGAGAAGCTGGAGGGTTACCGGACCCAGAGGCAACCTCAGCTTCCCCTGACTGGGTGGGGAGTGGAGCACCTGCAGGCAATAAGTCCTCCATCCCATTAGAAGCCAGATCAACCTCAGCCGATGCCTGCACCTGAGGATCCAGCACAGGTGAGTCCCCTTGAGACTCAGGCCCCAGCCCTGGCTCTGCTGGTTCTGGAGGCAGTGAATCCTGTGCAGGCTGGGATCCCTCAGGTTCAGCGTCTGAGTCTGACTCCCAGGTCATCACACCATCCCCCCTCCCAGGCCCCCCCCTCAACCGAGGGGCCGGACCAGGCTTGCTGGGGTAAGTCGCATGGAAATCACGGAGGCAGACAGGCGCGTGGACGTTCTCCGCTGGTTCCCACGACCGATCCTCGGGCCCATACCCCTTCCAGTCGATGAGGTATTGGAGCTTCCCCCTGCGGTATCGGGAGTCAAGAACGTGCTCCACCTCATACTCGGGCTCCCCCTGAACCAAAACTGGCTGCGGTCGTGGATGGTCTGGGTGGAACTCGTCTGGCGGGGCGACCGGACTGAGTAGGGACCGGTGGAATACCGGGTGGATCTTCAGGGTCGCGGGTAACCGGAGACGGAATGCCACAGGTGAGACACGGTCCACGATCGGAAATGGGCCGGTGAAGCGGGCATCCAGCTTCCGCGAAGGCCGAGAGGGGTGCAGGTGGCGGGTGGAGAGCCATACCAGGTCTCCGACATGGAGTTCCGGCCCCTCCTGCCGGTGACGGTCGGCCTGGGCCTTATACGCGTCCTTGGCCTGGCTCAGTTGCTCCGTCAGAAGCTGCTGCTGTGACTGGAGCTCTTGTAGCCAGTCTGTCACTGCGGGAACTGCGGATGCCGGCAGTACGCTTGGAAACAACCGCGGGTGGTACCCATAGCTTGCCTGGAACGGGGTCTGTTGGGTGGAAGCGTGCACTGCGTTGTTATATGCGAACTCGGCCAACGCCAGGTGGTCGACCCAATCGTCCTGGTGGAAGCTGCAGTAGCACCGGAGGTACTGTTCCAACACCGCGTTTGCCCGTTCGGTCTGTCCATCCGTCTGTGGATGGTAGGCCGAAGATAGGCAGACCTCCGTCCCGAGAGCCTGATGTAGAGCGCGCCAGAACCGGGAGGTGAACTGGGCACCACGATCGGAGATCAAACGTTCCGATAGGCCATGTAAGCGGAAGACGTTTTGTAGGTACAGTTGCGCCGTCTCCTTGGCTGAGGGTACAGACGGGCACGGGGCGCAGTGCACCATTTTAGTGAAGTGGTCTGTGAATACCAGGAGGCAGGTACACTGACGGGATGGGGGTAGGTCTACCACGAAATCCAATGAGACCGTGTGCCATGGACGAGGGGGAACTGGCAGTGGCTGTAGCAGTCCCGCAGGTCTCCCGGTCGATCCCTTGGCTCGCCGGCAGACCTCGCACCCCCCAATGTACCGTGCCACGTCGGCCTTCAAGCGGGGCCACCAGAACTCCCGGCTGACCAGGTGGGTGGTCCGATACCTCCCGAAGTGGCCAGCTGCCGGGGCGTCGTGTGACATTTGGAGTACCTCGGCCCGCAAAGGCCCTGGTGGGATGTACAACCGACCACGGTGCATCAGCAAACCCTGGTGCACAACCAGTTCTGGGTATCGAGGACATGATCCACTGGCCAATTCCTGAATCCGTTCCTGAGCCCACGCGTCGACCCGTTGCTGCTTCCGCACTCGGTCCAGCAGCGACTCAGTCTCATGAACAGCCAGGAAAGCTGCTGGTGGGATGATCGTTGTTGGGGCCGCCTGCTGCACCATCTCTGCAATGTCCTCCGGTTTCCGGGACAGTGCATCCGCCTTCTGGTTTTGGGAGCTGGGGATGTAGCGGATCCGGAACTGGAACCGGGAGAAGAACAGTGCCCACCGGATCTGCCGCTGGTTTAGCCTGCGAGTGGTCTGGAGGTACTCCAGATTCCGGTGGTCGGTTCTCACTTCCACCGGGTGTCGTGCCCCCTCAAGATGATGGCGCCAGACCTCAAAGGCCACCTTGATGGCCAGTAGTTCCCGCTCCCACACGGTATAGTTACGCTCCGCCGGAAGGAGCTGCCGGGAGTAGTAGGCGCAGGGTAACAGTGGCGCATCTGGTCCGTGTTGCTGGGACAAGACGGCACCGAGAGCCGTACTGGAGGCGTCAGTCTCCACCACGAAGGGACGAGAGGGATCAGGATGCTGCAAAATTGGCGCCTTCTGGAAACAGGCTTTCAATCCCTGGAATGCCACCTCAGCCTCCTCATCCCAGGCGAAGGGCGTCTTGGGGCGCAGCAGTCGGGTCAACGGGGTGGTGCGATGAGCATAGTCCGCAATGAATGTCCGGTAATAGTTGGCGAACCCCAAAAACCGCTGTAGGTCCTTGCGGTTCCGCGGCGCCGCCCACTCTCGAACCGCAGACACCTTCCCGGGGTCCATCTGTACACCGTCAGGGGAGAGTCGGTGTCCGAGGAAGTCCACTGACCGCTGGTGGAACTCGCACTTGCTGAGCTTAGCGTACAGGCGGTGCTCCCGCAAGCGCTGCAACACGGTCCGGACATGACTCTCGTGGCGAGCTGGGTCACGGGAATAAATCAGAATGTCATCGAGGTACACCACCACATACTTGTCGAGCAAGTCCTGGAACACGTGGTTGATGTACTGTTGGAACACGGCGGGCGCGTTGCATAGTCCGAACGGCATGACCAGGTACTCGAACTGCCCATAACGGGTCCCGAATGCGGTCTTCCACTCATCCCCGGCACGGATCCGAATCAAGTTGTAAGCCCCCCGGAGGTCCAGTTTGGTGAACATCTGCGCCCCTTGCACCCGCTCCAGCAACTCTGCAATTAGGGGCAAGGGATACCGGTCTGGGATGGTGATCTTATTCAGGGCTCGGTAATCATGGCAGAGGCGAAGCTCCCCACACTTCTTCTTAACGAAGAGTACTGGAGCGGCGGTGGGAGAGGTAGAGGGCCTAATGAACCCCCGCTCCAGGTTCTTGTGAAGGAAGTCCTGTAAGGCTTCACGCTCTGGCTCCGAAAGAGAGTATAGGCGACTCACAGGCAGAGGCGCCCCAGGCTGGAGGTCTATGCCGCAGTCAAAAGACCGATGAGGAGGCAGCCGGTCTGCCCCCTGTTCCTCGAACACGTCTACGTAGTCCCGGTACACGGCGGGGAGCGTTGACGCAGCCTCCCCCATGGAGGCGGCCGAAAGCATCTCGGACTGAGCAATCGAACCCGAGTCTGGGAAGCGTACAGTTCGATTGACCCAATCGATCTGAACATTGTGAGACTCCAGCCAGTCCATCCCCAGCACCAGGGGAAACCGGGGCATGGTGGCAATGTCCAGGGTACGCACCTCCCGGTTCTGCTGGTGGCACAGGACCAAGGGCTGGGTCTCCCGAGTAACGGCGCCTGACCGCAAGAGCCGTCCGTCGATTGCCTCCACCTGCACCGGTTCTGGCTTGTTCTGGAGCGGCACCCGATGCTGAGCGGCGAAGGCAGAGTCCATATAGGAGCGGGTTGCCCCTGAATCCACCAGAGCGTGGGTGAGAATCCAGGGCCCGCCTGGGGGGTATAGACGCACTGGGATCATGAGGTGTTGCAATTCCACTGGTGAGGGCCCATCATGCGATGCTTGGGACCCCAGATAGCCTGGGCCATTGGCTACTGGGGTTGGCGGTTTCCCTGCGGCTGGCGTTTCTCGGGGCAGGTTCGGGCGTAGTGTCCACTCCCCCCGCAGTAGAGACACAGGTTTCCCTCCCGACGTCGTGTCTTCTCCGAAGGGGAGAGGCGAGGCCGTGCTGCCCCGAGCTGCATCGGCTCCTCCAGTGACTCGGCTCTGGCCGTGGAACTGCTGGGGAGCACTGGAGTCGGGAGCCCAGAGTGCTGGCGGGCCCGGGCCTGGCGCCGGTCCTCCAACCGATCGTCTATCTGTAGACTCCGTTGGATGAGGGCCTCCAGCGTGGCGGGGCGATCCAAGGTGGCCAGCTGGTCCAGTATCTCGTCCGAAAGCCCCTCGAGATACTGGTCCCGAAGTGCGGAATCGTTCCAGGTCAAGTCCTGCGCCAACAGCCGAAATTCCGTGGCATAGGCGGCCACTGTGGACTTGCCCTGTTTCAACCGCCGAATTGCCCGATTGGCTTGACTCGCCTTCTGAGGGTTGGCGAACGCGGTTTCAAAATGGTTGCAAAACCCCGTATAGTCTGTCAGCAAGGGGGAGTCTTGCCGGAGCAGCGGCAACGCCCACTTGGCTGCCTGGTCCTTCAGCAAGCTGATCAGGAAGTGCACCTTGGTGCGGTCGTCGGGGAAATCCCGGGCTCGCCCCTGAATATACAGTTTGGCCTGGGCGAGAAACATGGGAAAGCTGCCCGGGGACCCATCGAACTTTTCTGGCAGGGCCACTGGGTACTTGCCTGGAGCTGGGGCGCCGGCACCAGGAGCCGGCAAGGCGTCCAAACGCTGCTGAAGCGCCGTAACCGCATTGCTCAGCTGCTGCACTGTGTGGGTCAAGACCTGGTTCTCCTGGGCCAATGCCACCAGCGCAGCCGCCTGGTCAGTCATGACAACAGGTTCCTCCCGAACGCACCCCAACGAAGGGGGAGTGCGGGTGTGGCAGGAGCAAACTGTGCTGGTCCCAAGGGATATCCGATAGGCGAGGTCTAGTCCAGTCCAAGGTCAGTCCAAGCCAGAAGTCACGAAGCCGAAGTCACGAAGCCGAGGTCAGGAAGCCGAGGTCAGGAAGCCGAAGTAACAAAGCTGAGGTCAGGAAGCCGAGGTCAGGAAGCCGAGGTCAGGAAGCCGAAGTAACCAAGCTGAGGTCAGGAACGCAGGAACCAGGAACAGGAACTAGGCAGCACCAATGTTGCTCCTGCAACTTGGGTCTGGGACTGGCTGGCTTTTATCTGCCCCGAGGCAAAGGGCGGCTCCGATCCTCAGGTGCCTCGCCTCTCCTGGCTTGGAGGCGAGCACTCCTCCTGCGGGAACTTAGTTCCCTTCGCCTCTCTGCCCTTAGCCTTTGCAGCTCAGGAGAAGCTGGAGGGTTACCGGACCCAGAGGCAACCTCAGCTTCCCCTGACTGGGTGGGGAGTGGAGCACCTGCAGGCAATAAGTCCTCCATCCCATTAGAAGCCAGATCAACCTCAGCCGATGCCTGCACCTGAGGATCCAGCACAGGTGAGTCCCCTTGAGACTCAGGCCCCAGCCCTGGCTCTGCTGGTTCTGGAGGCAGTGAATCCTGTGCAGGCTGGGATCCCTCAGGTTCAGCGTCTGAGTCTGACTCCCAGGTCATCACAGAAACCCCCTTAATCCTGATTTTATTTTATTTCATTCTTTGGTAGATTTACAAAAAGAAAAACACAAACCAATAAATAAATCTCATAAAGGGGCAGGATTAGATGCAAATGCACAAAGCATTTTTTTAAAATCAAGACTCCTTGTACTCTGCTCCCCTTTCTTCCTGCCCAGGGTGGTCCTGCCCTCTGCCTGCCCCACAGAGCCAGTGTGGTGTAGTGGTTAAGAGCAGTAGACTCGTAATCTGGGGAACCGGGTTCACATCTCCGCTCCTCCACATGCAGCTGCTGGGTGACCTTGGGCTAGTTACACTTCTCTGAAGTCTCTCAGCCCCACTCACCTCACAGAGTGTTTGTTGTGGGGGAGGAAGAGAAAGGAGAATGTTAGCCGCTTTGAGACTCCTTCGGGTAGTGATAAAGCGGGATATCAAATCCAGACTCTTCTTCTTCTTCTTCATCACGCAAGGCTGGACCTTGGCAATGGCAGCCTCTCCTCCTCCTTGCCTGCTCTCCAGCAGCTGTCAGAGCTGCCCAAGGGAGGAGGCCGGCAGCAGAAGCCATGGAGAGGCAAATTGGGACAAGCGCCGCCTCCTCCTCCTCTCCAAGCTTGGTGGTGGTAGCACTGGCGGGAGAAATAGGGACCTTCCGGGATCAAATCAGAAGCTGGAATGGCTTTCAAAATTCCAGGACTGTCGCTGGAAAATCAGGACACTTGGAGGGTATGTGATGGTCTCTGTGTAGTTTAAAAAATTAAGGAGAAATGTTACATGTTCCTTTCATAAAATATAATAATTGAGTGTCTGTCTTCATTTTTATTTAAAAGCATTTTGCTTGCAAAGTCTTGCAGTGGTTTACTAATGCTGCTGATTAAATCTATAGGCCCTTTTATGCCACAACAGCCGCTAGGATTATGATTGCAAGAAACTGGAAGACACAGGAACTACCTACGATAGAAGAATGGCAGATGAAAATGATGGACTATATGGAACTCGCCGAACTGACCGGGAAACTACGCGACCAGAGGGAGGAGACGGTGGAACAAGATTGGAAGAAATTTAAACTATATCTAAAAAACTATTGTAAAATTTAAAAGATAGAAAAAAGTTGGAAGAAAAGTTAGTTTACAGAATAGAAATTAGGATTAAGTAATATAGATGTATGATTTTTGGTTTAAAAGAATATAAGATGAGAATATAAGTAATTGTGAAAAAATATTTAAAGATGGGAGGAAATTACTAAAGATGATTGACAATGAAACACAGCAGGGGGGACAGGAGGAAGTCACCCCAAACATGATTAGAAAAGTGGAAAGGGAAACTATGATGTATGTTTGTATGTATGTATTTTGTATTTTGATATTTTGTTAGGTATTCTGGATTTGGATAAGTTTTGTTTATTTGTTGTATGTTTAAAACCCAATAAATATATAACCTAATGGCAGCGAGGAATATGATTTTTCATGCAGAAGGTCCCAGTTTCACTGTTTAGGAACTCCTGCTTAAAATCCAGTGGAGATGGGGCAAGACTCTCTATCTTAATCCTCAGGTCTCAGCTTTAGAAGGCTGCTGCCAGCCAGAGTCAAGAGTACTGGAATTAGCTGGCCTCTCAGTACGAGGCTACAAATCCTCCGAAGGTGGCTTATGACTAAATATACAATAACAAAATGACAGTGACTTGTCAGGATGGCTTCTGCCTGTGGGGCAAGAAAGACTATAATAACCTCTGGATAGCCACAGGTTCCCCATCTCTGCTGTAGGCAGAGGTGTAGGAAGGTCAGGTGGTACCCGGTGCGGAAAATTTCTTGTCACCCCCACCCCCACATATATTTTTTTTGCCTGCAAAAATGGTTTTACGTTATTTCATATTTTCTTACAAAGGAATAATAATAAGTAAAAACAAACTTTTATTTATAACCCGCCCTCCCCAGCCGAAGTCGGGCTCAGGGCAGCTAACATTAGATACATAACATCGATATAAAATCAAACAATAATTAAATTACCTCCTAAAAACATGTCAAAATCAAAGTAAAGTCTAATTAGATGGCTTTCCGCAGGGTTAGGGTTGGGAACAGTAAGTGCTCCACTGAATTGAAATTTCAGCCTTCATGATATAGGAAAACGGCCAAGTAAGCAGCTATTTTCGTGGAGGAGGGTCAAGATATTAACTGATATGCATGAAATTTCATATATAGCTATATAATCCCTAGTGTAGTAAGATAAGACCTTTGGAGCAGGCATTTTTTTTAAAAAAAGAGTTTTTTATGAACCACCCTAGTAGGGCAGTAATTGTTCCTTGATAATTTGTCACCCCCTCCATGATGGAACCTGGGGCGGACTGCCCCCCGCCCCCCACTTCCTACGCCCCTGGCTGTAGGGTGGCAGTGGAGACAATTCTGCTGGCTCTGATAATCTTTTCCACCTGCTTTCCTTGTTTGCTACTTAAATAGCTCACATGGATCCTGCAACATGGTGATGAGATGGGAACATGGCTTGAACCTGCTATCTTGCTGCCGAAAGCTGCTTGGAGAAGATTTCATCTTACCCTTCCAAAAGTGTGTGCCTATTGTACACAGACAACAATGTGGAAAGGATCAAGGCCTTGAAATCCTTACTACTGGATTCCTATAACAGAGAAGGCTGCCCCCTCGCTTCCTGGCGCCTCCATTAGGGACACATCCCACGCAGTAGATTATTTCCCATGTTCCCAAAGAATTAAGGAGGCACTGGGTTTTAACCGTATTTGCCCTCCTTTCAAATTAGATTACTCATTTCTGGTGTTAACATGCCAGTGCTACTCTGTGTCACGTTGGGAGTGTGATGTGCTTTAGTGCACTGGGATTTGAAAACAGAAGCTGACTTATTGTTTTGCTCGCATTTGTTTTGATAGGCTCTTTTTGAGATTCCGCCTCTCTTGATCTTTAATGGCTTCCAGATGGGATCACACTTCCCTGTTTTATAGCCTTTGCTCTGAGAGATTGAGAAGTACAAAGGAGTGCAAAAAGGCAGCCCATTAGCTAATAAAAAAATTGCATTGCCTTATATTCTAATAAAGTCTGAAATGTTGGATTATTTTAATGACAACTGCACAGGAAATAGACCTGGGCCAATGGAATTGAGGAATGTGAGCTTTTAAGCCACTTTACCATAGGAGCAACAGCTGTCCAGTAAGAAGGCCTATCAATTTTTGCTTATATCTTTCTATTGTAGTTAAAACAATAAATAAACCGGACATCCTGCAAAGGTCCTTGACTGTCAGTTCAGTTAGTATGTTGCCTCTGCAGGGTACCTTACCATCTCCCATGGTGTGTGAGGCTGAACGCGTCAGCTGCAGAAATGTATTGCTGGGTTTATGTTTCATTGTGCAATACAGCATGTTTTGCTTTTCTTGAAGATAGATATCGCAGGGTTCTTTTCCTCGTGTGGAAACCCTGCAGGAGCATCACGGGGGGAAACGGTGCTTGCAAGGTAATAGTACTTGGCGGAAATACAACACACACACACACAAACAAACAAACAAACACAAACACACCCCGTTTATTCTAATGCCATTGTGACTTCCTCGCAGCATTTTTTGCATGATGGTTCCTGAGAGGAAGGAGCAAGTTTTCATCTATGTTTGGAAACAATGGGATGCCATTTTGAATCAAGATGGTAGACTGACCACTTAAAATCTGCACCATTTTATTCACTGATTTTGTTTGTTTCTTGGAATGTTTGTATCATATGCCCTAAATTTTAATCTAATCCTAGTAGAAATAAAATAAAATAAAAAAAATTCCTTCCAGTAGCACCTTAGAGACCAACTAAGTTTGTTCTTGGTATGAGCTTTCGTGTGCATGCACACTTCTTCAGATACATAGTATCTATCTATCTATCTATCTATCTATCTATCTATCTATCTATCTATCTATCTATCTATCTATCATAGTATCTATCTATACATACATCTAGTAGAAATGTATAACTATGTATACCAGGGGTGGGAAATCCTGATCAACCTGAGAAACAGACCCTACATGGACAAACTTCAGGAGGTCATGTGCAGCGGGGGTGGTAGCCAGAGGCAAATGTTGGCAGAGCAATGAATGCAAATCGTACCTTTGTACAGTAGGCAATTTTCTGCACAGATTCACCCCTCCCTGCCACCAACACTCCAGCCTCCATCCAGACAAGCAGTAGGGTTTGCAACATGTCATTGATGCAATAATAGCGCCTTAGTGGTGGATTTATACTGTACTGTCTACATTTTATTAGGTGTTCTGCAATGTTTTCCTCATGTTATTGCATTATTACTATCTGGAGGGGCACTCTTGCACTATAGCACAACAGAAGCAGGACAAAAAAATAAACTGGAACACTTTCGGTATAAAAGTTACAGGAGTTATGTGGCATGCACTGACTGCAGTGTGTCCTGAAACTTTTGCAGATACAAATAGTATCAAAAGTGTGATCACATAAAGGTAAAGGGACCCCTGACCATTAGGTCCAGTCGTGACCGACTCTGGGGTTGCGGCGCTCATCTCGCATTATTGGCTGGGGGAGCTTCCAGGTCATGTGGCCAGCATGACTAAGCCGCTTCTGGCGAACCAGAGCAGCGCACGGAAACGCCGTTTACCTTCCTGCCAGAGCAGTACCTATTTATCTACTTGCACTTTGATGTGCTTTCGAACTGCTAGGTGGGCAGGAGCTGGGACCGAGCAACGGGAGCTCACCCCGTCGCAGGGATTCGAACCGCCGACCTTCTGATCGGCAAGCTCTAGGCTCTGTGGTTTAACCCACAGCGCCACCCGCGTCCCTTGATCACATATAACATCCCAAATACAAACCTGAGAAATTTTCATGAATGCGTAATGGAAAGGATGTATGGAGGAGCCCCAACACAGAGGTGGACTTAGGGGGATGTGGCTGGCTTGCTCGCACTGGGTGCTGAGCAGAGAGGGCTCCGTAGGTGGCGGTGCAGCAATGATGAACAATGAAAGATTGGGGGGGGGGCATTTGAAAGCTCTCCATCTGCCACTGCTCAACACATTCTTTGGAATGACTAAGAAGGCTGTGGTGGCTTTGACAGCCTGACATCTGAAGGGAAAGTACAAAATACATAGGTGATCAGAGCAGGGTGTTGCAACAATTCCTTCTTACCATGATGCCAAAGAGAACATAAAACCGTTGACTCTTTGATTACCTCTGTAACCACAAGACCACTTATCTTTCCACCTCCAGCTTCCTAAATATCTTCCTTTCTGACTACTGTCTCTCTGATTCTCGAGTTTGATATCTTAGATACCTATACACACAAAATATCAATATGTTCCATTGTGAATGCATTAGCCTGCTCACATGTATTATTAAACCATGAAGAAATCTGGTTCTTTCTGCTCAGTGTCTGAAGTGGGCGTTCAGTATAAACAGTATATTTTGCTGTTATTTGGTCAGCTCATACAAATGCACAGCACAGCCCCACGGTTCCATAGCAGAAAAGCAAACGTGACAATAAGATTAAAGAGGAGGGCTTGATTTATAAAGGGGGAAAAGCAAACCTTTAGCCAAACCACCCTGGCTTCTTCAGTATGCATACGTTGAGACAAATAATTGCTGACTCCAATTTGCTGCTGCTGTTTTGTTTTGAGCCGCAAAGGTAATGGGGAGCAGAAGTCTGCATTAAAGTTGAAGAATTAAATATAGCACTGCAGCTAATTAATTATAGTTTGATCATTTTGACACCTTCCAAAATGACTCAGCCACATACCTTGAAGCTTTGTCAACTCAATTGCATCTTTATTTTTGTTGCCTTTAACCAACAATGAAGACTAATGCCACTCTTTTCTGGTTTTCAATCACCTCTACAGAAGTGCTCCCCTGGCAATGTGCACGGACAGACCTAATTAATCCCTCACCCAGCCCTGCCGTTGTGTCTATATATCACACTGGCAGCTGGAACTGCTGCTTGTTTTAAGGCTATTGAGCAGATGAAATGCTCATCTGTTTTTCCATAATTTTACCACAGGTGGTGATTTGTAATTAGAAAGAGCAGAACCCAAATTTTGAGTTTTCTCCCAACTCTTCTTCCCTTCCAACCCTTAACCTTCCTTGATGAGAAAGGGGTGTGTGTGTATAAATGACATCAAAAATGGAAGCACCACAGGGAAAGAAGCTGTGACTAGAGTGGCACTCGCTGAGAGACATTACTGGGAAAGAGAAGTGGGCTGTGCCTTGGCTTGGGGGAAAAAATCAAATGCTTATCATAGTGCAAGTATGTACATGATAGGCACCAATTGCTTGGACATTCAGGGAGCTTGTGGCAAATTGGAGCTGACAAGCCATGCTGGATTCAGGTGCACGAGGGGTATCCTGATTAGGAGATCCCAGGTCAAGCTGGCACCTGTTGAAGGGGTGGCGGGCTTAGAAATCCTGCTTTCAGCAGAGATCTTCCATTGCAGCTTGACTCGAGTTCAAGATCCACCTACAATAGGAGAAAGAATTCAGTTATTTCCCTTGAACTTGGGCCACGTGATGTCATGGTGATATCAGGTGATGGGCAGGTGGATGCCCCACATGTCAGCTGTCCACGAAGTTTGAGAGGGTTCAAGATCCAACCAAAATCTCTTCCCTTCCCCAGATTTATAAAGACTTACATGACTTGTGACTATGGAAACTTGGAGAAAGCTTTTCCCTACCTGTTCCTCCTCAGATTCTTAGATAATCTATTGGAGGTGTGCTGAGTGTGTCTTGTTGGAAAGAACAGTTTGGAAGAGAGATTCTATTCTCCAATAACAGAGTTAAGCACAATGGTGATTGCTAACAAGCACATTAAAACTTGTTTAGATTTGCATCTTCCATCACCCACCTTTAAACAAATGTTTCCCATGAAAATACTTAGGCTAGAATAAATCACAATTATCTTTCCCAATAAGTAAAGATTTTGCTCACATCTATAAATACCCCCAAGCTATGCGTCCACACCTTCAGAAGGAGTGTATCCCCATCCAGGACAGGCATGACAGACAGCAGAGCCAGACCAGAGTCTGGTGATGGTCCCTCAGAAATTCCACCAAAGTGCTGGAGCCTTTCTCTAACTGGCTACCAAGACAGTTGGATAGGGCTTGATTTGAGTAGAGACATAGGGCTCAGGCTGAGAGATAGGGGCAGGGACAGGGATAGCGATTAAGATAGGATTTGTCTGAGGAAGAATTGGTTCTGATTTGAGTGGAACATCCACTCTGAGGAGACGATCTATAGCCAAGGATCCCAACATGGGGCACATGCCCTACAGGGGGACAATTTGATTATTAAGGGGGGCAATTCAATAATGAGTTATTCACAGTGAATGGCCTTTTAGGCTTCCTCCACGTGAATAGGAGTTCACTTTTTGAATATTAAGAATTATATATCACGGGGAGGGCATCAGGATTTTAGAGATGCTTACATGGGGCATGGCGGAAAAAGGTTGGGAACCACTGATCTATAGCAAGAGGAAAGAGCCTCACAACTTAGATAGGAAGATTGGTTTGAGGGTCTGGATATACAGACCAGGAGTTACCTGGAGTGCTGAGTCTGAGTCAGGAGAGGTAGAACCTGTGGAAATACAGACTTCTAGTTAGGAGGGGAGAGTTCTAGGAAAAGAAGACTCCCAAACCAGTAACAAGGGGTGAGGGGATCCCCTGGATTTGTTATACTAATTCAAATACCTCAGGAGTGGGATTGCTAAGAGAGTGGGTAACTACTGAAAAGTGCCCCTCGCTCATGAACCAAAGTATTAGGCTGAGAAGGGCACTGGGCTGTGTCAAAATATTTAACTGTAACACCTGTCATACTAAGTAAAGGAATGAGAGTGAAGTCACAGAAACCGAGTTAAGCATTTTACCACCTATTCTAGAACCCTGAGCATCTACCTGAAGTGTAGAGAAGCTGTGTATTCAGTGGCATACCGAGCCGCTTGGCTGCCGGGGGCGGCAAGCCAAGCGGCACCCCCAGGGGCGGGGCGTCGCTCTGTAGCGTATGCGTTGTGACATCACAACGCATGCGCTACGGAGCGCAGTCCTCCCGGGCTGCTGGGCCGGGAGTGAGCGGTCCCCCGTCTGTGTGGCTGCTGCTCTCGCGGAACTTGTAAGGCTGCTGCGCGCAAAAAGCAGCACGGACGGGGCAGCCTTACTCGCTTGGCAGCTCGTAAGGTTGCCGCAAGAGCAGCAGCCGCACAGACGGGGGCTGGGCAGCGGGGCGTGGCTTGGGCATCGCAGGGGGGCACCCAGAGTGTCGCCCCCTAGAGGGTGGAACCCGGGGTGGCCCGCCCCCAATGTCCCACCCTTGCTCCGCCCCTGTGTGTATTTACTACTTTGTTTTAATGCCTGCAACATATTGAGTGTAATTCATAAGAAAGAACACAACCCCTGAAAGAACAAAACTGCAGACCCGTCATTGTTTCACCAACTTTGTTTTGTAGATAAAACCTTTCCTATTTGTTCAACTTCTGCCTAACACTCCAAATCACTATGTTTTCCCTCACATAAGAACCCAAAAAGATAACTTGTGGTAATTTAGAATTTTAATTAATTGGCGTACTGTGAGGTAGGTTGACTACAGGTTTAATTGGGGGCAGTTACAGGTGGGATCTGCTACATTTAATTGGAGTTAGTGGTAGGGCTGTTCCACCATGTCCCACCCATTGGGTCTAAGGAACCATCCACTATTAATAAGCTTCAGTTTATTGGTCCAGACTGTTACTGAGGCCAGACATCTGCATATGTAAAAGAGAATTAGAGCTCTGTATTGCTGTCAACACACTCCAAAACCCAAGATTACCCTATTCGGCAAATTCATGTAGATGTTAAACAGCATGGGAGAGAAGACTGAACCCCATGGCACCCCATACTGAAGGCTCTAAAGGGCCGAAGAACACTTTCCAAACACCACCTTCCGGAAACTGTCA